>QLOH01000081.1:0-1200000 GCA_026901365.1 Sesbania bispinosa
CACACTCGCCGTTCTTAATTTTTTATTTTGTCATGTTAAGGTTAAAAAATTAGGCCTCCCTAAGCAATGTCATTATTGTGATGAATTTATTTATGTGGTTACATTTTCATCCAAAGAATCAACGTAAAATGTTACAGAATCCGCGTGGTGTGGGAGCCCTATGAGTTGGGTGAGGCCCCATAGTAACAGTGTGAGAGCATCCACACCACACCACACCACAATTGAAATTGAAAGATGCCTGTGTTTTTGTTTGCATCTTTTGTGTCGTAAGTATTTGTTGCATATGCAAATTGCTTGCATGAGATGGCTGTCGGGATTATGGCAATAGATGAGATTATTATCTTTGTTTGCCCTTTTTATTTTGGGGTCCAAATGGTGGTGTTAGATGCAGGGCTATAATTATGCCATGATGATAGATATATCTGGATTTAGGAAAAAGATGTTTGTAAATCTAGATGTGGACATAAAGTAGATATAGATTATTTGACATTGACTTGGTTATAAGTTAGTGTATTGTAAGTTGGAATGGAACCCATGTAATCCCCAAGAGAAGTTCCCTTTTCTTTTTGGTTGTTTCTATATTTTGGTCTCTTTTTTTGAATAGTCTTTAGTAACTATTTACTACTGCTACTACCTGAGTTTCTTAAGCAGTACCCGACGGCATTAGTTTATGTAGAAGGATATATGTGGATTTTCTTAGTTGCTAGTGTACTTGGTGGAAAATTTCAAAAAGGAGGCAATAACTACGATATATATTAATATATTAATATTAATTCCGGAATTCCGCATTGGAGGCCCCAACTCCTTAAATACGCTGGGCAGCATTTGAATTTGTTTAGCCGTTTCAAAAAGTTGTGGCAAAACCAGTCCACACCATCCTTTCCGGGCTATGTTTGGGACTTTGTTTTGTTACCACATAACAAGGGAGAAGCGTTATTTTATATAACAATTATATATAATAATTTGAATTTTTTTTACTTTTTTATTATATTATTTATCACATTTTATATATATATATATATATATATATATTTTAATTACATCTTGGATCGACATACAATTTCTCATAATAATTTGTCTGGCTTCCAATTTTCCGTTATATGTTTTAACATGAATCAATTATAGTAAAATAAGATATGTTTTATATAATTGTTTGGTTAAATTCCAAACTCCCATTAAAGTTGAGAAAGATGAGGATGAGCAATTAGAATCGTTTTGGTAAATATTTTGGTGGAAAAATATTAATTTTAGAAAAAAAAAATCTTTTTTGTAAAATAATGTACGAATAATTATAATTGACTGAACATGAGAAAGTAGATGTCTAGTTACTTTCAAAGTAACTTTTACATGAGAATTTCTTTCTTTAGTCCCTTTACCTTGGTAACAGATTTCTTATACTAGATAGCATTGCTATAAATTTTATACTAAGGACACCTCCTATTGAAGGTGTTTATGCCCTTTTACTTTTTAAACACCGCTACTTAACAGGAGAGCAATAATGGAGATCAGTTATTGGTATAAGCACATATGCTTGTATAAAGAATGCATTTGACAAGTTCGATAAACTTGTTTATTTTTTAGTTAATTAATTTATAAGCTAGTTTAATGAATACTAAAGTGTTTAATTAAATATAGGTTTTTAGGAGTTTTTAACTTATAAGCTAATATATTCGATAAAATTAGATGAAAGCTGAAAGCTTAAAAGTTAATTGATTTGATTAATGGTAAAAAAGCTCATAACTGGAAAAGTAATGCATAGTAGTTTGAGAAAATAATAAGGACATCATTATTTGGTAAAAGTAATTAAAAATGATAAAAATAGCACATAAGGACATAATTAATTATTAAATAATAATTAGTAAGAAATGTCGAGGTATAAGATTATAAAAAATTTTAGCTAGTAGTTGGAAAAGTGAATATTTTTTTAAAAAAATGATACGTCAACTATCTTCTCTAAAAAAACTCATGAAAATCTAGTAGCTATCTAAAAAAACTACCTTACCAAATAATAATAAAATAATTTCAGCTATTATTTTCAGTTCTCATCTAGCTAAAATATCTTATAAAAAACATCTATAAGCTACCTCGGCTAACTTGAAGTTGTAACTTATTTCATTATCTTCTATTCTTATCTATTATATGTTAATATATTTTTCTATTTACCATTAATTTCTTTTTTTCCTTTTTGAGTATTACTAATACAAACCTTTATTTTATCTCCCTCCTTTACACTATTCTTTTTTTATTCTATTCACGCTCTCTTATTTTTTAAAAAATTTAAAAATTATTTAAATTATTATTCTCTTTTTATTACTTTTTAATTTTTTTCTTTTATATTATCTATTTAATTATTTAATTTAATTTTAATAAAAAATTTCATCAATATAAAGTTGATAAGAATTTAAAATTTATAAAAAAATCTAAAATTATAATTACCTAATAATATATTTTTGTCTATAAAACAAAAATAGTATTTATATAATAAAACTTATGTAAATATGTCATTTTACATTTACCAACTAGCTTATCAATATGTTTTACCAAATCTTCTAATTCAATAAGTTAGCTTATAATCAGCTACCGACTAGTTTATTAACTACTAGCTAGCTTATCAGATAGTTTTACTAAACAAAAGCCATAATGCGAGGTCCATTCTTGCTTTTTTAATAATTAATATTAGTGAAATATAAAAAATATGAGGTTATATGTGGAGTCTATTTAATAATTTTTTTAGTTATTGGGTTAGAGAAAAGAGTTGCTTAAATTGCAAAAGGTAAAAATTAGTAACATGTAATGATGGAATACACTTACGATGTGTAAAAAGTAACAAAAAAAAAAAAAAGAAGAGGTATTGAGTTGGAAATGGTCTAATAGCATGTTTGGTTTTATTTAAAATCACGTTGCAAACATTGATCTCTTCTAACGCTACTAATTGGATCCACATTTATAAGGTGATTTTGATGTAATCCAAACATACTATAAATGGAATTGATTTGGAAAAATGAAAATTTTAAACTTTTTATTGAGTATAATTAATTATTGGCAGATTGAGTGGATTCTTTATGTTTACACTTTAGAAGTGATTTTGTTTTATCGTTTAAATAAAGATAAAAAATATGTTTTTCATCCTAGTTTATAGTTTCAATCAACTTTGATCTCCGTCCCTAAAGTTAAAATTCTTCGTTTTATATCCCAAAAGTTTCTAAACCCTGTAACAGTAGTCTCTGCCGTTCGTGAGGTTTGTTAACTTCCTGAAGTGGCTTACTTGTCTTTCACATCGCCCTTTAAAGAGCTGGTCAACTTAATGACGTGGAGTCTGACTCATCACTCATTTTATTAAACTTAAATTATATTTTAAATTGAAATATGACCCAAATTTTTTATAAGGGTTCCTTAAAACTAGCTTCCTCCAAAATTCCCAAATCGCTAATCTTCCTCCATCTCTGAGTTGGTGGTTTCTTCTCTCCTAGTGGTCGGGTTCGAAATTTGTGATGAAAGGATGGTGTTCCTTTACTTAGAAAAATAGTGGAAGATGTTGATCCTCTTCTTCTTTGATTTCGTGTGCAAAGAGATGTCAATGTGGAGAGAAGTTGATTTTGCTCACCTCAAACAACATAAGGAATCTTGGAAGACACTTCTAGAGGTGTCCATTATAAGATATAAGTTTCCTTCCCTTTATCCATTTATGGTCATACGAATTCGATTCCTTAGTCTGTGTTGTGTTTTTTGTAGACCTGAATAACTTGCAACTATTTCCAGTTGGTTGATGACGACCTGCTAGAAGGAACTGCTATGTGAATAGATAATGCATTGGAAGAGATGAAAATGAAGATTGCAAAGCTGAGGTTGAAGCTTGTTGTAGAAAGTACAACTGTGAGAATGAAGAATTTTTTTCTTGTATTGTATTGGTATGTCACTTTTGCGATGTGTATTTTCTGTGCACTGAAATGTAATTATAGTGCGTAATGAGTGGCTTTTAGTGGAGTTAGGAAAAAGGCATGGGAACAATTTATTAGGTTGGGTAGAGAAATTTGTTGAATGTTGTTCCTTGTACGAACATTACACCACTAACAACAAGCCATTAAAATAAGAAAAGGGAAACATAATTACCTTAACTGCAGTCGTCTCTGTTCCTAAAGGGACCTTCAACAGAACCACAAACCAATGTTCCAATGAAAGCTTCAAGTGGACCACGCACCCTTGTTGTAATGCGAGCTACAAGGGTCAACAAATGAGAATCGTAAACGGAGTTAAGGAGAGGGAGAATTTGTGAGAGTCAATAATTAGGGTTGAAATGCAATGTGTTTCTATCCCTAATAATCTGATCCTATTTTATTAAAAAAAAACTTAATAAAAAATTTGGATCATGTTTCAATTTTAAATGTAATTTAAGTTTATCAAAATGAGTGATGAGTCGGACTCCACGTCATTAAGTGGGCTAGCTCTTTAAAGGGTGATGTGGAAGATAATTAAGTTACGTCAGCAAGTTAACAGACCTTATTAACGCTAGGGACTACTGTTACAGGGTTTAGAAACTTTAGGGACATAAAACAAATGATTTAAACTTCAGGGATGAAGATTAAAGTTGATTAAAACTATAGAGATGAAAAACATATTTTACCTTTTAAATAAAGTAATCACTTTTAAACTATCTTTCTCAAATGAGTTATGATTTTTTTCACATTCATAATTTTTAAACTTCCTTTCGCACCTGATTTTCCTTTCTATCTCCATCTTCCTTTTCCATCTATCAATTATCATGTTTTTCATTTTCCCTCTTTTTATTTTTTTTCTTTTATCTCTAGCTCTTTCCTACATCTTCACACCCCCAAAAATGGGATGTCAAAAGTGTTATTTTAATTCTCAAATATAAATCAATTCTTTTAATTTTAATTATTTTAAAATCATTTCTTTCAAAATTAATTCCACCAAAATTTAAAACCATGGCATTCACTTTATATACGTTCAATTGCTTGCTAGCTACAAGTACTGGGATCCCTTCCTTCACTTTTTTGGGTTAGGCTGACTAACCTTTACTTGCATTACTTAACCTTTTTGTCATTATATTTTTTCCATTTCCTTTGCCTCCTGGTTCTTCACCCCATATGCCTTCACCTTCCCCTTTTTTATGGCCTTGCATTGCATTATGTTCTAGAATTAGGATTTATACTGACCAGGCCACTTCAATCTTGACCGAACTATCCATGCGTTTTTAATTCTCATATAATGATTACTAGCATGTTTGGTTTAGCGTTAAAATGTAATAAACTCATGCTTACAATGCTAAAAATAATTGTGTTCCGAAATTTAAACTTGAATTTGATCAGTTTTAACACTAAACCAAACAAACACGACTTATAAAATTCTTCGCAATAGAAATGGGATAGTAAGCAATCTTTAAGAATGCAAGTATAAACATATCTCCGAGAGGTCACAAGCAACTACATAAGAACAAGGCTACAACAATCTCCAAATTAATGCAAAGCCCGGAGTCATATTCTAATTTACTAATTAATAGGTTCACAAAATGAACTCTCAATAAATCTTTGCTTTCTTAGTACACGTGTTATTGAAAAAAATGTCCATAAACGATGTGAGTTTAGATTAGACCTTGGAGCTCAGCAATTATAAACCAGAGGCCAGAGCAGAACTTAATTAATGCAACGAATCTTCCACCATCATAAGACCAAGCGATGGTAGATCAGATCTTGTCCTTGAGAGTGAATTATTCATCTGCCTATGCAGTTTGACTGCATCAATAGAACCAAAAATTCAAACATATGTGTTCAGACGAGTCATCCAAATTAATGTAGTCAATAATGATAACTTCTTCAGATGACAGTTTATAACAGAAAATTTACAGTAGACTAGACTACCATTTCTTTGATTAAGATCCGTTGCTGCAACATCATATTATTGGCCAAATCATATATGCTAATTAATTAAACACTTCCTTTAAGTATATACATTTAACAACTCAAACATTTTCCTGATAATGAAAAGGAGAAATGCTCTTTAATTTAACACGAAAATGGCAAGCACGTACGAGTTGGTACGAAGTAACATGACACATCATGCCTCATCTTTTTGCATGTAAAGAATACCTTTACTGTAAAGTATAAAAAACGCAAACTGAGTTCAGTTAAATTAAAATTACTAGTGGTGATATTCAATCATATACAAACTTTTTTAAAAGTAAAAAGTATGGATATATTTTTATTTTAGCTGAAATTGAAAAGGATTGACTATTCTTTCTTCAAAGATTTTAATGTCAGTTCAGTCGTGATGGGCCCTCCCATAGAAAGGAACCCTGTCCAGTCTGATATGATGACATTCATGTTCTATGTTGGACATTTTTTTTATCTTATTATAGCAGTAGAAGAGATTAGACATTCACTTTAATAATTTTATGATATTAAACAAGAAACTAATTGGTTGGCATAGATGATGATGGCCTTGTCAAGCTTGCGCTTCTAATTCCTGGCATACTCTGCACTTTCGTTTTATTAAACAATTCTTTTAGATAGATATATTACCATCTCAGCAAGAACAGGAAAAAAAACAAACAAACAAAATAGTCCTTTTAATAATTAAAAAAATAAGAACCTTTAGCTGCAAGAGGGCTTCAAAATATATAGCCACAAGCCAAAATACTAAAATTTATGTTAAAAGTTATGCTTCATAATATGAAAAAGCATCATATACATATAGTGTTAGTCTAATTTACAGTTAAATAAAATTGATTTTAAAAAATCAATAATTAAGATGAGTGATACACACTTTTCAAATTGAATGAAAGTAATTTAAAATCAATTCTAAGAATCCAGCGCAAACTCAAAACCAAATGGGCTAATAATTGTTCACACTGCACAGAACCTTTAAGCTTCTTAACTTCCTCCTCAAGCCAGGCAATGACTTCCTTCTGTTAAATTTACAGACAGCAACCTAAATTATAATCATGAAGACATAATAATAATAATTAGAAAAAAATTATATTAATATAACACCTTTTCACTATCAACAGCACTCAAACTCCTTCATGCAGAGCCTCTTTTACTAATACACATATATTGATTTACTAACTTTAGAAGTAATTTGTCTTTTGCTACAATAATCTCCACCAGCTTTATTGCTGCTTGGGAAAAATTACAGTGTGGGTTTAGGGTTTAGGGTTTAGGGTTTAAGAAATATTGAAATTGAAACTAATTAATCTCTTGAACCATATCTTATACAAATCAAAGTGTTTCAACGTTCAACACAGCACAGCACATATTAATCCCTTAACAGGGCAGGAAGCATAAAACTCGACAACTGAGATGACAGGAAGCAACATTACATGCTAACAATATATAAGCTAAGAGAATTAATTGATAAACAAATAAGAGAGGTGTACAATTCATAAGAAAAAAATTATGCAACGTCGCATAATCTTAATTAGTAATCTTTTATAGCTTTAAAAGAAATTCTATATTACATGTGAGACTGAAAGTGATATGTATCCTCAATCAAAAACATAACCAATCAGGGAGCACATCACAATTAGTCTTTCAGTATTATTTTAATGCATAAATAAAATGGGGTGTTGCGAGAATCGAACTCGCGACCTCTCGCACCCGAAGCGAGAATCATACCACTAGACCAAACACCCACATCAACAATTATGAAAGTCATAAAATTACATTTGTTCACTCAGTTCGAGAGCCGCGTTATATAATATGTTTTAAATGATTTTTACTACGCCTCCATCCAATCCATTCACGTATTATTACGATTTTTTATTGACATTCATATTTCAAGTTAAATAGCATCACCATTTGACATTATTTTGTATTTTTAAGTAGATTTTTTTGCCGCATAGGCAATTAATCTCATTTCATTTTGTAATTTTTTCCATCTCTTATAAAAATTACATGAGAAATGATAAAGTTAAAAAAAAAGTATGTGCCATGAAAAGTTATGAAACAATTTTAATCATAAAATTATGACTCGATTATGATTTGTTTTAAGTTTTATTTATTTCAAAGAACAAAAAATCATTGTGATTTGTTACCTATTCACACAATAATTATCGTATCAAATAGCAATTCATAAATTATATACTCTGTATGATATATCACATTCTTGTGAGATGATGTTACGAAGTTAATTGGGGCTATAAAAACGATGGTTAATTGGTTACCCATTCATTTGCTCATCTTATTCTCTTTCAATTTATTGAATATTTTGTTAGTTTTTTTACGACATAGTTTCTCACTAAAGTTAATTATGATATCCAATATGCATGCATAGTTACCTTGCTAATTCTTTTAACAAAATAAAAGAAAGTTATCAAATAAAAATTAAAACAACTATTTTAAAGAAAATGAGCAATGTAAAAAAAAAAAAAACTCCACCTCATTCCATTTATACTTGCAATCTTAAACAATAACATCTAATATATTAATTGTGCAATGTTAAATAAGTAGCATTTCACATTGAGCATAATTTGTCTTTTTTTTTCAAATGTTTGAATTTTTTTATCTTCTTTTATTATATTAATTGATGAAATAATTATCTTAAATCATTTACCACAAAGTTGTGCTTGAATAATCAAGGATAATGGTGGTATCGGTCGAACATGGAGGAGAAGCGATGATGGGAGCTAGTAAAAGTACTTCGACGCTTAAGTCAATATTTAGAGTAGAAGAGTATTAGTATATTGAATACTATGTACTTGGTATGGTCTGACTACGTGTTTATAAGTCTTAGTTGCATGTGTACATGACATGTTAGTTGAGATATTCCTTTTACTCATCCCGTGAAATGTGATGAACAACACATGAGAGAATAGTTGGAACTTAACATGGAAAGTGTGACTCGTCTGAGCATAAGAGATGACAAAATATTCTATATTCATATATTAGATTCTTTGGAGTATCACCTCAGGTGGCAACCTAAGCATGTGTTCAGCCCAATGAGATACCTCAACCTTATTGGTAATCTTGGCCCAATCTGATAGACACCTTAGAGTATACGTTGATTGGGCTAGTTGGGCCACCTCAGAACAATAATTTTTTCAATATCTTCGTATAATTATAATTTTGAACAGTTAAATTAGTTAAAACATACTAATAAGCAATATATAAATAAGATAACATATAATTATTTGAGTGATACAAAATTTAGTTTTCTCGAATAAAAATGTAAATTTATTATTAGAATATTATTTCTTAAAAGAGTCCCATGCAAGTAAGAATGAACAAATTTCAACACCTAAAGTAAGTAAAACCCAAGTAATGAAATAATGAACAAACCAAAATCTATATTCATATTGGCTGAAATCAAATTGGTATATAACTTTCAATTGTTATCTAAGAGTAACTCCAATGTAGTTGCTTAACTCTTTTTTTTTTTGTTAAGATAACACGCAGTAAGAATATCGCAGGTAGAGCACATGTCTGGTTAAGCAATAGTTGCTTATAAAAGCAATCATGTCTTATTCAAATTGTGGGTCAATCGCAATATTAAAGAGGAAAAACAATTAATAAGAGTTAATAAAAATTAATATTGATGAGGTGTATAGATGTGGTATTATCTATGAGGTCCATTTAGTAAAGTTTGATTAATGTGAGATATAAGAAGAGAAGAGAAGAGAGACAACTTATAAATGTGTTGAATGATATGGCAAAACAAGAAAGGAGACATAGAGAGAGATAAGAGTATTGAATGTGTGTGTGAAAACCTTAGATTTTCATATATCATTAGGAAACGAGAGTGAAAGTGTCACGAGAGTCACTGATTCTTGTCTAATCACTGCTAACTATAATATAAATATAACTTATTACAACTCTTAAGACATTAAAAAAAGTTAAAAATTGCACTAAAAGAAGGTCATTATAGTCAGAGTCTATCACCACAATAATTAACGAGTAAACCCTCGTATTAGTCTTCAAAATTGTTAGCATCGTGCAATTTAATCGTTGAGATTCAAAAAAGTATCTGTGAATCCCTGACGTTTATCTTTGTCATTTATTTAAGTCAAAAAGGGTAGATGACATTAATTGAGTGACGATGTGTTATGTTAAGTGATACTGCAGATTCAAATTTATATTAAAAATCATTCACATTAAACCCTAAAATGATTTTGTATATGGGAAAACAAGTTTTAGTAACATCGTTGAGAATATAAAGTTTTGGCTCTTGCTAATTGTATCAAACCTATATTTATGTTAGATCTAATTAGTTTGTGACAAATTTCTCCTCGTATCAAATGTAGCTCATGAGAATACATAACTTGATGGACTCTATCAGTATCTAATTTGAAAATTTTGAATTTGAATGTAAATTCTATTTGTCACAAACAACATATATGTAACAAAAATATGTTAGATATAGTTAAGTGAAGTCATGACTTTTTATTCTACATAATGTTAGTCAAAATCTTCATTCTCATACACGAGATTATTTTATGGACTAATGTAATATTATAAGAACTTAATATCGTCTATTCTTTTGGATTAAAGTGAATCACATAGATAAATACCTTTTGAAATCTCAAAATTAAAGTGCACCATACTAACAAAGTCAAGAAGTAATGTAAGTTTTATTCGTTAATTAACCGTGTCTATTAGAGCATCCACAGAGGGAGCTGAGGAAGCAACTGAGCCACTGAAGCAGCGATGCTTGATGTGATCTATGCATTGCAAGCAACTGAAGAAAATTGCTTCCCTAGCTACGGTTGCTTTAGGAAGTAACAATCAAATGGGTTAAAAATAAAAATAAAAAATGATAGGTTGGGATCTATGAGAAACAATTAAAGAGAGTTGCTATATTGTAGAGATAAATTGTTTAGAGGTGCTTGTATTGGGAAGAGTAAAAATGAGTGATGTGTCCTATTGGAAGCAACCAAAAAGAAATTATGGATGCTCTTAGGGACTGCTTGGTTTGCATTTTCATTTTCTGTTTTTCATTTTTTATTTTTTGTTTTCTGAAATTTTATAAAGAAAAATCTGGAAATGCTGAAAATAAAAAATTGTTATTTTCAATATTTCTAATTTTTTCTTTATAAAATATAAAAAATAAAAAAAAAATGTAAACCAATTCAAAATTCTTACCGTGAAAAGTAGAAGGGAAGAATCGAGAGTGGATGCGTGATTATCAGTAATGGAAGGAATGGAAGTACTGAAGTAGTAGGGTAGGGTAGTCGTAACAAGTGAAGTTGCGTGGTGATTATCAGTAATGCTTTGCTATGCCTTCAACTTGAAATCGCCCAATCCGAATCCGAATGAGTAGAGGGTTGCAAAAGATTGAGCGCAACATTTTACGTCTCCTTCACGATGGCAGCACTCGCACTCAAATCACCCAAATTCACGCTCACTTCCTCCGCCATGGCCTCCACCAATCCAACCAAATCCTCTCTCACTTTGTCTCCGTTTGCGCCGCACTTAACCAAATCCCTTACGCCACTCGCATCTTCTCCCACACCCAAAACCCCAACATTCTCCTCTTCAACTCCATCATCAAAGCCCATTCTCTATCCCCACCCTTCCACCAATCCTTCCACTTCTTCTCCCTCATGAAGAACCGCGCCATTTCCCCTGATCACTTCACTTTCCCCCCTTTGCTCAAAGCCACTTCCAATCTCCGGCACTACAACCTAGGCCAATCCCTCCATGCCCACGTCATTGCGCTCGGTTTTTCACACCACGGTTCAGTTCGTGCAGGGCTAGTGGAGTTGTACGCGAATTGCGAGAAAATGGAAGATGCTAACAAAGTGTTCGACGAAATGCGCGACCGAGACGTCATTGTTTGGAACTTGATGATTCGTGGGTTTTGCAAGTTGGGTAATTTGGAAATGGGTTTGAAGCTTTTCACACAGATGAAGGAACGTAGCGTCGTTTCTTGGAATCTCATGATTTCTTGTCTATCACAGAGTAAGAAAGATGAGAAAGCGCTTGAGCTTTTCCGTGAAATGCTGAAACAGGATTTTGAACCTGATGATGCAACCTTGGTCACCGTGCTTCCTGTCTGTGCTCGCCTGGGAGCTGTGGATATTGGGGAGTGGATCCACTCTTATGCAAATGCCAAGGGATTCTTGAGAGACATCATTGAAGTGGGAAATTCGCTTGTGGATTTCTATTGCAAATGTGGTAACTTGGAAGCTGCGTGGAGCATTTTCAATGAAATGCAGAGTAAAAATGTTGTTTCTTGGAACGCAATGATATCGGGTTTGGCGTATAATGGAAAGGGTGAAGCTGGGGTTGATTTGTTTGAGGAGATGGTGCGTGAAGGAGTGACCCCTTCTGACTCCACTTTTGTTGGGGTTTTGACGTGTTGTGCTCACGCGGGTTTGGTGGATAGAGGTCGCGAGCTGTTCGATTCTATGACTGTGAAGTTTCAGCTTTTGCCAAACATGAAGCATTATGGATGTGTTGTTGACCTGCTTGGGCGTTGTGGGCATGTGAGAGAAGCTCATGACTTGATTAGAAGCATGCCCATGAAGCCAAATGCTGCCTTGTGGGGTGCCTTGCTTGGTGCTTGTCGCACTTATGGTGACAGGGAAATTGCAGAAATTGCTGCTAAAGAGCTCGTTAAGCTTGAACCGTGGAATTCTGGAAACTATGTGTTGTTGTCTAACATTTATGCAGAAGAAGGGAGATGGGATGAAGCTGAGCAAGTTAGAGTATTGATGCGAGGAGATGGTGTCAAGAAAGTTCCAGGACAGAGTGCAACAGGATAGTCACAAGAAAGAAATAACTTGGTCTTTGAATTCCCCTTTTTTTAATGCATGAAGTTAACTTAAACAAAATGTTGTGTCATGAAGATTAGAGGATGCATGCCACCAATCTAATTTGTGAGTATTACAAAATAAACACCAGTTAAGCCAATTCCAGGCAATTCTAACATTTCTTGCTTTTGAATTAGAAAGGAACCAATGGTCTGGATATGTTTGGATGTAGTGATTGGTTTAAGAGCGCACTGGATGCTTTATCATGCAGCAATTTTGACTATATCTTTATTGATACGCAAGTATAAGTGAATTTGAACTCTTCGACCAAAAAAAAAAAGTGAATTTGAACTCTGATTTTTTTTAATTTTTTTTATTATTCCAAAGGAGCAATAATATATATTGTTGAGCCTTCAAGAATGTACTCTCTAATTGTAAATATTTCAGTTAAAATGGAAGCATTGCTTCAGATTGTACGGTACCATATAGACTTGTGGAGTACATTAGAACCAGCCATGCACATTACAAAGATTCAAGCAAGTAGGAATCTATCACTATCCGAGTAAAAATTGTAAAGAAGTCCAATGGGTATCTGTTTCTTATTGCTAATACATCATGTCACATTAAATGAACTGCTGCTAGGATAAATAGGTAGGATCTAATCAAAATAGGAAAGTTCCAAGCATTGTTTGTTTCTCCTCCAATGTAGTCTCCCAAATTGAAGTTCCCTACACACAGCTTACATTTTATTCAATCAGAAAAAATGGGAAAAAGAAAAGAAAGTTCAAGCTGATTCAAGTCTCCTTGAAAACAAATAGTATCCTGACCTCTTTGTCTAGAGTAGCTGCACCCAGCATTTAATGCATATCTCATTTGTTGTACAGTGGCTTTGTTGTAGAAAATGAAATTAGACAGTATGTTATCAATGCAATCAAGCATTAGCTGAGTTTCAGTCAAACAAGGTCCACTGCAGAAAAAATCAGTGGCCTCCGGTGGTACGTTTATATTCCCAGATGGATTTAATCTATATGCTTCATCACACCCAACATAAATCTGTAAAAGATTCAAGAACAGACAAAAGAATGTTAGAAAGAATATTCCCTTTTGACTGTAAATGATTGTTAACATGAAATATTTATTACTTACAAGCTTATTGTTAAAGCACGATAAGGCCTTTACTATGCTTTGCCCCTGCAGGTCCTCCTCTGCAGCATCTGTTAATTTTTACATATACACATAATATGCCATCAAATTGTAGACATCAGCATGGAAAAAATGGTTAGAGGGGAGTTTGCTGAGCCATAGAACAATAACCTGACCTGAGTAGCAGCAAAACATTGCAATGGAAAGTAAAGAAACGATGAACAAATTTCCCTTTAGCATGAGTGCAATTGCCATGACTATACACGTGTGGAGACAGAATTGAGTGCATGGGGGGAAGGCAAACGATCGAAGCTTAATATGAATGTGATGACGTTGGTGTCGATTACTCAACTTTTTGTCTTTTATGACAATGACAAATTCAGCAAAGTGGTAACTTGAGCTAAATATAGTAGGCCACCCCACAAAGGGCTAATAATGGGAAACAAGAAAGTGAATCAGAACAGCGGTTGGTTAACAAATAGCACCAGTTTAGTCACCAACTCGAGCTTCCTATCTATCTAACTCGTTGAGTATGTAATTTCTTTATGGCCATCATACTGGAAAAATGAATTTGCCATATAAATCGGACAGCTAGGCGTAAATTTTTTCTATTCCGATAGCATCACGTCTTCCCCATCATATAAAATATTAAACGTGACAGTTTTTTTCTTTGTTTTTCATTTATAAAAAAATTTAAAAACGAAAAAAAAATACCATACATATGTTAGTGTCTTGATAAGTAATGTTTTATGTACCAAAGGACCCTGAAAATTTAAGTCAGCTAGGTATTTCTCAGAGAACTTCAAAGAAGATTCTGTTCTGTCATTGGACTAAAAATAGACAAAAGAAATGGACACCTCCATGAAAAAATTTTAAGTATGGAGATGCGGGGTATCGATCCCCGTACCTCTCGCATGCTAAGCGAGCGCTCTACCATCTGAGCTACATCCCCGGTTGAGCTAAGATTTGATAGGAAGTTATTTATCAAACTATTTTATAGTAGACTAAGTATTCTATTTCTAAAAGAAGATTTTATCATTGGATTCAAAAGGAAAAAAATGGAGATGCGGGGTATCGATCCTCGTACCTCTCGCATGCTAAGCGAGCGCTCTACCATCTGAGCTACATCCCCATATGAACAGCGATTACCCTAATTTAAAATATTGCAAAAGAAAATGCAGTAACTCTTGAACCTAGGGATGACAATTGAGCCCAAACCTTATGGGTACTCGCAAAGCAGGTACGGGCAAAACCCACATTTTTTCATGGGGAGGGCGCGGGTACGGGCACTTTGATGCCCAGCCCGTCCCATACCCGCACTCATATATAATTATTTAATAAAAAATACCATATATAATTATATATAGGGATATATTAATTTTATTAAAATATCTAATATATATATATATATAATATTACAAATTAAAAGTATATTTTTATAACTATCTATTTGTGTTTTTTTTTTACTTTATAATATATGACTAATTAGTGTTAATAATCATTTTTTACAAATCTTGAAGATTTCTAAACATGATATCCAAGTTTATAAAATAGTGTGAGGTAAGTATATTGTAATATTTAATAAAAATTTTGAACTTTAGATCATTTGTTGTGTTTTAAAACATTAACATATTATGTTTCAATGTAATTAAATTGTTGTATCACTGATATTTAAAAATTATGTTTGGACGATCTTTGAGTAACTTTTCAATTGAGAAATATTTTTCTTAAATTAATATTTTTTTAGTAAGCTATTAACTTTTTACTTAATAAAAGTGCGGGTAATGGGCGCGGGTACGGGCATATAGGCGCCCAGCGGGTATGGAGACGGGCACTAGAGTTACTGCCCATGCGGGTATGGGCGCGGGTACGAGCTTTTTTTAAAAACGCGGGTACGGGGACGGGCACTGTGGTACCCTGCCCAGAGGGTACCCATTGCCATCCCTACTTGAACCAGGTAAATTGTGTAACATCCCAAAAATTTAGAAATCTAGAATTATAATAAAAAATAATAATGATAATAAAATAAAAATATTTATAACTGTATTTCGATAATATTGGTTATAAAAAGAGAATTTTTATAATAATAAAGGTAACTATTAATAAAATAATATTAATATTAATGATATAATAATGATACGTTAATATGGATATTAAGAGAGAGATATAGAATTGGATTTTAGAAGATGTAATAATTGTTATGATTATAGCAAGACAATAATAAAAAAATTAGTAGAAGATAAATCATATTATTAAGGTTTCAAATAACCTTAATTATTATAAATATAGTAGTTATTATATTATTAATATGAATATAATAATATCAGAATCGATTGGGATAACCTCAGGAAAGAGATATGTTTTAGCATTTTAATTTAGGATCATATTTCAACATAGGAATGATGACATCACAAAAAGTAGAGATAAAAAAATAAAAATCAGTTAGGATAATAATTAACGTTAAGATTTGGATTTAAATTTGAATGTAGATGGATAAGGAAAATCTTAAGAGGCAAAAATACGGTTTCAGCTATTAGGAAATTCGCTCAAGCGAATGAAATTCACTTAAGCGAAAAATGGGGGGTTTTAGAGTGCTCTCTGGACGAAATTCGCTCAAGCTAAAATATTTTCGCTCAAGCTAATTCAGTAAATTCGCTCAAGCGAATCTTTCATCAATCTTTCCTCCTTCAAGCTAAAATATTTTCGCTCAAGCTAATTCAGTAAATTCGCTCAAGAGAACATCCATGTGACGATCAAGAACGATTCCCACGCTCCAAGAACGAATCTTTCATCAATCTTTCCTCCTTCAACGCTACCTACTCTCCGTTCTTTCTCCGTTTTCTCGACTCTCAGGTGGGTGTGACTCTCACTTGTTTGTCTTGATTGTTCTCACAACATGTTCCCCATTCTTTTTCCCCTTTTCTTTCCTGGAATGATGATATATGTATGGTATGAGTATAGGAATTATGAATGCAGTGATAATTGTTTGTATTGAGTTGCCCAAAACCATAGGATAGATGACTTGGATGATTATGTATGATGAATTTTGATTATGTTATTCTGAAATCATTCATGGGCCTTTGGCCATCACAGCCATGGAATTATGAATTTAAGATATCACAGGGCTTATAGCCATCACAGAGCCTCCGAGTTATCACGGGGTCATTGACCGTCACAGGCCTTCGGGCAATTTAATTAAGAAAGACGAGGTAACCACTTCGAATTCATGGCCAAGAGGGAGATGGAGTCCCCAATCACAGAATGAAATTTAAACATTATTTAAGACTTAATCATAGGTAGCCCTGGACGACGGTCCTTGGTTACACGGTCGAGCGCTCATCACAGTCACGTTACAGAGAAAAGACCCCGGGTGTCGAGTAACAACACCTCACAGTCATGCATTGCATCATAATCATTGATTTCCAATATGTTCAATTATGTTTAATTGTCTCCATTATGTTTCTTGAATTAATATGTATGCTATGGTGGTTCTTGGTTGTTTTCCCCCACACTGCACACACTTGTTATGCTCACTCGGACGTTGGTCTCACCCCATTCCATGGGAACAATATTTCAGTGGTGCAGGATACTGATCAGAATTATGACGAGCAGTAGATGACATGTGGAGGATAGTAGTTTAGTGTTTACATACTTTAATGTATTTCATGTTGCTTAGTACGACTTTAGGAATTATTATGTTAGTTTAATACTCTGTACTAGAGCCTTTATGGCGACCTTATGTTGGTATTTTCTTTGAGTTATGTATGTATTGTTTGGAGCTTTAGTAATTGTTGGGTTACTCAAGCGATTGTGTTGTATGCCGATATGCAAAATTAACGAATGAATTTCACGAGTTTAGAAATAGTGCTTCCAACAAACATTATTTCTGAATTTAGAAATTAGGACGTTACAAATTGTATTTTTAAACATTGTTGCAATTATTTTACTGACCATTCTAAGGGTACTGCATATCAATCGGAGTTAATATAATGTGATAAGAATAGAGAGATAATTTTGTATCATCGCGATGTATATTGTTGTATTTTTCACATGCAATATATTTATCGCAATACTATTTGGTTTTCTGTAATTTCCTAAATAATTTATTGATAATTTCGGTTAACTGTATAAATTTTTAAAAGTCTAGGCATTTTTATTTTTGGTCAAAAAGTCTAGGCATTTAAACGCCATGGATTTTGTACGTGGATAAAGATAGGCAGGTTGCAGTATTGGTATTGGCAGCTATGCCTGTGGTAAAGTGTGGTTCACCAAACTAAGGTGTATGGATACTCTCTAGTCTCTATAGCCTATTCAGTCAAATTTAGCCACAGAATAACTAAGAAATTAAAATTTATAGTTAATTCATAACTATTTTGAAGCTAAACTTGGCTAAATAGACATAAACGGTCTATGTTGTAAAAATTTTACATAAATTAATTTATAGTTAAAATTAACATTTTAAAAGTTAATTTTAAAAACATTTTTAAGATTAATTTTTCAAAAATTAATATTTAAAAAATACATAATACCATTGTAAAGGTTATTATTGTTCATTTTCTAATATTAAACTCTAAATAAACCCTCTTTTTACATCCTAAAAGATTTGAAGTAGTTTATATTAATTTTTATAAAATGAAAATTGTATTTTTTTTATTCTTGAAAGATGAAAAGTCATCCAATTTAATTATTAAAAAAATAAAAACTCATTAAATTTAATTATTTTTAGATTTTTTACGTCAAATTAGTCCATATACCCTGAATCAGAAATCCTTGAATGGCCTTTTTCATATTACTAGTTAAACTTTCGATATCAAAAAATCATATTGAATGCTAATTAAAACGAGTCTAAGTTATGATTTTATTGAGGAAAAGTAAGTCCTGAGTAAATCTGCAATACTTTTATAGTACTAAAGACTCAGTACTTTTATAATACTGAAGACTTGGTACTCCCATGTTTTATTTGTGACCAGATTTTTTTAATATAAAAAATTAAAATGAAAAATACAAATAGTTCATGGCTAAGTGTCAAAATTAGTGGTAGTAGTCATACATGAGTGCTGAAAAAATTTCCCCTCGTCACATGGAGCAAAACGGGTGGTAAAACAACAATTTATTTCGACTTTAAATAACAAAATAAAAGTAATTTTTAAAACCTTTATGAATCATATACTTACAGTTACTTTTCTGAATTGAAAAATTAAAATATTTCCCGGCACAAAAAAAATTAAGAGAATCTTTTTTTTTTCACCGCAACAATTACAAACCAAACTTGATGATAAAATTATAAAAGGTGAAAATCAAGTTTCACTATTCATAATCAATCCTAAGGATAATAAGAATCGAACAGATATTATGTATTTGGATTAGATTTTAATACATGCTTAATGTGAGTTTTCAAGGTAATTTTGAGGGTGTTGAACACTAATTCAGACACACTAACTACTACTCTCAGTCCCTTATTATAAGACAATTTCAACTGTTTCACACAGTTTAAGAAAAATTGGTTAATGCATTGGTCTTTTAAAAAAATTATAGCATTCCAAATATACCTCTATTCAAAGGTCAGTATATTTTAGGGACCTTAATTGTCACTTAGTGGAAGACTACAAAAGTCAATTTCTAATGGTGTAGTTGAACATGTGGGTAAAACTCTATTAATTATTCACACTAATTAATATATGGGAAATTAAAAAGAGTTCAATATTAATGAAGGGTAAATATGAAAAAAAATGATTAATTCATCTAAAAATTTGCAAAGAGTCTTATATTAAGGAATACCCAATTCTTCTAAAAGTGAGAGTAATTCTTAGGTGAGCACAAACCTAACACCTCATTTTTAAGCACAACCAATAAAAAAATTACAATTAATTAAAATAAATTTTAAAAACTAAATCGTGAGGCACGTGATTTGGTAGTTATACTTCTTTGGTTTCACTTATTCGTCTCTGGCTCTCTCAACCACCAAAAGCCATTTTCGTAATACTTTCTCCTTCTCATCTCAAATTGAGTCCTGTGTTCTACCGGTCTTCTGCTTCCACTGTGAATCCTTCTCATCCCACTGTGAATCCGATATTGGTTCAATTAATGACTTCCTCTTCCTCGAACACTCTTCCTTGAACCCTGTCGGTTGCGTCGCGGAGAACCCTAACATCTAGCGATGGTTTCGACACTGTTCCCACAAGTCTCTTCACGCTTGCAGCAAATCCCAGTGTTGGTGTCGATTTTTCTTGGTCAAATGAGAACACAAATTTTCTTAAGTGCTTTGAAATTCTTCTTCTGAGTCACAACCTTTCATGCATTTATTGAATAAGCTTTGAAACTTATACTCAGAATTGAGAGAACCCAAATGAGAATGAGCATTTTTAGTTATATGCCATAAGCATAATCGATGACATGTATTTAACATTACCTCTCAAATTGCTTTAGCCATAGCTACATCTTGATCTGTAAAAACCCTTATTTGGAACAATAATAGTCTTTCAAACGTATATTCTTTTTCTCACTATCATAGTATAACTCCATCCCTCTTCTTACACTAAAACCCATTTTGAATGCATGTTCTTGGTATAAGTTATAAGCTTCATCTTTGCTATACACAACTTGACCCAAAAAAATATATTTAGGCTCATCAATTTCAAATGTCTGACATTCATTATGCTCCATATGTCTCCTATAAACAATGTCATTACAAGATTTGAGATTATGTGAAATATCTACTCTATTAAATGGTTCTACAATCATTAAAGGTCTGCCATAAGACTAAGGATAATCTTTAAATGATAAAATAAATAGCATAAGTGATGCTTTGAATTATTCATCATGGAATATCTATCATAATTAAATATCACGTAATCTTTTAAAATGAAACCATAGAGTCTGAAAAGAAAAGAAAAGTAAGAAGTAAGACTTACTTGGCCTTACTAGATCAGCAGATGCCTTAAATCTCTTTTGCTTATTGGTTAAAGGCATAAATGGGGGGGGGGGGGGGGGGGGGGGGGGGGAGTCTAAGACAATAGAATCTCTTTGTTGATTCGCTTATGCTCGGGCCATTCAATGATCAACGTTCATGTGTCTATCGAAACCAAATGACAAGTGAAAATAAGTAAAACAAAGTGGTGATCAAGTAAGAAAAAAGAAACCACGATAAAACTATAAAAACAGGGGAAAGGAGCATATAGAGAGAAATTGAGAATCAATGTAGAAGGCAATGGATAAATAAAGAAGTTACCTAAGAAAAATGTCGTTTCCTAGAGTGTGATGCACAAGGGTGCTCGTCTTCTTTGTTGATGCAGAGGAGATTAATTTTTTCGAGTTCGACGTAGAGCCAGGATAGGTGAGCGCGACTGAACCCAGATTGCAGGGACATGTTACGTGGGAGACGGATAAGTGAAACCAAAGAAGTATAACTACCAAATCACGTGCCTATCATTTAAGATTTTACATGATTTAGTTTTTAAAATATATTTTAATTAATTGTAGTTTTTTTATTGGTTATGCTTAAAAATGGGGTGTTAGATTTGTGCTCACCTAAGAATTACTCCTAACAATGATATTATAAATAGGGACGGAGACAATAGTCAGATTGGATACTAAATGCTCGTATTTGATTTATAATTAAATAAAATTAATTTTAAAATTAATAACTATAAATAAATTATGCACAAGTTACATAATTGTACATTAAATGAAATTAATTTTATTTCAATAATCAAATATTCTACTCTTTCAATTGGTTTTCAAACAAGCACTGATAACTACACATTGCAAACTTTGCAGTGCTCCTACCAATGAAATTGATTTTATTTCAATTTTGTAGAATCAATTATTCTACTGTTTCAATTGGCTTTCAAACAAGCACTGATGACTAGATTAACATTGCAAATTTTGCAGTGATTCTACCAATGAAATTGATTTTATTTCAATTTTGTAGAATCAATTATTCTACTGTTTCAATTGGTTTTCAAGCAAGCACTGATAACTAGATTAACATTGCAAACTTTGCAGTGCTTCTACCAATGAAATTGATTTTATTTCAATTCTGTAGAATCAATTATTCTACTGTTTCAATTGGTTTTGAAACAAGCACTGATAACTAGATTAACACTGCAAACTTTGCAGTGCTTCTACCAAGCTGGCTACAATTACATGGCTACATCGCAACGGCCAGCCAACTGCAACACACTTGGGCAATTCAACCTAATGTTAGGATTTGAGAGATAAGCTAACGTTTAATGTGATTGACAGAGGTTAAACCTTGTTTAATGTGATTGAATTTGATGATTTGTTTCACAATGTCAACCAACAGCCAGCACGAAAATTTGTGCTTTTTTCAAGCATAGATGTAGAAAAAGAGTTCTTGTGTATAGATTGTAGCCCTCTCTTTCAATTCGGAGCAAAGATCACCAAAAATAACTAAAGATTTTGCTCTGCATATGATGATTGAAAATTGGTGCCTTTTTTAAGCATAGATGTAGAAAAGGAGTTCTTGTGTATAGATTGTAGCCCTCTCTTTTCTCTTCGGAGCAAATATCACCAAAAATAACTAAAGATTTTGCTCTGCATATAATGGATCAATGAAAGAGAGGGAGAGGGGTGTCGCAGCCATTTTGACAAATAAAACTGAAATATACTGCAATTTCTTTAACAGCAATTTGTACTAAAAACACCTCGTCACCTCCAATTCATAACTATAGGAATAAACTTCTAGAAACGAGATACAAACCATCTCTTACTAATGGACTATTTGATGTATTGAGAGAGCCATTTGAAACCATCTCCATAACCCATTTTCCTCACTATACTGCACATGAATACCTCCATAGGACGGACATTAGAGTCTGACAAATTTACCTTGCCCTTGCCAGTGGTGAAGTTGGTCAGGCCCAAATGGTAACGCAACTCTTCTTCTGAGGCAGCATATGGAATATCTATCTTGTTCCCAAGGATAAGGAAAGGGACAGTAGTCAAAGACTCATCAGAGAGGAGAGCATCCAACTCTTTTTTAGACTCAGCAAATCTTTCCTTGTCATAAGCATCAACCAAGTAGACCACTGCATCTACCTGCATCAAAAAAGGACGATGCTTACTCTAGATCATCTACAAGTAACAAAGCCGAGAGCAAATAATAATAAATCTCAATTCTCAAGCAAGAGAGCTGATTCTTAACAAGTCATGTATGTACCCACTTGCATGTACCAAATCCACGAAAAGCTTAATGGTTGAGAATAATAATGCAAGCAACTGTTAAAAAAACAAAGAGAGGAAACCAACTTCTGACAATGCTAGATTTGTTCAGAGAATCAATTGTCCACAGAGATACTGTTAGTAGTCCATCCAAAGAGGAAAAAAAAGGTAGCATCAATGAACTCCCATAATGATGTCTACTTCTCATGAATCAAATAAAATGAAATAGCGAGGATTATGAAAACATGAGTATTGGAGTATCCCTTGATTATAAAGTATATAGTATGCCCGATGAGATACTCCAAAGGCAAAATTGCATCGGAAGCAGATATGTCTGGTAACATACTATTAAGAACCCTCTAGAGATAAAAGGCACTATCAGCGAATTACCATGTATAATTTCTGCCTCCCATGAATCAGATAAACAATAATCGTTTAGCTAGGATTATGAAGGCATCAAACCTTAACTTAACTCTAGTCACATAATAAGATATCAGTCTTACAATATTTTATTATATTTCACAACACGAAAGTATGTTAAACAAATTGATCATTATAGTGTAATTCCAGTAATGAGCATGGGAAGAAAACTTCATCCTTGCTAACAGCTAGAACTACATATTTTGTAAGTCAAACTTCTTGTGCAGCTTTATATCTGCAATTGCCGCAGATAATAGGTTGGGAAACAAGACTGGAGACTGAATTCCTATATCTATACAAAGCCAAGTGGCATTGATATGCTTTCATAAAATGAATAGTTAAGACTTAAGATAGTCTACTCTTGGGATGGACTTGCAAACATATGAATGTGTGTGTGTGTTTGGAGAGAGAGAGAGAGAGAGAGAGAGACCTTAGCATAGTAATCTTTCCAGACTCTTCGAGCAATCTGGTGACCACCAAGATCAAAAGCTTTAAACTTGATCTTCCCAATACTCAGCTCCTCTGATGTTGGATATTGTGTTGGCTGATGCTGGACTAATCTCTGCCAAACCAATTCCCACGATAAAAACATCACACCATAAACCAGGACCATATGATAGCCATGATAAAGTGTAGCAATGTCAAGAAGCTAGAGATTGTTAAGTACATGTATGCTATCAATGTGTAAAGCTAGCTAAAACCAGAAAACAATTGCAGAGAAAAACACAGAAATCCAAAAAATTGAAGTAGGTGTTTGATGTCAAAGAAAATACATTAGACCAAAACATGTCAATATGCAGGAATATAGCCAATTAGCCATTGAACCGCTTTTGAGAAACTCAATCCAATATTCAAATTGTACAAAAGGATTTCAATTCAAGCAACCAACATATGATTTTATAATTATTCCAAGCACAAGTTGCCACTACAATCTTATACTAAGGGGAACATAATATGGGGTAAAAAACTCAAGCACGATTTCTATATCATCCACCGCAACTTTCCTCAACAAAACAGTAACTGAAAAGTTGAATCGTTTCTAATTCAAACAAAACAAATAACATTCCCAGCAAAATAGAAGGTGAGAGATTAAAGCAAGTCATAAAGTGCGGATAGGGGGAGATCCGGCACGGTTTAACCGTATCTGACGAATAAAGGCGCAAATAATCAGAAAAGAAGAATAACAGTAAGGGTTATGAAAAGGAAAAGTGAATGACAAACCTCGTCTTTGAGCATGTGAAGCAAGGTGGTCTTTCCGGCATTATCGAGACCTAAGAATAAGATCTTGGCCTCTTTCTGCCACAACCCAAGCGATGCTAGAATCCCATAAAACCAATCAAACAAAAACATCGCCTTCTATGGTCGATCTCGATACTACTCGACTCTCAATAAATACCAATCTCTCAACACTTAAACAATTGCAAACGACCTAGCCCCAAAACCAGAGCCAGGAAGAAGCTAGAAACTGTGTAGTGTAATTTATAGGGTATGTGTGTATGCGATGCTGCAACAGTTTTTGATGCATGTAGAACTGATTGTGGGTGTTGTTGAGGAATGGGGATCGACACCGGCGACCGGATAACCCGGTTCAGTAATTGAACTGATTACTTTTTTTTTGGTCCATATATTAAAACTACCCGGTTCAGTAATTGGGCTGAAAAATAATGTGTTGGCCCATTTTTGTTCTAGCCCAAACACTAGCCCATGTTTGGATAGGGTCCAGGTCCAAAGAAATAATCAATAAAAATATTGGCTGATGAACACCTTGAATCTATCTTCTTGCGAACTGCGAACCATTAGTGGTGGTGCGTTGGCCATGGAAAGTGACCCGTAGCAATGTTTACAGGATAAGTTCAACTGGATATTTTAATTTTTGCAGATCTAGATTTGATCATACACTAACTGATGACTAGGCCAGGATCAAATCAATTCAATATTTTGATGAACTGTGTAAAGAATATATTAAAGTTTGTTTAACTATATAAAGAATATGTTAAAAATAATTTTATTAATAATTAAAAATAATGAAACAAAAAGATAAGTACATTGAGAGATTTTATTAAATAATTTATTTTATAAAATACTTTTGTTTAATTTACGCATTTTTCATCATATTCAACTAGGGGTGAGCAAAATCCGATCCGTCCCACGGACTCGTACCAACCCAAGCTATTCGGGTTGGGTTAGACCCTGTCCCACATGAAAGAGTATGGTTTAATCGGGTCTCATTCAATAACCCGGTATCGGGTTGATGACGGGTTCAGGTTAATCTTCGGGTTATCCAACCCGTCCCATATATGTATATATATAATATATAACATTTATAATTTTATATTACTTAAAAGGCTTAACGTCATTTTAACTTTTTAGAGTTTTTTAATTTAACTTTTCTCTATGACAGATGCTCTATCTACTTTGAAAACATATTCCATACATAAAGTTATATAATAATATAGTGATATTTTTCTCTTAACAATGTTTGAAAGTTCATAAGAAAGTAAAATATTAGGAATTAGAGTTTGTGGACGAATTTGAGTTTCAGGTAGTCTTGTACATTGTCGGGTTTTTTCGGATTTATGGACGGATTCGATCTGAAAATTTGGTCTGATAAAAAGTTATGGTCAAGTATGGGACGGATAAAACTCGTCCCAGCCCGTCCGCTTACCCCTATATTCAACAATGAAGGTCACCACCCTTTTAATGAGATTATTGTAAAAAATTAAATATCATAAAAGTAACTGTATTCAGGAAGTGCATTACACGCTCTACGACTACCACACTTTTAATGTAATTTCATGATAAACAACAATTTTAATATGGTTTACATATTTCAAGTCCTACTTACTTATAAGAATTTTCAATCATTTGTGTAGATATCATTCTTTTGATAGAGAAATATTGTTTGTACATGTTGTTTATGTACAACATAGAGAGGAAAAGAGAAAAAAAAATGTGAGATGTGATGAGTGATATGATGGAAAGAGATAGAGAAAAAAATGTGTTGTATGAGTTGTTTTATGTTTTTTTGTTATATGAAAAAGTTATCTTTTCTTGATAATATAATATATAATAATCTATTATAAAATTCAAGTATTCATGAATATATTCCACATATTTAATAAAATCACTCTTAACTTTTTTAATGTCATTTATAATATACTTTTTTTAAAGATATTCTCTTCTTAAAATAAATGCTAATTGGAGTCATTTAGGGCAAAACTATTCGTAAAATACGTAATTTTGCTTTAATATTTTATATAATTATTTTTAATTCTATTATACAGAGTTTAATTCAATTGCACATTTTTAAATTTTAATATAAGATTGACCTTTTTCTTTCTTTGAGCTGCAAGTAATGATTTAGATATGTCAAAAAAAAGTTTGAAGTGTTAACAAATTTTAAAAGAAAAATACATTATTCAATCATGTCAATTTTACAATTATTTTTTCTAGAGTTGTTAGAATTGAAAAGTGAAATACTAATAAACTAATATAATAAATGAGAGATGTTTTACAAGTTAAAAGATTAAATAATTTTTTTCATGATTTTATTAGGGTTTCCTTTCCTTTTTGTGTGTTTTGAGATAACTTTTTTCCTACTTCCTATTTACAAAAATATAAAAATTAAATTGCTGAGTTTAATTTTTTTGGTTACATGTGAAAGAAACAAAAAGAAAGCGCAGAAAAAAGGAAAACTAGAAAGATAATCTGCTACAAGCAGATCTAAACACTCTAAGGGAGGTTGAGCCCAAACAAGGACCTCGCCATCATTACTACTAGTCAAATGTGCTAAGTGGTCAACTAACAAATTTGCTTCCCTAAAAACATGAATTACTGTTATGTCCCATGGTCTATTCAAAAGAGCAGATATTTGGGCAGTGAGTAATTTGTAAGGTCCACTCAAGAGGGAAGGATCCATACTCAGTAAATGAGTCACCTCCAACGAGTCTGTTTCACAATGAAGCTTTCTGATATTTCTATCCCATGCGAGAAGAAGGCCTCTGTGGAGGGCTAGCAATTCAGCTTCATGTATATTCCCCTGGCCGCTAGTAGCAGAAAACCCGCAGATCCAGCTACCACTAGAGTCACGCAAGACACCACCAATTCCCATCTCACCAGTTGAATTATTGAAACTCCCGTCCACATTTAATTTGGTGAATCCAAAAAAGGGTGGAGTCCACCATACCTCTGACCGAATGGAAATGAAGTTGGCATCAACAGGTCCCGTGCTGGAGAATTCAGCTTGAGAGATAAGAATGTTACGGATTACAAAATCCATGTTCCAATGATCTTAAGCAAAAATTGAATTATTTCTCCATTTCCAAATCCACCAAATAGCTGCAAGAAAAAACGCCTCTGAAGTACCTCTTGTATAGAACATGAACCATTCACTAAAGGTAGCACTGAATTTGGAATTATCCACATGGAAACCCAAACGCCTCCAAATCTCCAAAGCCTTCACATAGTCCCGCAGGTAATGAATAGGTGTTTCACAGTGAGAAGAGCAATTTGGACAAAGGGGATCATCAAGCATACCTCTGTTATGAAGCATTTGCTTCGTTGGGAGAGAGTTGTGAAGTACCAACCAGATGAAAAAATGCACCTTTTTATGGGGCTTTAAGACTCCAGATCCAACGCCGAGGTCTATTCTCAAAGGTTCTAGGGAGTTGGTCTTGCAGCCAAGCATAACCTTTTCGAACAAAATACTTCTCATCAATGCTAACAGTCCAAGACCAAGCGTCTACTGCAACAGAGGCATGGTCTGGGATGCGAACTCCAAAAATAGAAGAAACAATTTCGCCAGTCAAAGAAGTAGCTAAGCAATCCAAGTTCTAGCAACCATTATGCCAAAGGTCTTTAATCATAAGATTAGTGTCAGAAATATGTATATAAGGGAGGATGTTGCAAAGTTTGCCTAGTCCAGTCCAATCTTCATACCACACAGATGTGGTTCCCTCGCCCAATCTCATACTAAAACCATCTCTCAGAGAATTTCTTGCATGGATGATGTTGCGCCAAACTAAGGAAGCTGATTGGGCAGACTTGGCACTAAAAATGGATCCCACTTTAAGGTATTTATGGGACAAAACCTGCACCCATATATTCTCCCTATCATCAATGAGTTTCCAAACCAACTTTCCCAGCAAAGCAATATTTGAAAAGCGAGCTTGTCTGAGTCCCAAACCATCATATTTCCTGGGAAGAGAGATTTTGTTCCAGCCCACTAAATGAATTCCATTCTGCGCATTTTATTTAGACCATATGAACGAGCTAATTTTCCGATCAATCTCATCATATACATGAGTGGGGGTACCAAAGGCGCTGCATTGTGTACACTAGTATTGATGTCAGGACAGTCTTTGCAAGGCATGTTTTCCCCGTTCTGTTTAAGAGAGAGTGCTTCCATCCAGCAAGTCTTTGGTTTATTTTATCCAAAATTGGATTGAATACCCGTCTATTAACTCTGCCACTAATCAGGGGAAATCCCAAGTATTTCCCAAGGTCGGAGACCGGATGGATAGTAGAAATAGAGGACAATAGCTATTTAGTGGCGTTTGTAACTCTCTTAGAACACATCATTTTGGACTTTGTAACGTTGACTTTCATACTAGAGGCATTGCAAAATTCAGTCAGAGTGTTTATTTCTAAATGAACCTGATCCCTGATGGCTTTACAGAAAAACAAAACATCATCAGCAAATAATAAATGCGATATACCTGGGCCACCTCTGGAGATATGAATGGGATGCCAGGAACCATCCATTATCTTATGTTGGATCAATAAGGAGAGCCGCTCCATACAGAGGACAAAGAGGTAGGGAGATAAAGGGTCA
This sequence comes from Sesbania bispinosa, assembly GCA_026901365.1. Lineage (NCBI taxonomy): Eukaryota > Viridiplantae > Streptophyta > Magnoliopsida > Fabales > Fabaceae > Sesbania > Sesbania bispinosa. Next base: position 29,286 of record QLOH01000081.1, read on the forward strand.
CCCTTTTCGGAGGCCCCTTGAAGGAGAAAAGCTATCCAGTTTAGTACCATTCCAAAGTATGGAAAGTATAGTAGACTTCACACACCACATGATGAGGTCAATGATCTGAGGAGGGAAGCCAAAGAAAATTAAAGTCTCATGAATGAATTCCCAGCGAAGACGATCATACGCTTTCTCTAAATCCACTTTAAAAGCAATGACCCCTGACTTAGCTTTAGAGTGATGCATAAAGTGAACCATTTCTTGAGCTAGAATAAAATTATCAGAAGCGCTTCTACCAGGGATAAAGCTACTTTGAAGAGGGCCAATAAGATCATCCATAAAGGGTCTAATTCTGTTCACCAAAACCTTTGAAATGAGCCTATACACAACGTTACATAAGCTTATAGGACGAAAATCTCGCAAGGAAATAGGACTGTCAATTTTGGGAATGAGAACTAACAGAGTTTCCAACAAGCTATCGTTTGATTTCCCAAATCGGAAGGCATCTCTAACAAGTCCAAACACATCATCACCAACAATCCCCCAAAACTTTTTATAAAATATGGGATGAAATCCATCTGGCCCAAGTGCCTTATAAGAGCCCACGGTCTTGAGTGCTCCAAAGACTTCTTCTTTTCTCACATCCGTTAAAAGTGCTACATGATTATCTGGACTCAAAGTTGGTCTAGTATTATGAGATAGAGGAGAAGGGGTGCCACCATGCAGGTCAATAGAAAAGAGGGATTGATAAAATTTTAAAGCCTCCTGTCTCATAAGAGTATCATCAGTACACCAGTTGCCATCTTCTAGTCGAATACCATGAATACGGTTCCGCTTACGTCTGACAACAGTCTGAGTGTGGAAAAATTTGGTATTGCGATCTCCAAAACGGACCCATCTTTCACGAGATTTCTGGTACCACAGAAGTTTCCTCTATACGCAGAATTAACCCATATTCCTTTTGAAGTTGTTTCTCCAGCATTAAGAGGTTCAAGCAATCATTTCTCTCCCAACTCCATTGAACCCCCCTGAGCCTAGCTTCCACTTTCCTTTTTTCCTTGAAAATGTTTCCAAAACAATTTTTGTTGAAAGAAATAGACTCCTCTCACACTTTAGCAATACACTGGGCGACATTACCCTGACCACCGCACCAAGCCTGTCTGACCACTTCTTCATAATTTGCATGAGTACTCCAGGCTGCCTGGTAACGAAAATGACATTTAGTAATACAACTGTTTGTCTAGTATATATATAACTATATAAGGAACTAGTTTTAATTTTTATTAACAATTATCAAAATATTATTTTATTTTGTTTTATGTTTTTGAAATGGTTATATAAATAGTAGAAATAATGAAAATAATTTAAAATAAAAAATAAGCGATTCTTTATAATTATTAAAAGTAAAATATTTCACTAAACTAACCAAACTGAACTATAACTGTAAACAAGAAACATCATTCCTTTCTTTTTATTAACAGTATTATATTCATATATCATATTCATTAAATAATATTGTAATATATTATTTGATTATAGTATGATTTTTTTTTACATTGATAATACATGCTCATTCATCACTCATTAATTCAATTTCACCTCATTATTGTTAAAGATTATTTTATTAATAGAGTTAAAATGTAGTATATCCTTACACTAAAAGGGAAAAATTGAAAAATAGGAATTTATTCATAATGGATTTTTTAGTATTTCTTTAATGAATTTTATTAATTATATTATTAAATTTATAATTTTCAATATAAAATATAGCTATTAAATTTCAAACTTATAAAAATGTTGTTAAGAAAATAATAAATATTTTAATAATCAAAGTAGCTTTTATTACAGACTCTATTTTTAATTAAAATTTTACTACTGAACCATTTGTTTGGTTTTAACAGGAAACCCCTACAAATATAATTTTACAATTAGTTCTCGAGTATTCGAAAAAAAAAAAAAGCTCCCGAGTAGAAGATGGTAATTATGTAAAAGTATTCCACAAAGTGACAACTTTAATTAAGATTTAAATATCATAGGTAAAATTCAGTCATAATCCACTTTTACTGTGACTAATTACAGATAGATCAATTATCAAATAAATTACACGATTTTTTAAATTTATTTTACAATATATTAATTTGTAATTACAAATGTTGAGATATTCATATTATACACTATAAATAATCAAAATTATATTATTAAATTTTACAAATAAAATGTAAAATGTTTTATTTTCGGCGAACACCATAAATCAAAATTGTTCATGTAAACATTAAATTCAATAACTTTATTGAATATTATAAACTAGAATTTTGATAAATAATATAAATTCGTAGATATGCTAGAAAATAGTTCAAAATTAATTATTAGTGTCAAAATTTAAAATATATTTAATAATTAATTTTTCATTTTCAGTTTTCATTTTTATTAATGTGAAAAATACATTTTTTATGTATTATTATATGATAATTTTAAAATAAAAAAATTAATAGTAACGCAAAATCACCGGAAAAGACATGGTGTTACAAATGTTAATTATCTATTGAATGCTCCAACTTTGAAACGTGATAAATAAATAAATAAATAATATAATATAATGTAATATACTACTTTATTTTTTGGTCGAATATAATATACTACTATTAAATATTAAGGCAAGGATTCTGTGGGCTTGTCCGTAATTTTGAAAGCAGAAGAAAACCGAGGAGTGTTGGGTGAAACGGACAAGTTACCCACAACCAGTTGTCTCCACCACATATGGTTGCAATGTTTTTTTAATTCAACGGTAAAGTCGCAATGTTAATCCTGAAAGCCCACTGTGTTGAAATACCAAAAACCAGAAAAGCCCAAACCCTGAAACCGCCAATAGATTCTATAAACAAATCATTATCCATTGGTACCTGTCCTCACGCTATGGTCAAGTAACAAATTAATAAAAAACACTTATATAGAAATCATATATACACGACTAGTATTTCATTCCAATTCCATCCATTGGACCGATCACAATTAATTAAACTTTGCACTCTGCACACTCTTCTTTCTTACTACCTACCTTGTAAATCAATCATCCGCAAATGGCTGGTGTCTCAGAAAATGAACGTCGACGGATCATGGTGGCCATCGATGAAGGTGAGGAGAGCTTGTACGCTCTCTCATGGTGCCTCAAGAATCTACTTTTCCAAGATTCCAAAGACTCCCTTATCCTCCTCTACGTCAAGCCTCCTCGTGCCGTTTATTCCGCCTTCGATGGCACAGGTTCCTTGGAGTAACCAAATTAAAACGACCCTCTTAAGCATTGTCGTTTATTGTTCTCAATGTCAATCACCATGGTAATAAAAATCTCTTTTTGTTTCGGTTTCAGGGTACCTCTTTTCTTCTGACATAACGGCAACCATGGAGAGGTATAGCCAACAAGTGGCTGATTCCGTCTTAGAGAAAGCCAAGAGATTGTGTAACAATATTGAAAATGTAAGTGCATTACTTCACTTCACTTAAATGGGTTTAAAAAGTGAAAATACTCTTATTAAATATTTATTCATAAAAATTTATAGTTAATTCGTAGTAAAATTTAGTAAAAATGTAATTGGTGTATTTTTAATTTTTAAAGAATTAAAATCATTAATTTTAAATTATAAAAATTAAAATTAAATTTCGACTATTTTTCATAAATAAAAATATATTTAACCTTCTACTCTGGTAAGTTTGTGAGTACTATGAATGTATGTTGGTTAATGAAGGTGGAGACGAAGGTAGAGAATGGTGACCCCAGGGACGTGATCTGTCAGATGGTTCAAAGGTTGGGTGTTGATATCTTAGTGATGGGAAGCCATGGGTATGGTGTCATCAAGAGGTGAGTCCACATGCACTACAGAGTGTTCTTTGATTCTTCTATATATGTGTGTGAATTGTAAAGTTAATTAGCCTTTTGGATGTTGAATTGGCAGGGCTTTCCTTGGAAGTGTGAGCAATTACTGCGCACAGAATGTGAAGTGCCCGGTTTTGATAGTGAAGAAGCCAAAATCAAATGCTGGAGGAGGAGACATATAATAATAAATAAGAAATATTTTATTTGCTGGTTTAGTTCTTGCTGTAAATAGCTCATTTCTGTCGTTATGTGTAATTTGGATTGTGTGTGTTTTGTTTGTTTCTCCTCGAAGGGAATCTCTTGCGAAACATATTAAATGTTAAAGGCTAAAGTGATGGATTTTATTTATAATTATCGTTGGAGATAAAGCTTTCAGGATTGAGGATGCATGCCTTGTGGACAATGCCTATTCCATATATACTTGTCAAAGTAGTTGGGGTTTATTACCTTTAAATTGGACTTTAATCATTTTCTATTCGAAAGTTTTCTAGAAATTGATCCCATTCTTTGTTACTTTTTACAACGTATACTCCTCGTTGTAGGATTGATTGATGGCTTATGAATCATAATTAAGTGAAAGTGAGTGAAGAATAAAGACTAAAGGGAAGAAAGCGAATCTGTTATTTATTTTATTTTTTTTCGGAGTCGTGTCTCGCTTCCAAATCATTCTTAACTGTTGATTGATTCCCTTACTTCATTTTTATTTTAGTGTGTCTACTTCATGTAAAAGCTTTTTCCGGGTAACATCTCAATTGAAACTACCAACATTTTACTCAAAGCTTTATGTGTCTACCCATAATTGTTGATTCTAGTGGTAATCAATGTTTTGGGTTAAAGTTTTGTAGATAAAAAAAAAAAAAAAATCGCTTGAAGAACTAATTTTATTATGATGTGAATGTTCTCGATTCAAATAATATTACCTTATCATTGAGGATGGAGAATATCAGCGATTCAAACAAAAAAAACATTTATAGTGTCTACTACTAAAGGTCTTTAAATTGACTTGATTTCAAAAATTTTTAAAACAAACAAGCATACCGAACAAAACATGTCCATTTATCCCCCACCCAGGGACGGATGCAAGGGGGGCAAGCATTGGCCTTGGTCTCCCTCCCTCACTATATTACATATACCCTACATATATAAAAAATAAAATATTATCAACATATATGTAATAATTGAAAATAAATTAAATAAAATGAGTGTAATACATTTAATTTTCATAATATAGATTTTATTTAATATTTATTATTGAAATTTAATCTCTTTAAGTGATTTCTATCAAAAAAGTATTTGATACAAATGTTATTATTCATAAATTTTATAACATGAATATATTATATGTATAACTTAAATACAAAATATGATGAATTTGATTACTATTTAATATTTATTATTAAAAAAAATTTCAGCCCCCTACCTATAAATCCTGGATCAGTCCCTGCACCCACCCATCATTTACATTCATAACTAAGAACCTTTCTGACACTTAATTCGGGTGGTTAGTAGCTTGTTGGCTTTTATCACAACTACATTGTAGATCCGTTTTAACGCTACTGAATTTAATTTAGTGTTAGAAATGTGAGTTTTTCAATGCAAACTAAACATGCATTTTATAACTTTGGCTCGATCAAATAATATGTGTGTGTGAGAGAGATAATAAAGGATACATCTCAAATATTATTTTAAATGCATTTTATAAACAAGGTTTTTCAACATTTAAGTTAAATATATAATTTAAGTTTTTTCTAAGGTGTACTAGTTTAAAAGTTGTTGCATTATATACAACTATATTTTAATCATCTATATTATTTTAAACTTATATCTAACGAATAAAATATAATTGTGCACGGTGAATAGTTTTTAAACTTGTACACCCTAAACTTAGTTTATAATTTATTATATTTTAATTTTTCATTTTATTTATATATTTTTTAGGTGAACAACAAATATCCTTGACCAGCAATTAGAAACTACTTCCTCCGGTCTTATTTATAAGACAACGTTTGAAACTTTTTCATTGTCTTATTTATAAGATAAAGTACAAAAATCTAGAAATATTTATTGTTTTTTCTCATATTTGTCCTTGTTGACCACTAAAAGTTTTAAGGTGACACAATTTCCATGGTAATAGAGTTTAATTTTAAATAGAGGTAAACTTGTAATCTTATAGAGTAATTTCTTGAAAATCTACGCATTAATTACTTTTCTTAATATGTGTGCTTTTGTCTGAATTGTCTTATAAATAGGACCGGAGAGAGTAATATCTTTCAAGGTGAAAAGTTCAACACAGTGGGTTTTTTTATTTATATTGGGCTTTTGATTTATATCCTACTATAGTGAGTTATTAATAATGAAATATGACATAGTAGTGGGATGTTTAATGCTTTATTAATTTAATAATTTATTAATTACTTGTAAATAATTTTTGGTGCAAAATCACATTTATTTTTCACGAGATGTAATCCTGCTCGAGTATGGTAGGATTTTTATGGCCGACAAAGCTCTAACGCAATTCAATACCCAGAGCTTGAACCTGAGATCACTTGTTAAGTTAGAACAACCCTGCTAGCAATTATCCTATAAATATATGTAGTGATTATGCATGTTAAAGTAAAATCTGAAAGAATTTATTTGTTTGCAATTAAAAATTAGAACATTGATTTTCTAACAATAATTTATAATATATAAATCACAATTGATCGAGCAAATATATAAAAATAAGTTATCAAATTAGGAATGTTTTATATTTTAGAAAAAATATTGGGTTTTTTAATGGTAGAGTTTGAGAAGTTCTTACTTTCACAAAGTATAAGTTGCCAAAAGAAATATTAAGGCATTGTCTACGGTACTTGTATGCGTGGGTCGTATACCGAGACCAGACCACATCTTAATCGTCTGATTTAGTAAATTTTTATTTAACGGATGAGATTGATGACCTGTCATCGGATGTGTTTTATTTGTATAAGAAAGACATGTGTTTAATGGTATTTCTGTTTGTGACCCATGCTTGTGACATATTTGTGTATTGGGCCAAGGCTTAAAATGACCGTGGAGAGGAAGGTGGTCGGAGTTTGTCAGGGACGATGGCCAAAGTTAATGGAATGATGTTGACTGGTGGTCAATCGTAGAGGGGTCAAGCTGGGGCTCCGATGTGGAGGCGCGCGGCGGGGGTACCTGCAATGACACTCCGACGCCCAAGTTAATTCAGAGAGAAAGTGAGGGAGTTCTTAGGGATGAATGGTTACCTTGTGCCCTTCGAGGGGGCTCTTCTTATATAGGGGTGCCATGTCATGTCAGAGAGGGGCAGGTGCAGGCGGCGGCAGGCACGCCCATGTCGTAATCCCTCTGTTCCGGCCGTAAATTCTGGTGGCGTGTGTCAGTGGCAGCCTCCTTTATCAGAGGCGCTTCGCATCGCATTTAATGCGATGGGATTGAGTAGGTGGCACTAGCCTTAGGGCCGGTCAATAGTAGGTATCTGAGGTGGCCGGGGTGGCCGCTTGAGTCCCTCTTGGTATAGCCGAGGCTTTGTGGGTTGGTTCCTACCGAGATAACCTCTACCCTGTTAGGGGTGTTACCCTCGGCCCGTGCTGTAGACAGGCGGATCTCGACCAGGTCTGGATCAATTGCCCCCCAGCGAGATGGTGAACTTGTGTTTGACCATTGAGCTGATGTTATGTCGGTTTCTGTTCTGTCCGGAATCCTCATGTTGATTAGGCGTGTGTTACCTCGGCTAAGTGTTGTTACCTTGGTCCTGGTGGGTCCGGATCAGTTGCACGAGAGACAAAAATCGGAAAGGTGGCGCTATGGTGGTCAAGAGTGCATTGTGGCGAAACATCTCGGAGCAAGGGAAGGACGACCGGGGGAGGGGCGACAATGGTCTCTGGGGCAAAATTCCTCCCTTTGTTCTCGACCCAGCAACATGGTGCAACGACAACACGACGGCGAGGAAGGGCGGCGACTTATAGCGAGATATGCGGATAAGGAGTACTAGAGTGCTACATTTCGTTCTTCCTCTCGTGCGCTTGTGTTCCCTTCAATGTTTTCTTTTTTAATTAATTTTAAATTGAATTACAAAAAATTGAAATCTCAACCATTGAACTTTAATGGCATCCGTTGCTGGGTTTTAATTGGTTCATTCGCTAATTTGTTCCATATTTACAATTATATTATTATTTTCTTGTTATTAGTATAGTATAGTATACATGTATATGTATACTGTTTGTGATAGTTAAAGATCAAAGTTTAATTATTCTTAGAGGCTCTGCAAATACCTCCACCTTTCACTTGATGTCATGATCTAAGCCCTCAACAAGTAAAACCTCACGATCTATGCCCTTGGGTGAACAATGGCCACGCCGAGAAGTCAAGTGGAAGTGGTTTTAAATGTCAGAGAACACACACTTCTGAAAGAAATTCAAATTCTATGAATTTTTCAATTGCCCAAGAGGACTAAAGTATAGAAACTAATTTTTGTTAGGGGAAATGATATAATTTGAAACAAACCTGTCTTTTGATGCAATTACCTGTTATAACAGGTCAAAAGTGTTAGGTACGTATGGGTACATGGCTTGTATGTCTTATGCACCCTAGAAGTACCCAAATATTAAAAGAGTGAAATATCACTAATGACATCACACTGAACCCTACTATAAAATTAATATTGTTATCCTATTTTAATTATTCATGTTTTGTTAAATTGTAGGTAATCTTTCTTATATAAAAAATAGAACTTTTTGCAATTCAAATGTCATATCTTTAACAAATATAAATGATTCAATTAGCAATCCCTTTATATATATGTCCTTTTTGTTGTCTTATAAATTAATATTATAATTTAAATTATGTCTATTTTCTTTTCTTTCTCCTTTTAACAATAAAATCATTCAACCATTTATATCTTTACCTTATGGATTTAATTGATATACACGGTCAGTGTAAATAAATTTTACACAGACATCAAATTGTGTGACGCCACATTATTTAATGAATATGACACCTCATGTGTTATTAAATTCAATAAATGATGTGGCAACACATTTTTGGATGTATGTGTAAAATTTCTTTACACTGATAGTGTATATATATTAAACTCTTAACTTATACTATTTTCTATTATTTTTAAGAAGCTTTAGATAACCTGTTGTATTTATAATTTTATTTTTTATTTATTCACTTGTTCATTGTTATGAGTTTTATTTTGTTCTATTCCATTATAAATAACTATAGAATTTCAATAGTTATATTATTCCCATTAATTCCATTGTCAATAAATTTGTTTACACATAATAATTATTTACTTTATTAAAATGTATAATATTTATTAACTGTATCAAATATATAAAAATGTTTATATATATATAACCTATTGTTTTCACACCACTATATTCACATGTATCGCATTGGTCCACACACACGCACACACACATATATCAATGTTTTTAAATTCGAACCGATAATTGAACCGGCGAAGGTATTGGTTCACGGTTCAGTGGTCCAATCGTGGTCGAATCGGTCTTAATTAAATATATTTTTTAATATTATATATTATTTTTAAATAATAAATTAAGATCAAATCATAAGAAATCAAGATATATAAGATTATAAATTAATATAAAAGACCTTATTATATGTATTATATCATAAAAAATTCATAATAATTGACTAAATAAAAAATATTTTTGTGTAATCCTTAAAAATTTAATCTTGTTTATCTCAAAAAAATTTTAGATTTAATAAAAATTAAAAAAAAACTAAAAAAAATTGCAAAAAATGCAACTGACCGGTTCAATCGGTTTTCACCAATTCTTGACCGGTTTCGACCGATTTTTGACCGATTCTCACCAATTTTGAAACTTTCTGATTTTTTGGGTTGTATGGACCGAACACCACGCTGGTTCCCGGATGAACCGGCCGGTCCGGTTATTAGTGTCAAAATTTTACGAAATTTGACATATATAATCATGATGATGAATAAACATAATTTAAACGGTTGGATTACTAAAAAACATATTCGATTTGTAGTTATCAGCGGTGTAATATTTGGTGTAACTTACATCGGTGTAATTTAAACCCTCCTCATATATATATATATATATATAAACACAAATCTATTTTATTAAAATATAAAAGACTCATTGTTACTCCATTGTTAACGCATTATTGGATAGAACATTTTTTATAAAGGAGAGAATTGTAGACACACTATTAATATTTTACTTATTTAATTTTGCCCTGAATTTTATATAATAGGCATGTAATATTAATTAATTTTAATAATAATAAATATGAATAAATTAGATATGGAAATTGTGAAGGTCAACTAATCAGATGTTTAATTCGACATGCACCCACAAAAATTATCTATAATAGGTGGGATAAATATTCGTTACATGGGATATGCAAAATGTTACGTGAACATGTGTGTATAATGTACGAATATGTAATGAAAACATGTAAGTACGAATACTATACCCTCTCCACACACATGTCTGTATGTAGGTATGGAGGCGTTACTATAGTACTCTATCTAATCGGTGTACATTGTCATTCTCACTTCTAATATTACTCATTAACTAATTATTTTTAATTTTAAAAATACTAATAAATAAACTATTCTTTTTTTTTTTGTCAAAAATAAAATATTCTTTAAAGTCTAAAACAAAGGCTTTGTGGGAGTTGCTTTTGGAACCCCTCTTTTTGCTATTCACACCCCCTAATATACCCCCCTTCCCAAACTACCCCTACCCCTACCCCCACCCACCCTCCCCCTCCCCCTTCCCCAACTCCCCATTCCTGTTCCGCAACTCCCCCCTTTAAATTCTGTCTCTAAACTCACCCTTATATTTTTTATGCTTTGGTTTAGAGACGGAATTTTTCCGTCTCTAAACTCGTCTCCACAATGCACACCCCCTTTCCGGATTTAAAAATTTTCTGGAAAAGTCCGGAAATTAATGTCCGGAAATTTCCGGAAAATTTTAAAATCCGGAAAGGGGGTGTGCATTGGGGGGACGAGTTTAGAGACGGAATTTTTTCCGCCTCTAAACCAAAAGCTTCAAAAAAATAAATAAAGGTGAAGGTGGGGTGGCTGGGGGAGTTAGAGACAGAAATTTTCCATCTCTAAACACCAAACATTGAAAAAAAAATAAAGGGGAGGGGGGAAGGGACCGAACAGGGGGAGGGGGAGTGGGTTGGGTTGGGGGTGGCTGGTGGGGGGTAGTTTGGGAAGAGGGTATTATTAGGGGGTGTGAATAGCAAAAAAGGGGGTTCCAAAAGCAACACCCAGCCTTTGTTTGCTTTCCACTTGGGCCGGCCTGGTTTACACAATGTTGTTGTATCTGTTCTTCTCTCTGAAGTTTGAGATTTGCTTTTCTTTTGTTCCTTACTTTTATTATAATAATAATAATAATAAGCTTTAAGTTTGTAAGTATGGAATTTCTAAATTGTGATATATCTAGCTTAATTGGTTTAAATAGTGACTTATTAATTTAATAAGTGGTTCAATGACTTAATACTTCAGCTGCATCAACAATCTTCCGAATTTTATAATAATACCATAGGGTATACACTCCAATAGGAAAGAAAGGAATAGGAAGGGAGGGAGGGACTGAGAAAAGTAATAGATATATAATAAAACAATAAAAAAGAAAGAGAAAAGGAGAAAATGTGTATGAAAAACTGAAAGAAATGGGTATAAGAGAAAGTTAACATAATACAAAAAATTTGATTATCTTTAGGTTAGTTAAATAAAAGTCAGCTCTCTTAGATTAACTTCTTTTAGCCAATTGCGGACAACCTCGAACCTTATTATAATTTATAAGTAAAATTCTAATAAATCTCAACTAGCTCGGCAACGATGATATTACGTCCTCTGAAATATTAGCGAAGTTAACTGTTGATTTCTTTTCCTTTTCAATTAATTATTATAACCGCATATTTTATATTTCATCATTCTCTCTAGATTGCAACCCACCTTTTAGAGGAACCAATGCATGGTATTCTACTTTCTGGTTTCTGCAAATCTTCGGGATTTTAGATTGTCAGACGATTTACAAAGAGAATTCTTTAGCAACTAGAAAGATTATGAGGTAGCTTCATATTCGGAAACTCAATTGACCAAAAACATAAAAATATCAAATCAAAAGAGACATTGTTGTCTGTTCTAATCAGCTGAAATAGTCAAATGGAACGAAGCAAAAGCTCAAGTTTTTGCTCGCAGTTTTCAACGGTTTGCTTATCTCTAGGAGAAAATTACTACAGCTAAAAGATATAACTTCCGCTCCGGAATATAACTTCCGGTCACTACGTATCCGATTTGCAAACTCCCTAGAGCTCATCCTGCAAATAAAAGGCGGGAAGAGAATTATTAAACACATAGCTGTCAGGTTTGATTCGAGTGATATTAAAGAGGTGAAAAAACCTACATGTACATCATCCTCTTCCTTGCTTTCAGCACTGTCTTCCCCAGCTTCCGTCTTTGTTTCGTCATCAGTATCTTCCTCGTCCTCTTCAGCCTATAGAGGATATTAACTTAATTAGAATCATTGTAACTAATGATGGACCAAAATTTGAGGAATCATCAGTTATACTTACATCAGAGTCAGCTGGGTCATCCTTTGTTTCCTGGTAAAGAGTTCAGAATATGTGAGGTGTAAGAAAAGTTTATGTTCTTCCAAACACAATTAGTGAAATTACAAGATAAATATCAAAGATGGCTCTAAGAATCAAAATTTACCTCCTCTTCTTTCTTCTTCTCTACTTCTTCAAATGCTGCCTTCTCAGCCTGCAAGAACATTTTACATTAAATAGGTTAATATCCAGTCAACAAAATATCTTAGGCCAAAAGATTTAAATGGATAGAAACAACTTACGTCCTTATGTTTGCCCCATGTTTCTTCAGCCAGCTGCTTAGCATACTCAGGATCATCAGTAATTAAGACATTGTCAAACAGGGTACCAGATTTCACCTGCCAAATAATTAGCCTGCTTGTCAGAGTTTGGATTCAAAAGGATCAACTAAACGCAGTGAAGCAAACAAAAAAAAAAACTTTACCTGCCACAATTCAATGCCAACATACTTCAAGTTGGGGAATACATAGAGGTCGGGGTCATCCTTGAAATCTGACAATAAATATATTTTCAAATGTTAAATATAAATAAATATATTTCTTTTAAACTTTATAATGTAAAAGAATTTACATGAATACTACTGCAGTGAAAAAAGGATGAAAAATAAACCTGGGTTGTCAATCATTGGTGCCTTCCACTTTCCTTTGTAGTTGGGGTTCTTAATTTTCTGCAGAGATGTAGCAGGGTAAGTTAGAAAACAAATCCATTCTTAAACATATTGCAATATGTCATAGATTACAATTTCCACAAACCTTTGCCTCCCATGGGCCCTTGTACTCTGGGTTGGCAATGGTAGGTGGTGTCCACTCACCATCTTCCTCATCATCCCAGTCCTCAGGCTACAGCAACAATTAGTCTAATCAGTAACTACAACAAAATGTGAGATACAGTAAGCAAAGGGAAACAATAAAGTGATGAATACCTTCTTGGCTTCAGGATCTGGGATCTCTTTTGGGATGTCATCGTATCCCTACAAATACAGGATATCAGTGTCAGTACATACCACACAGTACACTTGTAAACTCATACAGCATGAGAGGTTCTTTTAGAAAAGGGGTTACCTCTGGTTTCTTATCCTCTGGATCAGGAATATACTCTTTGTCATCCCAATCTTCTGGCTGTGAGTAAATTATGATATGGTTAGAAATTATCAATACTGAAACCAAAACGAATCTGGCAATTAACTAAAACAGTAGGTCGAAAAGTACTTTTTTGGCCTCGGGATCCTTGATTTTCTTTGGAGGGAGAAGGTTCCAATCAGAGTAGAGACTACCAGTTTGCTTCTCCTCATTATCAATCAGGATGCTGTAGGTTGCATCTGGACGGAGGATGAATGTGTAAACATGAGTTAGTTGGTCAGTCTCACAAGGAACATCCTTCTTTATCAATTGATTTGTGCCATTGTAGGTCAGAATAGCATGTACTTTCTTGGTACTGTAACCACAGATATCTGGGCCAAACATGATGCTGCAACAGAACAACAAATGTAATAAAATCAGCTGTTTTACCATATCTAAGGCATCCTTAGTGAAAGAGCTATAAAACAACGGGGAGATATAAATAACCTGTAAGGTGTATCACCACCAAATTTCTTCTGATCAACATCTCCGCTAAGCAACTTCATGTAACCACCACCACAGTCAAGCTTCTGTTCATGCTTGACAGAAAATTGGAAGACTAGTGTCTTATCCTTATTGCTGAATTCAGGGAATTCAGCTGAAATAGCATAGAATCTGTAATCTTCACTTGTTTGAATACCTGCAGAGATATCAAACATCCAACCAAACCTACCTTAATATCAATTTTTTAAGCAAAAGTAAACACAAGCAACAATAATACATGGTTGTTCAACATAGCAATTTTGTTTACCTTTGTCATTAGAGTCTCCATTCCATTGACCAGAGGTGTAGTTCCATTCCCCAGCCAAGTTCTCATCTTTCTTCCAATCAGATTTAACCCACCGATTTTCCCACCCATCTTTAGCAGTCACACCAATGCACAAGCACACGAGTTAGAAAAGAAAAAAAAGGAAAATACTGACTTACGATAAAAAGAGACAGATTAATTATGAATTTGGACCATCCTTGGAGGTGCATGAACTAAAAATTTAAATCGACAAAGTAAAGTTCTTACAGTAATCTTGTAGACAATGTACCATCATCAAATAGATAAAGGCAAATATTTACAATTTATGAAAAGCTCAACATTACCAGCAGCCTATTTAAGAAGTAAGCTCACTTCCTTAGACATGGACTGCTCCTAAAAAACCAAGTATACCTTATTTCGCACACCCAATTCAAAGAAATAAACGTCTTCAGAGAGAAGACTCTTTTCAGCTCCAAAAGTTTTTGACAAAATGAAAATTCAAAAAATAGAGGTTGATTGCAACAGCTATTTACTCACTAATCCATGATCAAAGGCGAATTTAACAAAAAAAGCGTGCCAAAACAAAGACCCAGAGGCCAGAGGCTTCCATGCTCTCCCGATTCATCCATTTTATTTGAAAAATGGGCATTGGGGCTAATGCCTTAAATCTCTTTTCAAAACAACATCAGCAGGATAATAAATCAACGTATTAAAAAAAGAAGCAAAACGGTATACACATTCGCAGATCTACTCTAAACCATGACACTTCAGGGTCGGACCTTAATGTCCAGCTAAAAAATACAAATCGAACTATGGAAGCTTTCAGATCGAGGCTCAGACACATAATAAGCCTCGATTCCGAACGAGAAATGCGATATTCGACACACGGCAATGCACAGACGATAATTGAAAATCCTTAATCCACCACGAAAAAAAAAATCAAAATTGAAATCCAAGCACGCGATCTAGCGAAAGGAAATGGAGGGAGAGAGAGAGAAGGATGTATACCATCGAAGCGTTCCTCGAAGAAGACCTTGGCGGAAGCGATCGCCAAGAGGGAGAGAAGAATGAGAGAGCGAAGATTAGGGTGTCGCACCCTAAGCGCCATTGCCATCAAGGGAACGGAATTAGAGATAGAAAGAGAATGTGAGTGCTACTTGGAACTGAGTGAGCTTCAGGTTCTATATAGCAGCTCCTCTTGCTTTGTTTGTTTCAGTGCGGTGGGTAAATTTGGAAATTGACGTGGCTGAGTCTTACGTGGACACGAGGTGGCAGACTTTGTCCAATAGAGGAGAGACACGTGTCAATCCATTGTCATAGGTGTTGTGTGGCGCACTGTTATTGGTGATTACAGAGATTGTCCTGGACTGTACACGTAAGTGGAGTATTTACAATATTTACGGTACTGCCATGGGGCTTTCGCATTTTTGGAGGACGTTGAGTAGTTTGTATACTTGACTAAACGCCAGGCTTGTTCGTGTGGTGGGTCAGACCCCCCCTAATCCTAATCCACATCCCCTCCTTTCCTTCAAATAAATAAAGTTATGTCAACCTGCCCTGCCTTTGGCAAGGGATCTCTGTCGTTCTAAAAATGAACTAGCGAATATGTTGTATATTCTATCATATTTTTAAATTTTAAAAATAATATTACAATAGAAATATATAATGTTATAAATTAAATATATTTTTAAGCCCCATAAAATATTATAATTTATAATTAGTCACTATTTTTTTAATTCCTATATTTAACAAATTAGTGTGATTTTAATCTCTTTTTAAGTGCCTTTACGGATTAGAAGCACATAATTTTTATGTTTTTAAAGACTAAAAGTGTAGAAAACTTAAAAAGGGGCTAATATTAAAAACTAAGAAATTTTCAGACATAACTGGGACTTATTTTCAGACATAATTCTAAATAAGTGGCTTATTTTTAAGTGCTTTTGAGCAAATTGTTTTCTACAATTTGTATGGATTAAATTAATTTATCGTACTTAAAATGTTGTAAAAATTTAATAAAATTGCATACTGCAGAAAAAATAAAAATAAATAACTAATCTTGGATCTTTAGCTTTTCAATTAGAAAGGTCGTGAGAACCTTGTAAACATAACTGAATCTTACATTCTATGGAAAAAAGTCAGGAGAGATGATTTTTTTTATTTACCATTTTGTTTTTGTTGGGGGAAGGGGGTATGGGAAGATGATACGTAGAGTTGGGGGCAAGTCATCAATTTTCATTTTAAAAAAAAAAAGGTTTGAATACTTGATACTCAATAACAATAATGACAACCACTAACTCTTATTCACTAGGGAAAAATAAAATAAAGCTAAAGAAGCCAAACAAAAAAAAAGGGCAGCTTCTCATGGTTAAACTATCCAAGTGATGCCGGCGTTCATTTCATTATTATTGTTCAGAAATTAGGATGCTTAAATTAGAAGCCAATTGAGGCCTAAAGAAAATACAGCTAACAAGAGTTTCTGCCATCTTGTTTAAGTGGTGGGTTACATTATTTATGATTCTAGAGTGTTCCATGCTATGAAGTGCACAAGTGACTTAGGTTAAGATCTAAGCTTGGCTTGGTTTATTTACCAAAAAAAAAAAAAAAAAAGACCTTGGCTTGGTTTGTATACTCACATACATCACGTGTACTGCACAATCTTTATTTTTATTCTCAAAATTAACAACACAACCTACTCTCAGGTTGTTACATTATGTAATCATTTTCCTGATTACTGAGATAAAAATGGTCAAATCAAAGCAAACCATATATTTTTCGCTCTTTATACTTAAGACTACTTATCATATAAAGCAAGCCCTACCAATCTGACGGCTCAACTAGATACTGTTGAACATATGTATAACCGGGTTTGATTGATTGCAAGAACAGCTCCAAATCAGAGTAATTTAAAGATTAAGCCTCCGTGAGCAGCGAAGAATGGAGCAAATACCAATGATTCAACTGCCATCAGCTTGATCAAGATGTTGAGTGAGGGACCAGAAGTGTCCTTGAGAGGGTCTCCAACAGTGTCACCTATGACAGCTGCCTTGTGAGCGTCTGAGCCTTTTGGACCCAGTGATACAGCATGAGGGGTAGCACCAGCCTATAAGGCACCAAAATAATGTACAAGAGTAATAAGTTCCTTACAGAATTCTTCATTGGTAAATGGCAAGTTCTAGAGCTGTAAAACAGTATCAAACCAAAAGTTGAATGGTAAAATAAAATTTCTGATTAGTACCTCTATGTATTTCTTGGCGTTATCCCATGCACCACCAGTGTTTGAAGCTGAAATTGCCACCTATGAAGAAACGAAAATATCATATCAAATTTGAATATTAATACAAAAAGCTCGTGTGAATAGAGCAAAATCTTAATGGCTAAAACATAGCAGAAATGTTAAAAATTTGGAATTGAACAAATATAATGCCATATACCTGGACACCAGAAACAAGAGAGCCAGCAAGAACCCCAGCAAGAGTCTCTACCCCAAAGAATGTTCCGGCAACAAGTGGTGTAAGCAAAACTAATGCACCAGGTGGGATCATCTCCCTAAGTGAGGCGTCAGTGGAAATCTTTACACAAGTAGCATAATCTGGTTTTGCTCTTCCTTCTATAAGACCTGGAATAGTATTGAATTGCCTACGAACTTCTTCAACCATTTTGAGAGCTGCACTCCCAACACTCTTCATTGTCATGGCTGAAAACCAGTAGGGAAGCATTGCTCCCACAATCAAACCAATAAAAACTTTTGGGGTCAGCACATTCACTGTTTTGATGCCTGCTCTGCTCACATAAGCACCAAACAATGCAAGAGACACGAGTGCAGCTGATCCAATAGCAAAACCCTATTAGAAAGACACGGCAGATTCAGATTTCCATACAAGCCAGTATATGACTTTCAAGCAAGGTATTATACTAGTTTATAGTCCAATAATTTGTGTCAAATGGTCCTAGAAATTGATGATGGGAGTCAAAATCCACAATTTTTGTTTCCTACACTTTATGGCTAGTTAATTAAACACTACATTTTAATTTTTAGGTAACAAGTTACCTTGCCTATAGCGGCTGTGGTGTTTCCTGCAGCATCCAAAGCATCTGTTCTTTCTCGTATCTCATGTCTCATTCCAGCCATTTCTGCAATACCTCCAGCATTATCACTAATGGGACCATAAGCATCAATGGCAAGACTAGTGGCAATGGTACTGAGCATTCCAAGTGCTGCAACCGCAATTCCATACATGGCGGCAAGGCTGAAGCTTACATAAATAGCAACAGCAATAGCAAATATTGGAATAATGACTGATTTATATCCCAGTGCCAATCCAAAAATCACATTTGTTGCAGCTCCAGTTCTGCAGGAATCTGCCACATCTTGCACTGGGCTGCAATTTACAAACAAAATATGAAAAGGTAGTTAGCAACTTATCATCTGAATATCTAATCCACTACCTATGTGGATGTCTTAAAGTTATGGTTATAAGAGAATTTAAGCCATTTACAAGATCCAGCTTTCTAAAATTTTGTATAATGTCAAATTTTTGGACTAACTTGAAGGAAAGGGATTTCGTGCAACAGACCAGAGGCTGCTCACCTGTAAGCACTGCTAGTGTAGTACTCAGTAATGTACCCAATTACAAGTCCAGCCCATAAGCCAATTGCAACACAGAAGAAAAGGTGCCTGTGATTATGTAATTAATATTATTACAATTGAATCATATAAAGACCAGACAATATTTACATGCTGACAAAAAGAGGAGGTTGGTTGAAAATTAGTCTTACCAGTTCTTAACAACCTTATTGCCCCCGAAATTATAGATAGTAAATTCTGATGGCAA
Source organism: Sesbania bispinosa (assembly GCA_026901365.1). Classification (NCBI taxonomy): domain Eukaryota; kingdom Viridiplantae; phylum Streptophyta; class Magnoliopsida; order Fabales; family Fabaceae; genus Sesbania; species Sesbania bispinosa. The sequence goes on from QLOH01000081.1 coordinate 48,462, forward strand.
AGCAAAGAAGCTCACTATGGCAATACCAGCGGTCATTAAGATAGTGGAGATAAGAAGCTGTCTTTTCAGGGTTGGTTCTATTTGGCTCACATCTTTTATTTCGAACATATCAGTTGCAAAAAGAGTTGTTATCAAGCAAACCACAATTCCCATTGAGCTTATGATGAGAGGATATGACATGGCTGTGTAATCATGATTCAATCCAAACGATGATATGGATGCAACAAATAAAGCTGCACATGATGATTCTGCATAAGACCCAAATAAGTCAGAACCCATCCCAGCAATATCTCCAACGTTGTCTCCTACATTGTCTGCAATAACCTGAAAAGATTCAAAAAAATCAGTGACTGGAAATATAACGTATATTCATCATAAATTACAAACTGATGACTTCAATTTTTCAGAGATTATTATGCATCAGAAACTTGCATATAGAAAATTGCATGCTTGAAATGACAATTTATCAACCATGAAAGGCTTCCAAAACTTCAATGAATAGAACTTTATGAATGGAGATGATTAATAGAAAAGAACACAAGAAATTACAGCTGGGTTGCGTGGATCATCTTCAGGGATATTGTGTTCAACTTTCCCTACAAGGTCAGCACCAACATCAGCAGCTTTGGTGTATATACCTCCTCCAACTCTTCCAAAGAGTGCCATTGACGAACCTCCAAGCCCATAGCCAGTAATAGACTCATAAAGTCCCTCCCAGTCATCTCCATAATACAGTTTGAATAAATTGATGGAGATGTATAGCACCAACAGGCCATTTGCAGCAAGCAGAAAGCCCATCACTGCACCAGAGCGAAAAGCAGTAACAAATGCCTTTCCTACTCCTTTCCTTGCTTCAAGAGTTGTTCTAGCATTGGCATAGGTTGCAATCTTCATCCCGAGAAAGCCAGAAAGGACAGAGGTTAGAGCACCAAGCAAGAAAGCAACAGTGCTAAAGAGGGCATTAGCAAGTGCTGGTTTACAAAGATTGCCTTCATTATAAGTGCAAGGTTCACTCTTGGTACTAAAGCCCTTCACAGAGCCCAGAAAGAGGAAAATTATTGCACCAAATACTCCCATGAAGATAGTCAGGTACCTATACTCGGTAAACAGAAAAGAAGTAGCTCCTGGGAACATATCAAAATGAGATCAAGTTTTAGTTCGCTGGTACTGTTGCTAAATATAAGAGAGAAGGAGGCAGAGATTACCAACAGAAATAGCTTGCTGGATTTCAGCACACTTATGGTAACATCAAGACCCTGAACACCATTCTCCAACTCTGAATCTCCAATTAAGCTTTTGTTATATCCGTTGTCTGCATCAGTGTGATCAGCACTGCAGAGACCCTGACCCTCGAGACCAAAAGCCATTGAAGCAAAGCATACCCAATCCCAATTACTGCAGCCACAGGTATCAGAATTTGTGTAAGAACCTCACTCAACCCACCCATTTCCAAGTGTCACTGTTGAAAATTATGTAATAAACTCTTCTTGAGCTAATGTAGGCAGAATTCAACAGCGGGTTTTATAGCCTAAGAGACAAATCTAGAAAGTGAGTGATTCAAAAGCCTGAGAAATACGATGGGTGCTTGCATGGCCATCAGAATATACAAAACTGGTTGTTTTGAATGACGGTTTGGACTTAAGAGGTTTATTATTCCAACATTAAATTAGTAAACTGGTGGTTTTGATTAACAGGTTTGTCATTTCAATTCTTATTGGTTTCGGTGGGCCCGTGTAAAATATATTCAACTTCTCTAATTAAAATATGGTTTCTATACAAATACAAACATCACCTTCACTTTAACAAGTATAAACTCAAACTGTTGTCACTAAATAAAAAGACTGTTAACTCATTGTAAGTATATTTTATAATACCAGTTGCTCCATGCTTAAAAGTTCTATACGAGTTTGAAAAAGAAGCATGATCTCTTTAATAATTAATGATCGCTTGCTTAGTTACTTGAATGGAACCAGCATAAGAATAATGCTCTTCTGATTCGTAAGATGAAGTAATCATAATTCAAACGCATGCCGTTCTAAACCTGTCTAAAACCTTATGTGCTAGGAAACAACGGCTCAATATCAAGGGACAAATCAAAATTGAATTACGTTTATAATCTCTATTTTATTCTAAAGATATTTGTCAAAAAGTAAAAACAGTGTGGGCTCATTGAACTTAGTGTTTAAATCTAGAGGTCTCTACCTTTCTTTTGCAAGTTGCCAAGTTAGGTTTCTGGAGTGATGTCAACCAGATAAATTATTACAGAGGTCAGCAAGTTAACAAGTGAGTCTAATTGAGAGGGTCATCAATATTTTCACTTGACCTATATTTTTATGCTTTAGTACACATTAATTGTATAAAAACAAAAAAAGAAATATTATTCCAGAAGCACCTGAAAAACCCTCTAGCAGTCATTCTCAAATTTGTTCATATTAACAGTATTACAACTATCAAACACATAAATGACATTATGTACAATCAAAGTCAAAACAAAATACAGCAAATTGTTGACAAGCAAGAACCTCAAAATTCCTCAGCCGCCTATCACCTACGAACAAGCCGCAACCAATTCTCAAAAGTCTACTGTGGCTATGTTAGTATTTGACAAGAAGGAAGGATTGATTCTGTGGCTTTCAATTTCATTTACCAGAAACATGGATTCCAACTCTGTGCCAGACAGAATTCACATCATCGTATGAAGAATGCAAATTTGGTGTATTAAGGCTGCAAAGCCTGGTTGGCCCATGGGTGGAGGGGTGCACGAAGCATAACACGAACACCGGTTACAGGATGATCAAACGACAACGTTTCCGCATGAAGGTGATGAGCATGATAAGTTGTACCTTTCCACTCGTACACACCCTCATATTTCACATCCCCTTTTATCGAAATCCCTAGATATTGACAGTGCAAGCGAATCTGATGTGTTCTTCCACTCCGTGGATACGCTCTCACTACTATCTCGTTCTTATCAACATCATTACCATCTTCTTTCACTGCTTTTTCTTCAACTACCACAGTGCTCCCTTGAAACTCTTCAGATTCAGAGTCAGAAACCTCCCTGAACCTTCCCTTTCCGTTTACGGCTAACACCTCGAACGAAGTTTCCATGGCTCGGACACCGACCCGCCCGTAGCACGCGACCAACATCGGAAGCAGCGTACACTCGCCAGGCACCGAACTTGACCTTCCGTGACCGGATCGGACGGTTATCCGTTCCCAATTTGGAAGAGGACCGGTGCAGAAGGCGATGTATGTTTTCTTAACCTTGTGGTCCGTGAAAGCCTTGACAAGCTTCGAGGCCACTTTGTGTGACTTGGTTATGATCATAACGCCGCTTGTGTCACGATCGAGTCGATTAGCAAGATGAAGCTCCGGAACGTTTTGAAGCAGCGTTGGGACGGAGGAAAGCACGTTCTCGCAGTATATTCCCTGTGGTTTATTAACTGCGATGAGAGAATCGTCCTCGTATAGAATGTCGTTTTTTGACAGAGAAAAGAGTTCTGAGTTTGAAGTAGCAATCGCGGCCCTGCTCAGCTCGATTTCCTTGGAGATTGCGGGAAGCTGAGGGGACAGTGCACTGGGTAATTCTCGGCGGGCGATTGTGGGGGCTTTTCCGGAACAGTGCGTTCGTTCGCCTTGGCGTGACGATGACATTGGGAGACTGGAGTAGACAACGGGTGAGGCGGGTGGCACGGATTTCTGAAGTGGATGTGTATAAGGGCCGTACCACCTCGCCTGGTCCAATATGGGTTGTGTTAAACTTACACTGACTGGACCCATACCATACTCTGTCAGTCTGTTTCACAAATCTGATTATTCAAAATCTCTTACAAGTTACAAGCCTTTGAAGGACCCGATCCTCTATGGCCTCTGCCAAACTTTAACTACGGAATAGCTATAAAATCATAAGGTAAATAATTTTGTAGCTGATTCCTAGCTATTCTGCAGCTAGTGTTTCCTATTGAAAACTCAAAAGAATCCTTACAAACGCCTCGGAAAAATAACGCTCTCAATTCTCAATGCGGTTTTGCATTTCAATAATAGAAAATCATTGAATTAATTTTAAATCAATTTTATATGTCATATTTGATAAAACGTGTATCACTCATTTACCATTAATAAAAAGAATGCAATTGATGTGATTATAGTTGTCACTCTCCTGTATTTTCATCATTCTAGATTTTCATTTTCAAGATATTAAGAGAAAATGCAGGAAACTTTTTTTTTTGAATATTGGCTATAATATGAAAAGGTCTTTATGGAAAAAGAAAATAAAATCATACAACAAAAAATATGCAACAATTCATACAACACATTTTTTTTCTTCTATATCTTTCAATCATATCACACATTTCTCTCTCTCTTCTTTTTTATTTTCTATTTTGCCTTTTCATGTTGTATTGTTGTATGAAAAACAATACTCTTATGGAAAACATTTTCAAAAAACCAAGCAAACAAATTTTTATTATACTTTTTGTTTTTAATGAAAATGAAAGCAGAAATGACTTTTTTTTTCAACAAATGACCTTTTTTTTGGGCAATAGAAATGACCAAATCTAGGCCCTAAGCATACCGAGTGTAGTTGGCCCGTTTACTTTAGACAGCGGTTTTTATAAACTCTGGCCCAACCCTCTCTAGCCATGGGCTGACTTAGTTATATTTTTATTACTGTCGACTACAAAAATAAATATTATTTGTGATTCTTTTAATTATTATATTACAAATATTTTTTTGTAATAATTTTTATAAACGTAAACACAGATTTAAAGTCAATTTTAATCATATTATGTTTATAAGCAAAATAATCTTAAATCAACGAGTTTGTATTTGCTCATGCAAATATGAAAATAAGACACTCGTGTATATATGTATGTGTGTGTCATTGTTAACTAAGTGGCATGTGGAGAATTATTTCCGACTTATAGTGTTGACTTGATGTAAATCTATTTATAAAAAAAAAAAATCATGAGTTTTTATTTTTAATTATGTAACTGAAAAAATTAAACTTCAACATGTCTAAAAAGTATTTTTTTAATCTAATAAACTTAAATATTTATAAATAATGAAATTTTATTATTTTATATTTTTTTTAAGATTTGTATAAACTATGGAGTGGAGACTTTTTGAATTGTGGAAGAAATTATTAAAATAAATAATATAAATTAAGATATACAATTATATCCATATATTTTCATATGGTGTTTTAAAATTACAACCTCTAAATTTATACTTTTGGAAATTGTGATATTGAGGTAGAGTTTTGGTAAAAATTCAGAACGAAACAAAACGAGACATATAGGTTCTATTCTATGTTTAATGTATTTTAAAAGTAGAATAAAACGGGACATATCATTGAAAAGCAGAACACTTTGGTTCCATAAAAAAATGTGAAACCAAAGAGAACATAACGGAACATCTCATTATTAATTTTTTATTGACAAACTATCACCGACTCTAATAACCTTTTTTTCCAAAATTGTTATTCCCCCACTGTCACCTAACACATTTTACCATCACCATTGTCGTCAAGCGCCCTATACCGCACCGTTACCGCCACCACCTAACACATTTTACCATTACCATTGTCGCTCGGTACCCTACACCACCACCGTTGTCGTTGCCACCACTGTCGTCGTTGCCGCCACCTCCGTCACCATCGCCACTACCACCTAACACCTTTTACCACCACCATTGTCGCTTGACACTCTACACCACCATCGCCGCCACTGTCACCGCCGTCTCCGCCCTACACTCCCTACTACCACAATCCAACACCCCATATTAATTTTTTAATACTTAATTAAATAATAAATAGGATAAGGATATACATGTAATTGAACACATATCAACCTATTCAGTTCTGTAGTTACCAAACATAACACAAATATTTTTTGTCTGTTCTGTTCCATTCTATTTGTCTCGTTCTGTTCATCTACTAAACGCTGACAATCCATAACTTTGTGATTAAGTAAATATAAGTAGTAATATAAAAAATAAATATTTTTTTATGCATGATCATATGTATCTTCATTCACGAAACCAAAGAGTTGTGGCTCAGTTGATAAAAACAGGTTGAGATTGTGGGAAGAGCTCTCATGTTCAATCCCACTAAACACATTCTTCGAGAGGGGTGAGGAGATCTTAATTGTGACTAAGCTTTAAACATGATTGTCCCTGGTAATAGGGGATCCTTGTGGTGTACACCCATAGGTAGGGTCTATTACTAGGGGTAATCATATTCAGAGCTTAATCACAGTTAAGGGTCGTCACCCCCTCCGTAAGAGTGCGTTTAGCGGAATCGAACCCGAAAATTTCTTCCCACAATATCAGTCTGCATTGCCAACTTAATGCACAACTCTTTGGTACGAGCTTAAGATAGTTTAGCGATTAAAAAAATCAAATATTTGAAATATATGGAAGAAATACTCATTTAATACATAATATTTCTCAATTACAATGTAGGTGATAGTCTGATAGGTCAATCTTTGGAATTGTATTTTTTTAATTGATAATTAATCAACAGTGAATAAAAAAACTATAACTTTAGGAGATGAGAGAGGGGTCCGAGTGGCTGACGCGCCAGCTGTTTGACGGACAATATCGCTTTATACCCCCTACTGTCGTCTTCTTCCCTTCGTTTTATCCTATTAGGGTTTTCAGAGTTCCGTTTATTCTCACTCCCTCAATCTCAGAGTTGCGCCCATCAATACGACCGCCAATTATTGCGTTCTCAAAGCAACAATTTGTCCCTATCGAACGATACAAAACGAAGATCGAAAGTCATCGACAGTTAACAGTTCGAAACATTGTTCGTGGATTATTACGTATGGCTTCTTCCTCAGTAATCACTCCTGAGGATGTTTGGAGTCGCTGATGAACGACGGCACAATTGATGCCCTCAGATTGAAAATCATCACCCGCTCAAAGCCAACGTAGTGTTATCTCCTACCCTTCGTTCTTTCAATATATCTATATATTTTTAAATTTTGAGTTCGCACATTAGAATTTCCTAAATTCTAGTAGTATATTCGCGTGTTTAATTTTGTTCCAATTGCTTCGAACTTTGGTCTGATTGGCTCACATTCCCAAAGTTTATCTTGTATTTGTGGGTGTTTCGTTTTTTACCAGGAGGAACTCAAGAGCACTACTATAAAGATGGCTGAACAGAGTAAGGTTCTGAACACCCCTGGGCTGAGAAACAGACCAAAAGAGAGCTGTTTGATGATGCGCTTCGGCAAGAACTTGAGTAAGTGATAGAGTTGCTTATGTTCCCTGTGTGGATTAAATGCTGATTCCAAGGGAACTTGGAAGAGTTCAATTTTTCTGTGTGGCTGTTGGGCTTATAATCTACTCTATTAGCACTAATTACTAAATACTAATTAGTTTTGGATAGGTTGCTTAATACTCTGCACAATGTTGATACAATGCGATGAAAGACATCTGAAACACATCTTACACTGGGCTGAAAGTAGAAGAAAGCTTTTGTTATTAACTAAAATCTGGTTTGGAATCTATTCACCAAAAGAAACAAAAAAAATATAAATCTGCAATCTGCTTGTTGTTACAGCCATTGAACCCCTTTATATAAATCAAATCTGTATACTTAGGATGAGTCTAATCACAAGTTTCCATCTTGGGGGAAATAAAACTAGAAGACATAAAATATAAAATATAATATATAATTTATAAAGTAAAGATTGCACAGAAATATTGCTGCACTTGCATGAACAATACTCGTGCTACTTATAATTATAATTAATCCCCTTTGTCTTGCATAAATTCCCCATCACTTCAAAAGAAACTCATTCTCAATCTTAAGTTTAGCTTGAAATCTCCTGCCCATATAAAAGTATTAGTGTGATAGTTGAAGATCTTAAAATTCTGTCCCAACTCCCAACTTCCTCTCCAAATTTTTGTAAATTCTTTATCCATTCTGCTTGCATCATTAAGCGGTTGCTTTAAAAACATTTAATATTGGAAAAAATTTGAATGAAAGAGAGCAAACCTAATAAACTCAGCTGGATCATTTTTGGAATGTTTTGAAAGATTTTGAAGACTTCCAAGGTTATTGCTTCAATATAAACTTACCAATAACATAAATCTTCTTGACGATCAGTAATTTTCCATGCTTGATCCAGCATAACTTATTCCTCTGATCAGGTATTGTCCTTGGCGAAGGATGGTTATCTTGATTGGTGTTTTTAGAAATTATAGTGAAGCTGGATCAACTCGAAAACCTATAGTTTGGTTCTTCCGTAGTGGTTTTAGTTTGTCTATCCTGTGTCTACAATCAGTGATTGGAGTAGAGTTCTAAACTTCCAACCTATAATCTTTTCATCCTCTAGACCACCTTGCTGAAAGTCTGAAGGATTGCGCTCACCTTTTGAAATCTCCCTATAAGATCCAATGTGATTTCTATATAGGTCTCTTACATAGTTATCAATCTCGGCCAACCCCAAAAATGCTATAATGGTATAGCACATACTGGGATGACTACTATTCTGAATTTTTTTACAGTTTATGTATTTATACTAAATACATATAAATGCTTAAAAATTATAAAATAAAAATAACCCAAAATCTTGACATATTCATAATTAACCATAAAAAGTCATAGGTCTTTAGCAAACATACAAGTGAGGCATGATGGCTCTAAACTTTGAAAGAGGTTTTCTAGAAGTTAAATCCCTCTTTTTACCCAATAATCTCAAAATGACCCCCATAAAATGCCCCTCTAATGTTAATATTGGAGGGTAATCTTGGGATTTTGGATGCCATTGCTAGTTTGACTGCTATCGCAGCCGCTACGGCTGCTACAATGAAGTGTGATGCTATGATAGTGCATATAGTATAGCGGCTAGCGGCCGCTACGCACTGCTATAGTATAGCGCACTATTGACAACTATGGTCTCTTATCACTTGCGTAAGTCGCACCAACATTGCTGCTGATGCCATAACTGATATGGAGATGGTTTGGCTCTGTTCATCAAATTGATGAAGGATATCAGGGTCTATATTTATACTGTGGCACTTGGAATATTGGGTTGAAAAAATATGTGCAAAAGAGAACCTTGAGTGTGAAACTCCTTCTTTTATTAAGGAAATTTTTTATCTATATTCTTTTACAGCCATTAAACCCCTTTATATAAAATAGTCTAAAGTTGAAAATCTAATTACATACAAATCCTATCCCGTGGAATAAGCTTAATCCTAATCATCTAAGATAAATTGAACCAAAAAAAAACTAAAAGACATAAATAATGTGTAAAATTAAGCTTATATATGGTAACATTGCCAAAGTAGCATGAACAGTTCACTTTCTGCATATAATTATAATTAAAATTTAAGAATAACATCAAATTTTAGTCCTTTATACTATAGATATAAGTGTCATTACTTTGGTTCTCCAATGAATTTTGACATCTATTTATTTCTTCAATCATGGAAAGTGATAACAAAATCATCGTTTTGCATATAGTCCATGAGATTGAGGAACTAAATTAATGTCAATTTTTTAAGGGCGAAATTGATATCACATTCTATGATTGACAGGCTAAATTGTGTCCAAATTCTTTAGAGAACCTAAGTGATGACACTTATAATTTATGGAGGACTGAACTGGGGGCTTACTCTGTAATTAAACTTTTTTGTCCTGCCTCACAATGGTTTTGCTTGTGGGAAATTAGAAGCTACATGTTTGGATATGGTTAAACACTCTCTAAAAGCCACATTGAAGTACCCATTAATTTTTTTCATTTTGTGTGCAATCTTCTGGCATGAATTAAGAATAAATAGGAGAGCACCGCACCAAGTTCTTCTAATATACCTTTTCACGTTTTTGTATCCTGACCACCTATTCCCTTGGTGTAAGTGCTTCCTTCCAGATGTTTTATGTGGGCTCTAGGAAGGATTGTTAGAAGTCATCATTCCTGTTTAGATTATAATATTCACGATTAATAAAAAAATTTCGTTTTGTTGAAACTCTATGTCGCTGGCTGCCTTGCATTATCTTATAATCCATACTTATTTCATGCAGAGCTTCTGTACTTGAGAAAGCCTCAAAATCAGTTTGGGATTTAATTTTAGACAATACTGGCCTGGGAAAGGAGATAAGTGAGACGGTTGAAAGAGTGTTTTGCCGATTGAGTGGCCAGGAGCCTCCTTTATTCCACTTCTAAATGAGAACCACAACCTGATAAAGAAGCTGACAGCAGAAAAGAAAAAGGTAAAGGAAAGCAGAAAGAAAATGAAAATGGGAATTCAATTACCCCATCAAAGAAAAGAAGCTTCAGTGAAATAAATTTGGGAAGGAGTAGATGAAACTGCAAACCAGGTCCTCCGATCCTGCAGCAATATTGGAAGGTTCTGGCAAATCGCCTTTATCATTTCAAAGACTTGACCTGTGAATCACAACAACTTTTGTAACGGAAGTGATCACATTTGTAAATATATTAACACTTGTAGGATTTCACTGGAATTTAGAAGAATCTTGCCACCAAGTTTTGTGTATTATGCACAAGCATTTGTATGCGTACCTGTAGTTGATGTATTTGGTTTGAACTTTCCATAGTCCATTGTTGATTCACCAAATTTTTCGTTTTGAACTTGTGAAAAGGTTGATAGAGGAAACGTGAGGATTATGATGTGAATATCATGATTTATGGTATGAGGGACTTTAGCAACTTTTTTTAAAGTAATTTTTACACGTGTAGTGTTTTATCATTATTATTAAAACCGGATTGTACCAGTCGATTTGACCAGTTTGACCGATAAGTGTTAGAATTGGTGGAAAATCAGATGAACTGGTGGAAAATTGGTGTAAAGAGTAAAAAAAATCGGTGTCAACAATTGTTTGAATTATTCAGTTTCAAAATATTTTAATCACTCATTATTAATTTTATCTTATAACACATCTTACAAGGTTTTTTATATTAATTTATAATATTATATATTTTATTTTTTTATAGTTTAAATTTATTTAATTTTATTATTTAAAAATATTATATAATATTTAAAAATACATATTTAATGATTATCAGTTTCACTACAGTTAAATCATGAATTATAAACCTGTCATCACTGGTGCTCATTCATCGGTTTTAAAATATAATCAATTAAAAGCTTAAATACAGTGAAATAATAATTAAAAAGATAATAAACACCTTATTAAAATTATTTTAATGTTTTGGTGGTTGTATTAGTAAAAATTATTCCTCCTTTTAATATGAGTTAAATATGTTTTTTGGTCCTAAACTTTCACAACAAACACCGAATTTAGTTTTGGTCTGTAATCTTTTTTTCATTGGTTTTTTGGTCCCTAACGTTTTCAAATCATTGAAATTAGTTCATGCCGTCAACTCTGTTAAATATAGGGGTGACGACATGGACTAATTTCAATGATTTGAAAACTTTAGGGACCAAAACCAAATTCGGGTAAAAGTTTAGGGACCAAACCCGAATCTGGGTTTGGTCCCTAATCTTTATTTTTCGTTGTTTTTGGTCCATAACATTTTCAAATCATTGAAATTAGTCCTTGCCGTCAACTCTCTTAAATATAAGGGTGACAGCAAGAACTAATTTCAATGATTTGAAAACGTTAGGTACCAAAATCATTGAAAAAAAGATTAGGGACCGAAATAGTTCGTCTTATACAAGACCTCCTGAAGCTCCCATGGGATGTGCGGATTACTCATACATTCAGAGAGGCAAATTCAACTGCAGACTTTATGGCTGATTATGCTTTTAGCTTATCCTTGGGAATTCATATCTTTAACTCTCCCCCTCAGGGATGTATTAGCTTACTATTTCAGGACTGTATAGGAGCTTCCTTTCCTAGAAGGGTTCTAGTCTAGCTGGGGTTTCTTTCCCCCTCCAATGTACCGAGAAAAAAAAAAATCAAATTCGGGTGAAAGTTTAAGGACCAAAAACATATTTAAATAACCCTTTTAATATTTTAAACATTTTTTATTATTAGCTTATTTTTAAATGCTATTTGATAATTTTTTCGTAACAAAAAAATTAGAGTGATAGAAGGGTAACCCACTTCAAGCTTCCTGATATCCATACGAACACTCAAATCTCTACCTAATTTGGTTGAGTCACAAATCAAAATAGAGACAGTGAATGTTTTGTCTAGCTAGAAAGCGCACAACAGTGCGAATTTACAATGAGGTATAATTAATAATTAATCCACTTTCAATAGGACAGCTAAGATAGTTATAGTGTGATTGAGAAAGATGAAGTATAAGATGAAGAAAATGTATGAAAAATGATTCACATGTATTTGCACTATTTTTGTCCAAGTATCTTGCTTTTCTTCATGTCATTAAGATATTATAGAATGTTTCTTTAAGGGTGCTCTTTGGTGTGGTTGCCAATTTTCGATTTTTGGTTTCGAAATTTAAATTTGAAAACAACGTGTTTGGATAAAATGTGGTTAAAATGGTTTTTATACAAATTTCAAAAACCAATTCCCCTTACTTTTCAAAACAAAAAAAAAAAGTTTTATGTTTTCTGTTTTCTGTTTCATTCTTTTCTCTCTCCCCTCTCCCTATTGCACTTATGTTTCTCTCTCTCTCTCCTCTGTTTCTTTACTATTTCTCTCTCCTGTCTCCCTCCTTTGTTTCTCTCTCTCTCTCTCTCTATTTTTCTCTTATCTCTCTCATTTGTTCTCTCCTCTTCTCTCTCCTATTTCTCTCTCTCTCTCTCTCTTTATTTCTCTCTCTCTCTCCTCTCTCTATTTCTATCATGTTTCTCTCTCCTCTGTTTCTCTACTATCTCTCTCCTCTCTCCTCCCCTGTTTCTCTCTCCTCTCTATTTCTCTCTCATCTCTCTCCTCTCTTCCTCTATCCCTCTATTTCTCTCCTATCTTTCTCTCTCCTCTCTATTCTCTCTCCTCTCTCCACTCTCTCTGTTTCTCTCTCCTTTATTTCTCTCTCCTCTCTCCTCTCTCATCATCTCTCTCCCCTCTCCTCCTCCCTCTCCTTTCTCTCTCCTCTCTCCTCTATTTCTCTCCTGTTTCTTCCCTCCTCTCTCTCCTCCTCTCCATCTCTCCTCTATTTCTCTCTCCTCTCTCCTTTAGATAAACAGTAAGAACAAAGGAGAAAGAGGAGAGAGAAACAGTAGAGAAACAGAGGAGAGAGGAGAAAGAAACAATGGAGAAATAGAAGGGAAAGGAGAGAGAAATAGGATAGAAACAGAGGAGAGAGAGACAGTAGAGAAACAAAGGAGAGAGGAGAGAGAGAATAGTGGAGAGAGAAACATGAGAGAAACAAAGGAGAGAGGAGAGAGGAACGGAGGAGAGAGAATTATTCCTGTAATGCATAGAACTAAAAACCGATATTAAAAAAATGAAACTGAAAACCATAAAACTGAAACTTAAAACTGGTTTTTAGTTTTAAAATTTTCAAAACTGAAAACTGGTTTTAGTTTTTAAAATTTTCAAAACTGGAAACTGAAAACCACCCCAAACGGGCCCAACTAGTTGTTTATGATTGTTGTTGGATAATATGAGATCTTATCTTTTTTTTAGCAACTTTCTTCTATGTCAGCAAAAATGACTTCATACAATATGAGGTCTGAGGTGTCAGTCTAATCTTGAATTCAAGCTTTCTTCTGGATTAATTTTGTGATAGTACTCACTGAATTTCTTCATATTTAAATGTAATCATCTTAATTCTTCTACTTAGAGTGACCATAACTTGTCCTTTGTTGTTGTATTCTTCATATTTAGATTTTATCAAATCTCAACTCTTGGTCTCAGCATTACATCTTTATAGTTGAGAGTCTGATATTATATCTAAAATATTTTTCATTCAACTGGACTTGAAATTTAATAAATTCAGAATGCTTCTTGAAGATGTCAAAATTCTATTGATGTTGCACATTTAAATAGCTTCATTAGTCAAAATAATATGACTCAAATTGATCACAACTTTTATAAAATGTTTGGGGTTTGGTATCATTAAAACTTAACCACTTGAGTGAGTTTGTTCTAACACATAATTTATGATTTTAACGTTAATATTATTTCTTAAGTGGTGTTATGATGATAGAGAATATTAACCTAAGTCATAAGATTGGATTAGTTATAGTGGTTATTAACTTGAAGAAGAAAAACCTTAAATCTACAATTAAATTATGACCAATCAAAAATTAGATAAAAAATCACCAAATTAAAATGTCTTCCATGCATATCTAAGCAAATTGAAGTAAGTTTTGTATACATTAAAATGTTTGAAGTGAGTTTTATGGACATCTTTGATTTAAGACCCATGATAAATAGAAATTATATAAATAGTGGATTAGATGGGATTTTCATATTTACATTAAATATTGGATAATAAGTAGCTTTAAGAGATTATTACACTTTATTGAAAACGTGATTTAATCCATGAAATATGTATTTAATATTAGTTTGTTTTTAAAAAATCTTATTTATTAGTTTCTTCTTTTTAAAAAATTTCAATTCATAGTGATTGAATTCTTTTAATTATTTTAACATCATATTGTTTATAGAGTATAGATGCAATCTTATTATATTTCATTACTTAAATACTTGAACTTAGACTTTTAAACTTTAAAATATAACCAATAATTCAACTTTTAGTTATATTTTTTAATCATCATACTCTTATACTTACTTTGAAAATTATTTATATTTATCTTTAAATAAATACCTTTCATTAGAATCACGATTTTACATTATACATTTCATTAAATTCATTGTATGCTAATATCATTTTAAACTAATATTTTAAATATTATAATTTATTATGTTTCATAATTTTGTAATTATTTTTTTATTTAATTTTATTATGCAACACATTAGTGAGTTAGATTATAATATGACAACAAATACCAACAATTATCTAAGCATTACACAGTCACAGCCGAAACACTTTCATTTGTAAGTTAGATTTCATAAATTAGCAATAGTACTTGTTGACCTGACATTAGCTGCAAAATAACTAGGGACCAGCTACTGCAAACATTAGCCTAAGAAAAGGAAAATAAGATCTAAAACCTCTGATTGCTTGTTTATTAGTTATGTTAAGCATAGTGCTGCGTATAGATTTCTTGTTCTAAAAAGTGACGTGCTTGATTATAATACAATTATAGAAACCAAGAATGCGGAATTTTTAAAACATGTGTTCCCTTCAAAGTCTGAATCTATTTCTTGTGCAACTGTTCAAAATAATAATGAGTACTCATATAAGGATTTGAGATGGAGTAAAAGGCAATGGAAAGAAACTTCCTTTGGAAACGATTTTATACTTACTTAATTGGAAATGATCCTTCAAGTTTTTTTGAAGCTATTTCTTCTTCTAATGCTAAATTTTGGAATGAAGCTATTAAAACTGAAATTGATTCTCTTTCAAAAAAATAAAACCAGGATTTTGGTTGATTTACCTCATGGAGCAAAACCAATTGGCTGCAAAGTGGATTTTTAAAAGAAAATATAATCTTAATTGAACTATTGAAAATATTATGCTAGACTTGTAGCCAAAGGGTTTTCTCAAAAAGAAAATATTGACTATTTTGATACCTTTGCTCTAGTGACTAGAATTTCTTCAATTTGAGTTTTAATAGCTTTGGCCTCTATTCATAAATTGGTCATACATCAAATGGATGTCAAAACAGCTTTTTTAAATGGTGATTTAGAAGAAGAAATATATATGTCTCAACCTGAAGGATGTATCATTTCTGGTCAAGAAAACAAAGTTTGTAAACTTCTCATATCCCTACATGGTTTGAAACAAGCCCCTAAACAATGACATGAGAAATTTAATCAGACTTTGCTTGATGATGGCTTTTCTGTTGTTGAAGTAGATAAATGTGTCTACACAAAAATTATAGATGTTGAATGTGTGATTATCTGTCTATAGGTTGATGATATGCTTATATTTGGTACTTGTGATTATATTGTAAAAATTACAAAGTGCTTTCTTACATCAAAGTTTGACATGAAAGACATGGGTGACGCAAGTGTGATATTGGGTGTTAAATCATAAGGAACGATGATAGCATACTACTATCCCAAGAACATTATGTTGAGAAACTTCTTAGGAAGTTTGGTCATTTTGATGACAAACCAATTAGTACCCTTTATGATGCTAACACTCAATTAAAGAAAAATAAAGGTGATCCTGTTACTCAATCTGAGTATGCCCAAATTATTGAGAGTTTGCTACACTTGATGAATTTTTCTAGACCTGACATAGCGTATGTTGTGGGCAGGTTAAGTAGATATACTCAAAATCCTAATCAGGATTATTGGGCTTCACTTGTGAGACTCATGAGATATTTGAGAGGTATCATTGATTATGGTATTGAGTATAATGGATTTCCCGTTGTATTGGAAGGATACAATGATGCTAACTGGATCTCAGATTCAGATGAGACAAAATCCACTAGTGGTTATGTATTTACACTTGGTGGTGGTTCGGTAGTTTGGAGATCAGCCAAACAAACTATAATTGCAAGATCAACTATGGAGTTAGAGTTTGTAGCTCTAGAATTGGCTGGTAGTGAGGCTGAGTGGTTGAGAAACTTTTTAGCAGATATTCCTTTGGGAATAAAACCAACACCATTAGCGCCAATGCATTGTGATTGCCAAGCGACAATAGCCATTGCAAAGAATAAGACTTTCAATGGTAAAAATAGATATGCAATTAAGGCATGATGTGGTAAAGAAGCTGCTAAAGGATGGAATAATATCCATTGATTATGCGAAGTCAGAAGTGAATTTGACCGATCCTCTGACAAAGTCTTTGGGAAGGAAATTTATATATGAAACATCGAGGCGAATGGGACTTAAGCCAATATGAAATTAATAGTGATGGTAACTCAACCTTTGTGATTGGAGATCCCATGAAGGTTCATATGAGTAAAAACAAGTCACTTGTTAGTTCTGCTAGCACAATATTTATAGTCCCTTCCTATGGTGTGAGGTGTGCTAGATTGCATTATTGACAGGATAAGCTTAAAAGTTTTTAATGATTTTCATATCCTTTTGGGTGGTGTATGAAGTGCAACATACACTTGATGAAATCACCTATATGAATGTCAAGTTGGGCCGCTTGTATGAGATTGAGGCGAAATCTCTAGAGCAATCATGAATACTAGTCGCTCGCATGGCCTATTAGCGCAAAACGACATTAACATTGGAAATTGTGGGGGCGTAATGTGATTGGTAGACCTCTAACATCAAAGTGTTTTGGTTCATAGAGTTTGCTCCACCAACTCACTTGTATGTTAAGTCTTATCAGTCTAGGTCTGATTCAATTTTCAAAAGACATCAGATTCGACGCATTGACATCCATGTAGTAAAGTAGAGCAGATTTCTTCTATCTTTCTTTTTCTGAAAATGTTTTGAAATATGTGGGGATTGTTGTGAATTTTAGAGTATTTCAAAACCTTTCTAACACCAAAGTCCCACATTACTTGGAGTAGAGAATGGTTGAGTGCTTATATATTAAAATGTGATCGGACCTTACAAACAACTTGTGTAAGGCTTCGGCTCGCGCATGAGAACGAGCCTTGATGGTTCGGTTTAGTGCAAATCGGTGGATTTGCACCCCTGCGCGCGATATTGGGCCTCACATGCCTTTTGCTTCGGCTCCGTTTAAACTATTTTTTTTTTAACCTTGAATTTTAAATTCAAACCTAATTTTAAATTTGATGCTTATCTAGAAATGATCTATATTTCAAAGATCAGTTTTGACTTGGTCTTCCTACTATTTTGTTGGTAACCGCTATCTGGTACCTACCTTATCCTTATCCTTATTTCGAAATTCAATTTTAAATACAACTTTAATCTACAAGATTACCATCACTTCCTATTTTTCATACTATCAAAACCGAAATGCTTCCTCCTCCTCCTCCTCTCTTCTTCTCTGCTCTGCTGACAATAGACACTGTTCTAACACCTCGGTGCTTCCGGGAAGGGGCTGTTAAATCCTGAGGGGTTATGCATCCCGCGAATTAACCCTTAAGGACAGCGTATATCTACACGTCTCAGCCTTTCGGTTCTTCTTCTTTTTTAGGGTCCTTTGACTATCGGCGATAACATGTCCTTCGTATCACCAAAAATAAAATGTTGATTTTAAGGGTGTGTTTGTGAGTTTAGAAGGGGGAAATAGAAAGGCTAGAGGGGGAAGGGAGGGGAAGAGGGGAGGGGAAGAATTTGTAAAATACCCAAAATACAAAGGGTTCTTAACCTTTTTTCTCCAAAACTCAACTCGCAAACGTACTTGAGGGAATTTGAAGAGTTTCATTTTTTTTGTGAGTAGCTGTTCGGCTAATATTTTACTCTCTGCACAATGTTGATAGAATGAAGAAAGAGATCTGAAACACATCTTACACCAGGCTGAAAGTAGAAGAAAGCTTTTTTTTTTTTAACTAAAATCTTTCAGTAATCTATTCACCAAAAGATAAAAAAAAAATCTGTTTTGTAATCTGCTTACTATTACAGCCATTGAGTTCCTTTATATAGAATATAAATAAAATCTGTTTACTTAGGAGGATGAGTCTAATCACAACTATATCTTGAGCCAAAAGAAAGTAGAAGACATAAAATATAATATATATATATATATATATATATATATATAAACTAAAGATGGCACAGTATTATCTCTGCTCTTGCATGAACAATTCTCATGCTACATATAAATTATAAATCTCTTAAGAACCTAATATGAGAAAAAGAAATAACTTAAGCTAGTATTTTTATTTTTGATAATCATGGTAATCAAGCTCACTTGTTGAATACTTTTGGAGTAACATGAGAGTGGAATGTGTTAGGTACATGAGTTTATTAATAAACTTTCATTGTTTAAACAACGTAGGTCCATGAAAGAGAACCCCTGACATGTGATTCAAATTAGCTAGCATTGCTTGCATAAATACATACTACTTCAGACCATCAATGTGTATATATGTTTCCATGATGCCAATCAACTTGTGTGCTTGTAGCCTTGTATTGGTATGTATTAACAAGGCCTTCTTCCATTGATTGATCAGCATTTGAACTGACTGACTCGGCACTATCAATTTCTTGGATATGGTAGCCTCTTACCAACATGTTATTAATGTGATGA
Organism: Sesbania bispinosa; assembly: GCA_026901365.1. Taxonomy (NCBI): domain Eukaryota; kingdom Viridiplantae; phylum Streptophyta; class Magnoliopsida; order Fabales; family Fabaceae; genus Sesbania; species Sesbania bispinosa. The sequence continues at coordinate 67,568 of QLOH01000081.1, forward strand.
CTAGGTAGTTCATAATTTAACACAGGTTCATTTCGTTGTATGCTGCTTGCACATTGGATAGACTTCATTGAAATTAAAGTGTCATAGTGAAGGCCTTGACTCCAAAAGGTCAGCAATGGGTCTTGAAGTATTTGATTGCTAATTGCTTCATCTGTAGGAGAGCAAATCAAATTAGGTAAGGTATGGAACAATACCAACAAAGATTAGCATTGACATTTTTTATTGTAACCCTGCCTAAAGTGTTGTGATAAGCATATATACATTATTAGGAAAGAATGAAAATTGTTGTAACCTGAAGTTGGTGAAGTTGGGTCATTATTAGCAAATAGAGACAAATTAGCTTTTTGAGGTGAAAACGAAATAGGTTGTTGCTCATGACTAGTTGAGGTGGTTTTTGACCCATGTACATGTAGATCATGATCAAATGAAAAGTATGTTGCTCCTTGATCTAAATGCGAATCAAAACAAGCAGAAAGAGAGCTAGGAAAAGGCCTCTGACTCAATTCCAACAATCGATTATCGCATTGCAAGAGTTTTTCATAGTGTTGGTCAAGAACTCCAGGAGCAAATTGAAGATAGTGCCTCCTGAGTAGAGAAACAATTAAATTAAATGAGAAATAATATTGTATAAAACATAATTAATTAAGTTGAATGTGCAAAGTATTTCATGCAAAGCTGAATCATATTAATTTGTGAACAAGTTATAAATTTTTCATTCAAAAGAAAAAAAAAAAAAAATATAGAATGGTTAAATAAAAATACAGACCGGTATTGGGAAGCTTGACCGTGAGTGAAGTCTTGAGATATAGTCCACATAGTATGCTTTCCAGGCTTTGGTTCAATCTCGCGAAAGAAGAATGGAACTCTGTCTAGCTGTAAAGGTGAAATTATTTTTAAAACATCAATGTTCTAAATTAAAACCATAAACGGTTAATACATAATTGATTTTATCGTATCTTTTATATTTTTAATAGTATACAATATTTCAAGCCATAAATTAACATAAAATCATAAAAATTAAGATGAATAAAACTATACATTAATTAATATAAAGTAATTTATTGTATTTTTCATAACATATGTAAAAAAATTATAAATGAATGACTAAATAATAGACATCTATTATGTGTAATCTTTATACATGTGTGTTTATTTATATAAAAAATATTTTAAATTAAAAAATAAATTTTGAGAAGATCAGTTGAAACCAATTTTTTATCATTGGTTTTCATCGGTTTTTAATTAACACCTAATTAACCGGTTTACCAAAGTTCTAGTCCAACCAACTTGGTTTCACCCAATCCAATTTTTAAATAATCGATTCCAATTTTATATATATGCTAAAAATAAGTTTTATTCAAAAGAATAAGGAGCAACATTAAGGGTGAGTTTATTTCAAGGTATGTAAAAATATTCCTGGGAAAGTAAGGTTGGAAAAATGATATTCTCACGTTTGATTCAAGTTTTAGAAAAATTTTCTCGGATATTATTGATTCCCGGGAATGTATTTTAGTTATGACTTGCCCACTTTTTATTCCCATAGTAAGGGGTGGGAATCTTAGGGCCTGTTTGGTTTACGTTTTTATTTCCTGTTTCCATTTCCAGTTTTTCCTTTGTAAAATTTTAGGAAACAGGAAACAGAAAATGGAAACGGGAAATGAAAATGCAAACCAAACAGACCCTTATATTCCCACTTCCACTTCATTCTACAATATTTTTTCTATTTTTATTTTTTTTAATTTTTAAAGTAAATAATTTTAAAAAATATTCCTGGAAATATCAAATATATACCAAATAATAAAATGGTTATTGGGTGAAGGTATATATAAATTGCAACAATCATTAAAATAATAAAATAATAGAAAATAATAAACCTAAATAATGATTTTTGTTGAGCTATTTAAACTTTAAAGTATTAAATAGTTTATAAAAAAACTGGTCAAACATATTTTCACATTTGTCATTCCTTAAAATTGAGAGTAAAAGTTTTATTTATCAACATTTTTCATTAATTTTGCTTGTGATATTTTTATGTAACACACACACATATGTATATATATATTAAAAAATAATTCTATATTTTACTTAGACATTCTTTTTGGTTTTTCCCTACATAAAATATAGGTGTATAGAAAAAAAAAAATACCTCAATCTCAAGAATTCCTGGTAGATTCTTCTCAACAACAGCTCGAATGGCCGAAATATTCTGCCATTGTATTTCAATTTTGTCTTTCAAACCATCACGTAACATTTCCCACACCAGTTTTCGCTTAGCATAGTAAAACTTGGCCACCAAATCTATGGGAGATTTAGCCTCAACCTGCACATTTGTAGTCAATATTAATCAAGAAAACTACTAGCCTTTTACATTAATTAATACTATTACTTTTGTACCAATTTGAAACAAAAATCATTCTATCCAAGGTTTAAAGAGCATGTAATTAAGAAATCCCCATATATACAAAACTTTTTTTTGTTTTTTTGCATTCAAGATTCAACATTGGACCTATTGTTGTATTACCTACCTTGTAAAACCCTATCATGAGCATATTCATTGAAAAATGCACAGCCTTCAACTTCTCAACTTTCTTGACTTCAGGTATGCATGGAGTTGTTGTTTCAGTAACACCATTCATTTTTTGTTCCCTAAATTGCAGCATCTCAGGGGTCACTGTGAGTCTTAACCCAAGGGGTAGAGGATGCTTGGATAATTCTTTCAAGTTCATATTAGCCTGCAGGACGAACATGAATAATTAGACAAATGCAAAATCCTTTTATTTTTTATTTTTAAAAAAAGAAGTAAATAAATTCAAGAAGGATATAGCATCAAGGAAAAAAAAATAGCATAAATTGCATATTGAAAAACAAATACCGTTTTATATCCAATTTGTGCATCCTCATTGTTGAATATTAAGGGAATCACGTTTCCATCATACCCGTTACTCTGCTCCATAGGATTAGGACCTGTTTCAAGTATCGCTATAACAAGCAGAGGAGTCTGAGTTTTGTGGTTGCTTTTTATAATGACTTGATCAAGATTGATGTTATTGACATGTGACTTGTGTGTGTTTATATACAAACTTTGGAAAAAACATGGACTAACTTATTATGTACAAGCCTTTTTAGGATACGTCAATTTGAGATAAATTCTAAAGTAGAAGCTTCTTATCCTCTAACAAACAGTGTCTAATCTGAAATAAATTCTTAAGTAAAAACTTCCTACACTATGCACATGAAAAATTAACATTAATTATAAATATTTTTAAAAATAACTTTATACTCATTAAATGTTAATATGTGACAAGAAATTTAGATCTAAATTTTAATAATTGAACAATAAGTCAAATATATCATTGTCAGAAATTTTAATATATCCATAAACTAATCATTTCAAAACTTAAGTTGTTAGATAAAAATACATAAATAGTTTTATATCTAACACGGACACATAAATTTTACTTTCAATGTACTCTGTTTTTTTTTTTTTTCTCATTTACTTTTCATCTAAATTTTATTGGCCAACTTGGTCAGTGTCAGGTTTGGAGTTTCAGTATAAATTGAATTTGTGGGCCAAATTTTGTACTTTCAGAATTAGTGAGATGATGGTTACTAAGAGGCGGCTTACATATTTTTCATCACAAAAATATGTGCTTTTTTTTTTCTCATATCTGCTTTATGCTTTTCTCTGCATTCATGGATAGGGAAATAAAATCATAAAAATTAACTTAAAGAACATGTAATCACACGCCCAAATCTTCATCTTTCTAGAAGAGTAATCACAAACTTTGGTGCTAATTATTTCATTAGTACTAAATAAACTATAAAATATGACTCAACAACATGCTCTCGCCAACCTTCTTCCTCTTCATCTCTATCTACACAATTAGTAGCATGAGACCGCAATATCTGAAGGCGTTTAGATAGGACAAGGCCAATTTGGGAAAGTGACGTTGGATTTTCTACATGAATAAGACATGTGCGTTTTTCTTGAAGATTTAAGAATAAGAAGCGTATAAAAGCATGGTGGGATCCACGGAGGATGTAATCTCTATTTAGAATCAAACACTAGCACGTGGATGGCTTATCTAGTTTTATGAAGAGGAAATTCACCAACACGATATCTCACATAGATTTGTACTAATATTAAATTCTATGCGTGCGTGTGCTCTGAGCTATGGGTGTATGTATGGTTGTCTTTTTACCTCCCAATAATTGCAGGTTCATGCATTGAAACCTTGCTGGCATCACCTATGAAAGTGGGTCTCCAATTTCCATTGGGAGAGTTTTCGTCCTCAATAATTTTGTGCCTTTTCTTTCGGTGTTGAAATGGATAAGTAACTTTTCGTAGCTTCAAATGAGAAGTCGGTTTGTGTGTGATCTTCAATTCAAACATTATACCACAGCCGTCAATGTCAACAATCATTACTAGCAGACGCAGTCAAGTGCAAATCATATTCAGACATGCTAGTTCACTATAATCCAAAACTACAATCTATAGATACTAGCGTAAAATCAACTGCGAAGCGAACATATACATGCCTTGAATTGAACACGTATAAGATTTTTGGTTTACACGGATCCACGTTTGAAATGTTAATCTGGTTTGAAATGTTAATCCGGTCTGAAGCTACTCTATGTAGTATTTGTCTTGATCCATGACACTTAATCTAATATTTAAAACTGAAGTGAAAACTATAACGGGGCATAGACATAGCTTATTAGTAACTTAACAAATCGAGAAGCAGTTATGTATTCCTTCCACAATGGATGTCACTTTCAGGTTCAAATCACAGCAACCCACTCGAACTTTTAACTGTCAAGAAAATGGAATGAGTAGGAGTAATGACCCACACGCATCGCATCACGCCTTTGTTTTGGGATATTATTCTTATCCAGTTAGTCAGCGAAAGCATAACAGAAAGAAAATAAATAAAGTAATAAGATGAACATGCGCGTGAGCATGAACAAAGATTTCCCACTTCTTACGTCACAAAATCTAAAAGAAGCAGCATTCATCAGCCGTCGGCAAACTATCACTTTCTTTGGTTATTTATGGGAGTGGAGGAGGGAAAGCACATTATAGCTACAGTAGCACGTGCATATTTTGAATGAAGAAGTCGGAAAGTTAGGGCATTATGTTGAATGAAGTAATCATTCACCATCTATATGTGATGATTTGATTAAACTTTAGTCAATCACCACTTTACTTTACTTTTCATTCTTGACTTTTCTAGAATTACACATTGCCTCAGAAAAACAAGGAATGAGTCCATTTCCCCGACAACTACACCGTTATCATACCCCCTCCCTCCCTTGGATCTACCCTTCTCCCCCTATCGCTTGTCCAAAATTAAAGGAAATGAATAAAAAGGTAGAATGCAATAGGTGTTACCGTATACTACCTCAAAGATAAGGAAAGAATAACATATTCTTCTACCAAAAATAAATATAGAAAAAAACAGCAGCTATCATTTTCTAGTCTGAAAAAAAAAAATTGTATTATTGCAGATATTGGAATATAATCCTTTGAGTATGAACACTCCCCGACTAAGCAAAGATATAAAATTAAATTAGTATGGAAAACTGATTCGCCCAAATATAAATATGAATGTACATATTATTACAATTGGGATACACCAGACTGATAAAAAAAATGATACTTCGCCTTGTGCATAAAAACTCCGAAAACCATTGGTAAAAAATAGTACAAAATTCAGGCTGGTTCCCAGCTCAATAAAGAATCGAGTTTCATCAAGATCCTACATAGCATTAATGACTTACTTCTCTATATTCTGAGACTGCCCATCTCCAAAAGCCAAATTAAAGATCTGCATGTAGTCATCAACAAAATGAACATCAAGACCTTCTTTAACATTAGGTGCTAGCTCATCAAAATCTCTCCTGTTAGCCGAAGGGAATACTATAGTCTTAACTTCACTCCTTCTCGCGGCTATGGTTTTCTCCTTTACCTGCAATATTCACAGCATTGTATGACTAACAGTTTCAGACACAATGTGCAAAATAGAAATCATAGCACATGATATTGAGAGGTGGCTTCATATGAATAATCCATTGGCTGGACAAGTGCTATTTTTCATTTATTTTTAATGTTTTGTGAATAGATACTGAAAGCAGGCGGCTAGCTCATGGATAAAATCCCCTTTCCTTGTGTGAAAATAAATATAATCTATAAAGAGAAATTTCGTTAACTTGAAAACTAGTGGCAGCTAAAGATGCCCAGAAGTTTCTGTTTCTAAAAATTATGACAATAACAGATAGTATTTCTATACATACCCCGCCAATGGGAAGAATCTTCCCTGTAAGTGTCACTTCCCCAGTCATTGCCAAATCCTTCTTCACAGGCTTCTTCATGGCAAGGGACAACAGAGAAGTGGTCATTGTGCAACCAGCACTAGGTCCATCCTTTGGTGTAGCCCCAGCAGGAACATGGAGGTGTACTTTTGAATTTGCAAAGAAAGGGTTTTCTGGTTCTTTCTCTACTAGTATTGCTCTGGCAACTGTGTGAGCTATCTGAGCACTTTCTTTCATCACATCTCCTAATTGACCAGTGAGTTGCAGTGTTCCTTTTCCCTCCCCTTCCTCAACAAGTGTGGTCTCTATATACAGCGTGGAACCACCCATTGCAGTCCAGGCAAGACCCATAACAACCCCAACAGGTGTCTGATCATAGATGCGCTCAGCATGGAAGACAGGCTTGCCAACAAAATCAGTTAAATTTGATTTATCAACTACTACTTTTTCAATAGTCTTTTTCTCAATTTCCTTATCTTCATCACTTTCTTTTGAAACCTGCCAAAATTAAGATCCATATATATCAAATGAATGAACCAGTGGCTATTGGATTTGGACCATAATAAAATTTCCCAGGTTACAGCAAAAAATCATATCAAACTACAGTTTGTGTAGTGGTTATTGGACTGCAGAAAAGATTTCAGATTTCAGATTAAAATCTTCATACAGAAAACCATCATATTTTTTCAGACAGTTGAAAACTGTTGTACCAAAGCACTGAGCTGTACCCTGGTCATAGAAGAGCTGGTAAAACACAAATGCATGTACGTGGCACTACCATATCATAGAAGTAATATTAACAAAAAGAACTTTGCAAGTTCTCAACGTCTCATTAACATTTAGCATTAGTAGGTCTTTGTTTACTTGCTCATTCAACCGACTTCAAAAAAGAATATCCTTTTTATAGAAGATAGAATTATGATTGTGCTTCCAGAGTGTTAAACTACCTCCATATCTGTAGATTGATTGTCAGGACATTTAGATTGATCAGCTGGTAGATCTGTTTGCACCTCGTTAACTTCTTCAGAGGTTTCACCCATTTGTTCAGGATTACTACTCTCTGCTAACAAGGACTTTTCTTTTTGAATGGCATTTGGACCAGATTCATCAAAATCTACTTCAGCTGTTTTTGGTTCAATAGACTCAGCAGTAGCAACAGTAGCATCAACGGTTTCCCCTTGCCTCACAAGTTGTAGTGCTATCTGCCATGCCACAAAAAGAACATTTTAGGCCACAAGTAGCTGAAGCATTTACTAAATTATTTTCAACTAGACACACCATAGCCCAGGCCCAGTTCACTGTGTCAGCAACTAAAACCTTTGACAGTATTGGCCTAAAAAGAATATTTCAACAGACCTTTCGGTAAATTTTCTCTATGTGCTTTTGAAGGTTCCTGACCCCTGATTCTCGGCAGTAATTTTCTATTAAAGCAAGAAGAGCAGCATCAGTCACTTCCACCTGAAACACGATAGCTTTTGTAGTCAATATTTCCAACCAATTAAAATGAAAAAGGCAAAGTTGGCATCATTATGCTAGCAATCTATATTGAGACTTGAACATCCCATTCTTTGTAGGAAAAGGGAACATAAAACAGGTTGAAATATATATACTTGTTCAGGCTTTATTCCACATGCTTCACGTGTACTCTTCTCCAGATAATCTCTTGCAATGTGCATTTTCTCATCAGTAATATACCCAGCAATAGCAACAACCTCCATCCTATCCAAAAGGGGATTGGGAATCATTTCCACTACATTTGCAGTGCAAACAAAAAGAACCTGCAGTGAGATCTCGAATGCATAAGCCATTGTGGTAAAAACATTTACAATATGCCTACTTTGCCTTCAGGGTGCTGAATGAAAAGTAAACTTTCAAGAATTGTTTGACTATCCAAAGACAGATAACATAAGTCCCTTTAAATTGGCAATGATTGAACATAACAAATAAAACATGCACAAATGCTGAGCCTTCCATAACCTTGCCAATAAGACACCAGATTATCAAATACTAACCTTTGATAGATCAATGGGAACATCAAGATAGTGGTCCAGAAAGTTAGCATTCTGCTCCGGATCCAGAAGCTCCAACAAAGCACTTGCTGGATCACCAGCATGTCCTCTGCCCAACTACCAATTGAATCAAACAAGTATTAATACTAAAATGTTAAATCATTGCTTTTATAGAAGATTTACGAGATTAGAAACCATAGAAAATTTAATAAAACTGAAATTCATGCATGATATTTATAAGGGCCCAGGGAAGCTCTACCAATGGAAAATACAACGGGAAATCAGAAAAAAAAAATTACTCAGCAACAAATTGAACTGTCTAGCGATGATTACTTTGTCAATCTCATCAATCAAAACAAGAGGGTTGGCTGTTCCCACATTCTTAAGGCATTGAACCATCTTCCCTGGCATAGCACCAATATAGGTCCGACGATGCCCCTGTAAAATAAAATATTAATGATACAAAACACTACCACATATGTTGCTATAAACTTGGTACATAATGCAACCTTGTCAAGGAAACAAAGAGACTTTAGCTACCTTGATTTCAGCCACATCAGCTAAGCCTCCTACAGAGAATCGGAAGAACTTACGGTTCAAGGCACGAGCAATTGAACGGCCAATACTTGTTTTGCCCACTCCTGGTGGACCAGAAAGACAGATAATTTTCCCTGCGTATATGAGAAAGGTAAGGAACCATGCCACTTTTTGAACATGCAAAGACAACTAAGCACCAAAGGTTTAAGCTTTAAATAACTGGATTAGCATATTACAGTCAACATCTTAAAACTTTGTAACAAGAACCAGCACAAAATACATAAAACCGAGCAAGTTTGCCTTAACTAAATACTTCTTAAAAAAAGGGCATCATATTTCAAAGCCTGACCCAGTCATGCAAGTCAGAAATATTCTAAATTAGTATTCAATTTTCACACAATATTTATATCAGTAAAAATAATTAATAGCATACTCCACGGGTTTGTCCTGCCATAGAATGTCCTACATATAGAATATAGAATTAGAATCAAGCATCAAGATATGTGGTGATTTAAGAGTACTTGATGAAAGCATCTCACCTGTTTCGAAAAATGAAAGCAATGCAGTATTAGGTAGACATAAAAGATGAATATTTGGTAGCACTGAACACCCAGATACATCTTTGGGATACGTTATATAAATGACTATGGTTACCTTGTGAAGTCCCTCTCAGTTTCCCAACAGCTATGAATTCCAATATCCTTTCCTTCACATCTGTTAATCCATAATGATCTTCATCAAGAATCTTTTGTGCCCGAGTAACATCAAAGTTCTCATCACTGGAATGGGGAATTAATAGATTAAAACTCATGAGATTCACAATAGTTTGTACTTAACATATAAAGGACGGTAATTGTGGGAAAAGGCTTGAGTATTGTTGTTGTATAAAGGACAAGGACAGTAATTCACAAAATAAAAACCCTATGGGTAACCTAAAAGTCTCTCCCACACAAAGGGGCGGAGGGGGGAACCAAGGTATGCATTGAAATCTTAAATTTAAATTATTCTAGCAAGAGTGATAAAAATGCAATTCCATGTTTGCAAACCTGTATTCACCCCAAGGCAGTGCTGTCAACCAGTCCAAGTAGTTACGGGTAACACTGAATTCACTAGAACTAGCCTCCAACAGCTGTAGCTTTGTGAGTTCTTCGTCTATAACTTGTAAAACATGAGGCGGGCATTTTTCTCGCTTTGGTTCAATCCTTTCCCTGAATTTACCTGAAATAAAATGTAAAATTAATGTTATATAACAAAAAGTTTCACTAGAAAGAAAGTACACCCCAGCAAACATTAATTCGTGGACTGGAAGCTATATAATTTAACTTCGATCAGGTGACAAGAAGCATTAACCAAAATACAAAGAAACATACAATATAAAAAACATTCCATATCATTATACAATAGAAAGATTTGAAAGATATTGGGAGAGAAACATAAAGAGGAGGACAAGATAAAAAGAACAAGTTAGGTGAATCAACCACAGTTTACATCCTACAAGCTACATTGACTCTCACTACATGTATGCACACTACATCAGTCCTTTGGGCTGGAAATAAATCATAAAAGGAAATTCACCATCTTGTAATAAAAAACAGATATTATAGATCAGAACTAACCAGTGAGAGCTGTTTTGTCATCAGTCTCCAGACCCAACTCCTGCGAATAGGGAAAAAAAAATCCAATGAAAAGAAAATAAGTTTAAGACCAACTCAAATATTACGGCACTCAGCAAAGCATATCATACATATAACTGCACTCATGTTAGGATAAAGGGAAATGACACCACACCAGCAACATCAAAGGCCTAGATTGACACCTAAACCTTCTAGACCACAGGATAAATGATAAAACCTAGTACCTACTGAAAAGATATAGTCATTAGTTTGTGTCCTCTGATGAGACGTCATAATTATTCTGAAATCCAAGACTTCCAAAGAATGATATCAATATTGTAAGAGATATTCTCAACCAGCATTTTTCTGAGCATTTAGTTACATCATTGCTCATCTTGGTATCAGGAACAAAATGGCCCCATGACAGACAGCTAGCTAAACTGAGATTAGTGGCAACAGTCAATCATCTTTTGCTTGGTTGTTATGAATAAATTAAGAGTTCAGGCATGGAATTAAGAGTAATCTACAGCAGAGAGCAAAGGTGCATAAAGAACAGCTTAACTAACTAATTAAAGCCAGGAACTTATTTATTGTTACAGCAAAACATAATTAGTAAGCTTTAACTGTGTATAGAAAGGAAGAATTCAAGCAGTACCTCACAGGCAAGCTAATTGTACAATAGAAGCTACATCAAAGTAATGAACCGATTTTCTGATGTGGAAATTTTTGTTGACATGAGAGAAATACAAAACTTATCTAGGTTTTGAGGCACACTGAATAAACCAAATCATGAGAGCTTTGTACCTTCTTTATGGCCTTAAGCTGCTCATTTAACAAATAACGGCGCTGCTCACCACTTATCTTTTCTTCAATTGCTTTAGCAATTGATTCCTGAGAAGAATCGACACAAGCTTCAATATATGATGAAAAATTCAGCGCAGTACACACAAAAATGCCAAAGACATCATTACCTGAATCTTGCTGATTTCCATCTCTTTTTTTACCAACTCCAGTGTAAGTTTTAATCGCTTATACACCTGTTCAACAACAGAACAAATGCACCTCCAAATGTGAAAATTTCAGTGTTTCATATGTTCACCTCTTTATATGTTAATTCAATAGTGAATCAGTGATCCAGAAAATCAAATTTCCACAAAGGTCTGACCCAAGAAATTAAATTTTGATACAGGCTGACAGCATTAAAAAAATGGAAAATATAGTCTACAATCTACATTATATCAAGTCAGAGATTTAGTGTCAGTGCCAAATGTACTTACATCTAGCTCTTCAAGAACTTGTTGACATTGCAATTTGTTTGCCCCTGATATTGCAGCTCCAAAATCTGCAAGCCTTGGATAAGTAAAATCACCTATATGCTGCACAATTTAAGAAGAAAAAAAAAGTCAACATAATAATATGATAAAAGTAAAGTAATGAACTGTGATACAAAATCACATGTAACAACCATCATATGAAGTACTTCGGTACTTCAAGTTGCATCATTCTTTGTTTTATATTTTGAAGCAAATACCGGAGAGGCACTTATTATTGATTCACTCATGTAATGGGGGGGGGGGGGAGGATGATATATAATCAATTAGTTTCTGTGAAAATAATGATCTATTTAGTCGCTTGTTTTAAGATGGGAAAAGTGCTCTCTGAATTGTTTGAGGAAAAACCCTCTCACTACTCAATCAGTATATAAGATAAAAACTGATTACAATTTGAATACAACTCAAATACTTAAATTTCAAATCTTCTAACTAATCTAAATTCTATCCCTATTGTCATGGCTCATGGGATATTAGATATTAACAAACTATCCATATCAACACTTTCCAATGTCTTGTAGGTTGTTAAACAGAATAATAGTTTCACTATCATCCTATTTTGCTATACAGAATTTGTTTCAGAAACAACTAAAAATCATAGTATTTATCAGGAATAGGCTAACTGACCCTAATAATTATTATATAGTAATGAAAAGATGGACTTCTGGATCTTTTGAATGATCAAGTAACAGAAAATTACAATAACAAACCAGGAAAAAGTAACTAGCACTACATTAAATAATTGATTGTAAAACTCCAACAAATACGAAATCAAGTGGCTCAAATATCATATTAGACTTCCATTGACAATATTTATGTCTTATATTGAGCATACTGAATTGAAGAAAATATATTAATCAAAGAATACTAAGGGCCCATTTACTTTGAGAAAATGTTTTTTTTTTTGTTTTTCATTGTTTCCAATATAAATCTTTGAAAATATGTAACAAAGTTAAAACAAGGTGGCATTTTTGTAGTTAAAAGTGAAAATAGGAAATCAAAACAAAAAAACGTTTTCTTAGACCAGACCAGCCCTAAGTTTCCTAGGAAAGAAAGCTGAGGGATAATAATTATTATAAAACCAAAGTCAAAATGCAAGGGTGACTAACAAGTCCATGTGTCAGGCCTCACAAATTACCTAGGCCAATCCAACTAAGTCATGGGCCGTGGATTTGGAAGACATACAGCAGAAGAAATAAAAAGAAAAGAAAAGAAAAGAATAGGAGCATGGGGGCAAAGAGGGAAATTGAGGAGTGAGAGTTAGTTATGCTCATGTGTAATTCCTTTTAGGGAGAGAGGAGTGGGGGGAGTTTCAGTTAGTAGAGAGTTAGGAGCTTTGCTTTGCCGGTATTGCAGTTGCAGGTCTTATCTCTGTAATACAGTCATCTATTTTTTTTAATAATACATCACTTTTCCGATTTCTGTTTTTGGTCTCTGACACCATGTCACCAACATGCTATATATTTGACAGACACTTGTTCAGAACATGAATTTTTTGTGAAAATTATCACACCTTTGCATCCCCAATATCTATGGTATTTCAGAGGGCTATAAAGCACCACTGCTTCATAGAACACCTTCTCATTGAAGGACACACAAAATGCAGGCATGTACAATGACTGAAATTTAAGCTGAGGGTAAAGTACACTCTTGCATTAACTTATATAATATTCAAAAGAACAAAAGAGCAGGATGAAAAGGGTGATATGCTGAGAGTTAAGTAGAAGAAACCCCAAGAATCCATATAAATTCCACAATGAACTATTTTATAAGATAACTGCAAGAAATTTGTTTAAATACATCCAAAAACTTCACAGAACTTTGATTCATTGTTTATCAAGATATCTAAAATGTGTCTCTTAGAAGTTAAGATAATAAATAATAATGACTAATCCATTCTTTACCTAACATTTTCTGTTCCTCAAATCTTTTTATATTTCTTCCATCTCCCTCTACAATTCCACAGATGGTAAGATTATCACAAAGATTGACATTAATTAGTTTCCATATTTGATCAGGCTGTATTACATTAGAATAAAAGGAGGTTTAACCTAAGGAAAAGAGTTAGGGTATTTGCATGGAATAAGCATCATAGAGACGATTCATTGGATATTTGTTTCCATACCCCGGGGGCAGGGGGCATTTAATGAAGTAGTTTAAAATTCACAAACTACAAATTGAAGGGGAATTCAAACTTCCAAAAATTCTAGAAAACCAACATGCAAACAAACCTAAGCGCATAAACAAACAAAGGACAACTCCAATCCCCTCCCCCCATTTCCATGTTCCAATACACATACAAAGAAGGGTACAAAGAGCAAACCTTAGTGTAAGTCTGAACATGATCTCTCCAAAGGGAACTTGTTTTAAGAACATCCCTTAGGGTTGATATAACCTCAAAAGATGTGGCCTTTATAATCTCGTCATCTTTGTTATAAGGCTTATCCTGCAGCACCAAGTTAAATCCGATAAAAAATACAGGAAAAAAAAGTGGCTTGTCAAATAAAAATGCAAAAGAAATCTTTCACTTCAAAGTAAATATAAAAAAGGAAACAATAGATAGAGACATACCTTGAGATGATCAACTTTTACAGTAAGGGGATCCTCACTAACCTGCAGAATAGACAAATTTCAGTGTCAAACAATCATCAGAATATTTCAACATATACACATCAGAGATTCAGAATCCCTGTGAACAAAACTCAAGAGCATAGTTATGGAGAGCATGGTGGCACAAAAATATAATCAAACACTAATCATTCTTTATTTTAACAAGTTTAACACTAACCATCTCTGTGATGCGTAGACGCCGATGACCAATCAGGATCACCTGATCCCCATGGATACTTGAAATCTGGCAGTGAAAGAGAGATTAATGACAAAATACGAGGTACTTAATAAAGCTAAGCACGTAATTCTTTGAAGGCATGAAGTAACTAATAAGCTGCATATGAAATCACATGCCTGAGCAAGAGTCCCAACTTCATGAAGACGGTTAAACAATTCTTTTCCTTTTAACTCATCTACATTTTTTTCTGTGTCAGAGCTAGATACTACACTAGGATCAGCATCTGGCTCATCCTTAAGGAGAAAAGCACCAGCATAAGGGGCTTGGCGTTCTCGACTTTCCTGTAAAGCTGCCATCAGTTTGGGATCCTGGATGCACAGTGAAATAGTGAAATACTCATTAGAATTTACACAATCATACTTTCAGGTTTCAAGTTGCATTAATTGACACATACATGCACTGATCAGAGATGACAATTCTCATGTGGTTTAGCCAGAAGCATGTAATGAGCAAAGAAAGAGATTTAAATTATCATTGTTGACAGATCTCATACCTTAACATAGATTGGCATGTAAAATCCTGGGAAAAGCGGTCTATGTGGCAATGGTAATGCCAAAACCTGTTCCAAAGGAAAGAAGAAAAAATAAACATACAGAATGTGATATAAGTAAATAAGGAAAGTGAAAATACAGCAATATAGAAAAGAGATATCATTCATAAGCTACAATTATTCTGTTCTACTACACATAAAAAATAAATAACAAAACTGAAAAAACTGTATGGATATTCCTCAAATTAATTCCAGGGTAGGGTGTTGGAACTGCATAATGCATACTAAAGATACAAAAAATGACTAGGAATGGCCTAGACATAAAGTACGATAACATGAACAGAAAAACCTTCATGCAGTCTACACACAAACACTAGATTCTCTCCAAACCTTCTCTCAGGTTAACCAAATAATTTGAAGGAAAATCACCCTCCAAGTCAAGAACAGCCAACATTTCCAACAGGATTACATCAAAACAATGCGGAGCTGAAAACCACAAGGATATTAACATCTAGACTAAAGGAAAAACATTCCATTTGGCTCAGCAAATAAAATCCCTATCGCATAAGCCTGAAACAACTGTTGACTTCAGACTAGACAATGATGAGCTAGCAGTTTTGACTACATTTCACAGGTTACAATACAGACAAATAGTAAAGTATACCTGTACCCACAACATCACAAATTTCACTTGCAACGTAATTATTACAATTTCCACGCCCCATTTTCCAATCAACCAGACATCATCTGAATTAAAACGTAATCTTTCCGAAAAGAACGGAAAATAAGTAAAATTTTGAATCTTTAAAGGTTAATTTGAACATCTCAGCAACAAAAAAACAGTAACGGAAGCACGAGTAAAATGGGAAACCAACAGTGAGATAATCTTCGGGTCTGGGATACGTGGGCACGATAGCAGAGGCCTTTGACTGGGACTCCTCAGCCGCTTTCACTTCGGCGTCGACCACCTGATCGGGCCCTTCGCCGGAATCCGAACAGAAAAAGAACCGGCCTCCCAAATTACCATTCCTCCGGCTTAACCCGCCGAGAGAGCTCAGCACTCTAAGCAACGGCGATGTGGACTCGGTTATGGGTCGGAGCACCGGAACCACGGCGGGGTTGAGACGGTGAATGCGGGAGGATGAAATGAGCTTCAACATTGGTTTCGGCAATGAGGTGAATGTAGAAATGGGATTATGAAAATTGAAATTGATGGTGGTTGGTTCATGCCCTGGGTTATATCAGAATTTTAGATAATGGAATGGAGTTTGAAGGTACTGAAAACCGCCATTGATGGTGGTGAAGGGAAGCGGAGGGGGATGTGTTCATCGTGTATCCAGATTTGTTAAGCCCTTCATAAACCCTCGTCTGCCAGATTTACCAAAGTAACCTTTTCTTGCCGCAGAAGTACGGTTTTGTCCTCTGTATTTTTAACTTGCCTTTTTATTTTCTTTTATAAACCATGTACTCTCACTCACATGTACGGAAATTTTCCAATACATACTTGAATCCGGACATTATTAAAAACTTTTGGTTTTTAACTTGCCTTCCAATTAACCAACGTGGTTGATCCAATGGAGGTAGACTGTGATTCCAAGCTAATTTACTTATAAGGTTAGGGGTTTCAATTCTAAAATAGACACTTTTAAGAGGATTTTACCTAATCATCATCTCTGGCTTAACCCTTAGCTATGGACTATGGGACATTTCCAGTCAAAGATAAAAAAAAAATTAATCAATGAGCAATTTAGATTGTGTTTGGTAAAGTCAATAAACTGACTACTGGCTTATTTGACTAGCTTATAAGCTAATTTGACCAGCACAAAAGTGTTTGGTAAGATACCTCAAAGTAGCTAATTTTAGGAGCTTCTAGCTTATAAGCTACAAGCTACTTCATCTAGCTTTTAACTTCTAACTTGTAGCTTATTTATTTTTCTTCCATCACTATCCATTATATTTTAATACATTTTTCATATTATTCTTAATTTCTTTTTATTTATTATTATCTATTTTCAATTTTAGTGACAAAAATCTTTCAATTTTTTTACCTATTATTACCTATATAATAAGTAATTAAAAAATATGTATTAATTAAATTGTTATTTTCTTTTCACTATTTTATGAAATTGTTTTTATATTATACTATTTATTTTAAAAATTTCACTATTAATTTTAATTTTTAATTAAATATTTTATCACTAAAAGGTTTAATAAAAATTTAATTATTTTTAAAAAAATCTAAAATTATAATTACATAATAATATATTTTTGTCTAGAAAACACAAATAGAATTTATATAATAAAACTTATATAGCTATGTCCTTTTATGTCATTTTACATTTACAAACTAGTTTATCAACTAGTTCTACCAAACACTTCTAATTCAATGAACTAGCTTATCAGCTTGGAGCTAATTATAAGCTAGGAGCTTATCAGCTAGCAGCTAGCTTATCAGCTACTAGCTAGCTTATCAACTACTAGCTAGCTTATCAGCTAGTTTTGCCAAACACGCCCTTAATATATATTTGTAGGATTGGAAAGTTGAGTTTATTACATTCCAATGGTAAATCAAAGATACCTTTACAACTTTGCTACACTTGAGATTTTTTTCACACTTATATTTTACAAATCCTTTTACTGTTTTACATCTTTATATTTTTATCATATCAATTATCACATTTTCTTTTATATTTTTTTCTTTTTATATCTATACTCTCTATTCTTAAAAAAAAATTGGGATGTTAAATTTTATACCAATTTACTAATACCAAAACCTACTCTTTATAATTGGAGTGAGTTGTTTATTACGTGTTTGATTTACACAGATCGATGCGAGCAAGTACATATTTTTAATAAGCAGTAAACAAGTGCATTATATATTTTATTTACACTTCTTTTTATTACTTGTGATGGAATATAAAAGTATGAGGTTATTTATTAGCTTCATCTAGTAAATTTTTTTATAGTAGCATCATTATAAATAAAAAAATTAAATTACAGAAAGTAAAAAAAAAAAAGTAACGTGTCATGATAAAATCCATTTTATAATTATAAAAAAAGCGGTATTATTATTGGAGATACTTTAATGGGTGTCTATAATACCTTATTTAAATTTATCTTATATGAGCTCTTATATAAATATTTGGATAAATTTATAAAATTAGTTTATGAACTACTCAAAGTTTTTTTAGCTTATTTTTATAAATTTTCCTAAATAGCTTATGTGGAATTTATATTTGTCCTGACTCAATTTTTTATTTTCATGCATGTTGTTTTGGATAAAAAATGGGAAATAGGAGATTGAAATTAAAGGGGGTTCATAATCTTGGTGAAACATGGTTGCATGGTGGGTGTATTATTATTCATCTTAAGTTCTAAGAAAAATGTGGTTACAAGTGGAGGGGATTTCTATTCCTTGATCCCGTGGTTTATTTGGTTGCCCCCTGGTGCTTATATATTTGCACCAAAATTTGGAGCTCAAGCTTACATTGGATTCCTATTTGTAAATACAGAGAATACGCCTTCTGTCTGCAGCCTTCAGTGATATTATTCCTATTTTTTGTGTTCTTAGTGAGTTGTCCCTGAAGCGGGAAAAGGATGTGTTAGCGCAAAAACCCTCTGAGATTTGGTTTTAATGACAACAAACCTGTTGATCAAAATTAATGTTTTCTGTTCTTGAAGTTACTGATGTTTTGTATGTGAGATCTTAGAAAGACAAGATTCTCATGAAGAATTCAAAAAGATCAGAATCCTAGTGTTAAGAAACATCAGACTTCAGAATTATTTATGGAGTATGGGCAAAGCTTAGAAGTTCTATATGCTTAAGGTAATTCCAGAAGAAGACCTCAAAACATATCCTTTATCAGAAAGTCTTCAAAAGCTTTGAATGGAAGATAGTCTAAGTTGAGAGAGATGCATATCAGAGTAAAGTCTTAGCTACAATCAGAAAGGGTCTCTGCTAAGAATTCCAATCATCAAGTCAAGTCAAGAAGAGCTCAAACAGTGAAATAAGTTGCATCAAGAAGACCAATATTTGAAACTCAAGATGAGACGCAGACTCAAGCATAAGATGCTATCTCATGTTCAGATGCAAACTCAGTCTAAAAATCAACTTAAGACCAATGCTCAAAGAAGAGACTCATCTACAAACTTAAAAGGAAGGATCAACAGTCAGATGCAAGATCTGCCAAGAGATGAGACTCTAACTTAGCTTCAGAAATCAAGAGATAAGATCAGAATAGAAGATGCCAAACCAAGAAGAGATTCAAAGTCAGCTTGAGACAAGCTCAAACTGTAAAGTCAGGTTGAGACAAGCCCAAATTCATTGTAATATCATATTCAGTCCAAGCATGACAAAGAAGAACTTTGAAATATGAAGCTGAGCAAATATGAGATTCAAAGTCAGACTTGAGATGCAGTCTCAACAGAGATGCAGAATCAGACTTGAGATATAGACTCAACTTGAGATGCAGAATCAGACATGAGACGGTCTCAGATCAGATGTAGTCTCAAGATCAGACGCAGTCTCAAGTTCAGACGCAGAGATGCAGATGCAGACATGAGACAGTCTCAGATCAGATGCAGACGTAAGACCCAGACTTGAGATGAAGAGATCAGATGCAGACTTGAGATGCAGACATGAGATGCAGACAGAATCTCAGCAGCAAAAGCAAGTCAACGCAAGTACACTGTCACAGCAGAGACAACATCAGAAAAGCACATGTCTCACGTCAGAAAAGTGAAAAACAACTTCTCTCTTCCAACGGCTAGTATAACGACTCTATTAACGGCTAGTTTTCTAAAGACTAATAAAGGAGGTCTCATTATGATGAGATGGGTGAGAGACACGAGTGAGACTCAGCAGAGATGTTGCTGCACAACCAGAAAAATCTAAGTCTCTAGTGAATCTCAACCTACCTACCTATACTATCTTAGCTAATATCTTGTGGTAGGTTTAGCTTTTGTTTTGTACTAATTTATATACACTCTTTGAGTGATTTAGAGAGCTGTCATCTAGCTGAGCTCACGGTCTATCCATACTTTGTATGTAATCTAAGCTAGATCAATCACATCTCATCTCATACCACCAAGTCTCAACTAAGTCAGGAGGTGCCTGAGCTTAGTGTGAGTGATTGTTGCCTGGAGAGGCAGTTGAGAACAAAGAATACTCGTTGGGCCTGGAGAGGCCATGTGTGCAAAGAATACTCGTTGGGCCTGGAGAGGCCAGGTGTGCAAAGAATACTCATTGAGTTGCCTGGAAAGGCAGTTGAAAATAAAGAATACTCAGTTGTAATCTTGCGGGATTATTAGAAAATCCAGTGGTGGTTTGCCCCGGGACTGGACGTAGCCCAAGGTTGTGGGTGAACCAATATAAATCTCTGTGTGCATCTCTTCTCCCTTATCTCTTTATTTATATTGCACATCTCATGTCTCAAATCTGTTTGTTAAAATAAATTAAGTCTATTCAGAGAAAACCAAGTTGTAATAACTAAAGATATGTCTCATCTTACATCTCATCTTACATCTCATCTCAGATCTCATCTCAACTTGAGATCAATCAGTAGTCTCACCGTTCTCTTTTAAAGACTTAACCTTTGCTAAGCTGAGTTTAACACTTGCCAAGTTAAGCTTACCCTTTTGTTGAACTAAGGCTTTATTCATCCTAACCTTCCATTGAGTTAAGAATCAATCTGAGTTCCAAGTCACAGACTTGAGATCCACCTCAGATTGAATCTGGTTTTTCAGGTACAAATATTTTCAAGTCTCTATTCAACCCCCCTTCTAGAGACGTTCAGCCAACTTCAGGATGCTGCTCCATTTTGGTGAAAGTTGTGCTGCTACACTGTGTGCTGTCAGACATGTGTCGTCTCTGCCGCGCTATGCTTGCTACTGGTCGCCATGCCTCATCTGTTCGCTGTCGGCCTGTACGCTGTGCAGTTTGCACTTTCTGCTCTTCCAACGGCTCATTCCTCTTTGGTGTATGTCTCAACAAGTCTTTGCTTCAAGGGAGAGATGTTTTCCCTTTTCTATGAAAGATTGTCAGCGCTGCTGTGTGCTACCTGCTCTCTTGGGTAGTACGCCCTTCCACTGGTTATTAACCCCTTCCTTTTATTCTTTATGCTATAATTTGTTGGTGTAAAAACCAATCCTGAACATTTGCCCCATTGCACATGCAGTGCGCAGTACTATGATGTGCAACAGATGAAATTGCATTGTTACTGTGTGAGCATTTTTTTACCGAATTACTTCCTGAGCGCGTCTTTCAAGGGCGTTTTCTACAATCTGGCTGAGTTGCTCCTATTGGGGAGACGTCTTTTATTTTGGGTAGGCGTCCTTCATTCTGCCTCAACCTTTTCTCTTGAGTTTTCTATCCGTGGAAGCTTCTTGCCATGCCACACGTGTTTTGTGATTTTTCTTTTGCTTCTTTGGGTGTTTTACTCTTGCATTCGCTTTCTTTCATCTTCTCCTTTTAGGATGGTTTGTTTTCGCTCACCCTCCATTGGGGCTGCCCCTGTTCTTCATTTGATTTTAGTCTTTTGAGGGCGTCTTCTCTAGATTGGATCCATGACATTTCCCCCCTCTTACCTGGGAGGCAGCTGCTTCTCCCAAGGTGCAAAAGTTTTGTTTCATATTCTCCCTCCTTTCTTCAGCGTCCTTTGAGTTTCATTCAGCCATTTAAAGACGCTGGCTTGTTGTGATTGGTTCGCTGTCTGTTTCATTGTTTTGGTATTGATGAAATCCTGTTTCTACTCATTCTTAATACAGTGAAGTTAAGCGTGTAATGGTGCGTCACAGTTCAGGTACAAATTAATAATTGGCAATGCAAACATAAATCATTTATCTAAAAAAAGCATTGTTCATGCCTCGGGCGTCTTGGCCAGAGTGTTTTCAGTCATCAAAGGGTGATATTTTGTTAAGATAATGTAATCTCAGGTATCATAATATCATGTGATTATTTTAACTATTGTTTCTATGAGGGTTATCATTTGCTCATACAAAGGTATGTATATATGTAAAGATCAAATATGCTTCTTGATTATATATAGCATGTAAAGCGTACTTGGATGTTTGATGAAGTATTTAATCATGCCTTACCAATATTGGCTTTTTTCATCCTTTCTAGTTCGCTTGCAGAATTGTTAAGGCAAGCATATCAATGACAAAGACGTTTTTTCTTTGAGATGAAATCGTACGTACATATATATATATATATATATATATATTTAAGATATTGGCTGTGAGAGCTATGCCTTTCTTCGCCTGTTATATCTTTGCCCCCTGGGCGTGTTTCTGATACGTTTTCCCTGTTGTGATTAATCTTTCAGCCTGGGTTCGTTTATGCCAATACACATCCTTGAGGAGGGCGATATTATAATTCCTTTTGTTGAATTGAAGTTGTGAAAAGTGCTAAAATTGTCCAAGAGAAATATCTCTTCATGAGTCAAAATCATCATAATCATTAGTCAAGGGAATTTATAAAAGCCTTAGCCAAGCTAAACATGATGTTTCTTTTTGAATCCTTTGTTTTATTTAGTACAAGATTTTGTATATGCAGACCCTGCATGTCCTTTTGGGCATTTCATATCATAATACACTTTATGCGTTTGTAGTTCTTAAGGCGTATTATGCCAATAATTTTGAAGTAAGTAGTTCTTGTATAAGATTTCATTGTATATTTTTCTGTCTGTAGAAGGCCATTAATGTCTTTCGTATCTTGGCTTTCTAAGCGTTTTGTTAATTGCAACAAGTATCATAGTGTACTTTATAGTTTATACATATGTCTTAGGCGTGCTAGGTTCTAAGTGTCCTTGAGGAGGGTACGCCTTTAACCCCTCATAAGTTGATCACTTAAACCCACGTTATGGCTAGACGTGCTAGATTTTAAGCGTTCTTGAGGAGAGTACGCCCGCAAACCTCCCCTAAGTTATTTGCTTAAATCTTCTTTATAGCTAGGCGTGCTAGGTTCTAAGCGTCTTTGAGGAGAGTACGCCCGCAATTCTCTCCTAAGTTATTCGCTTAGACCCGCGTTGTAACTAGGCGTGCTAGGTTCTAAGCGTCCTTGAGGAAAGTGCCCGCAATTCTCTCCTAAGTTATTCACTTAGGCCCGCAATATTTTGAAATTTTGTTTCTTTCTTTCTTGCTTTTCTTTTTGTTTTGAATATGTATCAGGGTTTCTGAGTGAATTCTTTGTTCCAACCATTTTTCTTGCGTTTTCCATGCTTTCATAGTAATATAGGGTGTTATCAAGCATAAACATTTATAAATGCAAAGAGTTTTTTCTTTTTCTGTTTCTCTTTATTCTTCACTTTTTTGTTTTTCTGTATAGGTTTCAGGGTGTGGCTTAGTAGTTAATTATTCTTATCCACACAATCAAATTTTCTAAATCTGAAAATAATAATTTTTTTAACTAACCTGGGATGATCGCTCCCTTTTGTGGACGCCTTGGCATCTTGTGCCTTAAGTCTTGATCTCCTTTGTACATTGCTAGATAGGGTGCCCGACTTACGCTCTTTCCTTTTTTTGGTTTGTCTCTGGATCTAAAGGTGCGCTATATGTGCTATATCATCATTCTATCCAGGGTGTAGTATTCAGCCATCCTCAATCATTGGATGATTAGATATGACGTGCTCTGAGCTTCGTGAGGTTATGGACAGGACCTTACTTCCACGGTATCTGCTACGTAGGGCGTCTTTCTTTTTGTTGCCTTTGCCTTCCTGGTGAGAGATAGTATTCCTCACTTTGTGGGAGCTCCTACACTTCAACGCCTTCGCTTTTGGTGGAGAGCTTCCCTTGTTTTGCCTCCTATGGTGTTTCTCCATTTTAGATGCCAATATTTGCTGTTTGTATTTATCTCTAGATCTGAGCGTGACTTTGGTGTTTCCCTGTTGCTAGGCGACTTGCTGATAGCGCCAGCAAAACACACATTTTTTGGACGTAGCGAACTACGTTCCCTATGGGCTGAGGGCGTGCTCTTCTGATTTTACTCCTCATTTCATTGTTTGGGTGGATTTTTTTTTAAGAGATGGCCTCCCTCGTTGTTGTGGGGCTATACTTTTAGCAACTCCCCTTTGTGTAAGGAGCTTCTCCTTATTTTGTTCACTGGAGTGTGCCTTCGGTGTAATGGACAGGACTTTCCTTGCATAAGGGCGTACCTATTGTTTAACGTGTTTTGTCTCCTGGGTGGATTTCTCACATATTTGAACATATCTCTTTGTTTTTTTATTCCTCAAGCTTCACAACCATGCTTCCCCGGTGAATTCGTCAAATGTTTTGGATAAAAAATGAGAAATAGCAGATTGAGATTAAAGGGGGTTCATAATCTTGGTGAAACATGGTTGCATGGTGGGTGTATTATTATTCATCTCAAGTTCTAAGAAAAATGTGGTTACAAGTGGAGGGGATTCCCATTCCTTGATCCCGTGGTTTATTTGGTTGCCCCCCGATGCTTATATATTTGCACCAAAACTTGGAGCCGAAGCTTACATTGGATTCCTATTTGTAAATACAGAGAATACGCCTTCTGTCTGCAGGCTTCAGTGATATTATTCCTATTTTGTGTGTTCTCAGTGAGTTGTCCCTGAAGCAGGAAAAGGATGCTGCTCCATTTTGGTGAAAGTTGTGCTGCTACACTGTGCGCTGTCAGGCATGTGCTATCTCTGTCGCGTTGTGCTTGCTGCTGGTCGCCCTGCCTCATCTGTTCATTGTCGGCCTGTACGCTGTGCAGTCTGCACTCTCTACTTTTCCAACGGCTCATTCCTCTCTGGTGTATGTCTCAACAAGTCTTTACTTCAAGGGAGAGATGTTTTCCCTTTTCCATGAAAGATTGTTAGCGCTGTTGTGTGCTACCTGCTCTCTTGGATAATACGCCCTTCCACTGGTTATTAACCCCTTCCTTTTATTCTTTATGCTATAATCCGTTGGTGTAAAAACCAATCCTGAACACATACTTAAACTCTTATGTGATAAATACTTATTTTATAAGTGTTTAATTAAGTCATTTTTTTAAATGCAGAAATAATTATTCAATTTATATACTTGTTTGAGAAACTATTTTTTATTTTAACTTTATTCATTAAAAAATACAAAATATCAAATTACTTTGCTTTGATTATTATTGTATA
The DNA here is from genome assembly GCA_026901365.1 of Sesbania bispinosa. Taxonomy (NCBI): domain Eukaryota; kingdom Viridiplantae; phylum Streptophyta; class Magnoliopsida; order Fabales; family Fabaceae; genus Sesbania; species Sesbania bispinosa. The sequence goes on from QLOH01000081.1 coordinate 92,829, forward strand.
AAATTATAAAAAATCTCACTTTTTTATATACAATTAAAAAAAAACAGAAGTCTAAATAATAATTATTAATAAAAATATTAGACTAATTAAAACTCTAATTTTTTTCCCTCTCTCATAATATTGTCGTGGCCATTTCCTTAATATGGTAAAAGAAGTTAACATGCTACAGGAGCCTTACTCGCTTGACTAAATTCACCTATTTTTTACTAACATGTATTAGTCCGAGTGGAAGGGGCTCGGGTCCCTTAAGCATGTGGTCATGGGTTCGATCATTGGATCCGTATGTATGGAAAAAATACTGTTGGGAGGGGTCTCCACTTTGCGCCTGGTAGTACCCCAGAGATAAGTCTCTTACCTACCGAGTGAGAGGATACTCTGAAAAACCAAAAAAAAATTCACCTATTTTTGAAAAGGAAAAATATTTTTATTTAAAGTGATTTCACACTGCACATATTCGTTTGATTTACAGTTGCACATAATTTATTTTAATAATCTTATAAAATTAATGATATAAATATATAATTTACAAAATATATTAGATGTAAATTGTTTAAGATTAAATTCAATATAATTGATTCTCACTAATTATAACAAACAATCACATAATAGTTTGTAAATGTAATAATGTGATATGCGTGAATAGATCTTTATGTATGCTAAAGCGTCATTTAACCTTATCAGTTATCACAAAAAAAAAAAAAAATTATATGATATTATATCTTTACAAATTCTAATAAATTTTTATAAAACTATATATTTAATTTAATATTTATTATAAGATATATGCATATAAATTTCATGGGCCTTCTTCGCCCCCTGTTAATAAAAAAAGATATCTACATATAAAATCTTCCTGTCAGCATAAAATGTATACGAGAGTTTTTATTTCAGTTATGCGAATAATCTCTAATTCAAACACCATATTCTAATCTGAAAGTATATTCGACCAAAAAAAAATCTAAACATATAATAATACCCTGTCCCTTGTAAACACACTGTATAAAAAGGTTTACTCATATTCAGTGTAAGGCACAATAAACTTTCAAGGAGCATGCATGTGTGGGAAAAAAATTCAATAGGGCAGTTTACATATTACGTACTCGTAGGGATGACAATTGAACTCATGCCTTATGGGTACTCGTAATGGACAGGGTAAAAACCAGCAAAGCGGGTATGAGCGCGGGTACGAGTAAAAATCCGCATTATTTCATGGGGACGGACGTGGGTACAGGCACTTTGATGCCCGGCCCGTCCCATACTCACACTCATATATATAATTATTTAATAAAAAATATCATATATAATTATATATAGAGATATATTAATTGTATTAAAATATCTAATATATTTATGCATATTTTTAAAATTGATATATAATTTATTATAAATTAAAAATATTATTTTATAACTATCTATTTGTGTTTTTTTTACTTTATAATATATGACTAATTAGTGTTAATAATAATTTTTTACAGATCTTGAAGAATTCTAACACATGATATCCAAATTTATAAAATAGTGTGACGTGAAAGTATATTGTAATATTTAATAAAAAATTTGAACTTTAGATCATTTGTTATGTTTTAGAACATTAACATATTGTGTTTCAATGTAATTAAATTGTTGTATCACTGATATTTAAAAATTACGTTTGGAGGATCTTCGAGTAACTTTTTCAATTGAGATATAGTTTTCTTAAATTACTATTTTTTCGGTAAGTTGTTAATTTTTTACTTAATAAAAGTGCGGGTAACGGGCGCGGGTACGGGCATATAGGTGCCCAATGAATATAGAGACAGATACTAAAGTTACTACCCACGCATGTACGAGCGCGAGTATGGGTTTTTTTAAAAAATGTGGGTACGGGGATGGGCATTGTGATACCATGCTCCGAGGATACCAATTGCCATCACAACGTACTCCTAATTTTGTTAATGTTTTCTAAAGAGAACATTTTAATAATTTGAAAATCCAGATGCATGTGTGGGAAAAAAATTCAATAGGGCAGTTTTGACATTTTGACAACGCATGCAGTATATAATGGGCTAAGCAAAAATGAACAACAAAAATGATAAATGTGGAATGTCAACAATAATGGTAGGTTCCGGAATGATCACGTTTTATCCATAGTAAACAAGAATAGTGATGTTGAACAAAAAAAAAAAAAACAAGAATAGTGATGTGGAATTAAATTAGATACACAATTCAAATTATATATATATAGTAATATTTATATATTCAATTTAAATTACTCATTTTAAATCTATCCTATATGTCATATCAATTATATATATTAATTATATACAAGCATATGTTTTTGTATTGCACATAATAAAATACCAGCATATAGTTAATCAGTATCAAAATGATGCAAGCGAGTATATGTATATTTGGACAACAAGCAAAATAGTATGCAAATAATATTAGGAGTTTCTTTTCACACTATTTTTTTTTCCTCCTACACCACATTTTTCCCATTAATACCCTCGTCCGTGTAAAAACCATTCCAAAGAATAAGTTTTCGTAATTCAATTTTTCAAAATTATAAAGTGCCAAAAACCTGCTTCAAGTATTTGTAAAAATCACACATGAATCAAGATTTATGGGGAAAAAAAGAAACTCATTTCCGGTAATTTTTTTTTTTAATTTCAAAAATAAACTAAAAAATATTTTTCTTGTACTAGAGATTTATTTTAAGTTTCCGTAATTCAATTTTTCAAAATTATAAAGTGCCAAAAACTTGCTTCAAGTATTTGTAAAAATCACACATGAATCAAGTTTTATGGAGAAAAAAACTTATTTCTGGTAATATTTTCTTAATTTCAAAAATAAGTTTTCGAAAATAAACTAAAGAATATTTTTTGTATTAAAGATTTATTTTCAGTACAAGGAAAATATTTTTTTTACCCTTCACGATTCCTTAATTATCTTCACCTTCTTGACTTGCTGTGAAACTTTTCTTATTATTCGTTTCACTCTGAGCATATAATCTTAGCCAATATCGTTAAATCCAGATCGACTATTGACTCGGTTGATGTACTAGATCAATGGATTATTGATTTATTTAGTGAGTCAGTGGTTGAACCGGTCATATATTTTAAACAGATAATACACAATAATATTAAAGTAAAATATTATGGGTTTGTAACAATTGTTAACTATTTTTTACTATTTTGATATGTAAAATTCCAACTTCTATTGTAGCAAATTTATTTTTTTTTCCTTCAAAAAGATTATTTTTTATTTTTACCTATCATAATATATATATATATATATATGTGTGTGTGTGTGTATGTATCATAAAAGATGATATTGTTCAATGGTGGTACCGTAGTAGGTGGATTTCTTGAAGATGACGCAACAGATCATAAAACCAAATTGTAATCTAATATGTATATATATTATGTTAAAATCAGTTGTAGTGTAGTGGTTAGCATCTATGCACCCTTGTCTTAGGGTTAGGGATCGAACTCAGCCCCCGCCATTCTTTATTTTTTTACGAAAAAAAAAAACGATTAGTTATCAACCAGGCGGTTCAGATGATTTACTTTTAAGTGTTGACAGGTTGTGACTAGTTTAAGTGCAAAATGGTCCAATGTCGGACCGGCCGATCTGATCCGATTTTTATAACAACGGTCATATTATCCTAATAACTAGCAAGTAAGAGAAAAACATAAACAGAAAAAAATAGAGAGGAGAGAAAAAAGAAAGAAAGAGTAGAGAAGAGAGTGGGGAACATCTTCATGGTGTTGACTCTATCTGCTACCCCTGTCATGGTCACACATTATCGCAACAGTTTTAAGGCCAACCGACCACTAGGACCCTAAAGACTAGGACCCTAAAGTACACCCAGAGTCATCAATGTCATCGACTGTGTAGGCGACACTCAATGTGATAGCGGTTGTTGTTGTTGAAGGTCTCAATAAAGAACTTCTAGAAAAGGTGACAGTATAGTGCATGTTTGGTTTAACGTTGAGATGTGGCCAAACTCAAGTTTAAAACTCTTAACACAACTATTTGTAGCTTTGGAAACGTGAGTTTATCACGTTCCAACGCTAAACCAAACACACCCATAGTTATTTTGACAACCTCGACACCACAAGTAACAAGGGTGGTGCAGGAGAAAAAAATGTTGGCTTGAAAAGAAATTCCCGTAATATTTTGCATTTTGGTTCAAGCTTGGCTTGTTTTTTTGGTAGAAGCTTTAAGATGGGCTTGGATCGAATCCCATTCGGAATTTATTTGGGCCTCCAAAGTGATTCGGCCCACGGGTTCTTCATTGCTTGGATTGGTTGGTTTCTTTGGAAACGGTTCGTTTTCTGTTTCCGGTCCATCCGTGTAGTGGTCAATGGTCAGTGTCATCGCCGTGGAGAGGCCGCGGAGAAGGCACAGTTGTTGAAGATTTAAGAATTAAGACTCTTCCCTCTCTTTGAATTTGAACCATTCAAACTGGCTGCTACTTGTTCTTTTCTATGATCTATTCTATTATACTGCATCTAGAGGACAGGACTGCGTCAGTTAGGGTTTATTGTCACTGCCATGGATTTCCAGAAAAGGAGGGTTCAGTTGCTCCTCTCCGTCGCTGCCATCATAGCTCTTAGCTTCACTGGTAATATTTCACTTATCTCCCTCCGTTCAAAGTCTCAAACTGTTATATTCATGATTTTTAAGTATTTGGCATTCATACTGTGATTACAAGAGGCTTCACCATTTGATCCTCTGATTTACTATTTTCAGAAACATTATAATGTTTCCGATTTGGGGATTCGCTTCCTCTTTTGCTATTCATTTATTTTGTGCCCTCTTTATAAAACTCATCAATGCCTTCATCTGTGTGCATAAGATCTGGGGTGGACGAGGATCCCCCACAATAGATCGCAAATATTGACATTTTGTCTTGATGATTTTGACCAGTAAAATGTTGTATACCACAATACCACATGTCTCACGTCTTGCCTTTAAGAAAATTTCAATTCACTGTCGATTACTCCTTTATGCCCTCCTTAACTTTGTTATGCAGTGTTTTATTTGCAATTTTCCCCGTTTATTCCTAAAAGCATGCATCGTTGTTGAATTTGGAAAACAGAGGTTGGGGTTTATAGGAGATGAACAACTGTGCCTGGTTGTGTAGTCCGAGAAATGATGAATCCATTGCGGGGTAGATTCTTTCTTTCTAGTTCTAGCATGAATTCTATCTTTCTTAGTATTGCTTTAAAGGCCATTATAGATAAACTTTAGAAGGACTTAGGGGAAAAAAAAGAGAATGGATCAAGAAGATAAAATGAATTTAATTTTTACCATAAGCTGAATTTAGTTTCTATAATTCAATTTCTCATAAGCTTTTTAATTTAACTTCTCTACAAGTAACTAATTTGAACTTATTGGATTAGTTAAATTCATTTTATTTTCTTTCTCCATAAGTCCTTGTAGAGAAGTTTATCCAAACCTGCCCTAAATCTGTCGTGTTTATGTCTTGCATATGGTGGGGTTATTAGCAAAAGCTGCAAAACAAAACAACTGACTCCCAATTATTCCAAAAAAAAAAAAGAGAGGAAGAGAAAAGCATATTATTTCTTATCGCACAATTTCATCTCTGATAGTTGAAGACCTCCAATTACCCTGTATGGTAATACAAGTGTCTGCTTATCCTCATGTAAGTTGCTCCTTTCAGCTGAAAAATGCAGGGAGCTTATTGGTGAGGAGGGGTCATCGCAGAGTGGGAAGTTTACTATCTTAAATTGCCTTGATATGGGCTCTGGAACTGTAGCATGTGCTGTCAAGGAAGGTGTGAAGCTCTATGTTTACAATATTAGATCTTCCCATGTTGAAAAAGTAAGGCATCGTGCAATTGAGTCTGCCCTTGTTGACGCTGTGAGTCAGGGGATGTCCCCAACAGATTCAGCAAAACATGCGCAGAAAGAAGGTAAAAAGGCGGCAAAATTGGCTTCTCGTCAAGCCAAGCGGATAATAGGACCCATCATGTCTTCTGGATGGGACTTTTTTGAAGCTATTTACTACGGTGGTACTGTCACAGAAGGGTTCCTTAGGGGCACTGGTACTTTGTTTGGTGCTTATGGTGGAGGATTCTTTGGGGAGGAAAGGCTTGGAAGACTTGGATATCTTGTTGGAAGTCACTTGGGAAGTTGGGTTGGTGGTAGAATAGGATTAATGATTTATGATGTTGTTAATGGAGTGCAAATGTTGTTGCAATTTGTCCAGACAGGCGAAATTGTTGTTCGTGAAAATTTAGTTCAGGAAAGTTCTGATGCACCTGAAAGTTCCTTTTTCGGCGAAGCTCCTGTTTATGACAGCTCTGAAGGATCCAGTGTTTATGAATCTTCTCTCAGCGAAGAATCCAATGCATATGAATCTACTGAACCTCAGAGCTTTGAAACATATGAAGATGCTGAACTGAGATGAAATTTTGAAGTTCATGTATCATTGATGTTTGCAGATTGTAGGGGGATGATTGGCTGTTCTTCAATCTCTTTGCTTCAACACATTGTAACGTATATGCACATTTCATTGTATATATTATTTTTGGTTATATAATGAAATTTGGTTTTGATTTCTTTTTAATTTTATTTGTTTTGGTCATTTATTTTTTAAAACACATTTTTTCACTTATTGTTTTTTAGGTGTTAACCATTGACATCCTTTATAAGTGGGGACAATCATGTCTTAGATTTAGTCTGTGGTCAGTGGTCACAGTTAAGGCTCCAATAAGTGTTAATAATATAGTAATATTTTTTGAAGATTTTTATTTTGCTTTTATCATAACAAAGAGAAAATGTTTTACAATAACACTTTTCCATAAAAATTGGAGTTTTTATTATTTTTTTTGGAAATTTACTGTAGATTCTTCAAAAGAAATCTTCTTAAATTTTTCTATTACTTTTAGGTAAAAGCTCCTCTAAAGTGAGTTTACCTTTAAAGTGGACAAGTAAAGGGTCATTCACTGATATTTGTGATTTAAAATTACGATACATTTCAAATTAACGGTTTTTCTAACATGTGCAGCCCTCCTACACATGATAATAAATTAAAAGTGGAAAGATTTTATTGAAAATTATAAAAATTACAATATTTAATGCATTGGTAATATTAATAGTTGTAATTTCCAATAAAATCTTTTCATTTTTGATTTATTATCTTGTACAATCTTATGCAATGTTGCACATGTTAGAAAAACCGTTAAATTAAATCAATTGGGCACACAATCTTACTTGCTCAATTTAGAAACAAATTCACTTTAATGCTTTGTTTGGTAGTATTAGGGAAATAGAGAAGACAGAAATAGGGAAGAGATAGAGAAGATTTTTAGGTTGTTTGGTGTGAGAGAAATATGTGTGAAATGAAAGAGAAATATATTTTTAAGTTATTTGGTGAGAGAGAAATGAGTTTGAAATAGAAGAGAAATAGGTGAGATTTAAGAGAGTAATGCATTTCTCTCCTATTTCTCTACAAATTTGGAGAGAAATACAAAGTTGGTGGGACCCACAACTTTTTGGCATTTTTCCCCTACTTCTCTCCTCTACCAAACAAGAGAAGTTGCCAACTTCTCTCCCCTCTCCCTATTTCTCCCCTACTTCTTTGCAACCAAACAAAGGGTAAAAGAGCCTTACCTTGATTTTAATTAGGAAAAAGTCGTATGAGAGTTATAAATGTGTCTTGGAATATACTCCCTCCTTTTCATAATGAAAGTCATTTTAAGGGAATTTTTTTTCATTATTTGAGACGTTTTGGAAACTCAATGAGATATTAAAACTTATTTTTCTATATTTACCCTCTCTTTATGGGTGTTGGGAAATACATTTTGGAAATTGAAAACTCTGGACAGTGGACTTTGAAAATTGATACTCCTTGCGTGTTAGTATCTCCCTGCATAACTTCCTTTATTTTTGCCTTTGCCTTTTCAATTTTCCACCGTCATTTGCTTTGCCTTTGCCTTTTCATTTACCCCTGCCAGCATTCAACTTTCCACCGTCACATTCAACTTCACATTATTACTACTCTTGAATGTAACTAATACCAATACTACAATAAAACGTTCTTCCAAATTTTTTTTTTTGCATTTAGTCCCTCCCTTCAAATGGCATGTGCCAGATGCTAATGTGACATATTTTCCCTTTCCTATGTGTAAATCCTTGTATTTCTGGCGGTCTTAGACCGCCAGAAAATTATATTTACACCGCCACATCCTTCCCCCACCATTTCCCCCTCCTTATTCTCCCCCACCCCCTGTAACTCATCCCCTTCTCCCCCACCCTCTTCTACCTCCCAGTGCCTCCTGCAAAACCCTTCAACAACAGGAAAGGAAATATATCTTAAGTTGGGCAGGAAAAGAACATGAGCACATGAAGTGGAAGTAAGAAACGAAATAAGAAACAAGGAAAAGGAAATAAGAAACGAAAAGAAAAGAACATGCCTTATCATTCCTCCCCATTCTACAAAACCCACTAATCAAAGCATTATAAACCAAGCTACCAACTTTCACCCCACGGTTAATCACACTAACAATAAGCTCATAAGCCAATTCAACATTGCCACCACCGCACAACCCAACAAGTGCAGCACATGCCTTATAATCAGGGCTCAACCCTTTGTCAATCAAAGCACGCCAAAACCGAGCAGCCTCATCAAAGCGTTTAGATTTACACAAGGCATCAATGATGATAGTGAAGGTAACAACATCACGGCGTCGTCCCGCATAGTGCGAAACAGTTGAAGAGCGGTTTCTAAGTGATTTTTGCGGAGGAGATTGAGGTAAATGTTGAAGGCTCAAATGTCGGGTACGAAGCCGAGAGCTTCCATGTCTTGAAGAAGGTTGTGGATGAAGGTGAAGTCTTAAACGGAGCAGAAGGCGGAGATGAAGCGGGAGTAGGTGAAGGGGAGGAGGGAGAACCGTCAGGGATGACATGGCGTTAGTAGTAGTGTTGGGCGAGGTCGAAGCGGGAGTGACGGAGGAGAACACTGATGAAACGGTTGTAGTCGAGGATGAAGAAGCGACAATTTGATTGACTCATTTCGTCGAACACGTGGATGGCTTTGTCGATGAGGCCAGCCTTAACGTAGTATGATATGTGAGAACGATATAGAAGGCGTTGTGCCCTCAAACTCTGATACACATGTCACGGATTTCCAAATGCATAGCAAAACCCAAATCAAATTCACATTCATTCACCTGCAATGCAACCTATGCCATGTGCTCCTGGTCATGTTCACTTCCACTTCTTGTGTTGTGTTTGTTCTTTTCGTTTCTTATTTCCTTTTCCACTTCCTTTTCCTTTTCATTTCCTTGTTTTCTTCTTCATGTTTCCGTTTTTCTTTTTCTCTCTTAAGTTGCTTTTGTTCTATCTCTGTCTATACATCATCGGTTTCCTTGCTCCGTTTTCATTTCTTCCATTGAATGAGAAATAGAAAATCGTCAGAGATGGAAGGCGTAGCAAGAGAGAGGCTTAGCCCTGCTCCTCACTCATCTGGCGATGTAAATATAATTTTATGGCGGTCTTAGACCGCCAGAAACAGAAATACAAGGATTGACACATAGGAAAGAGAAAAATGTGCCACATCAGCATCTGGCACACGCCATTTGAAGGGAGGGACTAATTGCAAAAAAAAAATCGGAAGGACACTTTAACAAATTTTTTTTATAGGGACTAAAATAAAAGTCACTAATTTTACATGGACCAAAAACATATTTTACCCTTATTGTATTTACGTAGAATTAAAAGAAGATGATAAATTAATAAAGGTAATTTAGTAAAATTAGCATGTTTTTTCAATCAATTATTATTGTTCTTAATTTGTGTAAAGAAACCTTAAATGACTGTCATATTGAAATGGAGTGAGTAATTAACAAAAAAGATTAAAAGAATATGATTTTAAAAAATAGAAAATAAAAATAAAAAAATATAAAAGAATTATCAAAACCAAATTTTATTATATTTTCATAATAAAAATAATATTTAATCTGTTGTCATGCATGCTTAAAAAGATGAGTAAATAGATAAAGAAAAAAAATTATAAAACATAGGGTGATTTATATATTATTTGAATGAAAAAATAAAAAGGAAATTTAAAATATCTTTTCTGGTTTAGTTGGATGAAAAGGAAAAGTGTGTAAAGAGGGATAACTTATATCAATTTTTACACTATTGGATGATTTTCTTATCATATAATTGTATTTAGTCATACGCCATTATAAAAGTATTATACTTGCATGTAAACTAGTATTCTACCAGTACGCAATTTTAATATTTCATCATTTTTTATATGTCATAAAAGTATCTAGGCTTAAATATGTTTTTGATCCCTCTAAAATACACCCGTTTTCATTTTGGTCCCCCTAATATATTGTATAATTAAACTAGCAGGTATATTACATATTAAATAAAATATTTTTGTAAAATTAAAAAAATTAATAATATAACAAATAAAATGATTTCAAAATTTTATATTTTAAAATATTTAATAAAAATATTTACCTAAAAAACTTATTTTAGAAATAATTTATCCTTATGTATTTGTTTAACATTCATTTATATTTTCTATTCAAATTTTAAATTTAATTATTTTGATTAAATGTAAAAAAATTAAATATAAACATATCTTTAAAATTAATATAATCAATTTATTTATATTTTTACAATGTAATAAGATGTACTTTACTCTTTTTACTATTTATTAATGCATTATTTTTCTTTGTTTTTAGCTTTATTAGTGGGCTAGTTGTGTTGATCAGGTCTAGAAGTTTTTAATTATGTTAGTTTATGTTGTAATAATATGGATCTTTTGATCAAAATAAAAACTTTCATATTATTACAATTTACATTATAGTAATTTACTTTATTTTAAATATTAATTTTTGGTTTAGATCTTTATGAAATTACTTATAGTAACTATTATACAAAATATAAATTATGAAATCAATGTAATTTGTTTACATTTTTTTAAAAATAATGATTATTATTAGAGAATTTTTATTTTCATGTACTATTATTATTTCTCATAATTATAATAATATAATCTCTGTTAACACATGTTAATCTATCAATAAGCTTAATAAAATAAAAATTAATATAAAGAAGGTTAGTATAAGTTGTAATTTTCATGAATAATGAATAATTTATTTAAGATTTTTAATCAAATAGTATATATTTATTAACTTTTCTCATGAATAATAGGAATTTAAAATTTCACATGATTAGTCAAAAAAATTATTTTATTTTAATATGTGGTCAAATTAAATTTGACTCTTCCTCTTTTAAATCACTTTCTTAAAAGTTGAAATAGATTAAAAAAGAAAAACATGAAGAGAATAAAATAAATAATAAATTTATTAAAAATTATTTATTTTATAAAAAATATTTTAAGGATATTGAAAATGAATTACAATATAAAATATGTAAGTACTTAATATTTTTATTTTATAAATCTTAAAAATTCATTTCACTAATAAAAAATATTTTATTAATAATTGTCATACATTACTTTCATATACACCTTTTATTTAAAGAGTTTAATATATATACACTGTCAATGTAAATAAATATTACACAGACATCCAATGGTGTACCGCCACATCATTTAATGAATGTGATACCTCATGTGTTATTAAATTCAATAAATAATGTGGCGGCACACCATTGGATGTCTGCGTGCAATTTCTTTACACTGACGATGTATATTAATTAAATCATTATTTAAATTTAAAAAATTAAATAAAAACTACATATAATAGATACTTTAATAAATAATAGAAAACAAATCAACTCACCATTAATATTAGAAAAATTGGAGCGTACTTATGAATAGTATAAAGGTGAAACATATATATACTATTGTTGGGCGTTGGCTTGTAAGTATTGATGATCGATAAGTATAAAATTATCGGTACCATTCCACTTTAATATGTAACAATTCCGAAACTACATAATATTAACCACCCCTTCAAAATTGAAGTTAATTTATCATGTATTGAAGGCTTAGTAGCAACTTCAAGAATTTATCATATTGAATTTTAATATCTATTGAAAGCTAATTGACTTGCTTTTTTACATGCTACGGCCAGCAACAAAGTACAATTCAGAGAAATTTCTTGGACTATCAATATATTCAACATTCAACTTTTCCTTTGCCTTACCAAGCAGCTTGACTTATCCCCCTGTTAAACCAGTAGCTAAATTTAATATTTCCCCTCAAAGAAAACCATTTGAGTTTCACTATCCTTTTCTCTCAGATTACTCTTTCACTGTCCTTATATATCCAAGAGCAAACATGATTACAGCTTACTTAACAAATCATTTATAATGGTTTCATAAGAAGTTAAGCATTTTGTAACTTCAATTCCAATTACCCAAACATATAACAAACACGATTAACTTGTCCCTTACTAACATAAGAAAATATATAGGTCACAACACAACACCTCAAAGTAAGACAATGAAAAATAACCGGACACACCTGCCATGAATTAAAAAAACACACACATTTATCATTAAGCAAAGGCCACAAGTTTCCCTAACCATTCATTGTGACCATGGTCATTATATAAACCAGTCACAGCACACCACATAACCTAATCTGAGACTCTGAGTTGATCATCTAAAGCAACAGTGTTACCTCCAAAATTTACTAAAACAATGTGTTCGTCTTTTTAACAACTACACAGACTCACAAGTCGAAACAATCTACAATAAACAAAGACACAAAAGTAAAAAGCACCCAATGCCACATACTCTGCCACTAACAGAGCCAGAGTCCTTAAAGATCTTCCAAAAGCATCTGCATTGATTCATACAACGGGTCAGGACACAAACATCTAGACAACAACCATCTAAACGGAATAACAACAACATGCTTCCTCGTTGAACACTTTATAAGATGAATGACACCTTTAAAATCATTTTCGATTGAGGTGATTATAGGACGTACGACCTAAAATCCTAAATGCTAATACAACCAACCAACCAACCTCATTTCGAATGCCGATCGATAACTCACAGCAAAAAAGGATATCCCACATTGATCATAACTAAATGAATTACACTCATGATTTCTCCATATGATTCCGCTGACATCCACGTCTCAGTATCATCGTTCATAGAGTTGAAAGGGTGCCCACTGTTCTTTCCCGTCGTCCTGAGTTGCAATGTCCGCTTCCCAACTCACTTGCAATGTCCGTTGCAGCATCTCCTTAACATGTTAATTTTAAAAATCTCAAAATATATTTTTTGATTTTTAATCTTGAGTTGTAAAAAATTAATTAAAATTTATTAAAAATACAAATCTGAAAATTCACACCAACTCCAAACACACAGACATGGCCTTAATAACTACTCAATTCCTTGTTGAGACATAATGCATCTGTCATGCATGTGTTCTCAGTGTTAAAGTTAGCTGGTGTAAAGTTGGCCGGTAGAGTAACTAAAGTTTAGATTTGGTTTGTGAAAAAAATTTACTCAAATGTGTGTATTTTATAAGACATTTTAAATAGATAAAAGTTGAAATTAATAGCTAAAATCATTTCATTAGTGTTTAGTAACGTAGCTTTTTCAGGTACCTACTGTATTTTCTTGAGAAACTACTTGAGGTAGCTTCTTTTAAAAATAACTCCACTTTTTAGTTATTAGCTGAAAATTTATTACAATTTTATGTTTCAACAACTTTCATCTATCATTATTTAATAATTAATTATGTTATATATGTTATTTTACCATTTTTAACTAGTTTTATCAAACACCTACATCAAATCAACTATCTTTGTAAGCTTTCAGTTTACAACTAACTTCTCAATTAATTTTACCAAACACACTCTATTATTTGAATGCGCTAAGCTTAAGAGACTCAACTTGACTTATTTAGGATAACTTAATTAATTTTATGAAATTTTCCTTAAATCAATTTTTAAATTTTAAATTTAGTATTTAATAAATATTTTAATATTATATGATAATCTAAAAAACAAAATATGTACTTAATTATTATGTGGTTCGTATATTCAAACATTCTAGATTATATTTTCATTAGTATATATTTAAATCCATAACTTCTTGTCTAATATACAAAATAAACGTCAAATTAATATAAATGTGCTCTCAACAAAATTCTACATTTTCATAATGAATATATAAATAACAAAGACCCGAAAATTTCTTATTATCAATTTATTGATAGAATATTTTACTTCAAAATGTTATCCACATATGTCCATTTTATTTGGGGGAAACCCCAAGGGGAAATTTGATTTGGGAAGGAAAAAAAAAACCTTAAGAGACGGTGGTAAAGGTAAAATAAGTAGGGAACAAAAAATAATTGGAACACTTGATATGTGTTTATAGTAAAATAAGGCCCCGTTTGGAAATACAGAGTGCTTATAACATAAGCTCTTATTTAATAAGTAATTAATGAATAAACTTTTAAAAAAATTGATGAAAATTAAAAAGGGTGTAGTATACTTAAATTCTCCATAAGCTATTTTATAAGCTATTCTCAGGAGCTTGTTGAAGTAAGCTGAAAACAGTTTATGAGCATGTCATAAGCTCTTTTCATAAGTTTACCCAAACAGTTATATAAGTGTTTATGTCATAAGATAAGCTCAAATAAGCTCTTCCAAACAGCACCTAAATGAGCTATGCACTAATTTTTAATGTCAAGTTTATAAAGTTTAAATTTGACTCATTTAATTGAGTCCAACTTTAAATTTAATTAAATTTATTTGTTTAATTAAATAAATGAGCTTGAATTATTTAACGAGTTGAGTTCAAGTAGTTCACGAACAGTTCAACTCATTTACCCCCCTAATTAAATCTATTAATGAGTTGCTTGAGTGTTTCAATCACATGACTCATTTACCCACCCCGCTTTTAACCGGGGCGGTTGGGGGTGCAAGAACCCGCTCCGCCCTCGTACCTGCACTGATATAATAATTAAATAATTTTAACTATACTAATAATAAATAATAAAGATAAACTTAATTATATATTTTCCATAAAATATAATATAGTTATTAAGTTTCTCATTTTTTAGGATTATCAATGTCTATATTTACATAATATTTAAACTAGAATATATTAAATAATACGACTTATTGTATATTTAAGTTATACAAATAAAGAAAAAATGAAAATAAAGAAGGTGAAATCCACGCGGGTTTCCCCGAACCCAACGAGAACTCGCAAGGTTGGGGATGAGTTTCATAATTTCATACTCGCTCTCTTTAAACTCGAACCCAAACCTACCCCGACTTTTACGAGGACGGGGACGAATACGGGGAGAGCAAAACCTGCCTCATTGCATTGCTTGTAATCATTAGCGCTGCTCCTTTGCTTTTTAATTAATAAGCCTTTGAAATTTAGAAAAAAATTGTTGTTAAATTTCGTATTAAGAGTGTGCTTGGTAAAACTAGTTAAAAAGTTAGTTAAAAGCTGAAAAATTAGATGAAAGTTAAAAAACTAGCTGAAAGCTGAAAAGACAGCTGATTTGATTGAAGGTGTTTGATAAAACTAGCTGAAACATTAAAATGACATACAATGACATCATTAATTATTAAATAGTGATGAATGAGGGTGGTTGAGGGATAAATTTGTAATAAATTTTCAGCTAGTAGATAAAAATGAGAGTTTTTTTTAAAAAAGATTACCTCAAGTAGTTTTTCAAAAAAAGCCCGTAGCTACCCAAAAAAACTATCTTACCAAACATAGAAATGATTAGTTACTAATTTCAAATAGTTGAAATAACTTAACAAACACATCACCGAATCCTTACCGTATATCACTATCAGAATTAATTTCAAAAGGTTTAAGTACATGTTAACACCGGGAAGAAAGAGCGAGATTTTTGGCATTTTAAATTGAAACAGAAATAAAAAAATAATTAAAATGAAATAGCCAAACATACAGTGTGAATAGAATCCCATCTTCAGTTTTCTTTTTCCTGACATGGGAGTGAATATGATGAAAATTAATAAAAAATAGAGATTCCAATATTGTAACTGCTAAATTTGGAAGAGACAAGAAGTTTCCCTCTTGCAACGTTGCACGTAAGGGAGTGTGCTTGATTTTTTTTTTTTGGTTAAGCAGGGAGTGTGCTTGACTGAATTTATTGTGTTTAAAAATATGGTTGAAATTAAAAATTTACTATATCTTGTAAAAATGGATTAAAACCAAACGCTGACTAAGTGATTAATTATATATTTTAACCGTTTGAAACAAAAATCCAAGGCCCTACTATTGAAAATTCAATTGTAGCACAATTTTCATCTTCTACTAGCTACCGCGCCTGCTTGATGACGCATATATAACATAGATTCATATATCAACGATTTAAACCCTATACTTCCTCCACATTAACACGGAAGTTAATATATATTGGCATAATATATTATTGTTACTGCTAAGTGTCGTCTTTATGCATTGTTTGAAGTTGCCTACACGTAATTAATATGGAGAACAAGTAGTCGATTTAAAATTAGAAAAAAAAAGAAAGAAAGAAAAAATTCAACTGATGTAGCCTAGTTGAGGTGCCAGAGTGGAAGAGGGTGGTATCACATATTATGTACAGAGGAATCCACATGCCATCACTTGCTCACGGCGTCGTGTGATTGTCACACATTCATTTGTGCAGTGATTAAGTGGATTTGACTTCATTCATAACCATCCAACATGCTCACCATTCAACTTTGATCATAACTCCCCCCTTTTTTTTAATTTATATATGTTATCCTCCTTATGGAAATTAAAGCCCAACCAAATTGTAATGGTGCAAAAAGCAACAAAATTGCAATGGTGCAACCGAAAGCTAGCTAGATTAAGCTAGGGAGCATAACCACCAGGACAATATTATATTATATATAATTATTTGATACAAGATGAGTATAATTTAGCAACATCATTATGTAACTTTCATTTTCTTTTATGTCCTAAAGAAGTGCCTTTTAAATAAAAAAAAAAAAAAAAGTGCCTTTCACTGTTTCCCTTTAGTTTCAGCGTCGAGTAGTCGCATTTGGTGCCGTTACACTGTAACTCATAGTGGAAGTGATGACATTCGACAAAAATAACTAACGCAGAGGCTAGAAAAGTAGCTTTGATTTATATAACACTTTTTTGACCCTCGATCATCTCATCATGTCTACATCTACTTAGGCATTAGGCCACCACTCGTCCGAGTGATTATTTCAATTAAGAGTTATTTGATTTAGGATTAAAATTTGGTAAATTCAAATTTTAGAAATGATTGCGTGGAAGAATCTAAATTTATATTTAGTCATCTAAACCAAATACATATTAATTAAGAGTAACAGGAAAAAAAAAAAGGTTCTATTATGAGTATTATCATGGAGAAAATAGGATGATCTATGGAAGTCACAAATAATGTTTAATGGAAATGGAGCTTATACAGGGAAGTTGTCTCAAATAGTTGAAGATACATAAATAATTTTTGTATTTCTTATTGGTTCGTGATGCGCAGTTTATAGAATTTCTTTCTTATTCAAATTCCATTTAATTGAAAATGTGCACTTAATTTCCATCTGTTTAAACTTTAAAAGAAGGTAATTAAAATGCATTTCTGATTACAAAATTGACAGTTTATTACAAGAATGTGCAATGTGAGAAAAATCTACAACCGTATATAGGCCTGTAATGAATTGCTTGCACGAAATAAAGTGAATGATATCGTATCATTTGCACCGTTGAAATTGAAGAGAAAAGGGAAGGAATCAAAGTTAATTAGTATATAAAATACACCGGTGCATTCTTTTCCAGAAGCTAAATCATTGAATGTCAACACTATGAAATTCATACAAGTTTTTATAGTGCTCCTACAGTGTTCTTACCGATAGAGGTGTAAATGAACTGAGTTATTCATAAACTATTTAAGTTTGATTCATTAAACGTTCGACCAAACTCATTTATTTAATTAAATAAACAATACCAAACTTAAAGTTGGGCTCGATTATTTAAATAAGTCAAGCTCAAACCTTATAAGCTTGACATTAATTAAGAGCTCATGAATAGCTCACTTATTATATATATAACAATGAATTAATATAAATAATTAAAGTAAAGTAATGTTAGTAACAAATAGAAAAAAAAATACAGTTATAAGTTTATTTTTAAAATAAATAATAAAATAAATAATAACTCTAAATATATAAGAATAAGTATTGAAATATTTTTTATATTAGAAAAGAAGTCATGTATTGAATTTCAAAAAATATAATATATTAGAATTTTTTAACTATATATATTATATATTAAGAATATATTTTGATTATTATATTATAATTTAATAATAAAATATTTATTAAATATTAAATTTATAAACTTTAAAAATAATTTAAAGAAAATTTTCATAAAAGCAAAAACATTAATGAAGTTATAAATGAGCTAAACACAAGCCAACCTCAAGCTTCATTTTTCTTTATCAAGCCAAGCCCAAATTTCAAGTTTGGCTCGTTTAAATAAATGAGCCATACTTGAGCCACCCATATTTTTTCACAAGTCAAGCCTGAGCTTCGGATACTCGGCTCGGCTCATTTACAACCTCAGTTGCAGCTCTTGTAAATACATTAATTTAGACCTACTAGTGGTGAGAAAAAAAAATCACCAGTAAAAGAAAAGGAAAATAACCAATTTGATTTGATTGTTTCCTCTATAAATTTTAAATTGTAAAAATAAAATAAAATAAAAATAATGTGACATGTTTTTTAAAATTTTATTCGTATTTATAAAGGAGATATCAAATTTATACAACATAAAAACATATAACAACTCATACAACACATTTTTCTCTTTATCTTTTTCCATCACATCACCTATCACATCCCACATTTCTCTCTCCTTTTTCTCTTTTCTCTTTTTCTCTCTCTTTATTGTACATGTACAAATTACATTTCTCTTTATAAAGTGTTCCGTGCCAACATATATGATACTTGCTAGGCTGCTAGTGATGTAGCTTTATATATATATATATATATATATATATATATATATATATATATATATAGTCAGGATCCGTTGACACCAGATGTCAAATTTCAAGACTTACACCAATTAATAACTTTTTATAGAATGTGAAATTGACCAATCCAACCGTTGAATTGAAAGTTCTTATAAAGTAGATCAAACTTATAAAATTTCATATAAATCGAAAACTATTTGATATTTTATCAAACTAATTTATTTTAACGTGTAATATGTTTTAAAATATAAGTAAAAGTCGACTATTAGATAACATACCTATGAATATCCAAATTATCTTAAATTTGATAAACATGATCATGAAGGTAATATAACATGATTCAACGGTTGAATTGGTCGATTTCACATTCTATAAAATATTATTAATTGGTGTAAGTCTTGAAGTTTGACACCCGGGTGTCAACGGATAATGACTCATATATATATATATATATAATACTAATGGTATTTATTAATGATAATTCATATAAACAATTTTTAATCTTTAAAAAATCTTTATTGATATGTTTGTTACATATAAAAACATTGTAACTTGATATTTATTATGCGTTGTTTGGTTTGGTTTATAAATAAGTAGAACTTATTTTAAAAAATTAATAGTTAAAATAAATGATACACATTTTATAAAACACATTATATAAAAATAATTTAAAATTAATATCACGAAATCATGATTTCAGACATTTCAAACGTAATAATAAGAGGCTATCTAGATGTAAATTAACGGAAATACAATAATTGATTGTTTGATTTGATCACAGAAGCAATTTTCCGTACACCGGTTCTTCCTAAATCTTAAGTACCTGGGGGAAAAATCATGCACCATCATGTATCAATAACAAAATTGATCGATGAATGTAACTATGCAAGTAAATATATTTTTGGCAATCAACAAATGTAAGTAAAATATACGTTAGCATACACGGAACCTGAATTGATGCTTATAGTAAATAAATAATCCTCGGCGAATTAGTGTGTTGTCATATTAAATTGGTAATCTAGTATGAACTGAATTTATGTTTATAGTCGCGTAATGAACACTCAAAAATAAATATAGCTTTTCACAAAAAAAATGGCTTTAACTTATATTTCATGTCGTTTTATGTATTTATTATAATTCTAGAAGCCCTATCTTGGACGGTGATATATATTATGATATTCGCAATAAACTGATAATAATAAAAAGTCAGATAGGAGCCGAATCTCCTTTGTCAAATAACAATTTTTATTTTTATTTTTTTAAATTTAGTGGGGATAATGACGTTATATTGATCTGTTAGATCAAAAATCAAATTATCATAAAAGCCATTATTCGAACAAAAAAAAAAAGAAAATCCATTATTGTTTTAATAGTTTTCCTTTCCTTTATTTTTAGGTATATTATTTAATTTTCTTTTCGTTTTAATCTTTTATATTTTATATTTTCCTGTATGTTCATTAATTTATACTTTTTTTTAAAAAAAATGAGGACTTATCTAAATGAAAAATGGAATTTAAATTTAAGAGTGAAAAATACCTTTTTCTTTTATTTTCATGATTAACAATGCTAATATTAAAGAAAGAAAAAATACAATCGGAATTTTCTGGGCAGAAAATCTAGCATTATTTTTTATTTAATTATATCAATATTTTTAATGAACACGTATAATGTTTTAATTAAGCACAGTCATTATTTTTTTATATCTTGCTTATCAATTCATAAGGATATTGATGATTGGATAAAAAATGGAAAGAAAGAAAAATATATATTTTATTTAATTGTAAAGAACAAAAATAGGATAAAGTAGGAATCTAAAAAAATGAATCAAATTCTCTGCCTCTTTTTCATACGTTCGCAAAGACTTTGATTTTTCATGTGAGATTCTACCTAAGATTTTTTTTTAAAACCTCCTTTCTCCTTTACAATATTTATTATATTTTTCACTTTTAGACTATTTGACCCCTTCTCAAATAAAGATATAAATAACAATTTTAACCATTAATTTAAAAAATCAATAATTAAAGTTCAAATAATTTCATAATTTATCAAAAATTTATATGTATATTATCACAATTTCTATTTTTAATTTTTTTTTATATATATATATATATAATTATTTGATTCTTACTTTAAAATAATCAAATTATTGATCACTTCTTCCCTATTTCATTTCTCTTTGCTGTATAGCTCTTTCTTCCCTGGATCATTAATTTTCACACCCTCCATCTCCCCATGAAATGTGAGTTTATCATTTTGTTTTCTTTTATCTGATATACTTATAATCATGTTCATTTCTATCATTACCATTTAATTTCTTTTTCCCAAAAATTACCCGGTTCATATAAAGACTAAAGAGTACATAATCAACAAGTTGGGATTTACTATTAAGTTATAATTTTTTTTTTTGACGGGGCAAAAAGCCCAAAGAAACATAACAACACTACACCTTAACTAAACGGGGAAAAGCATCTAGAAGTGTTAGAATTGGTAAAATTGCACTCTTGAAAATGGTTAAAATCTAAAGATAAGGGTTTTGGTTATCAATTTTCTTCTTGGTTAAATGAACCGACTGTTTGTCTCAACCTGCAATATATGATGATGCTTAGTCAAGTTTTTGTATTAGTTTGTTATGATCCCCTTATTAAGTGTATGGTATTGGTTTTAGCTCATGGGTGATTTGTAATTCCGTTAGTGGTGATATTTTTTGGTTTACCTTTTGTATTTTTGTTTTGGTTGTATTATGGGTTTGAGTACCCCTTGTACTCACAATTAATTCAATTTTTTTTTTGCTTAGACAAAAAAACTGGGAAAAGCAACACTTTGAAGATCCTCCTTAAGAAAAATTCTCAAAGAAGGGAGAGGGGAAACTAACACTACGCCAATTTTAGGATATTAGAGCACTGACTTTAGGGCGCTCCCGTGTTGGTTAGTGCCCAAAATGATCGTTTTAAATTCAGGGCGCTTAAAATTTGGGCGGGAGCGCCCTTACAGGTAAAATTGAGGGCGCTCCATCTGTGTGCCCTTGTTATCAATGTTAGTTTTTTTTTTTTTAAAAGTTGAGGGCGCTCCCAGGAGCGCCCTCGTTCCCAGCGTGTTTTTTTTTTAATTCTATGGAATTGAGGGCGGTCTTGGGAGCGCCCTCGTTCCCAACATGATTTTTTTTTTATTTTTACAGGGCACTCCTGGGAGCGCCCTCATTCCCAGCATGGATTTTTTTTTAATTCTCTGTAATAGAGGACGCTCCCAGGAGCGCCCTCCTTTTTTTTTAATCTTTTCAGGGTGTTCCATTGGAGCGCCCTCCTTGATGCTTAAAAATGCACTGCACGATATTATTTTCACTTTCGTTCATCCCGCGTCGTTTTCGTTCTCCTCCGTCCCTTCTCCTCTGTGCCCAAGCTTCTTCCTCCTTCCCTTCTCCTCTGTCCCTTCTCCTCCGTGCCCAAGCTTCTTCCTCCTTCCCTTCTCCTCCGTCCCTTCTCCGTGAGCGAGCTTCTTCATCCGTGCCTTCTCTTCCGTCTTCGTCGTCTTCGTCCGTGAGAGAGCTTGGGAGAGCTTCTCCTTCCCTTCTTCCTCCGCGGCGCAACTGTGAGCAAGGTTCTCCTTCCCCTCTCCTCTCTCCCTCGCTGCGGCACGGCGCGACGCTCTCCTTCCCCTTTTCTCTCTTAGTCCGCGGTGGCTACTAGGGTAAGGAACTCCAACATTGACATTTTTTGCTATCTGCACCACTTTTTGTTGATGTTGCACATGTTTTTTTGCTACCTGCACCCCCTATTTTGCTATCTGAACTGTTTATGTGTTGTTAAGGTTAGATAACATTGAACATTAGTATTATAGTTTATAATGATTTGATGTTAGGGATATAGTTTATAATGATTTAGGTGTTAAGTATATAGGTTGTCATATATTACATTAGATTTTGAAATGTTATTTAAATATATATTACTCATATTGATCTCTTTTGGACTGGTAGCTGGTGGTTTAGAGTTAAAATTGTTTTTTCATAAATTTGGGAATGTTAAAGAAATAGATGAAATGCTGCTCAAATTTTTAGTACTACTAATTTTTATTAATTACTAGTAAATTTTATGACTTGACTCTTTTTTTCAGGTATTGTTTCCTAACTGCTTATAATTCAACACTGCTTATTGGTGTTTGACTTTAATCAGGTATATCCTTTATCATATTATCCTTTATCTTTCAACTATAATTATTAGGTTATTTGTATGTACATGCATTAACCTTAGTTTCCTGTTTAAGAAGAAATTGTATATTATGGCTGACATAATATACAATTTATTCTTAAATTGTCCATGTTTGGACAGTCTAGATTTGTAAATTCGTATTAAAGATATTACTTTATGATTTGTATGGTTTTGGTCTATGATTCATTTCAGTACATTTTTCCTCTTGTTCTCCGAGTTCATGCATATATAATCTATGTGAAATAAAACTCATAGGTTGTGTTGTGTGTGCTTGGAGAACCAAGAGGAAATGCTGCTGAAATTTTCATAGACTAGGAACAATAGTCATAAAATAATATGATACGAATTTGACAAATCTAGATAGGATAGGAACCTCAACCTTTGTTAGTTAGTATGTTATAGGTGTTAATTAGGCATGTAGTTAGTCATTATATCTAAAGAATGTCATATATACTTTTCGAGTTAATTATTAATGATTTCATGTTATGTTGATAGAATATGGATCGTTCTTGGATGTTTGCAAACCGTCTGACACATGAGTATGAGGAAGGAGTGGAAATGTTTATAAAATTTGCCATGGACCATGCAACAAACCCTAGTAGAATTCTATGCCCTTGTACGAAGTGTTTTTGTTCTAAGCGAGTTAGTGAAACAGAGTTGAGGGACCATCTTTTCTGTTTTGGAATTGATCAGAGTTACACATGTTGGACATTTCATGGTGAGATTAGGAGTGAACAAAGTGGTATGGGAGAAAATAATGTCAATGTAGAACCAAGTGATGATGACTTTGGGACCGGGTGGGAGGATTGCGATCGAATTGATGAGATTCGAAAGGTGGTTGAAGATGACCTCAGAGATTGTCCCCAAATGTTTGATACCCTAGCCAGTGATGCTGACAAGCCATCGTTATTCACCCCACTCAACTACGCGGAAGTCTCCCGTTGTAGAATGCCCTCGAGAGGTGGTGACTTCAAATCATGTTGCATCTACCAGAAACTCATTGCAAACATTAAATATGTACTACTCTAAAAAGATGCAAGTAAGTGGTTCTATGATTAGTGTCACAATAGGTGCAGACATGTTTAATTACAAAGTAATTAAACATATAATTAAAATTATTTCAAAAAGTATACTGAATTAATTCATTTTCTAGCATGAATTATAATTTAATGTTACATTTGTTCATACAAGTTATTATTCCCGTGATATACATCTAATTATACTTTTATGTTAATCTTTTATCTGATTCAATATTGATATTGAAATATTTAAATGTTCCAAAATTATATGTATATTGATTAAAAATGAATTATTTAATATTTTTAATAATTTCAATTAATTTTATTAAGTTCCACATAATGTTTTTTACTTGCGTGTGGATAGTAAATTTTTTTAATATCACAATGTCATAATTACAACTAAATAAAAAATAATTTTAAAAACAATAAATTGTGTTATATTTTAATAATAAATTATATTGTAATTATTTTAATTACAATACTCATAAAACAACTTTTCTTGTGATTATTGAGATTACTCTAATTTCCTAATTTCTTTAATTTGTAAAATTTTTAGATACTTTTATTTAAATTTTAATTAATATTACTTGTACACTTAATATCATTTTGAAAGTATTAATAAAATAAAAGTATTATCTCGTATATTTTATGAGGGTTTAAAATACTAGTTATTTGTGGATAAAGAAAGGGTTTCTGGATCAAGAAATACTATAGGTATTTCACGAAGACGAAACTTCCTAAAGCGAAATATTTTCTGTTTAAAAGTGTCACGCCTACTCTTTAATGATTTAAATAAAGTGATCTAACTCGTAGAAAATCATTATAAATGTCTTTATTATGGTCTAGAAATCGCTGTATTTAGTAGTCTTCGCAGTTCGCACGGAATTGTACGTTGACACTTGACAGAGATAAAGATAAATATTTTACGTTTACGCATTGGACAGATTCAGAAGGTGGAATTTTAAGATAAATATTTTGGATTTATGGTAAATTTTTACGTAAAAATTTAATAATATATTTTATTAATTTAAATTTATTTTTATGATAATAAAATGTTGGATTTATCATCCAAAAATGAGTTGAAAAAAATATCAATCCAACTTGGCACACTACTAGTTCATGGATTAAATGAGTCAGTTCACATAAAGACTAGACTGTAAATTTGGTCTCTAAAAGATTGAAGGACCTTCATTTTAGTCACTGAAAGAAGGAAACTGTCAATTTAGTCCCTGAATGTATATTCTGTCTTTCAATTTAGTCCCTCTGTTACAATCCGTCAATTAACCTTAACGAAGACGCTGACGTGGCTTATTAAGTGTCACGTGTACGTAATGACGTGTCAATAAAATCATTCATTTTAGTCCTTCATCAATAAAATAGTTCATTTTAGTCCCTAATGAGTAAATTAGTTCAATTTAGTCCCTCATTAATGTTAATCATTTCATTTTCATCCCTATGCTACATTTGTCTTTAACAACATATTTGTCTCAAATTCATCCAGGAGAAACCCTAACTCCAAATTGACAATATATTTTTTAGACTAAAACGAAGAATTTAAAATGCAATTTATGGACTAACCCCACCCTAAACGATTTGGATTTAGTCATATTAGTCTCTGAAAAAAGAAAATTGCATTTTTTCGTCCCTAAAAGATGAAAAGTTATTCAATTTAATACTTGAAAAATGAAAATTTATTCACTTTAGCCCTTGAAAGTTTTTTAAATGTCAATTTAGTCCCTAAAAATGACTAAATTGAAATAATTTTTCATCTTTCAATAACGAAAAACGCAATTTCCATCTTTTAGGACTAAATTGAATAACTTTTCATCTTTCATGGATGAAAAATGCAATATTGTTTTTTCATGGACTAATATGACTTACTCCAAATCTTTCAGGGTACCAAAATGAGGGGTTAGTCCAAAAATTGCAATTTAAATTCTTCATTTTGGTCTAAAAATCGATTGTCAATTTGGGGGTTAGGATTTTTTCTCTTTAAATTTAGGATGAATATGTTGTTAAAGACAAATATTGCCGTAGGGATGAAAATGAAATAATTAACATTAATGAGGGACTAAAATGAATTAATTTAATCACAGGGGACTAAAATGAACTATTTTATTAATGAGTGACTAAAATGAATAAGTGTATTGACACGTCATTATGTACATGTGACACTTAACATGTCATGTCAGCTTCTCCGTTAAGGTTAATCGACGAATTGTAACAAAGGGACTAAATTGAACGATGAAAAGTACATTCAGGGACTAAATTGACAGTTTCCTTCTTTCAGGGACTAAAATGAAGGTACTCCAATCTTTCAGGGACCAAATTGACAGTTTAGTCTAATTTAAATCTTCTGAAATAGAGAATGTATATATATATATAATTACCCTAGAGAATGTATATATAGGGATGACAAAACGGGTCTGGCCCAACGGGCCAGCCCATCCCTACCCGTCAAATTTATAAGGATGGGTTGAGACTTTCAACCCACTGGCCCTTTTAACCCAGCCCGTTCTTGCCCTTTAAAAAAGGGCTGGAGGAGTATTCGGGCCGGGCCAACCCTTCGGGCTAATTTTTTTTTTTAAAAAAGGGATAGTGGTTTCTGTATATACTGCTACCACTTACCTGAGATTCTGTATATATATATATATATATATATATATATATATATATCTGTATCCCTCCTTCATCAAGTAGTTTCTGAGCACAACAACCTCCTCCATAACAGCTTTATATTTTCTTTTGCTTTTTGTACTTTGTGTTTGTGGACTAGAAGTTTCATTGGTGTTTGTTAAATTAACTTTGAATTGTGTTTTGTTAATTGTCCAGACTGGTTATGGATGGATGGTGTTATTTATGTTCTTAATATTTATGGATGGATGAACTCACAGCTTCAATTTACTTTTTTTTTTCACGTTTACTATTTTATTCTAATTTTTATAA
Source organism: Sesbania bispinosa (assembly GCA_026901365.1). Classification (NCBI taxonomy): domain Eukaryota; kingdom Viridiplantae; phylum Streptophyta; class Magnoliopsida; order Fabales; family Fabaceae; genus Sesbania; species Sesbania bispinosa. The sequence continues at coordinate 119,959 of QLOH01000081.1, forward strand.
TTTTTTCGTGGGCTAACCCGTTTATCCCATCCCAATTCGACCAAAAAAATTCACTTCGTTAGTTCGTTATAAGGGCTGGCCCTTTGGCCCTGTTAACCCTCTCAAATATGGGTCGGGCTGACATTTTTCGTCCATTTTTCATTTAGGACCAGCCCAACCCGTCCCATTTTTTGAAGGGCTGATCGAGGGTCGGGTCAGGCGGGGCCGGGCCAGGCCGTTTTGCCATCCCTATGTATATATATAAAATAAAAATGCTAAAGAATGTATATAAAAAAACAAGTTATTTGACTAGGTTATTATTAACTTAGTTTGACCAAACGAAAAAGTGCTAATGAATGTATATAAAATTGGAAAATTCTAGGGTACCCTCTCGTGAGAGAGGGTTTTGGTACCTTCTTTGATCATTTAATCAATTTCTCTCAACTTTCTTAAATGATCTTAGTATTTTTATACTTATAGGACAATATATAACTATTAGAATTTGTATTTTTAATTTTTGAAAAGACTTTTTGACCCACAATAACTATTATCATGTATTTTTTATTGTACTCCCCCATTTTTTCACATTCTCATTTTGCAATACACATGTGTCTCATTTAAAATCTATTTTATGTCTTTAAAATAATTTAGGATGGAGTACATGACTTGTTCCTACGTAATTTTGGCCTATTCAATAAAAAAATGACAAGAAGGTACCAAAAACCCCCTCTAACGGGAGGGTACCAAATTGCGATCCTATAAAATTACCCTATTCTTTACTATTTTTTGAAATTATGTTTATATTTTATTAGGTAATTGAATTATTTCACTATTTATTTTAATTTATTTTAAATATTTTATCACAATGAAAACTAATAAAAATTAAATATCTATTAAAAAATCTAAAATCATATTTACCTAATAAGAATTTAAATTATTTTAAAAAACTCTAAAATCATTTTTATTTATCAATTAGTTTATCGGCTAGTTTTATCAATTCTCATTTAACAAACCAAGTTATAAACAAGGAGTTTATCTGCTAGCACCCAAACTAGCTAATTTTATCAAACACATCCTTAGAGTGTGTTTGATAAAGCGTATTTAACTAACTTACAAGTTAATTCAACTAACATATATAAAAGTGTTTGGTAATATGTATGAAACTACCATGTTTTAAGATCTTGCTGCTTAGAAGCTACAAGTTAATTTAACTAGTTTATAGTTTATAACTGTTTTATTTTTATTCCATTTTATTATCCCTCATATTTTAACATACGTCCCTTTTTATCCTTAATTATTTTTTAATGTAATTTTATTGTTACTACTAAAAATATTCTATTCAATCTCCCCCTTCACACCTTTCTTTATATTTAACCTCTTTTACGTTTTTTTCTTACTTAAAACTTTATCAAATTATTTAAATTATTATTATTATCATCATCTTTTTTCCTATTTTTAGTATATTTTATATTCTACACTATTATTTTATTTATAAATAAAATATTTTTATCACTAAAACAAGTAAGAATAATTTAAAATTTATAAAAGCCTATAATATAATAATCTAATAATATTTCATGGCTTAAGAAAATATAAAAAAATGTGTTCTTTTATGTCATTTTACATTTATCAGCTTACTTATCAACTAGTTTTATAAAACACTTACAATTTAATAGGTTAGTTTATATATCAAGAATGAGGGTGTTTGTGAGAGCTTATTTAAGCACTTACATATATAAGTGTTTGGGTAATTTATAAAAGGAGTTTATGACATTTTCATAAGCCGTTTTCAGTTTATTTCATAAACTTCTCAGAGTAGCTTATGAGTAGCTTATGCACAGTTTAAGTACATTGTCCTCCTCTTCAATTTTCATCCATTTTCTCAATAGCTTAATTATTCATTAAGCACTTATCAAATAAAGAGCTTATGTTATAAACACTTTAGGCCAGTTTGGATGAAACTTCTACAGAAGTACTTCTAGGTGGAAAAAATAGAATGAATCAAAGAGGTCAAAAGTATTTAAATTCTATATAAGTTGAAATTGGTCTTTGTAACCCACCTACTTCAAAAGCTCTCCCATTTAACTTCTCCATAAGTAACTAATTTCAACTTATGGAGAAGTTAAATTCATTTGACATTTTTAATTCATTCTATTTTTATCTTTTAGAAGTTCTTCTGCATAAGTTATCCAAACTGGGCCTTAGTTAAGTTGTTTTTATCTATAAGGAGCTTTTCAACTAATTTTATCAAATACAACCTTAATTTTGAAAAACATAACTTTCTCAAAGGTATTTTAGGAAAGTTATAAAGTAATTGTCTTTTAAAAACGGTTTTAGAATAAAAATACTCAAAAGACATTTTTTTTATGAAAAATAACAATATTTATTATATCATAAACATATAAGTATGATAAACACTTTTCATTTTCTAATAAAAATTCTTATATTCTTACTCCTTTGATTACTAGCTAATATTGTCAAAACCCGATAAAAAATAAACTAATGCAAATATAAACGTTCTAATAGAAGTCATGAAAGATTACCGTTTTTTATTTTTATTTTTATGACATCTGCAAAGGAAAAGCAATTGCTTTAGTAAAGCAATTAAAACAATTGTTTTAGGATGTTCCAACGTCTCAAATTTTTTTTATATATTGTATATATTAAAATTAAGGGTAAAATATGTTTGTAATTTCTGTAAAATCAAATAAATTTTATTTTGGTTTTCATTACTTAAAATTGGTGTGTCGAGTCTCTCTCTTTTAAATCACCCCGGATTAGTATTTTTTAGATGTGTTTTTAATTTACAGTATTTCTTATCATGTGTATTTTTAGTCCCTAGCGAGAGGGGCGTTAAGGATTAATTTGAGGTGATTTTAGGAAAAGGGAAACTCAACACATTGTTTTAAATTATGAGAATCAAACCCAATTATGCTTAAATTTATAAGTATTAAAAACATATTTTAACCAAATTTAATAAAATATTTATATCAAATATAAAAATATTACCAATGATCAGTTAATAGATAATAATTAAAAATATTATTTTATTATAAAAAATAAAAATTTAATTTAATATAAGTTTATTTTCATAAAAAAAGACTCATATATTTTTAAAAAAATGTATGTCATTTATGATTTTTTATCTCTTAAAATTAGGTCTACATATTATAATATTATAACATATATGTTGGGTTGATACTTACATATATAATATTTATCCATTAAAAAATGCACACGACATTTTACACCTTAATATATAATAATGTCTATTCTATAGTTAAAGTTTTAGTTGAATTCATGTTATGTAATTCACTGTTTTGAGTGAGCATGCATGGTTTTGGACTTCAATATCTTGTAGATTCGATCGTCCTTGTGAGTTTTTACTTTTTATATACCAAAAACTTACAGAATACAGACTCACATATATATGTGATACTGACAATGAAATTTCAAATTAAACTACACGGAAGCTAGCTAGATTGGCTTGACAATCAATGCGATATGGAATTTAATTTGCTCCACTCACACAATGTATTGTACTCAAATAAGTAAAAAAAATTAATTCACACTAATTAAGAATTAGTTAACCACATTTAATTTTATTGATATTATCTAAAAATGGATTGTATTCTTTAAATTACCTCTCATAAAAGACTTCAATTTTATTAAAATTTATTCTAAGTAAAATTTTTATTGCTTATATTATAGTCAATCTGGAGGGTATACATTAGAACTCGAATATCTCGTAAGAGAAAATTATTAATTACAACCTGCACTCTTGCCTAGTGCTGCACTTATATATGACGATTTAAAAATTTATATAATAATTAATATATAATTTTAAATTTAATTAATTCAGTTCATCTTACAATTTTTTTTAAAAAGAGCTAAGGTTCATAAACTAACGTTATACTAGTAGATATACCAATAAAAAAAACAAAATACAAACTAAATATATTAATTATAAACGATATAACAAGTAAAATAAATTTCATTTTGTTTCCATCCTAACTCGCTATATATTATTTTATCCTTTTCTTTTTTAAAAAACATTGTCATGTAACATGATACATATAATGGATTATGTTACTTATAACTACATCAAACATGCTATTCATTTAGAAGAAGGGTGTTGAGGAGGATGAGATGAGTTGAGGGGTTCCCAAACATCAAATTTAGAAGAAAGATGAGTTGACCTCCAAGCAGTCTCTTAAGAAATCTAATTTTTAATTTGTTCTCTATGGATGAAGTGGGGTGAGTGCCGGTTCAAGAATATATACAAAATGTAAAAAAAGTTTAGACTATCATCAAATAATATAATATAATATAATATATTATCATATCATTTAATGAAAATAACATTTTATACGTCATTAAACTCCATAAATAATATAATAACACATTATTAAATAATAAATGTAAATTTTTTTTGCATTGACAATAATGCATATCATTTATATTCATTTTGTCGTCGTGTGTCTTTATATACATATGCTAGAACATAAATCCCCAACCATTTTCTAGTTAAAATCTAATTATGGATCAACAAGTAATTAAAAATCATAGCTAATTCATAATTACTATTTAATTATAACATTGTTAGAGATTTACTTGCAAATTTAAAATGGTGCACCATGGACCACCAAGGTGTTTTAAACGGTTTGACTTTTTTTTTTTAGTGAAAATGAAAAACCTATTAGAAATAAAAATTTATTTAAAGGTTTTATATCATGAATTTGGATTATATTGTTAACTATTTGGAGCTGTTAGATGGAGATCAAACGACTTAGATCTGACTCAGCTTTTTGAATTCGACTTTAATGATGCTATAATTTGAGATGTTTGATCTTTATCTAATAGCTCAGATTAGCTGAGGACACCATTTTTTTATTGCACCCAATCTGATTCTTTTGTATTACATATGAAATGATGAGAACCTTATATAAATAGGTTAAGATAATTATATTTTATAATTTTAAAATTGGCATAACCTTTAAAAAACTATTATTAATCGTTAAAAGTTTAAATCCCCACTCATCTTGAGGGTTTGATTGAAAGTATTTAGTAAAATTAATTAAAAATAATATACAATGACATATAAGCTAGTAATAAGTGCGAGTTGTTGAGGGATAAAAGTATAACAATTTTTTAGATAGTAATTGAAAAATGATATACAATGACATATTATGTTATTTTTTTTTATAAACTTGTACCTTGTTTATTGAGTTAAATAATTTTTTTTAAAAAATAAAGTTTATACTTTTAAGAAAAAAAAAAATCATTTTTAAAAAAGGTTAAAACAGTTTGAAGATGGATGTGGGCCCTAAAAGTGAGCATAAATATTGACCCATCCCAATGTGTTGAGACCTGTGTGTAACGTTCTGATTCTTGAGCCAAGTCCATAACACCATAACCTCATCATAGTGTCGACATGGTTTGCTCGGAAGAGTTGTTAGTTAAAAAAGTCTGCGATCTCTATGATCAAATCTCAAGTCTAGAGACTCTGAAACCCTCCAAAAATGTCGACATGCTATTCACCAAATTGGTCCTCACATGCATGCCACCTAGCACTATCGATGTTACCAAGCTGACCCCAAGTGTGCAACAGATTCGATCCAACCTTATAAGGCTCTGTGGTGAAGCTGAAGGCCTTTTGGAGAGCCACTACTCAACCATCTTATCTTCCTACCATAACCCACTCCATCATCTCTCTATTTTCCCTTACTATTCCAATTACCTCAAACTTGCTCTCCTTGAATTCACTATCCTTACCAACCACTGCACCCTTCTCCCTACCAAAATTGCTTTTATTGGCTCAGGGCCCCTTCCTCTTACCTCACTTGTCTTGGCCTCCAAACACCTTAAAACCACAACTTTCCACAACTATGACTTGGATCCTTCAGCCAATTCCAAAGCTCTGCGCTTGGTTTCAACTGATCCTGACTTGTCAAAGCGTATGGTGTTTCACACAAGTGATATATTGGATGTGTCAAACGCTTTGAAAGAGTATGAGGTTGTTTACTTGGCAGCCCTTGTGGGGATGAACAAGGAGGAAAAGAATCGAATCATTGATCATTTAGCCAAATACATGGCTCCAGGAGCCTTTTTGATGCTGAGGAGTGCCCATGGGGCTCGGGCTTTCCTGTATCCAGTGGTTGACCCTAACGATCTTCGAGGCTTTGAGGTTCTCTCTGTGTTCCACCCAACGGATGATGTCATCAATTCAGTTATTATAGCACGGAAGAAGTACCCTATGGCTATAGTACCAAATAAGTGTTGTGATGAGAGCCAAGTGTTATTCAACCATGGGAATATGATTGAGGAATTGGCAATTGAGGAGAATTGAAGCTATTGTAAACTGATCTCTCCCTCTATCTCTCTCAATTAATATCATCTCTGGTGTCTGCTTGACACCAGGCCAGATTGTGTGTCTAGTTTTATTTCCATTTATGTCTGTGTACTATATATCTAGTTTTAATTTCGTGATGTTGTTTATTAAATAAAAGAAGAGATAGATTATGTACTGTTCTAGATCAATTCTCCCTCTTGCAAGGCATATCGGCATGCATGTCAGGCATGTCTATGGTTTACTGTACTTTTTCTCATCCTTGTTCTTCATATATATTAAGATGTATCATAGCATATATATAGTGTGTTTATGGTTACTTTCTCTCATCCTTGTTCTTCTTCATACTAAGATATTACACAATTAGAGTCATAGCAAGAAAGTCTTACTATCACAACTAATTAATTTGCCATATATATCTGAATATCTGCCTTTGGCTATCTTTGATGAGATCTTCTTTGATGCTTGCAGACATTTCCTATCAAATTAGGAAAAATTATTCTGATCTGACTCACACACATGCACCCACCTAAAATCAATGAATGGAGTAAGATATTTTCTTAATATCAAGACTATACTTTTTCTTGTATTTGATGCATTGTCTTCTTCTTCGTCCTCTTTATTTAGTTATTTTTGAGATATCACTTTGACCTGGAAAAAGAGAGGAAGGGGAAGCATATTTTCTTTTCAGTACTGCATCTCGATCTTTTCCAGATGCGAATGACATCGAGTGAGGAAAATTGATCAGAAGAGGGAAAAAGCATAATAAGGTTTATAAAACTGTACATTATTTTTGTTTTATTTTTAAATATTTATAAAGAAGAAATATTACTTTTATATATCTTTTTTATACAATTATTTTAAAATAAAAACAGTATGACATTTTAATAATTATTAATGAAAACAAAAAATACAAGCAACAAACAATATTTTCTGAAAGGAAAGCGAAAGAGCTAGCCTTTAATTACCTTGTGACTAGGGCTTAATCCCATGGCGTGTTTGAAATTCTACTTGCCAGGGAATAACTATGAGATTCGAAGTAACATATATAGGACTGGATTGGTTTGAAATTTAACATATATAGCATGAGAAGCTTCATTATGAGAGTCTAGTTAGTGAACCCCCTTCTGCTTCTTCTGTCACTTTAATTAAAATTTATGCGTTTTGTAATGATTAAGAGAGTTGAACACTACTGCTGAACACAAAAGCAACATGAATGGATTTCAGACAATCTTATTGGTAGAAGGCCTCCTGTAGATCAATGTCCATTGTTACTGTATATATTGCAATAAACGGGTTGAGAGTTCTGTTGATTAATTTATTGTCAAGCCGATCGATTGGGAATAAATTGACCACTATGATTTATGCCCATGACCCTAATTGTGCCATTACTCATTCACACCCTTGGCTTTTTTTTTTTTTTATGTATATTTTCTGATCATATCATATATTGGTCATATCTATCACTTATCTCGCGTCCCTTATTCACAATTTACACTCCATTGGATGTGAACCAAACATAAAAAGGAGAAAACCCAGTACTTCTCCAGCAGGTAATTTACCTAGTTTACAAGCTAGTACTTTCATGGCTATATAACACTAAACTAGTTATCTTTCCTGCAGGGTTTATTGTAAATTTTATATTTATAATTTTATTTATGTTTTTAATTCAATAAAATAAACTTGATAGTTTTCATAAACGAAATGTTGTAAAGAAAACATTTAAAATAAAATCGTCTAATCTTAAAAAATATAATTATTGTCTAAGAATATAATTATCCTTGTTTTTAAATATATATAACTTACTTTATTAAAATGCTCTTTTATTCTATTAATATTCTCTCGTTTCACCTAGTAGAGATATCAAAAAATAATAATAAACTTAAATAAAAATAATTAACGTCTAATGATATTTTAAAGTAAATAATAATTTAATAAAATAATTTTGAAATCGAATAAAGTTTTACCAAGACAATTACTTTGAAATAAAAATAACATTATTTAATAATTGATATCATTCATTACTCTCAAGGTAACTTTTTTTTACATTTATTATGTTTTTATAGATGGATTACAAAAAAAAATAGAGTTTAATATATATACATTGTTAGTGTAAAAAAATTTTACACAGACATCCAATGATATGTTGTCACGTCATTTATTGAATTTAATAAAACATGAGGTGTCACATTTATTAAATGATGTTGCGACACACTATGTCTGTGTAAAACTTCTTTACACTGGCAATGTATATAAATTAAATCCTAAAAAATATACAATGTGCATGATACCAAAAAGTGGTTTGTCGTAATGGAATTGTACTGCAACCTCAAACAGACTTTACATGTAATATCAATGTTCGAACAACTATGTCTGCGGAGATTCCCGATGACAAAAAAATGCAATGTGATAATCTTTTTTTTTTATTTTTATATTTGATAATAACAAATACTAGTGATATTAGCAATGGCTTTGAAGGCCATTTGAATTTGGCTTAATTGCACTTTTAATTTTTCAAATTTAAATTGTGTGTAATTTTAGTCTATTAAATTTTTTTGAGTTGATCAAAATTTTCTATTTTTTAAAATTAACTAAATCCAATCTAGTTGTTAATTTTATTATGCCTTAAACTCTCAAATTATTATTTTCTATCCAAATATTTAGAAAATATTTAGAAATTTATAGTAAATTTAAGACATGAAATAATTTAAAAATTTTAAAAATAAAAAGTAATTAGAAATATATAAAATTTAAAGATAATTTTGTAGGATGTGAGATTAGAGTTTAAAGGGAAAAGGTTTGGGAAGTCTTGGCTGAAGTTTTGGGTGAAATAAGATTTAGAATAATTCAATTTGTTCTTAATTTATGAAAATTTGAGTAAAAATTGAGAATTTGAAAGTTTTAAATAGTAGAAAAAATGATTAATAATCATATTTGTAATAATTAAGAAAATTGAGGGATTAAATTGGATATAAAATTTATATTAGAGACCAAAATCACATATAAGCTATTTTAAAGAGATTGGAAATACATGTTATCAATTAGCTTGCCTAGAATTTATATGTTGTATCACCAACAAAGTTTTGTTTACTTAAGTGAAGTATTTCTAGGAATATAGTCAATTTTTCCAAAAATATTCGTGTTGAATAAATGACTTATCATTTATCAATATGCCTATTTTATATATCCATAGTTTTACTCTTATGATGACTACAATAATTTTGACCCAAAAAAAAATGATGACTACGATAATTATTTATTATAACATATGTGCAAACTAATATCAATATTATGATAAAATTATTTAATATTTCTAAATACACAATAAAAATGGTGATAATCTATGTCTTTTTTTGTATTTTGTAACTAAACCATGATTGTTAAGTCAAATAAATAACTAGCATACCAAATAAAATCAAAATAAGAACTATACAATTCCATCAAACTCATACCCACCTAAAACCCTAAAAAAATGAGAGAGCATAAAAAAAACACAAAAAAAAAATAGTAAAAGAATATATTGAGAGGGAAAATGTACTAAGGAAAAGCGCAAAAAAAAAAAAAAAGTCATATAAGTGGTGAAGGAATTATTGGGAGGGTTTTCTAAATAGAAAAAAAAGGGTAACCTAATAACTTTGTCACATATTTTTTGTATTCCAATCTTTTATTCCCACCTTCATTCACATTTTTTTTATTGAGAAACTCTTATGCATGTTTAGGAAATAATTTTTTATTTTTTTCAACCAAATTTGAGAAACATTTTTTTTTCTCATATCACTTCTTTTAAGAATGATAAAACATTCCATATATCAATCGCTACCCAATTAGTGGAATTAACCATTGCTATCTCGAAGAATCTTAAAACAATCATGGCTGAAAAAAAAAAAACTGTTGGCAAAATGCAAATATGAAAAGCCTAAAGCCTAATGGTCCACTGTCCACAATTATACTCCTCACAATTTTTTTTTGGTGAAATGTATACCTCACTACTTTGTTTAAAAGCCCAACGGCCATGAGACCCAGAAGTATGTTAGATTGTTACTGGTAAGGTGTCCACTGTCTCTAAAGCATATAAATTATTTTGGTTTTCTGATTTCCCACCGGTAAAAACTAAAAAGAACTTTACTTTATTCAAGGGAAAAAAAAAAATAGAGCACATTTCAATTATGGATGAAAAAAAAAAAATCAAAGATCGATATTATAGGTATATCCGTATATACATGATAAATTATATAAATTTTTAAAAAATATACTTCATTGAATTTTTTATAAATAATAATTAAAATATTTTACTTTCATCCCTAAAACAAATTACTCACTAAAAAAAATCAAATCCAATTAGTTATTTTTTTTCTATTATTAAATATGAGGAATTGTAACCAATGTGCAGAAAAGATTTGAATGCTTTAGACATGCAATCTTAAGTAACTTTTGAATTATGTGTAAAAAGTACCATTTAAGGCCTTTATTTTTATGCCAAATCTCACATACATAAAAAGATTATTGTTTACTATAGTCTTTTAAACACTCTAAAGAAAAATGAAAAAAAGTGTGTCAATAACGTTTATCCACAATCAAATTCGTGGCATCTAAGAAATTAGGCCAATTTGAGAATATCCAAGCGATGCAGAATGCAGCAGAAAATGAAGCAAGAATGTTTATCCAAATTGAGAAATAAGTTTCTCTGTGCAATCCTATATCCTATTTTGCTTATATTGTACTGGAACTTATTCTTGAGATCTATATATACAAATATATATTTAACTGTTTAGTGTTTTACTCGATTTATTCAGACTAGTCTCAATTCAAAGTCCACTTGTAGCATGCTAAACCAATTCAGCTCCCTTTATTTTACCGTTGCTATAGTGTAGAATCATAGATTTACATAATTGATTTTAAATTACTTTCGTTCAATGTATTTTGTAAATCGTGCATCACATCTTAACCATTGATTTTAAAAATTAATTCTACTTAACTCTAAAGCATGCAGATGCTTCAAGTTACAAAAAAATTAATGTGGTTCCTAGAGTTACTGGATTACTAAATGTTTTGATGGCACATAAAATATACTAAATTATGTATTATTTTAAATACCAAATTTTGTTTCAATTATAAACATTACCAGATTAAAATACCAACCATTATATTCATACTACTATTAAGTTTTACATCATTTACACCTTATTTTTTCTTTATCTTTCTTTTTCCTTTTCAAAATCACATTATCTATCATGGATGAGGGATTATAAGGTGGGTTTTTGCTAGCTAGTCTCTTACTTGTCCCTTATCCATTCCCCTAGTAGTATAGCAAGTGGAGTGTTCTAACAAACATGTTAATTATTTATATGTATATCTGCAAAATCAATTGGCCATATATACAAAGTGGAATATAAAATGCACGTTACTGAACAGAGTAATGTAAAATAAAAAAAATGATAACGTTGTCCGTGCCTTGTCTTAGTATTGATTGATTTTACTAGTCACCGTTCATAAAGAAGCAATAGGAACATATATCATGTGATGAAATAATGGGACCAATACCGCAGAGATGAGTTCTCTGTGCTATATTAGCTACAAATTTTTACAGTCATGTATAAGGGACCTACTCAGCATATATAGGTCATGCAGGTTCAAAAAACTATAGATGGATGACCCTAGCAAAAGGTACAGAGTAGGAGGAAATTGATGATGCATCTCCAGAATTGAATTACATGGGTCCTCCTATGCCGCTGCCACTTACACCTTCCATAATGGCAAATCGCATATCTTCAGATGGTTTCCAATGCCGTTTCCTCTGATTGATGAACCAATTATTGATCTGCTTTTGATCAAGTCCAGTCATTTCTGATAGCTGCAATTTCTCCTCTTCCTGCAGACAAGACAATAGATTTTGTAGTTTTAAACCATTTAAAAATGAGTGATAATCAACACTTAAAAGTGATTTAAAATCAATTTTGTATTTTGTAAAATTGATTCTACAACTTTCAAAATTTAAAACAAACAAACACTTATACTATTCAAAATGGCAACTATGTTTCAATAATTAAAACTCACCATTTCATCCTCATTTTCTCCAACTACCATATGAAATCACCAATGCACACACATAAAAAAACTTCCTAAAGTTCATCTAGGCATTAGCCTTTCTCAGGATTTTAGTAACTTGAATGTTCAGTACTGTAACACACACACACATATAACAGTGCAATATATATGGACTTAGAAACATGAGTAATGCTGATTGCTCAGTGACATACATCTGATATACATTCAAGGTAACAGCATGATTGACTAGGCATATTTTAAATCAGAGCACATACTATATATGTTAATGAGCATTATACAATTAAAGATATGATCTACAATAGTATGCTTGTGTAACATTAATTAGTTTCAATTAATTACCGTAGGATAAGGCCACCTATAGTGGGTGTTCCACCAGTCCATGAGTGTTTTCCTTGCATCCTTAGGTAGCTTACCTTTTTTCCTTTTCTTTAGAAATTCCTTTCTCAAGCTGCTAAGATAACCACCATACTTACGAAGGAGCATTTCTTTAAGCTCTTGATCACCTGGATTACGTGTGCCACAAGATTCGTGACCTTCAACTGCTTCCCCTTTCCCACAACTTAATTCATCCTCTGAAGTCCCACCTACCTCATGATCTGAGTATACAACACACAAATCAGGGCTTAATCAATTTATACTAGCTACCAGGGCTCTCAACATTCCAAGACACAAACCATTTAAATTTTCAGCTTAAGAGAGAAAAATGAATGACTGGCCAAACTGCAATGCATGCTAATTTAGCTAGAATTAATTACTCTCTCAGTTTTAATTTCTTGAGTGTGTGCACAGAACAAAAGCATAAAATGGTGTAGTGCTGATGGAAGAACATATATTGTTGGTCATTGAGTGGCAGAAGAGGAAATTATATCTATACCTATTATTATTAGTACATGCCAAATTAGGTGTTACTTGTTTTTTCCTCCATTTCTTCATGGCATTGGATTAAAATGGTCCCCCACTCAAATATTTACTTACTACTTAGGACCGATCGACTCTTTTCATTTATAGCAAAGATAGATCCAACATCACACTTTCACTTTCACGTACGGAAAGCAAAATGCTGATTGCCACTTTCATAAATATACATATGCTATAGGCTACTACTCGATTATATAAAACTTCACCTTAAAATTTCAAGTATGCCAAAATATTGTCAACGTGCAACTCAGAGCCATAACGGTTTTCCATTTGAAACCAATCAAACAACTTCTATTCTAATGTAGCTTAATTTGACATGGAAAGGAACAAAAGAGTACCTCATAAACATATATATATATATGATTCGCATGTTATTGCACTACTAAATGATTCAACCACGTAGCAAGCTTTGATCACTAATCTAGGATGTCGCAAAGTGGAACTGGGTAGAGCAAATAGAAATAGAAATTCCTGAACAATATATATATGTCACTGAAAACAAAATCAAATTTGATTTGTACCATATCATTTATAACACAAACACACACATACAATACTACAGCCACTGCTAGTCTACGGAAGTTTATAAAACATCTAATCCGATGAAAATGTAAAAACCAATTCAAATATTCAAAATATTAAGCCTGAAGAAACCGGGGAAAATAAATTCACGCATGCACGATTTTATTCTTAAATTAACTTTTTTTTTTGTGTGAACCACTATGAACTAATCTCTTTTGAAGAGTAGAGATCATCGATATAGGTTTTGTCTCTCCCAACAAAATATTTTCCATACACATCAAACCTCTGTCAAAATACTTAAGGAATCCAACTATATGCTACCATGTCGGACTTTGTTGGTTTATTCTTAAATTACCCGTGCCACCAATACTTACATTACATATTTACTTTTATATGTTTATAAAATTATTATACAACTTTTATTTATTAAACTATATATACATTTTTTTGGTGCTAAACTATATATACATTTCCATCAATATGAATTGAAATAAAAATATAGTATAAGATTATGAAATTTAACAGTAAAAGGTGCTTGCTACGTATTGAGATCAATACAAAATTCTGACATAACAAGGTCATCTAAAATTTAACATGAAAATTTTCATTTTTCTCTTCAACAATAGACTACTGCTAATGCACAATAATTCTAACTTTTATGAATTAGAACTAGAATACTAATATTTCATCGATTCAGAGGCTATGAAGATATAGGATGCATTTAGTTTATAATTGAATAAATTTGAATTTTGATAAATTTATAAAATTAATAGCAGAAAATGAATAAGGCATAGTTTAGAAAACACTATATTTAAAATTAATTCCATATAATTAATTCTGATTATGATTGTTTTCAACTTGAAATCAGACGGATACATAATATATGTACCTCATTGTTTTCTTTTTTTCTTTTAAGAGATCTGCAGTTGCATGTACGTGTAATTTAGTTATTTACACATATAGCACACACACCACCGTTAACAAATACAATGTAAAAAGAAAAAAGAAATTACCCAAACAACAGTATCGTATTTTACTTATTTTTTAAGGGAAATTCTAGGTCACCCTTCCGTGAGAGAGGGTTTTGATACCTTCTTTGATCATTTAATCAATTTCTCTCAACTTTCTTAAATGATCTTAGTATTTTTATACTTATAGGACAATATTTAACTATTAGAATTTGTATTTTTAATTTTTGGAAAGACTTTTTTACCCTTTATAACTATTATAATGTATTTTTTATTGTATTCTCCCATTTTTTCACATTCTCATTTGCAATACACATGTGTCTCATTTAAAATCTATTTTATGTCTTCGAAATAATTTATGACAGACTACACGACTTGTTCCTACGTAATTTGGGCCTATTCAATAAAATAAATACAAGAAGGTACCAAAACCCTCTCTAATGGGAGGGTACAAATTGCGACCATTTTTTAAACGTTCTTCATTCCAATTTAAGAGGTCAAATGGTAGCAATGTGGGCCCCGATGTGGGGATTTAACTAATTAAAGAATATTAAATCGCTTCCTTCTTGAACGTACAGAAGAGGACATTGGTTGAGAGGGTAGGAATTTTGAAAACAATTAATATTCAATCAAGTGTTTAATTTACTTAATTAATTACCTGAGCGGTGATTGTTATTGGATGAGATTGTTAGTGTCCCCTTACAAAGGTCGGTGAGTTGTGATTCAATATTACACAAAAACAAGGTGGCTTCGTTGAAGGGCTTTGACAACTCCTCTTTATATCTACGAAGAACTTCACAGTATGATTCCTATATAATTAACAAGTGGTGGTGTTTCAGCAACAACAATAACCACACATATACACAAACAAAAAAAAAAAAGAAATTTTGATTTGAGAAAGAAAGGAATTGATATAAATATATTAATTATACCATGAAGTGATCAAGGTGAGGATCATCTCCAATATTCTGACGAAGAGTACTAGTGTCCGTGGGGTGATTTTCACGGGCTATTTCTTCAAGAAGGGACACCAGTTCTGTCGGTGCTCCAACCTTAATTGAATTGGAATGACTACCATTTAGTATATATAGGAATTGAATGGGAGAGATATATAAATAAAAGAATTAAGCACGTATATACCTTTTGGCATTCTATATAAGCAGATAGTAGATTTGAATAAAGAGGGTGAGAAGCGATCTGGTTCTTGAGCATCTGATCGTGAAGGTAGTTATTATTACCCAGATGCAATTCAGAAGTACAAGTAGCTGCAGACACGTTAACGTTGCTATCTCTATCTCTAATAACAAGATCCTCTGAACAAGAAGAAGATAGTAGAGGAGGGTTCAACCTGTAAACATCTTCCATCATATCACTGGTTGGATGGAATATTGGAATGCAGTGCTGAGTTCTGGTTCTGAGTAGAAGGCATATACAAGAATCTAATCTAATTAAAACAATATAAGACCATAAATATTGCTGTGGAAATCCTACATAATTAATTAAATAGTAAAAATCTAAAGATCTAGTGTCCAGTGGTATGTATATATATATATATATATATATGTAGGTTTCTTTTGAGACAAGAGGCAGCAAATTAAATTAAACTGATCAGGGAGATGGTAGGAGATCGAGAATAGTTGGGGCAGCTGGAAAAAGACGAGAGCTATATAGGTAGCTTGCTTGTTGCCTGCCGTTCTTTTCCAAGAAATCCAGCTGGGAAAAGGAAAGCCGAGAGAGTTGTGCAGGGTGCAGGCAGAGGGAAAGGAAAATGAACAGTGGAAGGATTTGACAAGGTTAAGGTGAATAACTACTGACTAGGTACTAGTGCGTGCATAGGCTGTATTTGTAGACAAGTCAGTCATTCATTTTCCCCAAGACTTGATTGACATTCTGCCATGTCACTCAATTTGATTGCTGACTGACTCCTTATATAAGCCACCCTCCACGTACCCCCCTCTCTCTCTCTCCAAATGCAATGTATCATTCATACCATCTCTTCTCTTCTCCAAACTTTGATTACCATCCATTTGGGCTAACTTCATCTATAAGAGTAGGCCTCGTAAGATTCAACCAAATTACACTCCGTCCCCCTCTGTTTTACAGTTTCTTGTTTATAAAATAAAATAAATTATTTTAAATTTTGTCACAATATTTGAGATTATTTTATCATTGAATTATGAGACAATGGGTATTAGAGTTATATGAATCTTCTTTCCACCCACTTATCTTTTTCAATAGACAAGTAAAAAAAGAGAAACCACTTTTATTAATCTACATTTAATTTTCTATTTTTTTCATAATTCAAATTTTTTGAGTTTAATAGATATATATTATCAATATATATAAAAAAATTTATACAAACATTTAATGATATATTACCACATTATTTATTGAGTTTAATGATCATATAAAATATTATATTCATTAAATGATTTAACAATCCATTAGATGTTTATACATTGGCAATGACAGTGTGTATGAAAAAAACTTTTATTAAAAGACAAAAAGCCCATTTCAATAATCTTTACACCTCAAATAATGAATTAATTTCTAATTATGGAGCGAGTGAGAGATACACTTGATTAAAAATTATTTATATAAGGCTGTTCTACCTAAATAGTGTATATATCAATTTTTTTTTCTTTTTATTTTAATGTTTTTTCCTCTAATTTTTAGCTTATGTGTGATCAACGGAATAAGAAAATCCAAGAATCTTTCCCTCGTTGTTCATATGGGTTTTGAGTAGGTAGCACATTTTGCATATATAATAGTTAATTAGTGATATCATGAAAAGGGCTCAAAGTTAGCCTAGGTAACCAGGGCAAATCTTTGACTGAAAAGGATACTCATCCTTTTGACAAGTTGCATTTGATTTGATTTTACCATTATCAGGCATTTTGCATAAAAGCTGTAATGTTTTTCAACTCGAGAACTGAAGGAAGTGATTCCTAAGTTAATTTATGAGTTTTGGAAGAAAGATATTTTCGGAAAGAGAAATGATATTCGTACAATAATACAACATACAACTTTGAAAGAGAAAGAGGCATAAGAGAGAGAAATGTGGGATGTGATAGGTGATGTGATAGAGATATAAAGAGAAAAAAATAAGTTGTATGAGTTGTTGTATGTTTTTAGGGTAATTATAGGGTGGACCCTTTAAGTTTGGGTCCACCGTAGACCTTTACCATAAATAGTATAAATTTAATATTAAAAAATTTATTAATCAATATTATAAAATTAAAATTATCTTTTATAATAAAAAAGTTAGTGATCTATGGTGGACCCAAACTCAAAAGATCCACCCTATAATTATCCTTATTTTTGTTGCATGAATTTATTAACTCTTCCCAAAGAGCTTAGACACGAGCACAGCACTCATTATGTTTGGGAATATGACAATATAAAAGATGCTGTATGTTGTACAAAGATTCTAAAGAGGTGCTTAATAAAATTAAAGCTAACAACAAAGAGACACAAAACTAGTTCCCCACTTTTTGGGTGATAATTGTGATATGGTAATGCAATGCAAGAATCGATATTTCTGGGTTCTGGCCATTTTCCACCGCAACTTCATCCTTTCAAAAGGTACTCCGTACTCGATTGGGCCCAATCACTCGGGATCTCAGGCTATTTTTATCTCAAGCACTCTATTCTTTTTATAGATTTTAAATGTGTCTTATCAATATACATTAATATACATCAATAAATTTTTATTAAGCATTTCTTTCTTTAATTCACCATTTTACTTTTTTATTATTCATAAATCATAAATTGATCTCACCAATATAAATAACCCATTTTATTTACAAATAATTTAATTAATAAAAAAAAACATAATATTAATAAATAATAAAATAAAAAATTATTTTTTAAAAAGTGTTTCTTTTTACTTTACAAAGTAAAGGGGTTGAAATCCTTTGCATTTTTTACCGTTTTCAACCCCAGGAAATGATAAGGCAAAAAAAAGGGTTAAATATGTTTTTGGTCCCTGCAAAATAAGCGAGTTTTGCTTTTAGTCCCTATAAAATTTTTCTTTAGTAAAACGTCCTCCTAAATTTTTTTTTTGCAATTAGTTCCTCCTCTTAATTAGTGTGTGTCAGGTGCTGTTGTGGCACGTTTTCTCTTTTTTAGGTGTCTAATATTGAGCTTCTGGCGGTCTTAAACCGCCAGAAAAATTCATTAAGAGTGCCAGAAAAATTTAGCACCTCCTCACTCTTTCCCCTCCCCTAAAACAACACACCATTTCCCCCACCCTTGTAACCCACCCCATCAGAGTACCACAAAAAGTGCATACTAAATTGTAGTCTTATCGCGCAAGGATAAGGATCAAACATTTCTCCAGTGCTCAACAAAACTTGCATTGGGTTTTGGCAGTCCACTTGATATTGACTAGGTTCTTTTAGTAAACCCCTCATATTTTTCCAAAACGGATTAATCTGCACATGTAGAAGAATAAGAAAGCACTAATACTCTAGGAAGTGTTCTTGATTTAACTTAGAAAGCGAAGTTTCTATAAGTGTTGCTGCTGAAGGTTCTACTCTAAAGTGAGATTATTATAATGGCACATACCTCTGTATCACCTTGTTGAAACCCAAAAACACCTGGTCCATCAGTAGTGCGAGCTGCAAAACCAGGACCAAGGGTTGCAGGCGGAGAAGACGAACAGGGATGTGATGGGTATGACCGTACAACAGCGATGAGGAGAATACAAGCAGAGTCGTGCCGGCTGTACACAGCGAGGAAGATTTGGTGACATGGTGGTGGTGCAATATGGTGATTTAGTGAGCGCTGCCCGTTGAGAAAGAAGCCAAATGTAAACTCCTCCTGGGAATTAGAACTTGAGCAAGGAATAGAGGGGAGCTTCTAGCTCGTTGAGGAGGAGGGGCGAAATGGTAGATGGGGTGGGTTACAAAGGTGGGAAAAATGGTGTGTGATTTTGGGGGAGGGGAAAGAGTGAGGAGGTGCTAAATTTTTCTGCAACTCTTGATGAATTTTTCTGGCGGTTTAAGACCGCCAGAAGCTCAATAATAGACACCTAGGAAAGAGAAAATGTGTCACATCAGCACCTGACACACGCTAATTGAGGGGATAGACTAATTGCAAAAAAAATATATTTTAGGAGGACGTTTTACTAAAGAAAAAATTTATAGGGGCTAAAAGCAAAACTCATTTATTTTACAGGGACCAAAAACATATTTTACCCAAAAAAAAATTACTAGTGATTTAAACCCCAGGAATATAAGGTATATACACACACACAAGCACACAAATGGTCTGAAAAATTGCATCACTGCGCCTGTAGAGTAACAACTTTTTACTAGCATTACCCGATGTTTAAACTGCCAGGAATGCCAAAAATAAAAATAAAAAATTTAAAGCATTGATGCTCGACTAAGCACCAATGCTCGATAAGCACTCCAAGCACAAATCTCTCTAACGACAAATGCCTATACAACACTAGTGCTTATTGAGCAAAAAGTGCGATCAAGTTGGGCTTAGGTGTGTTATATGAAAAAATCAATTCATATACCAAAGAATATAAAACTCATTCAACACATCTTTTTTTCTTTATATTTTTTCATTATATCAATGGATTGGGTTTGCACTACAAGAAATTTCGTTTTTAGCGATGGCCATGGGTCGTCCCTACACAAGGAAAAACTGTCTCTACAGGCTGGGTAGCGACGACTTAGAGACGACCACGTGGACGTCTCTAAGTGGCTCTTCGTAAATACAGTAGCGACGGCTAACGTTAGTCGTCTTTACCTAGAGACGGCTCAGCCGTCTCTAAAAACATGGTCGTCGTTAAGATTAATTTTTAAAAAAAATTATCTAGAGATGGCTGTAGTGACGGCCACGGTGGCCGTCGCTACACATATATTATTCTTTAATTTAAAATTATTATTATTTATTTTATTATTTATTAGATTTAAAATTATAAAAACAATACTAAAGAAAAACATATATATATATATAAAAATATATATATACACAAACTTTGTTAAAAATAATACAATAAAACATAAACATAAAGAAATCAATGACGGTGGCAGCGCTGGGACTGTGGGGTGGGTTGCTCGTCCTCATCATCCACCGATTGGTCATCCATGACGGGATCATAATGGCGGTGCGGTTGTGCCTGAGCCTGAGCGGGAGTCTGACCTGCAACCTGAGCGTCCAGGATCTGCTGCATCTGTCCTCGGAGTCGTGCTAATTGATCCTCCAAATCTGCAGCCTTCTCTATGGCCTGCTGAGACTGCTCTTTCGCTACTTCGACTTCTTGGCGCAGCGCCTCATCGCTAGAATGTCGTGACTCGGACCCGTCAGTACTCTCGCCCGGTGAGCCCGAGACTCATGAGTCAAGCTGTCACACCAGGACGAATGTTGGAGGCCAAGTCCCCGGTTCCATAACAACGGCCTCGGGTCATGCCACCCGCAACATCCCTCCAGATCTCCAGCTTGGTGGAGACATAAGTCATGGAGGTGTCCCCCATCTGTGACTTCACCTCCCTCAGGTGCTCATTGTAATTTGTCTATTGAGGTAAAAGTAAAATTAGTTATTTTTTGGGAATTTCTAATAATATCGAGCCTTATTCCGATTTTGGTATATATTCAATTGCATAAATATGAAATTATATAAAAAAAAACACTTATAAACAAACACTTACATAGGTGGATCGGGTCTGATCATCTACCCAACCACCACCCTTTTTGGTGTGGGTGGCAACAAAGAACTCGGCCTAGGTGGGATCTTCTCTCCACCTCTACCACACATCCTAGGCACTAATGACTATAGACATTATATACAAAATAAATAATTATATAAATTAAAAAAACTAATTACATATTACTAATATACTAATTAATAAAATAATTACTAATATACTGACTACTAATAAAATAATAAAACTAATTATAATTACTATAGACATTATAAAATAAATAAACTATTAATTACAAATAAATTAAATAAACTATTAATTACAAATAAACCTAATTCCTATATTACATTAATAAATTAATAAAACAAATAAACCTAAATACAATAAAATTAATTAAAATTATTAATTACAAATAAACTATTTACAAATAAACTATTAATTACAAATAAACCTAATTAAAAAAAATAAATTAATAAAAAAATTAACTACACATAAACTATTAATTACAAATAAACCTAATTCCTATATCACATTAATAATTAATAAAACAAATAAACTATTAATTTCAAATAAATTGATTAAAGTTTTTAAAAAAACTTACTCGTTGCGACTCTGAAAGGGGAATAACTCTGAAACGAGCTCTAATGTCACCTACATGCAACTATTTTCAAAACTGATCGGTTCAAAACGATCCTATGAAGGAGATGAACGTTTTAATCGGTCAGTTTTTCAAAATAAACGGGGTGAGGGGACGGAAATAGGGGTGGTTGTATGAGAGGAAAATGGAGTTTGGAGGAAAAGGAATTTGGAAATGGAGGAAGAGGGGAGGGGGAGGGGTTTTAACGTGTGCAGGTTTTTAATATAGGGGTGGCTATGATCGTCGCTACGTTTTTTAAAAAAATGCGAGCTCAAATTAAAAATTCATTTTTAACGTAGCAACGGTCTACTGTCTCTAAAGTCGTCGCTACATTTAATTTTTATTTTTTTAAAAAAAATAAATAAATTATAATTATAGCGATGTCTTAGTCGTCGCTATAGTCAATTACTAGCGACGTCTAGGCCATCTCTAAGAATTAATTGCACTGAACAGTGCATTTAAAGTTGTAGCGACGGCCTGGCCATTGCTTGTAGCGACTGTCTGGCCATCGCTAGTAGCGACGCCTCGGGGCCGTCGCAGAAAAGTCGTCGCTAAAAACTGAATTTCTTGTAGTGTTGGGTAGAGTACCATACTCCCTATCCCCGAACTCATATCTGTGGGGGTAGCAATTTTAATACACATACTCTTACTCGTCATGTATTTATGTAACTATAACTGTACTCGTATCAAAATACTCACACTTTTATTAATTATAAAAATGTCAATTAGAAAATGAAAATTAATTAAAAATAATACGTAAATCGTCCAAATTTAACCATAAAACATAATTACATTACTAAATTAAAGTACAACACAAGAAAGTTCTTAAACATAATGTATAATGTAATGTTTAAACATTAAGTAAATATTACAATAAACTTTAACAACCATGAATTCACAAGTTTTGCTATTTTAATATTTAGGGTTACATAATTATAACATTTAAATTAATTAAATTAGTAATATATATTAAATTTTTATGACTATAATATATATTAATATTAACTAGTAATATAAACATATATAAAAAATAAAAATTAATTTTATATGTGCTTAAATTTGGCTTTAGTCCCTCGAAAATTAGTGAATTTTGTGTTTAGTCCCTATAAAATTTTTCACCTAAGTTTGGTCTCTCATTAATTTTTCGTTTCCAGGTTTAGTCCTTACCGTTAATTGTTGCTTTTAAATGATGATTTGGCATCGTTACAGTATGTAAATGTGTCTATTTAGGGTGACGTGGCTGCCACATTGGAATTTAAAATAATTAATTTTGGAATTAATAAAAAATAGTAGCAAAATAATTAATACAAAATTCAACGTGGCGGCCACATCCGCGTAAATAGACACATCAATAGAGTTGTCAATTCGGGCTACCCGGTTTGATGCGAGTAACGGCTTTTTTGGGGGTGAGTTAAAAAACCTTGGAATTATTCGGGCTTCTAAAATAGGTGCCCAAGTCCTACATTTTTGCAGGTTATTTGCACGTGGCCCGGAATTTTTTGCGGGTTTTGCAGGCTACCCGACCTATTTGCGGGTTTTTGCGGGTAGCGGATTTCATTGGGTTGGGCTAAAAAGTTCGGGAGTTATTTAGGCTTCTAAAATAAGTGCCCCAACCCTACATTTTTGCGGGCTTTTACGGACCAGCCCAGTCGGGCTAGCCCATTTTGCCGACTTTACACATTTGCGCAATGTAACAGTACCAAGTTATCGCTTAATAGCAACAATTATCGGCAAGAACTAAACTTGGAAACATAATATTAATGAAGGACTAAACCCAGGTGAAAAATTTTATAGGGACTACACACAAAATTCACTAATTTTCGAGGGACTAAAAACATATTTAAGCCTTATATATTATATAAGTGCGAGTATGAATAAGGTTGAGTATCATAATACTAGTACACGCATCCGTACCCATTAAAATATATGGATAATTACACATATCCAGAACCGGACCTATCTACCCATAGTGAGTAATTTGTGTGGATACATATTGGATTTGAGTATAATTATCATCCCTAATCTCATCCCGCATTTCTCTCTTTTCTTTATCTTCTCTATTTTTGTCTTTTATATTGTATTATTATATTGTTGTATAAATATCCATACTTGTGTTATAGGCTTGATAAATGAATGACTCAAAAGTTACTTGGAGTAATGCAATTTTATGTTTTTGAAAATTAGAATCAACGTATCTTTTAATGGCCAGTTTATTTTGGCGTTTGAAAATATAAAATCATGATTTCGTGGAATTAATTTTAAATTATTTTTATCCAACGTGTTATATAATTTGTGTATCACTCATCTCAATCATTAATTTATAAAATGAATTTTACTCAACTATAAATCAAACAGACAATAAATTGTAATTGAGGTTGGTTGGGATCCGTCTAACGTTATATAGTATTTTCACATTTTTAAATTTTTAGAGTTTTTTTATAATTAAATTACATTTTTTATTTTAATATTTTTATATCGGTATAACATATTTAAGAATATATATGGTATAAAATAATCTTATTTTTCATATTTTACTAGGGTGGGGATCAACTCACTCCAAGAGTAACTTTGGGTAAAATTATTTCGCTTAATAACTTCTTATAGAATGTGAATTTCATCAATCCAACCGTCATATTAATAGTTTTCATTAAATAGATCAAGTTTACAAAATTTCATAAAGTTTAAAAATCATTTGATGTTTCATCAAATCACTTCAATTGAACGTGTAATATACTTTTTAAAATGTAAGTAAATGTTTATTCTAAAATTACATACCTATAAATTTCCAATTGATCTAAAATTTGGTGTGTATAATCTTTATATTAATATCAAAATAGTCAACGGTTAGATTTATTAAATTCACATTCTATAAGAAGTTATTAAGTTAAGTAACTTTGTTAGAATTACTTCTGGAGTAAGTTGATCCCCACCCTTTTACTAATATATAATGTCCAAAATTATATATTTTATCTTAGAATATTTCTAAAATATTCTACAATCCATCCATGAGGAGTAAATTTGGTTCTTCATTTTCATGAATGAGATAATGTCGGTGTGTATTTTATTTATCTCGTATTATAATATGTATTTCTAAATTTTCACATTAAGTTAAAATATTTAATATTGATTTACTCTTTAATTAATTATTCAATAAAAAATACTTTTACTTTTCTTAACTTTTTAGTTAATAATATTTAAATTTATTTAATTAACATTAGACATAATGAAAAATTGACAAACTATCATTGATTTTTTTAGTTTTTAAATTAAAAAAATTAAAATATCTTTAAATGAAAAGTTTTAAACATATGTACTTTTTTATTTTGATTTATTTTCTATTAGATTAAACCAATATTTTAAATTTTTTAATATTTCTTTTACATATTATAAAAGACATTATATAATGAGATACTTGGTAATATATTTCCAATAATCATATTTATTAAATAAATATAATATATGCATTACATGCTTTTTTATGTTTTTATATTTAGTTTATTTCATATAATATTTTATAAAGTATTAATTTGTTAATGTTATATGATGATACTAAAATACTACTCCTTTTAAATCTCGACTCACCCCACTCTAAACCCTATCATCTCGAGTGACAACCATGTCGAAAAATTTGGACGATACCAAAAATTGTGACTCAATTGCTAATAAAGACTACGATTGTGGAAAGAGCGCTCGGTTACAATTCCCATTAAACATATTCTTAAAGAGGGGTGAGAAATGTTAATTAAATGTGACTAAGCCCAACAGAA
Source organism: Sesbania bispinosa (assembly GCA_026901365.1). Taxonomy (NCBI): domain Eukaryota; kingdom Viridiplantae; phylum Streptophyta; class Magnoliopsida; order Fabales; family Fabaceae; genus Sesbania; species Sesbania bispinosa. The sequence continues at coordinate 145,827 of QLOH01000081.1, forward strand.
TTGTCGCGCTGGTAATAGGGAAATTGGATACCTATGGTTAAGGTTGTGTAATAGAGGAATTGGATACACGTGGTTAAAAAAAATAGATGATCAAAATGTTAGTTTGGTACATGATCAAAATATTAAGTTGAGATTAGTCTATATTAAACTATAATGCACTATTTGGGGGATGACAAAAGCAAGAAACGTGGAGCTGCTATTTGATGGAAGACCCACTTATATGATTATGAATGATTCAATGTACCCAAAGAAATAAATTATATACTCAAAAGTGCAAGATGCCACACGCGCACACTCATTTTGATCCTTGTCCATTATCACATTTATTTGGATGGGAGAAGAAAACAAATGAGAAGAAAAATTAAAATAAAATAAGTATATTTTTATGTTACTTTGAATTTTGATAGGGAGAAAATAGGGAGAAACCACGTATAAAGGAAAAGGGGGCATATGCAATTACAAAAAGAGGTTTGGATTGGACAACTAGTTAGCAAGAAAAATAGGCTAATAAGCTCTTTGCAAGTCAATTCCCCTGTCCGGATCTAACAAGAGGTTCCATTGCAATGCCTCCTGAAGAAGGCGGCGTCGAGAAGGTGGGCGACGATATCCCTTCCCCTGAATATGGCGGAAGTGAAAAGACACCTCTACACTCATCAGTAACCTGGGATGAAACCACAAGGTTACCCGAATCAACCACATCTAAGGGCGGAAGTTCACTTCTCAAGGCTACCTTTTCACTTTGGAGAGTTTAAGAGATATACATGATGAATATACATGATGAATATACATGATATAGATTTTTTTTGGGTTGGTTTGGAGAAATAGATTTACATGATGAATATATTTATATAAAGAGAAATAGATTTATATAAAGAGAAATAGATTTTTTTTGGGTTGGTTTGGAGAGTTTAAGAGATATACATGATGAATATAAAAACTTTAGCATTATCTTGTTACATTATGAATATGACATTTTATATATGTGTTATTTAATTTTAAAACAATATGACAATACATAATTATATAATAATGTATATAATTTTTTTTACATTAGTAATATATATCGATTAAATCCTTGTTCAGAAAGATAAAGAAGTGATAGTAAAAAAAAAAAAAAATATATATATATATATGGATGTTAAATTATATTAATTCCTTTACAGTATAATGAGGATGGGGATAAAATAATTATTGTATAAGCAACCTTTTACTCTACTCATAATTTTATGTAGAATGTAAATTTAACAAACTCAATCGTTAAATAATGTAATATTAATATGATGATTATACGTACTAAATTTTAGATAAATTAACATTTATTACATATATTTTAAAAAGTATACTATATATTAAATTAAGCTTATTTGTTAAAGTATCAAACAAGTTTTAAATTTTATGGAATATTATAAACTTGTTCTACATAATAATTACTTTCAATGTATATAGTTAAATTAATGAAATTTAATATCTATAAACGATTATTCAATAAAACATCAAAAAGTTACTAGACGGGGGTTGGTTCAAGTGGTACATGCTTGATTCCCCTTAAGCAAGGTCTCGAGTTCGAGTCTTGTGGATGGAAAAAATCCTCGCCGGGAGAGCTAGTCCCACCATGATGTGGATGTTCCTGGCTCGAACAGGATTGCCAAGAATACGTGTGATTAAAAAAAAAGTTACTAATAGAATGAGCTAATCCCGACCTTTATGATGATGCATAAAGCAATATATTTCAGTTTTTTATGGGTATTTTACTAATTATATGTACAAAGTGACTTCTTTCCGCACAATTTTCTCTCCATCATGATAGAAGAGAAAAACTTTTGTGGGCCGTACAATTATTTATTTTCGGCTTAAATATCATTTTGATCCCTACATTTTTTTTCGTATTTTTTGTTTAGTATCTGTAATTTTTTTTAAATTTAGTCCCCACTTTTTCAAATGTATGTTATTTTAGTCCCTGTCAACTTTTTCGTGTTTTTGGTTTTAGTCCTTGCCAACTTTTTTTTTAAATTTAGTCCTCACTTTTTCAAATATATGTTATTTTTAGTCTCTGACACTTTTAGTTTTAGTCTCTGCCAACTTTTCGTATTTTTGGTTTTAGTCCCTGCCAACTTTTCGTGTGTTTTGTTTTAGTCCCCGCCAACTTTTTTAAAATTTAGTCCAGTAAATCGTCAATTTTGTCCTTGAATGTGTTGGTCGTTGTCAAGTTATTCCCTGAATTACCAGAAACTAAAAGTTAGTCCCTGGAACTGTATTTCATACGTCAAAGTAGTCCCTCTATTAACAGAAGTATAACTCAGTCCTTGTAAGTTGATACTTACTGTCATTTTAATCCTTCAAATTTTAGTACGTAAGTTCAAATAAATCCCTAAAACTAACAAACCACTATCAAAGTAGTCCATGAAAGATTTGTTTTTGTTAACAGATAGACTGCTTTGACGGACGAAATACAGTTTCATGGACTAATTTTTAGTTTCTGCCAATTCATGGACTAACTTGACAGCGAGCAACACTTTCCGGGACCAAATTGACGATTTACTCAATTTAGTCCCTGCTAAAAGACAAAAAGTTAGCAGGGACTAAAACCAAAAGTTGGCAGGGACTGAAATAACATACATTTGAAAAAGTGGGTACTAAATTTAAAAACAAAAGTTGGCAGGAATTAAAACCAAAAACACGAAAAAATGTAGGGACCAAAATGATATTTAAGCCTTTATTTTCTTGCCTATTTTCCCCCTATCTTATACCAAACCAACTTTTTTTTTGGTGCACCAAAAAAAAACCAACTTTTTTTTGTTATTTTCTCTCCTCATATTTTATTTCTTGTTATTTTCATTTCAATCGTGTTATCTTTTTTTAATAAATAATAATACATAGTATATATTTTAATTAATAGGTATAAAAGTAGCCAAGCCTCTCAAATTTAAAACATGACTTTGATATATTTATTTTATATAAACATTTTTCTTAAGTATGATTTCATATTTAAAAAATATAACCTAAAAATTATTTTAAATTTTTTATTCATATAATGTTTTTTTAAAAGGTCTATGTGCTTACCTCTACTAAACTAACGGGTCTTATAAGATTTTACATAGATCAACAAACAAAATACTTAAATAGACCAACAAATATTTAATTTTAATATATTAAAATAAAAATATTATTAAAAATAACATTTTTAATTTATTTAAATATGTTAGTCTACTAAATTTAATTTTTTATAAAATGGCATAAACTTAATATTTTAATTATATATATATATATATTTAAAAGAAGGGTTTGTTTGTTTAAAGTTTGATAGATTTATGTTTGATAAATTTAAGTTTAAGAATTTTGTGTTTTGAAATAATATTGTGAAAGTAAGTTTAACAAAATGATTTTTGTTTAGATAGTAAAATTATTTTGAGGTGTTAATATAGTTATATTTTATGAATCCAAACTAAATTTATTACTAAGTCTTCTCAACGGGAAAATAAGAAATTTTTATTACTTTCAAACGTTGTGTTTGGCTATCTACAAACTTAATTTTTTGAATTTTCTCAACCAAAAAGTTACACAAACAAAATTATTTTTTTCTAAACTTCATTTGAAACTGTTAACTTACATTGGGGCAGGGGCGTAGCCAAGGGGGCTGGCAGGGGCCACGACCCCCCCCAAAAATTTTTAAATTTTTTATTAACTATATAGGTCCCGTATAATATATTTCATGAACTATTACTTCGACCCCCCTAAAAATTTTGTAGATTCTGTAATATTAAGTACTTCTTTACGACTCTTGCTATTTATCTTTATTTTGTCAAAAAAAAGTTTGAACTTTTTATTATTTCATTTTTTATATTGGTTATTTTTTTTTCTTATTTAGAGAAGATAAGATAATATTCAAAATTATACATAAGATTTTATTAGAAATATTAGTCTATAAAAAGTAAAAAGATTAAAAAGGGAAACATACGAACATTTCAAAGAATAGGAAAGAAGGGAGAAAATATCATTAGGTAACATAATATAACATTAAAAAAGATTTTGTTTGATTTGAATATTTTTTTAGAATTACATAAGAAATAAACTAAAAATTTGATTTGCAATTATCTGAATTAAATAAAAGATTTAATGAAAAGGCAGTTGAACTTCTTATACCCGGTTCAATTTTAGATCCCAAAGACTTTTTAAAATCATTTGATATTGAACAAATTTGTCAACTTCTTGAGAAATTTCATGCAGATGAAGGAACGAAGAGTTTCATTTAAATAAAATTTACTATTCTTAACTGAAATTATTTAATATTTTTATCATAATATTTAATAGGGTTAAATATGTTTTTAGTCCCTTAAAATATAGCGAAATTTGGTTTTAGTCCCTCATTTATTTCTTTATTGGTTTTGGTCCTCCATTTTTCAAAATCACATGATTTTAGTCCACGTCATTAGTTATATTTCGTTAAGTGTTGACGTATTAATATTTCTTGTAGATTTTTTTTATGTATTTTTTTTTAAATTTATTGCAGATTTCAAAATTAAAAAAAAATTCGTTTACATTCTAAAATTTGCGCGAAATTTACTATATATTTTTTTTTATAAGAAAGCGAAGAAATTTTATAATAGCATTTTTATGTAAAAAAATTTGTAGTTTTTTTTGAAAATTTACAGCACATTAATTTTCTAGAGAAAAATCGCAAGAAATTCTTGTAAATTTTTACTCGCGAAAAATCATAGTGAAACTATGAAAATGACTTAAGAGAATACAATTAATAAGGAGGACTAAAACCATGTGATTTTAAAAAATGGAGGACCAAAACCAATGAAAAAATAAATAAGGAACCAAAACCAAATTTCATCATATTTTGAGGGACCAAAAACATATTTAACCATTTTTAATATTTTATTCCGGCCCCCAAGGAAAAATTCCTGGTTACGCCCCTGCATTGGCGGAGGTGGAGTCAAACTCTAAACCCTACCATAACTGTATTTATTTGAATAAACCTTCTATACTCACCTAATAGTCCATTTCTACCCTTACAAAGGGTTTGTAAAATAACAACCAAAATACGCAAAGAGAATCACAGAAAATGTATAATTAACATTATGAAATTATCCACCTAACATTATGTCGAGCTTTAATTTCTACGCAAACATATTAGGCTACCTCCAGACAAAATCATGTTAGATGTTTATCAAGTCGTGACTCCGTCAGAAAGATAAATTTAAGATGTGGAGTCAAATAGTTTTCACATAGAAATGTGCGTAGTATATATATAAAATTAATTTTAACCATTGAAATTAAATATTTTAAAAAATAATTGAATACATTTTACAGTATTTAAATAAAAAATTTATAATATAACTATTTAAAATATCACATTTTCCCCAATATAACCCCAACCGTACTCTTAATTGCCAGCGCTGCAAACACAAAAGACATTATAGGAAGCCACGCATGACACAATACAAATGAAGCTTTGGAACTGAGACAAGTCAAGTCATCTTGGAGGAACAGTTTTTAGAACCTCCATCCATTCATGGAGATGGACCTGACAACTTTTCAATAATTTGTTTTGTGTTGGCATCCTTCGTTAATATGGTCTAACTGGGTAGGTCCCCTCCACCATAAAGTTCTTTCTTTTTTATTTTGGATTTTTTGGCTTTATGGCCATCAATATATTCTCACAATTTTTCTTAGTTGGTATGGTATGCATTTTCATATTATTTTGGAATATGTTAGTTCTCCTGCTTATCCCTTATCCAACATCCAAGTCTTAGAATCACAACTTCCATTTCATCTATTGGTTATTTGGCATTTAATTATCGGATATGGAATAAATAATTTCATGAACTAAATGATTTTTTTGGTGGCTATCATGAACTAAATGATAAAACTTGACATACTAACAAAAATAATTTAATTATATACAGAATTATATTGTAAATAAATTTACATTATGACATATGACTTAATGAATTTAGTAACACATGAATTGTCAATTTTCATTAAATGATATATTAGTCAATAATAATTATTTTTTATAAACTTTAATATATATACACGGCGAGTGTAAAAAAATTACACAGATACCTAATGATATGTTGTCACATCATTTATTGAATTTAATAACACATGAGATGTAATATTCATTAAATGATGTAGAGACACACTATTGGATGTCTGTGTAAATTTTCTTTACAATGACAATATATAAAAAAATTACACAGACACCCAATGATGTGCTGCCACATCATTTATTGAATTTAATAACACATAATATGTCATATTCAATAATTATGTGGCGGCACACTATTAGATGTTTGTGTAAAATTTCTTTACACTGACAGTATATATCAATTAAATCTTTTTTATAACATTTACTTCAAAATTAAATTCTTAACAAAACTCTAAACCTGGTGTGCTTATGGTTTAGGATTTGAGTTATAGAGCCTCTTTGGGTGGAACTTCTGCAGAAGTACTTTTAGGTGGAAAAAATAACATGAATCAAAAAAGTCAAATGCATTTAACTTTTCCATAAGTTAAAATTAGTTACTTTTGGAGAAGTTAAATGGGAGAGCTTTGGGAGTAGATGGTCTACAAAGACTATTTTTAACTTATGGAGAAGTTAAATACATTTGACATTTTTGATTCATGCTATTTTTTTCACCTAGAAGTACTTCTGCAGAAGTTCCACCCAAACAGGCTCATAGTGTATTTGAAGTGAGATATCTAATTCTAAGCTATATTCAGTTTGATGGAAAAAGATAAAATGAAGGATTGTGAAATGAAATAAAACAGAAATTCATTTCATTGTTTGTATTCCATCCAAAATCTCATTTTTCCCCTCTATTTGAAGGTAAGGAATAAATGAATTATTTTCTCTCTCCCAATTTAAAGGTATGAGATAACTTGTTTTTTGCCTTATAATTTCATTCCATTTCATTTCATAAAATGTTTAAATAAATACCGGGATATTTGGTTTGAAGCATAATCCCACCATAATCTGAGTTCAAAACTTTAAATGCCGGTAGGAGGAAGGAAAGAGGAAACAAAAATATTCAAATAAATGAATAATAATTTTATTTTTATAATTCATTTTATTTCATTCTAGTATTCCACTTATTAATTTATCCAAACATAAACTTAATGAGATATGATAGTTATTGAATGACCAAGACCCAATCCATAAAACTTTTAATGCCATAAGTACTGCCATCGTTGACTGAAATAGTGTCAAACAAGGAGGGTTAAAGAGACTCTCATTTAATAACAATCGGGTTGAGATGGATTCAGGCTTAATATAATCATTTAACTTGTAAGTGGAGTCAACTAGTCTCATCCTATTTCAACCTGATCTTAATTAAGAATAAATTTTCAGTACTAGAAACCAGTACATGGTTGAGTTTCTGAGTTTGTAAATTCAGAAATTGGTGGAGGGTAAGGGAGAAAGAAAAGACATCCCAGCCTGTCCCTCGCACATCCATTTATTTTATGCATTGTGGCAGATTTTGATTTGTGCAACTACTCGAACAGTTGAGAGCAGAGCAGAACGTAGCAGTATTATATCATTTACTCAGAAGCTGGTGGATGGCGAGCGAGTTGTCAATCCAATTGACTCCAAAACAGTAGTAAGTAATTGCCCCACCTATACAGTTCTGAATTCCATAAAGTGAACAGTTCAGTTCAGTTAAGAATTTGATCTACAATTAATGCATCAAGTACCCATATAAATTAACTTAACTAGTCTTCACAAGGATTACAATGATATAGTCAAGCTACTATTCCTAGAAATTCATGTCTGGAATGGAAGACTATTTAACATTAATTAACATAAGATAGATTGAAGATGTAAACATATGAAACTTGTAATTGTTAACAGCCTGAGCCAGCAGCCCTAAGGAAATTGTCGAAGGGGCTAGCAGGAGGCAGCTTCATGGGGTCCCTTGGCATTGGCAATGCAGCTACTTGGGAATACCCTCCACCATTTGCTACCTTTTCAAGTGCTGAGTTCATATTCATATTATCAACAATTGCCAGAAATGACTTATCAGCTGCTTGACTCTGATGGTTCTCGGAGGCTAGCCAATTTGAGAGCTTCTTCCTTGCAAATGTCCCAAGTGATTCACACTGGCTGGCCATCGTGTTGTATGGAAGGGGTGTAGTGGACACAGCTGTTCCTGCCACTTGACTGGCTACCTCTAATGCCTAAAACCAGTGGATGAAATGAAATGAAATGAAATGATCAGTAACAATGATATGTATTACACATGCAATGCAATCATTTGATAGAGATAGTTTGTACCGATTCCATAAGTTGTCCAATGCTGATAACATGAGGCACAGAAGGGGATACCGTCATCTTTGGAGTAAATCGAGAGAGGTCAGACACAGAAGCTTCACTGATTGTGTCATCTTCACCTACTGAATTTGAGGGAAAATCCTGAAAAACAAAAAAACTGATTAAAACATCCATGGTGATGTATAACAGGTGGCCATATGCTTTGAACCAAAAAGCACTTTTTTTATGCTAGCTAAGAGGCATTGTAGACTAGACTCATTATATTAAGCCATGGCCAGTGATATGTGAGCCGACAAATTATAATATTTCTGCATACATTCAGAACTGTTCTCAAATGCACACTTCAATATAACATCCTCATACAGGAAATTAATCTCCTGGTACCAGTTTACCCACTTAAAAATAACAAACTTTATCACGCTAACGGAGATAGCATACCCCATCAATTGACAGTGATTCATGGGAATGTAAAATCATTTGATTCTGATCAAGAATTGATTGTGGGCCAAACACAAATTCTTCATCAGGCTTGAATGTCTCTGACAGTAGCATAGCCAGGTTATCTGCATTCAGCTTAAGAAACAAAAACAGGAAACCAGAAAATGAGAGTGTGGCAAGATATGAACAAAATATGGTCCCTGAATAAAATGTAATACCTCAGTGATGTTAGCTAAGTTATGAACCAAAACATCCTTTATGTTCTGGTGATATTTACAAATTTTGTTCCGTAAATCAGATAATGTTGACATGGCCAACTGATTATCAGCAGCACTGCCATACTCTCTTACATCCACATGGCTCTTAGCATATACTTGATGATCGTCGCTTATACCCAAGAATGGATCAACCTGATTATATGGTAGCAGGCAGTTAACATATATTCTTTGGATTATGCATAAAACTCGGTTTTCATATTATCAAATCTGCAAGACAGTCCTTTAATATTAGAGAGTAGCAAGATCAGTCACTCACTTCAGATATTGCTAATGATGTGAACACATCACTCAGATCATGAATCTGATATATTTTACAGGCAAATATCAGCATACTAGCAGATAATACAAAGATAGATCTCTGACATGCTGGGGGCAATGTTCCTGCAAGAACAAGTACATCAATTTTGCATTCTGTTTTCAAAAAGAATAATTATAGTTCTTTCGAAATTAAATAATTTACATTAAGATAGTCTATATAGGTCATACCATTACTTGGATCCAACAACATAGTCCAGAGAGACAAAGGAAGCTGGAAGAAGCGGATCAACAGGTTATCTCTGTCTTTCAGGTTCTGCAGCATTGCATTTTGAAAGATTTTAACAATCAGAATAATGATTACAAAAGTACAACAGAAAGTGAAATCAAGATTGAGATTACAGTAAGTTCCCTAACAAAATGAGAATCCAATATTTGCTGAGTGTAGAAGCACCCATGATCTATAAGTAGGGCCATTAGTCAATGTGAATATAAGTATATAACTAAGACAAATGGAACCAGACTAAAGTTGAATGAAGACAGAACGATTTAAGATGATGAGGTCAACAAATTTCTATTGTTTCATTGTTTATGATAAAATTATTGACAAAAATACTTAATTCAGTAAGCATTAATTTCACTAAACTGCATTTTGAAGATTCACTTTTAATGGGTGGGAACTCAAGCATACAAAATTACAAACATTCAATTTGCATGCAAGGTCTGTCTAAAGGCACAAAGCAGTGAAGATGAAACTACTGGGATACAAACAATAATCAAGACATGACAAGTAATGTGAATGTGTTAAAAAAACTACCTTTATGCGTAAAACAATTAGTGTTAATATGAAGGAATGAGCTATAGCTTCAATATTTGAAGGTAAATTATCAGGAAGATTGGCTTGAATCCAAAAGGCAGAAAGCAGCTGGGCCATTTGATCTTCACTAAGTTTCATAACATATGGTTCCTGAGAGCCAATTCAATACCAAAACATGGTAAATAACCATTTACTTCTTACCAGGAAAAAAAAAAAACCATTTACTTAGAATAATCACAATTAAGAAAACCTATTGACGGAAATCGATTCAGCCACTTACTGTGTCAATCAAACTTGGTGATCCTGTAGCCCTATCAATGATAGAGCTGAGTTTGTAAAAGTTAGGGGAATTCTTTAAGCCACAGCCTTGCTTCCATTCTTCTGCCACAACATCCCTTTCTTTGCCATCATGAACAATATTCCCATGATTTTCTGCCTTGGTACCATCTCTGCCTCTGCGGAGCTTTTCAAGTAAAGCTGTAATTGAAGCAGATGCAGTGTGAGAATGCCTTTTATTGCGTTGATCTAGATATCTGGACCGCAGAGAGGACGCTTCATGTGTGTGGAAGGAACTCGGAAAAAGAAGTAAAGAAAATATAAGGTGTGCTCCAAGACGAGCTTCTACATCTGGATGCAACATTACTTTTAGAAGTTGCACAAGAAGAGACTCAGGAAATCCCTACATAGAAGCATAAGAATTGATCAATGGATGTATTCCAAGATAGCACCAATAAACCTCCTAAAATATTCAAACATGCAATCCAAAAGGGAAATTCACTAAAATGATGTATATAGTTCATTCTGAATTTTCCAAAAGAAGCAAATAGCTAAAAGGTTCATCTGTTCAAGCCACAAGGTTATATTCAAGACAGTGCCTCTTCCTCAGCAACATATAAATGTTTTAGTATATATCATCATATTTTGTAACAAAGTTACTATCAATTTGCAGTACAGATCCTTCACTTTAAACATTGTTAAATTAGAACAATCTCCCCTTACCTGCTGAGAACGTAAACGGGCAGATGCTAAAGTGACCGCACGAGCAAGGATTATCATTGATCCAATGGTTGCTCTACCAACAACACCAGATGGAATATTTTCTAGGGTTATTGCCATCAAGTCAAAGAGTGGCTGGGAATCAATGACCTAGTCAGCCAACAAAGAAAAAAAAGTAGTTCAGTAGCTGAATGGAATGCATTGACTGAGTAAACAGTGAATTGTGATTTTGTGAGAGGAGGGGGGTGCTTTATATAAACCTACCCCATTGGCAATTTCTAGTAAGCAGTTTTCAATGGAATTTTGAAGTGAGATATTCAAGTTCAACTCTTGCTCTCCAACAAATTCACCGGAGGCTTGAAGGCTTTTCCTAAGATGCCTACAAAGGTCACCAACGAAACCAATCTCTGCAATTCCCCTCCCTGATCTAATTTGCATAGCTAAAGATGTGGCAACTTGAACTACACAGGACTTAAGTTGGGGATCATTCATAACATTTTTGTGGTCCAGATGATGTATCACAGAAGCTAGAATTAAGCGTTGATTCCCTGCAGAGAAGGTAAAAAGTGAGGAAAACACCATTATGGGGCAAAATAGAAGGTTTTACAAACCTCTTATAACATTATTCATAGCTAATAGCTGTTTTAAAATCATAAACTCCACACAGATTTAAAGGTAAAACATGGAACATGATAACACATCAAGCCAGAAGTGGTAGGAGAAAAAAATACCTGTGTTCTCCATGAAGTAGGCCATGCTGGATAAAACCATCATTGCCAACCCATTCTGAGGAGCCCAATGTTGCCTTGAATCAAAGTATACAAACATTGGATCCAGTACACGACGCATAGTTGTGCTTTCCTTGGCTAATTCAACCATTCTTTGAATGCATATCTGAGCCCATATTTCTGGTTTTCCAATTTCTTCTCTATAGTAATTATAAGGGAGAAACCATAGAAGGGAACAGTGATTAAAAACTGTGTAACAAACCAAATGCCACAGCTGAAACAATTAATAAAGGGCATAACATTTAGCTCTCGAATAATAAATACCTAGTTAATAGGGAAGGATCCTTTATTTCTGGTCGTGGCTGAATGATCAAGCTGTCATTACCAATGACTGAACCACCCCGACCTTCAGACCGGACTACCTCATCCACCCAATTATGATGTACCTCTGCCCTGATGTCAGAATCTTCACTTTGTCGACTCCACTCATAGTTATCTAACGTGGCATGAACAATCTACATTTTCAAAGAAACGACAAATTAGAGATTACACATGACTAAAATAAAGAAAAGGAAATCACTTCGTAAATATGAAAACAGCTATTGATCAAATAAAACACAGCATAATGGCAGTTAAAAAAATGTTGTGTTTGATCCTAATTTCCTGCTAGTGCAAACTGCAAACCTTCACAACATATGGGTTATTAGACATGAAATTAAGACTTTCATGAAACCTTGGGATGATTAAAGTCAATGAAATATTTTCCATTAAAAAAAATTATTTCATCACAATTTCATCCCAATATTGGAAATACACTGAGTCCAACAATGATGATCAAGTCTGAGATCTCTTCCATCCATTGAAAATTGCAGATGTAAGGAAGCTTCATTAAAAGGCTAGAATGGTTTCAGTGGGGAGAAACTCAATAGCTTACCTCATCAAAATCAACAAAAATGTGTGAAAATTCAGCCATGAACCAAACCTGCCAATAGAAGAGGCTGTCAAATAAACATTGCACTTACTTCTAGAAAAATAATTTACCACAGCCATGAAATTTTACATGATGATAAACACTGAAAAGTAATCAACCTCAAAGAACTGAAACATACAACATCAGAAGCACAAAGTAAGTCAAACGAAGCACAATTTACCATTGCTGAAAGGCATTGCAAGCTTGATGCTCTCAAGCAGCGCTTTTCATGTGTTTCACCATGCTCCCGCGATAGCAAGCATACTTTCCTCACCAATTTTTCAATGTTATGAGTGTAAGTAGCATCTACCTGTTCTTTCATTGTGTCAATAGCATGAAAGTGCATGACAAAAAGATATAAGCTAATATACAGGACGGAAGAAAGTAGTAGGAGAAACAGATTAATTCACCATTAATTATTAATTAGAAAGACTGAATGTGACACCCAAGGCAGGACCTATAATTATCACTACACTTGCTCTACATTATTACGAGTATACTAATAAGCTCTGTTGCGGTCGTATACAAAGACATTGTGTCAACTTTTTCCTGTTTCCAAGTACATAAATCCAAGTAAAAATTGATCTAATAGACTTACAGTCATGCAGAAGCCAAACAAACAAACAGCCCAGAAATATCTTAGGCTTTTGGATTGTATTCTTCACCTGACAGTAGATGAACCTTGTTAAGGATTGGCAACCAAGTGTCTGAATGGTCTCATCCTTAGAATAGCCCAAGAGCTCCGAAATTACATTAAGCACATCAACGGCAAAATATGTTCTACAATATGCAGTACAAAGGGAAAAACTTATAAGATGAATCACATAAAAACTGTATGCTGGAGATCAATATCATAAAAGAAATTAACACATCAATTGTTTGATATTACAATTACAATTGATGCCAGCACACCACCAAATGAATATGGAAACATAAACTAATTAATCATGAGAAACTTACATCTGCACCTTACAAATGGAAAGCAGCTTGTTGAAAGCTTCAGTTATAATCTTGACCAGTTTGATGTGCTCAGATCTGAGTTCTTTGAAGCACCTTTCTTCAAGATATTTTGCTATCTAGCAGAAAGAGCATATATAGTGAACCTCTGCAATGAACTCAGCTAATTCAAGCATATCTTATTTTCCTCTTCCTTTATTTTTAAAAAAAGAAACAAAAATTACCAACATATGAGTGAAATAAAAGAATAAATACCTTTGGAATCCGGAAAGGATTTTTTGCTGCATATTCACACAATTTTACAATCTTCCTTTCACTGGGAAGCTCATCCTGAGAAGTATTACAAGGTATGAGTACCAGGGTTCTATTTCATGTACAAATGAATGGTAAAGTGAAAAGAGCCAGTTAATGAAGTAAATTCACCAACAAGCATCCTTGGTTTATTAGAATCATACAATTTTTCTTTACTTTGAAAACAAGAGATAACTGAAAACAGTAATTCATACTCATAATAATTGGCAAAAGACAGGACAATGTGTTTTTTTTTGGGGGGGGGGGGGGGGTACAAAATAGCAAGAAAGCCATACCAATGCACAGAAGTAGCAATGAGTTTCAATTTTTTAACTTCAGAGAAAGGAAAACCATTTTCTCCTTTCAATGGTTTAAAATGACACTATTTCTAACTACATTCGCCACAAAATTGTTTTCTAAGACATTATATTGGTTAAAAAAAGAGCATTAGCTAAAAGAGCTACAATGTTGGTTACTATTTCAATTTTCAAGGAAAAAGAAGTGTAATAAGACACCAACCGGGGATTTGGGGAAGATATCAGCAAGCAGTTTTCTGTATCGCTTGACTGGCTGGCGTGATCTTGACCTCAAAGCAGGACAACAAACACACATATTCCCACATGCGGGGAAGATCTTCCGGGAGATGATACCCATTACCTGCAATTCCCAAAATGAGAGAAAAATGCAGCCAAAATTAGACTAACCCAAGCTAAAATATTCAACTACAAATCTGAAAACCAGCAGAAAGATAACAAAACCAAAGAAAAATGCAAGAAAGGCATGATCCAAAGGACAGAGTCAGTAACAGCCCAAATGCAAAATGGGAAATGCGTAGAAGTTCACAAACATGTCCAGTTTTCAAAATGAAAAAAAAAATAGCACAGAAAAGAGAAAACCTTCAACCCAGAAAAGAATAAATAAAGCAGAAACGACCACGGACTATAAAGAAAGAAACTTTTTGAAACATCATCAACAGCATCGAAATTTTTTTCCTAAGGGATAATAACAACCAGAACCAAGGGTGACAATCACGATGTTTCTGGTACATCAAGAGAAGAAGGGAAACTACCGAGAAAGAGGAAAGATAAGTTGAGTACCTAGCCCTTTTGGAAGAAGATCTGGGAGTGGGAGGAGAACCCTCACAGAGAGTAAGAGCAAGCAATGGAGAGGAAGCGTGAATTGTAATCACTGTAGACAGTAAATAGAATTGGTGGGAGCAGTAAAAGAAAGAACCCAAACCAAAAATGGCGCGTGGGTTTGAGACAAGTTACTGGAACATAGGAAACTATGGTGTATGTGCTGCTAGATCACGTGATGGTGTCAGGAGTAAACACAAATCCACTTTCCTTTTTCTTTTTCTTTTGCTGTAAAAGTCTACCTCCACCCTGCTGTTTCAAACTGTTGTCAGAACTTGTAAGACACAACACAACGGAAATTTTTGATCGGGTATTTAAAAGAAAAACTCCCTGTGTGTGCAGTGTGCACGCTTATGAAACTGATGTTACATTACAAAAACCCCCCCTTTTTCTATTTTTTTCTGTAATTGTGAATTCTGAATAAGAAAGTTTGAAACTTTATTTTGAACTTCCCATGGGGGCGCCGCTAGTTCCCCATTCTCGGAATGTCTAGTGCTTTCTACTTGTCCCTCCGAGCAGATTTTATTATTTCAAGTTTGGATCAAGATATAATTCCTTTTTCTAACTTGGTAATAAATCTTTTGAAAAATAATTGTAGTAATGAATTATTTTTCAAAATTAAGATGAACCAAATGTGTGTTGGTGCCTTTGTTTGGACTCAATTAAGTTATTAATCCATTATTAATGCGGTATGATTATGAAGTTTAACATAAGGGTTATAATTGAAGTGCCTCATTATTCATTTCATTACAAGGATTAAAAAATTAGAAAATGAGAAATGCTGATGCCAGGCAATAGATTAGATCCTTGGGGATATAAAAGTAATAAGTGCACATGCTGTCGGAGCTTATAAATGTTGGGACTTAGCGGGCAATTTTGTTTTCAATATTTTGTTTTGATAAAATAATTAATACTATACTCCTAGTAGCGGAAAAGGGCCAAACAAAAGGATTACTTGGATGTTGAATTTATGCCTCTATGACTATAATGTTGTCTATTTTATAGGACCATAATGAGGTAGGCAACCGAGCATTGTTTGACTTATTTGGAAAACGGCGATGCCTTACAAGCGTAGCACGAGACACTATTTACATTGCACATGCCTAGGCTTATTGCACTTTGCACAAGTCTTTTATTAAATTATTAAACAATAGTTATTGTTATTTATATTTTTAAAATAACATATAAATAAAGATAAAACAAATTTTTAAGGGAAAATAAGCATGTTCTAGTTGAATCTCCGATTGATAAATTTTCTTTTAAAACGCCAATTTAAAAAACTTAAGAAATATATCTAACGAGAATTTGTTCAGTCAATGCTCCTTATAATTTTTATTCTTGAAATAAATAAACTAGTAAATCAATCTCTCACTTTTTTAGAGTCATGCAATTTAGTCTCCCAAATATTTCGATTGAAGATAAAAATGACAAATAACTAAATTTATTGATTTTTGGAAATAGATGGAATTAATTTGATTAAAAAAATTGAGGAACTAAAATTATACATTATTATCCAAATTAAAAGGATTATTTCTATCTCGAGTTCTTGACATAATCGTAAGCTAAATAATTTCAAAAGAAACAAGGATAGAGACATAATCGAATAATATTTTCTATAATCTACATCAGTAAATTAAATTAATTGCTATTTATGACCAAAATAAATTAATTGTTATTTGTAAACTACTTTGACTCATTCATTAAACAAACTAAACTAAATATAAATATAAACACTGACTTACTTACTACTCAAACTCCGTATTCTTTAATCAATCGATCATAAGTACAAAGCCCCACTGCCTAATGCTTATAATGATTTAATATCCATTACTACTGATTCTACAAAGAGAGATTTTATAATACACTTAGTTTAAAAAATATCATTTTTTTTGGTCTAAAAAATATCATTTTTTTTGCTCCAAAAAAAATATCATGTTAAATTATATGCTATAACAATTATGTACACAGCCCTTTCTAACATCTACCGTTTCCTCTATGTTTTAGAACCAATCAATAATCATAGTACATAATTACCGCCACGATAAATATCTTAATAGTTTAGAAAAACTAAGATGATTAAAGTTGAAGATAATGTGCTTGAGTATAGCAAGTGATCATAATATTGCATATAACACGCGTTGAGCTGCCTAATGGAAAAGAGTTATCTTAGACATGAATATTTGAGAATTAAAAAATATTTTAAAGATAAGCCAATACACAGTTTATTAGTCTGATTGAGATTAATTTATAATTAAACAAGTGAAAATTATATATTTTTAATGATAAAATTAAATAAAAATAAAATTTTAAATTAACATACGAGATTATATTATGTGTGAAAAAAAATGATAAAATTGTACGATAACCATTTATATATAAACCTTACATATAAATTTTTATTTGTTTCAAAAAAATTAAAAGAAAACAATTTAAACCAATTTTCTTATCCCATAATTTTCTAAACTATTTGAACCGATTCACTAACTTTTTTTATTTAATTTTTTATCCATGCTTAAGGACATCTAGTGGTTGAAAGGTTAGTGACGCTACCACGCAATGCATCAAGACAGTACCTGTTTATTTAAAAAAAAAAAATCCTGCCACAAGTATAATTGGATGGCACAATGTTGTTACATATTTGACAAATGTTACATATTTTCAAAATCAATTATTCTGAGTAAAATTAATTTTAAAATAAGTAAAAAAAAAAATTATCACTCTCTCTCATTGAACAAAGTTTATTCTAAACATTAAACACACAAACATATTCAAATTTTAACTTCAAAAATGATTTTATTTACCCAAAATAAAATCTTACTATAAACATATCCAAAATACTATTTCTAAATACATATTAATTTTTATAATATTTATTCATTTAAAATCCATTCTATCCAAATCCAAAATATCCAAATTCATTTTAGTTAGGATCACTTAATCATTGCAATGATGACAGACTGACAGCCATGTGGGATTCTATCACTCAGAACTTTATGGTTGTGGGCCTTTGGACATGAATGTAGACTTTGGGCCCCATCATACCCAAACAAACAAGAAAGCTAGTCTAAATAATCTTAATGAAAATGTAGAAAATATACTAATATAGTAAAAAATAAATAAATAAATAACACGGCCTAGTGCCGAATGGTCCCACTTATTAGACAAAAGTTTGAAAACGTCCTTCCCTCACGAGAGCTATTTCTATAAATCTATCCAGCACAGCACATTCCTTTATCCAAAAAAATAAATCCAGCACATCCCGTGAAACACAAGCATCAAAGCCCTCCCATTTCTGAAAGTGAATTGACCTTAGGTGACACCACTATGTCTATATGAACGGATTCTAAATTCATCAATGAGAGCCCAAGCAACAGAGACGAGATTGCTCTAATTCACACTAAGGTAAAAGCATTAAAAACATACTGGACCCTCAGCCTCAGCCAACTTCACATAAAGGTTGTTTTTCTTTTCCCCCTATCTTAAGCCAACCGCTTTAAGATGGATCAACGTGAGAGTCAACAATAATAAAAAAATTTAATAGCACAATAATTTACAAGTTAAGTTCCACGAACAAAAAAAGCATTAAATCATACAAGTGAATATGTCATTGTCCAACACCGAATTTTGATCGGAGGTTGTCCAGAATCTCTGCATACTCCATTGGAGTTGCCTCACTACAGAACACTTCATCCCAGATCTTGCGTAAGTCTGCACAAAATGTAACCAACACAATCCAATCAGGTTGACAACTCTGGTAATATTAACCATTAGTGCTAAAATAGCAATACCAAACCATAAATGAACCTTTCATTTTGTTTGTAAGCAACTCAGCAACAACACGAGATATATATAGTAGTAAAAGAAATTAAGAAAAAGTAAACTTATTTGAGATTCACATGACAAAATTCACTAAGCGCCAAAAGATAAATGCAATGTCCTATATCTTGTAAAACAGAAGCGCAATGTTATATTCAAGTCATGAGGCTCTGTCATCCAGTAAGCTAATTTATGGGTTGAGCTCTTCTCATGGGCTTTAGCCTTAAAAATAAACATGCACGATCATTACTACATATAAGATATCAAAAAGAAAACTGTCTCACGGGTCTAATGTTAAATGGGGCAATTTTGTACTATACAAGGATGATGGGTTAGAATGTATTTATTTAATTCTGGAGTCCCTATTGTCTTGTAAAGGGTCATCCTAACTTCAACGACTTATTTACATGATTTATTTAGTTTAGTTACTACCAGAATCCCTAATTTACTTTCTGCCATTTATTTTATCTTTATTTTCTGGGCAGGATTTGAAATCACAGGTTAGAAAGGTTGAAGTATAAAGCAAATGCATGGCTGTTTTCACCTCACCTTTTCTTTTTCCTGCTGGAAAGGTATTACACATTTTGTATCATCATCCCTTGTTTGGTTTGGTTGGTTGGGTAACATAGGGTTCTGAATGAGCAAAGCACCCCCACCAAAACCCAGTTTACTTTTGACACTATATGACCACACAAAGTCAAGGCTATGCTCCTTCTTAATTCAGGGATTTCAGTAATAAAACCCTTTTTGGCCAAAAGATAGAACTGGCAAAACATATAAATTTTGCAAATAGAAAGAAAATATTAAAATGCATTACATTCTTATACAGATTAGATTACATGCTTTAAATTGGAGACCGTTATTCCTGCTTATCATTCCTCTTTCTTATCCCTTTCTTCTACCTCTACATGTTTATCTGCTGAAACCTTTAAACTTTCAAGAGATTCAAAATGTGTGGCAACAACAACACTTACAATTTTACTACTAAAAAAACACATACCATCCTTGTCTGCTGATGGAAGGCACATTATGATCATATCAAATCTCGGTACCTTGATCAAATTCTCCATATAACTGATAGCCAGATCCATCTCTTCACTGCCAGAAGAGCAAATTCATTATCATGATTGAAGCTCATACAAAAGTCAAAACAATAAATAATTTTTATATAAATACTTACGTGAAAAAGGATGTAACACACTTGATGATCTCAATTAGCAGGGTAGATGATAAGGCATTTTTGAATATTTTCGGTAATTCATGGGGAGATATGGCCTAACATGCCAAAAGAAAAATAGTTTATTGCAATGCGGACCAGAGCACTGAACACCAGAAATTAATTTATAAAAGGAATCTCTTGTTCCAGCCAGTGGCAAATGTGCTTAAAATTGAAAATATAATCAAATCACAAATGCACAACAAAGTTGAATACCTTTAATAGACGAGCCTGCAAAGCAAGATCACCTGAAAACCCTCTCCAAGAGGCCTCAAATTGATAAGCGGTAGTTGGTGGTGTTATGTTTTTAGCAGCTTCAGCCATGGCTCGAGAAGCTGCACGAGAAGCAAGCTGTTGAATTGATGTTTTCATTTCTAGCTTTCTAGTACTGTGATTTCTCTGTCAAAAAATGTGAGACAACAAAATCATGTAAAAAAGGAATATGAACGAGAATAGGCAATAGGCAACTTTAGTTTACTAATGCCAAAACTGAAAAAAGAAATAAATTAGAAAAAAGAAATGCATATGGTGACTTCAACAAAGCTCCAAATAAATATAATGTGTATACTTCAAACTTAAATAAAAACTTGTGAGGAACAAAAAAAATATATCCTTATGCTTCTAAACATAAGAAAAAAATAAATATTGCTTCTAAACAGAACCAAAATATGCACTGAAAGTACGTTATTTAACAAGAGGGAAAGATTTCAAGATAAACCTCAACCTGCTCCAAACTGTTGCTTGAACTAGAAACTTCCTTAGAACCATCCCCTTCTTGTCCTTGAGTCCTGCTTCTGGCTTTTGTATCCCTGTTATCAGTCTCCTCCATTAAGAATGATTCTTTAGCAGGAATTTGCCGCTCATTACCCTGTCAACATAAGGAAACTTTAGGCTGGACAATATTTACATGAGAAACATCTTAACAAGGTAGTCTTCAATCTATCACATTAATGAACATAGAGATTTATGTTGAAAAGTGATGTTAAAAGCTCCACTTATTTGTACCTTATTGTGATGATGAACTTCAGATGGCCCTGACTTTTGAGTATCATGTGAAATGGAGTGGATTCTGCCTCCATTAACTTTTGTCTCTGACTTTCCCCATTTTTGAGCTCCCTGGACACTGCTTCTTAGTGCTCCAGATGCTTTCTGAAGAATTCCCTGGACAACAGGCATTTTAAAAAAATTAACCACTGCAACAGGGAGGGGGGGGGGGGGGGAGCAGACATGAAACCAGACTGGTTAATAGCACACTTTAGTAGCAGTGTCTGATTGCACAACACCGGTCACAAAGTGGCATCATGTCATGGGCAGATAGTGGATAAATTGCAGCCACTACGGCTAACATACAATTAAATGCTTGTTTATCCCCGCTTTTTGTTCAATTACCTGTTAGATTATTAAGGTGACTTTAAAATTTTCATATGTTTTCGCCCGTCAGAATGTAAATAGGGTTACTGCTCTGTTTCTTCACACCACTGATGCATTTGTTGCAAAGCCCTTTCTTATTTAGCACCAAACACGTCTTCTGGTGGCCCCAACACATTTTCTGTCAGCCCCTTAACCTGCATTGAGTCTGCTCCTCCTTCCAGAAACCAGACTGATTGCACAACACCGGTCACAAAGTGGCATCATGTCATGGGCAGATAGTGGATAAATTGCAGCCACTACGGCTAACATACAATTAAATGCTTGTTTATCCCCGCTTTTTGTTCAATTACCTGTTAGATTATTAAGGTGACTTTAAAATTTTCATATGTTTTCGCCCGTCAGAATGTAAATAGGGTTACTGCTCTGTTTCTTCACACCACTGATGCATTTGTTGCAAAGCCCTTTCTTATTTAGCACCAAACACGTCTTCTGGTGGCCCCAACACATTTTCTGTCAGCCCCTTAACCTGCATTGAGTCTGCTCCTCCTTCCAGAATTTGGTCATAGCTCATACAGGTCTGGCCTTTTTTTGTTGATGCAACTTTTTCCATGATTCCATCCCATCTTTCTTTTTTATGCAACACACACCCACTGTTCTGTCTCTATTTGGTATTGATTATTATTTCCAGCCTGCTTATTTATTTTTCATAAACTTAATATAGTGGTACATATTAATTAACACATCTACCAAACTCATTTTATTAATTGCATTATATATTCTAATATCCTAAAAGTTTATCCCATAAAGGCCATAATATCTGCTTACAAACAGCAGACTTCTATTAGATTCATCCTCTACAGTCTTATCATTTTCAATTTTTGACTCTATAAACCCAAAACATCACTCTCAAGTATCTTATCCCCTCTTTTCATCATTAAAGTCTTACTAACATTATAATCTTTATTCCATTCTGCTTTTGCTAAATTTAAGGCCCTTTTAACCTAGAATTTTCCTTAAAGGCATCAATCCATTTGATTTTGTATTGCATCTTAATCGTTTAAGCTCTCCACTACCATTAAATCTGCTTTACTATAGGTGCCACAATATATTGGCATACTGATGATTGAACCTAAAATTTCCATTCAACCATATATAATGCATCCCTTACTTCACTGTTCATTGTCTAGATAGCTATAAAAATGGGAAAATAACAAGTAATTAAAATCTGTGACATTTTGTAGTGGTTATATAATAACATAGTAGGACTTTCGATGTGCTTACTTTCTCATACAAAGACTTAGCATCAGCATACTGTTTCTTGATTTCTTGATTGTTAGGTTCCAACCTCAAGGCAAACTCCGCATCTGTCATTTAAGAAAATCAGATAGTCAACAAGTTCAAATATCAGAATGTTTTCATATTTGGATAATGGACGAGTATGTGGCTTGCATATTAACACACCTTCCATGGATTCTTTAATTTTCCCAAGTTCTTTTCTGGCTGTTGCTCGGCGTGAGTATGCTTTTATGTAACGATCATCAAGATTTAAGGCCTCTGTACAGTCATCCTCAGCCTCTTGGAATCTAGTGACACAAATAGGTGAGGAAAGAAACATATCACCTTCAGCAAAAGAAGTGCCCTTGTAGAGCATCAGTCAGGTGATAATAGGCCAATTAACACTTGAGAGTAAATGCAAACATTATTTTCTTATATTTAAAATCCTACTATAACTATTGACAAAATTCATCATTTTGTGAATATTTTGATGAACAAGCCATAATTCTTTAAAGACAAAAAATGTAAGCTTGCCTTCTAAGCTTGATATAGGCCATTGCCCTATTTGCATATGCTACAGCTGTTGGTGATAAGGCAATGCTCCTTGAATAGCAGTCGATAGCTTCCTTAAACTTCTTCTGTTTGAAAAACTCATTACCCTGGAAAACACAGATGGATTACGGTATCAGCATCATACAGGGCAGCAACACTAAAATCAATCCATATTATCCTAACTCCTAACAGATCAACTTCCCCCCACCATGTCACCCCAATACCAAAACAGAGGGAGAGCTACCAGATCTTTCTCGGAAGCAGCATCAGGAACATCTTCAGGAACAAAACTACTACGCACACGACTGAAAGGATCATTGTTTCTTGAGAAACCATACTGTCCTGAAGAAATAGTATCTCCTCTTGATGCCTTCTCCGCACCCACTGATCCAGTATTTCGAGAAGATGAACCCTTTGTAATTGCGGTCAGAATATCACACAACAAATTGTATTATGCATCCATACATAAACAAGCACATACACACATAGCATGCCAATATATGCAAAGACAAGAGGATCCTTTTCACCATCAGGACACACCATTCAAATACAAAGGAAGCAAAAAAATTCAGACAATAACCTAAGAAAGAAACTGATTCCTTTCATAAATGTGTACTGCTTCCGAACAGTAAATTCACAGACACATGGTTCAGATTTCCTTTGTACTGAAGTATGTTAGAAACAAACTGTAAGTCTGTAATATATAAACTAAGCTCCTTATATAGAGATGAAAATCCCCACAGATTACAAAACAGTATCACTAAATAGTAAAATACAGCCATTTGAAAATGGAGGAATTAGTCAAACAGTAAATCCGGGCTGTTGATGCTCCATTCATATTCCACCAGAAAAAAAATAAAAAGGAAAAAGAAAAAGCTATGATACATATAGAAACTGAATTGAAGAGTCAGTGTCACAATGTCAGTTGAAGTTTTGTAACACAAAGTTGCAGTTGGATGATGATTGCATGTTGCTAAGGTTAAGATAAAATTACCAACATTTTCCTTTTGTGACTTCACTTTTCGTGCTTTGTCCTTTCTAGAAAGTTCCCAATCCTGCAAGTCGTTTAAGAATCCCTGGAAATCCTGGTAATATGAGAAAGAAAATCGCCGATTAAGAACGTTCAGATAAGAAACAAAGAATTATTAAAAGTGCTCAAATGGCACCAGGAGGAATCGATTATACCATACTGTGCTGTGCTGGTGAAGTGCACTTGACACGACAGAGCAGAGAGAAACCACGAGAAGTGAACAAACAAAACAATAGATTATGGCCAGAGACGAGGTGGGTAATGGCGACTCTGAAAAGAACTTTCGCGAACTGAGTTTTTTGTTTGGGCCAGCCCATTAGCCTGAGCTTTTATTAAATGGGCTAAATTATTGTTTGTCGTTTGCTGAAGGCCTAGTCCATATCCAAAAACATATATACATGCGCTTTTTGATTTTTTCCCCTAAACCCTAATTCATAAAAAAAAGTTTAATAGAGTTAATTTTTTAAAAAAATTTTGAGTAGCGAGTAAAAATCATTTCACCCTCTTACCCCTAATATCTTTATCTTTATCTTTATTATATATAAAAGTAAGGTAGTGAAAATAGCCTATGAAATCTAAAGCGATGACATAATAGTAAATTTCTTTCAACAAAACTTCTAAAAATGGAAAGTATCTTTTACATTACAAATGATTAATATTATGAATCATCATTTATTAATTATAGTAATTATATTAATGTGAATGTCACTATAATGATAAAAATATTAATAAATACAAACAATAATAATAATAATTTAGAACATAACTAATAATTTTAAAAAATATAATACAAAACTTAAAACATAATAAAATAATTTTAAAAAACAAAACTTAATTTTAAAAAATATAATATGAAATTTAAAACATGTCCAGACACTTAAAAACCATTTTATAATTGTGTTAATAATAATTATGATAATTATTTCATTATAGTTATCTTTGTTATATTGAATATTAATATTAAAGCCCACTGTAGCAGATTCAATATTAAAGAAAAAGTTTATAACATAAATACAAATATAATATGAAATTTAAAATATAATAAAATAATTTTTAAAAAAATTATAATCATGTTAGTAGTAATTATTTAATTATAGTTGTGTTTATTATTTCAAATATCAATATTAAAGATCATTTAAATAATTTTAATATTAAAAATTACAAGAATTGTATTATAAGTATACAAAAAGCGTTTGCATAAGTCTCCATTATGAAGCTATACGAACTATCATATTTTAAATTGCACAAGCTATAAAGTCTTATAAAAAAATCACCATTTGATAATCCTTATGGACAATTATAAATTTGTACTTTAATAATTCAAGTGGTTATAGTATTAAAATAATTATTTTCCTGACCTGAAAAAAAATTAATTAATAGTTATCAATGTTATATTGTATTATATATCTATATAAATGTTATATTATGAGATAAGACTCTCATGACTCATAAGTATTATTTTGAAGTTGTTGATAGGACTTTCCGAGACATATTTCGATTCGCTTCCACAAATAGTATCAATCTTTCTTTTGGACAATAAGTAATTATTTTTTGTGGTGATTTTAGGCGGATCCTACATGTAATCCCTAAAGTGACAAGACAAGGTATAGTTCATGCTACCATCATCTCTCCGTATCTTTGAAATTATTGCAAGGTGTTAACATTAACAAAAAAACATGAGATTACAATATGCCGATTGAAATTTTAATGCGAAAGAATTGAAAAGATTTTTTGGCAGGGTGTTGAGCATTGGTGATGAAAGGAATAGGTAGGAAGATAATGACGAGGTGCATATTGAAATTCCACAAAATTTATTACTAAATGATTCAAGTGATCCCCTTATTTCTATTGTTCAAAGTAGATATCCTATGTTCTTAGAAAACATGAAAGAGCCAATCTACTTTCAAGATCAAGCTATTTTAGCACCCACAAATAAGGATGTCATCAGGGCGGGGGTGGGTAGTAAACTTTTTATATCCATATGTGTTAAAACTAACGGATACCCATGTGGGTAGTGGATATCCACTAATGTTTAAGAATTAAAATTTTTATAAAAAAGAGAAAATGTTATATAATATATTATATTATCATATTATATTAATATTATATATATAATTATCATTATATAATACTATTATGTGTTAATATATTAAAAATATCACTGTAGAATAATATAAAATAAATTATATCTAATCATAACCCCAAGGGATTGGTCGAGTGGAGTAAGACGGGGTCTTGTACCTGATAGGTTGCAGGTTCAAACCCTCACTTGTACCCTTGGGTTGAGGTAAAATGTAAATACCCTTGGACTAGGGCACCATCCCCTCGCCATAATTTTTTTGTTATAAAAAAAATTATATCTAATCATAAAATAATTAAAAAAATCCTAATATTCTATTATATTTAATGAAAAAAAATATTTTTTTATGAATGGGAGGGTCAAAAGACCAAATACAAAGGAAAAAGAAAAAAAAGAAACTAGCCCCCTCTCTCATACCAAGAGCCAACAACGTCAAAAAGGAAGGGCACAATAGCAAAATTAGGCAAAGAGTCAAAAACTCTAATTAGTATGCAGGTACCCGCGAGACGAGTAGTATAGTATTTGTTTCCACCAATTTTGTAAATATGTGAGTACCCATTGCGGGTATATCCGCGTAAATCCACATGTACAAGCTTTTTTGTCATCGCTAACCACAAATGATATTGTTGAGACTTTGAATGATTACATGTTATCACTCATTCCTGGTGAGACGAAATATTTTCTTAGTTTTGACAGCTCATGTCCAATAGATGTACACTTTAATAACCTTGATGATGTTCATACTCCCGAATTTCTCAATACAATAACTTCATTAGGACTTCTAACTCATGAGATTAAAGTAAAAGTATGTGTTACTATCATGCTGTTGAGAAATATAGACCGGACTTCTGTATTGTGCAATGGGAAAAGTCTCTTCAATACTCAAATGGGCACATATGATTTAGAAGCAAGAGTCATATCATGCAGTAATGTTAGAGAAAAGGCTTTCATTCTAAGACTCTCATTAATTCCATTAGAAAAAAGGAACTAACTTTTAAATTTCAACGAAGATTTGCAATGACAATCAACAAAAGTAAGGGACAATCTCTTAAACATGTTGGAAATTTTCTTCTAAGACCGGTTTATTCTCACGGCCAGTTGTATGTTGCACTCTCGAGAGTAACATCACGTAATACACTTAAAATTCTTATATGTGATGAAGAGGGAAATTCAACAAACATTACATCGGTCAAATTTGGTTTTCAAAGAAAGTCTTCCAAAATTTAATTTAGGTAAGTAATATTCTTCTTTCTTCTTTTCACATACACATACTTTATATTAAATTCTACGTTATTTTAACTTTAACTTCTCTTTTACAAAGATTACATCCAAATTCCTAACTCCAATAATCAGGGTTTATTTTCACAAGTTATATACTTCATCCAATATGTATATGTTTTTTTAATCCCTTTTCATAGAAACTCTTTTATCATGTATAATTTCTCCTCATAAACATATTTATTACAAATTATATACACATTCAAACCAAATTATATTTTAAAAAAATGCTAAAATATGTTTTTCGTCCATGTATTTTCGGTTAACTTTAGTATTCGTCCCTCACTTTTAAAACCTTTGTTGTTATCCCTATACTTTTAAAATACCTTAATCATAGTCCCTAACGTTAATTAATTCTATTAAGTTGCTATTGAATTCAATTGCTTAATAAATGAACTCAACATCCATATTGAGTAAATGAGACTCAACACCAAAGGGTAATATGTAAATCTATTAAACAGGTCAGTAATTTAACAAAGTTAATTAACATTAGGGACTACGATTAAGGTGTTTTAAAAGTATGAGGATATAAAACAAAGGTTTTAAAAGCTAGGGACGAAGACCAAAGTTGACCAAAACTATAAGGACGAAAAACATATTTTACCCTTTAAAAAATTACAATATTAATTTAACTTTAAAACTTATTTAACATTCCCATTACGAGCGTCCTCCGTGCATCGCACGGGCACCAGACTAGTAATTCAGTAAAAAGAACGGGCATGACATTTTTTGGTGAAGCCCATAGTCACGCATAACGCTCCAACAACTTCGTCCTCTCTGCGCAACCCTCGCCCTTCCCTTGCCACTGCGCCTCCGCGCGCACCACCTCTCACCACCTGCAGCGCCACCGCATCTCCTCCGCCCCAAGCCACCGCACCGCAACTGTTCAACCACCGTCCTCGCCGCGCAAGTATCACCCCATTCTTCCATTGTCTCCGCGCGCCACCGCGTGCACCGCCCCTATCCCTTCTTCTTGTGAAGGTTTTTTTTTAAAGAAAAACTAATCCCTTTTATTTTTTTTCTTCTTTTTTTAAAAAAATAAATTTATTTTATCTTCTTTTCTATTATTTTTATTTCAATACTTTAATTTGTTTTAATTTCTTTACCTATTCAATGTGTGTATATATTACTTAGGTGTGTATTTTAAATTTCAATATATCATGTAGTTAAATTTCATGTTATTTGTTTAATGTAAATATCCCTTTTTTGTAAATATATTGGTTGTAACTCTAAAATGTTGAAAAATAATCATGCAATAATAATTTGGTTATATTAACAAAATAGCATTTCTACCGTGAATATTATTCAAATTATATAGGACTATGGAGTATAGTCATTTGTTAACAAAATAGTCTTCGCAAACTGTAAATTATTTCCAAAATTAAGAAAAATGTTTTTCTTAAAAAAATAAAACGTTAAAGAATAACATTTCTACCGTTAACGGAACTTTGAAGTATAATAATTTGTTAACAAAATAGACCTCACACTTATAAATAATAAAAAATATTTTTCAAAATAAATAACGTTAAAACTAGCATTTTTAGCAATAACGTTCTCTCTCACAAATAAGAAAAAGAAATTTTTTACTTGATTAAAAATAAATTTTGCTAATAAAATCACTCAATGATCAAGTGATATTAAATGACTGCTAGGGCAAAATTTAAGAGTTAGTGTCCTTTTGGTTTACATTTGAGTAGAAATAATTCTAGAAATCAATAGTTGATATGAGTGATACACGTTGGAAGGAAAGTGATTTAAAATCAATTTTGCGAAACCATGATTTTACATTATTAAACGCTAAAACAAACGGAGGCTTAGCGTTACTGGAAAAATATAAATAATTATTTTATGAATTTGTATACTACAATTTATTAAATCTTCTGAACATGCTTCATTCGTGATAATCAAACTGTCATGTTGAGTTGGCGGTTAAGTCCTTTGGAAAAGGCTATAAGACCATGTTCAAAGGGAGAATGTTGATTAAATTCTTAAAATTAAAAATTCAATTAAGAATCCCACCCTATATTAGAGAGAGATGATATGAAAGTGAGTTGCTTAAAATTTAAATAAGTAACTATACATTATAATAATTGCGAGACTAAATAATATTTTAAGTTAAAATAAAACTTAATATAATGAAAGTGAAGTTGTTCTTTAGAGTTTCTACAATAAAGTAGAGAGCTGCTTAAATTATAAAATGTAAAAAATAAAGTTATGTATATTCATGGTGTCCACCTAAAAATTATTAAAATAGAAGTCAAGCAACTTGAGTAATTTGCTCCAATAGAGTTACTCCAATAAGACACTCAAACTCGGCCGAAATCTTCTGCAATTTTTTTTCAACAATTTTTTAATTTTTTTAAAATCACATATTGAAAAAATAAAATACCAAAATCTCATCCAGTTTTTGTTAACCTGAGAGGATCTCAGTCCCTCAAACCCACCCTTTTATTAAGAAAAAAGAAAAGAATGATAGTCATCAGGTTGATGTAAATCTTATTATTATTGTCACAAAAAAAAATTATTATCAATAGGGTTGATCCATGTGATATATACTTGATTTTTCTATTTAAATAATGTCTTAGATTTAATTATTGTGAATGGAAAAAAATCTCTAATGAAAGAGTTAACTCATTATAATATATATATATATATTTCCAATTCAAATGGAATCGCCTCTTACCTAGGATTGTGCTAAATAAAAAAAAAAAAACTTATTATTCTTAAAGAAACTAGTGCAGCCAAAACCCAAAAGTAAAATGTATTATGCCTAAGTTGGTGGTTTGTTGAATCTGTAATAGAATTTCTATCGAAGGGTTAGATTATTTAAATTTGATTGAAGAAGTTTAACGCGTGGTGTTAGGTGAGATAGAAAATATTTATTGAGGCTATTCTATTATGAGATTTTTTTAGGTGAGATCCTGTTATGAGATTTTAAATATATTATATAAAATTAAATGTTTTAGACATAAGCATTAACTTATTCCGAGGTGAAAAAATAAATGATGCGTTTTTTTAAGGCATCCTCCCTTTTTTTTTTAAATTATTTCTTAAGAATATGTTTGTGCTTTGAATTTTGGAGGGGAGGAGAGGGGAAGGAAAGGGAAGGGTTTATTGTAAGCCATTCCCCCTTTGTGTTTGTGAGTTTAAGTATTTTACAAAATCTTTTCCTCATCTTTTTTCCTCTCCCTTCTCCATTCAATCCTTTTCTTTCCCTCCTCTCTAAACTCACAAACACACCCTAAAAGAATCACTTCTTTTTTAAAAAGGAATTACTTATAAAATTTTTTAAAACTTTTGTCTAAACTTTTTTCAAGAAGCAGAATCAGACAATAATCAGTTTTCTGCTTTTTTTAAGAAACAACTCAAAATTGCTTCTTGAAAAAAATAGATAAAATAGAAGAGAGGGGGAACTTTTTAATAATGTAAAAGTATTTATTTAACAGTATAAAAGCACTTTATTTGATAAAGTACTTTTTTATGATTTTAGCCAAACAAAAATTTATTTCTAATTATACAAAAATCTCTAAAATAAAATCAATTTTTTAAACAATATAAAAAGTACTTTTTTTAAGCACAAACAAACTAGCCTAACTCTAATTTTTCCATTAAACACACTTTTAGGGAGGTGAGAAGCTTTAAATGTGACTAAAGCATGATTGTCCCAGATAATCGGAGATACATGTGGTTAATAGCAATTGATTGAAATGAAAGTGAAAGAAAAAAAAAAGAAATGAATGAAAGTAGGAGAAAAATGAAATGATTTGTTATGCTGTTTGAAATAAGAAAAAGTAAGAGATAATGAAAGGAGGAAAATTGAAAAAAAAAATATTGAATTAAATAAAAAAAATCTTTATTGTCCTTTTCTTTTTTAACTAAACAAAAAAAGTGCATTAAAAAATCCGTTTTCTATCCACATTATTTTTCATCTAATCTAGATACAAACAAATGATTAAGTTGAACCTTAATTTTTAATAAAGTCTATTTTGTCCATGAAGCCTTCAGTCACACTGTTGCTATTGGAGATAGCAATTAACTTTATGTGTATGTTTGGTTTATAATTATATAAAATTAATTTTAAAATCAATAATTAAAAACGAGTGACACACATTTTATAAAATATATTAAAAATAATAAATTAAAATCAATTATATAAAATTAATTGTATATTGTTCAGAATGTCTAATGAAAATCATTTGGGCTTTAAGCCCTCCTTATTAAAAAAAATCATTTAGCTATATGCCAATCTCATTTTAAAAAATTGTATAATTTAATTTACAGTTAAATGAAATAAATTTTAAAATTAATAATGAAAAAAAGTTTTTTTTACTAATATAACGTTTTTATTTTCAAACAAGTTGAAAATCATCTTTCAATCACGCTTTTTAGTGTCGTAAATTTTTTAAAAGCAAAATATAAAAGATATGATAGAATAAATAATGAGAAATTTAAGTTGAGAAATTCAAGTTGGGCTTGCAAGCATGTGAATTAACAGATAGGGGTTTGGTGGGTTTAGGCCCGTGAATAAGTTGGATTTACCAGCGACGCGAAGCACGTTGGTGGTAGTCAATACTCAAATCAGAGACAGAAGCGACGGTGAAAATGAGAGGAGAAGTTGTCCTCACGGCAGTGAGCAGGGTAGGGTCGTGGGTGACGGGAGCAATCCCTGTATTCTGCATAAAGGAGATGCAGTGGTCTTGTCAACATGATTGCCACTGTGTTTTCCTTTCCTTTCAATTCATGAGTTATTTGAAGCATCTCACTCCCTTCCCCCTCCCAGGCCTAGCCTTTGTTTTTGTTAGGGCCCTTCCTTTTCTTTTATGATGTTCATTCACCCACTCAATCTTAAAAAACTCACAATGAATCAGTCACTCACACATTCAATCAATCACCCATCACTCCCCCTCTTTCACCCCATTATAAATAATTCAATACTTTTAAATTTTTTAATGATTTAATACATATATAAATACAATATTTTAAAATGATAAATTTTGTGTTCTTTTAATATTTTTTTAAGCTGGTAAAATTAATATATCAAAAATTTAAAAATTATTCAATACAATATAAAAATGGTTAAAAATTACTTTTCTGGATACTCCTAAATTTAAGGGTGTGTTTAATAGAGTGGAAAAAAATAGGGTGGAAAGAAATAGAGAAAAGAGAAATTAAGTATAAAGAAATACGTGAGAAATAGTGAAGAAATTGAGTTGTTCGGTAAGAGAGAAATAAGAGTGAAATGGAGTGGAAATATGATTGTATTTCTCTCTCATCTTGTTTGGTAGGAGAGAAAAGGAATAAAGAGAAATAAGATTATAATTGAAAATACTAAAATACCCTTGAATAAATATTATTAAGTTAAATTTACTAATATTTAACTTTATAAATAGTATATATAAACAATTTATATAAAATATTGAAATATATATTTAAAGATATTTAAATTTATAAACTAATAAATATAATTAATTAAAAAAATTTAACATAACGTGGCATTTGCTAAGCATATAAATCACCGTTTTTTGGTGAATATATATATATTACTGTTGATAAAAAAAGAGTGTGGCATTGAGCGTGCATCTTATACCCTTTGTTTGGTTTGAAGAGAGAAATAGAGAAGAGAAAAATAGGAAAGAGAGATAAGAAAGAGAGAAATAGAGTAGAAATATATATTGTTTGGTATTAGAAAAATATGAGAGAGATAAAAGAGAAATTAATTATGCTAGTTGTTTGATTGTAGAGAAATAAGAAAGAGAGAAATGTGTAAAAAAGTAAAAAGACTAAACTGCTCTTGAAATAAAAAAAAACATAAAATATTTCACCCCAACCAAGGGCACAATTGACATTTCACACTCAAACCCCCTTACTCTCTCCCATTTCTCCTCTCTTATCGGGAGATTACAATTTCAGTGGGGGCCCACCATTTTTTCTAATCTCTCCCCTCTCCTTTTACCAATCCAAACCCGGTGGTGAGTAGAAATTTGTGACACCTCTCTCTCCCTTTTCTTTCTTCCCACAATCGCTCATAACAAACACAGCGATAATATATGGAGGCTCAAGACAATAAACAAAATAAAGGGGCATACACGTCCGAAAAAATTGCTCTTTCTCTCTCATAATTATCACACTTTCTTCGCAAATTTCACCCTAAAGAAGGGAAGAAAGTGGCGGGGTATGGATCTCACGCTGCCAATTTCTCTCTTCTCTAATTTATATTATACCAAACACAAAATCATACTTCTTTTTCCTCAATTTCTCTCCTTTCCCCCTAACTTCTTCGTTACCAAACTGAGCGTAAATACAAAATTTCTATTCAAATTCAAGTATTTTATGTTAATTGGGTTATTTGTAATATTTTATGATTATTTTGTGAGCTCTGGAGCTTAACACAAACAAGATAATCCCAACATAATAACATTTGTAGATTTAACAAAATCACGGTAGATAAAATGATTAGCGTGTAATTACATTATATCTTAAGTTTCATTGTTCATACCATAAACCCATAAATTTTGATTATATTTTACACCTATTTTTTTTCTTAATTTTTTTCATCACAACACTTATCATGTTTTTCACATTATGTCTCTTTTCTTTCTTCTTCTTTTCTATCTTTTGTGCTAACCTGCTTACACTTATCACACCCCTAAAAAGAATTATTATCTTAAACCCATACTTTTTTTTTTTATGAATTATGGAATAAAAAATAGAAACCATAAAAGTCAAGTTACAAACAAAACTAACCTAGCTGCCTCTGTGAAATAGAGACCCCGCAAAATATAAAAGGAATGGGATTAGGGCAAAGGGAGGGATGCAATCAAACTCCATGTACTCAACAGCTTGAGCCAGAGCCATTTTCTTGCAAAGTTGTCTGTAAGCTGGTTTGCTTTTTTCTGAGAGTATGCCTCCAACTCGTCTCCTCAAAGACTCTGGCCGTCTCCTTAATCTGCTTAATCAAGGCCGAACAAAGATGAGTATCATTGCAACCGTCATTTATCATTTTGATTGCCAGGAGTGAATCTCATTCAAAAATCACTTTCTTCAATCCTCTTCTCTTTGCTAAACGAACCCCCCTTAACAGACCCCAAGATCTCTGCTTCCATAATCGAGGTACAGTGAAGATGTTCACTGAAAGCAACTAAGAACAGACCTCCCTTATCGCGAATGACTCCCCCACAATAAGCTCTGCCTCGCGAAGTTGACAACACCCCATCAGTATTGACCCTGCTCTAATGCTGGCGGTGGGTACCAACGGATAAGGTAAGGAAAACCCATACTATTTTTGTTCCTATTTTCTTGTCAATTTTTAGATATAATTTTTTTATTTATAAATCCAGTACTACAACAATTGCATTTTTTTTCTTATTATACCATTATGCTAATTTTAATTTAATAAATGATCAACTGTTAAATCCAATAAATGTAATGGTATCACTTAACTGCTCACAACCATTTAATGAGATAAATAAATGAAGAGAGATAATGTGAAATTAAATAAAGGGTAAAATATTTTTTTTTAGTGAAAGTAACAATAATAATGATTATACTTCTAAATCTTAGTGTGCTTTGTGGACAGATAAATATGAATAGTATGACACTCAATACATCTTTTTTTTTCTGTTTCTTTATGCTCTGTTTGGTTGTAGTGTAGAAATAGAGAAGAGAGAAATAGAGAAGAGAGAAGTAGGAAAGAGAGAAATAGAGAAGAGATAGAGATGATTTGTGAGTTGTTTGGTAGGGAAGAAGTAGGTGAGAAATAGAAGAGAAATGAGAATTTGAGTTGTTTGGTTTGATTAAAGAGATAAGAGAGAAATGGTATATTTAATTGATTTAGTATTTATTCTATTCTGATAATCGATTATTTTATCATAATAATCAAATTCTCTTTATTTGTAATCGATTTTATTTGATAGTAATTGATTGTGACCCTAAAAAATTAGCACAATTTTGTGACCAGTAGTGCGCCATGGAAGGAAGCAAAAACCATGTCACCACTCACCACCATGGAAGCAGTGAAGCAGAATGTGAATCTCACCCCTCTCACTGACTCATTGAAGGCTTGAAGCCACCATAGAGTAGTCAGAACTGTTGTTCAAATACTTCCATCCCAAGTCGTGCCACCATGTCACCACCACTGCACCAAAGTCGCGCTACCAAGCCTGTCGCGGAGTCGCTGTCATGACCCACAACAATGTCCAAGACATCTCAGCCGGGGTGATGAAGAGGATGAAAGTCGTTTCCAGACTCTGCGCCTCTCACTGTTGCACCTGGAAGTCCTCGTCGTGCAAAGATGAAGATTTTGACGGAGAAGTTGAAGGGCGAGTCTTTGGTGCAGAGATGGTCGATTCGATGTGTGCCTTTCCTGTCCAAGCCGTGCGGCCAGCCTCCTTCCAGTCGTCCACCACCGCACCGCCGCATCGTCCCTGATCAGAAATCTCCACTGTCGCGATCAACCTCCAACAGTCGTCGTCCTCGCCACGTTGCATACCCCTTTCCCCCTTGCGAGCTCCGCCGCTGCGCACCGTCTGCAGCGCGCTCCAGCTGTCGTCGTGCAAGGTAACCGCTTCAATGGAGAAGATGGATGCTGCAACTGTGTGCATCTCTCTGGTTCGACTTTCTTATGGTTCGCGTCGCATTTCTTCGCTACCTCTCTACCAATTCAAAGAGAAGTCTGAATCTATGGGCCCCACCTTTCTTTTTAATTTCGTCTCCATTTCTTCGATGTACCAAACGATGGAAGTGCCTTCATTTCAACTGTATTTCTCTGCTCATTACCTATTTCTTCGATACTTTCCTCCAACCAAACGGAGTGTTAATCACATCCCATCATTCTCACGTTTTCAACCTCACGTTAAATTATATAAAATAAAATAACTATAGAAAATGTCAAAGAAATATAATTTCTCTTAAACTAAACCCCTATTTTGATTCTTAAATATTTGGATCGACCGTATTGGTCTTTAAAAGAGAAAAATTGTACCCTTGTCTCTAAAAGATGAAAAAAAAATTATTAGTTATTTTTCAATCATCAATTTAGCCCTAAAAATATATTAAATTTAAAAAGGATTTAATTGAATAATTTTTTTTATCTTTTAAGTATAAAAAAGGTTCCAAATTTCAAAAACTAATAGTAGTAAGGTTAAATATGTTTTTTTATCCTGGAAATATAGTGAAGTTTAATTATGGTTCCTTATTTATTTTTATTTGGTTTTGGTCCTCTACATATTGAAACCATATAATTTTAGTCCTCAATATTAGTTATGTTCGAGTAAGTGATGACACAAAATATTTCTTGTAGGTTTTTCTTCGGGTTTTCTTTTATTTTTTTTCCAACATATTTCAAAATGAATATGAAATTTCATTCAAAATCTAATATTTTATGGAAATTTCCTATGGGATATTTTATACCAAAGTAAAAAAAAAACACAACAACATTTTTTATGTAAAAATTAGTGAATTTTAAAAATTTACCATAGATTATTCTTCTATAGCAAAAATCACAAGAAACCCTGAAACCTAAACCCTAAACATGGGTTAAATATGTTTCTTGTCCGTTAAAATATAATGGAACTTGGTTTTGTTCCGTAAACCCTAATAATATAAACAATTACATATCTTTTCAAAGTTAGAATCAGGATTTAGGGCATGCATGTTTACAGATTTTAAAAATCGTCTTCTATTTCTAAAAATTGATCGAAAAACCTATTTGACAGACAATTTTTTAAAACAATTATGAAACGTGTAACTGAATTTTGGTTTTTAAAAACTAAAATTGTAAAACTAGTTTTGGAAATCTTTTTTTAGTTTTTTTTTTTTGTGTTGGAAATGCTGTAAAAAAATCATTTCATTTATAGAAAACAACTTTAAGTTTTCAAAAACTAAAAAATAAGATTGAATCAGACACACTCTTAGCCATTTCTTATATCTTAGAGTAACTGCAACATGTTGTGTAAGTCTCTCTCCCTTGTTAAGACACACTACAATAAGAGTATAAGTATTGAAGCATATTTTTCTTAAGCACGCTTGCTTATAAAAGCAAGGAACATGTGTAAGGATTCTCTCATGTCATCTCATCTCTCTAATAAACTTTATCTACAAAATAGCTAAAAATCAGCCATAAAATTTATTTATCTAGTGATTCTATAGGTATTTCATGGCTAAGTTTTGTTGAAGAGGCTGGAAAGGCCAGACAAGAATGGATGTAAAAAAGACTCGTACCCATGGATATCTGTGGATATATCCGCAATGGGTACCCGCATATTTGTATAATGGGTGAGGACAGATGTTTTACTACCCGCCCCGCGGGTACCCGCATACTCATTAAAACATATTTTTCTATTAAATATATTTGAATATTAGGATTTTTTATTATGAGATATAATTTTTTTATATTATTTTATGATGATATTTTTAATATATTAACACGTAATGGTATTATATAATGATTATTTATATATATAGTATGATATTATAATATATTACATAACATTTCCTCTCATTTTTTTTATAAAATTAAATTTTTAAATATTAATAGATACCCGCGAATATTCGTGGATATCCATTACTCGCATGAGTACCCGTTAATTTTAACTATGTATACGGATAGACACTACCCGTCCTCTCCCCGTTCCAACAAACATACGTGCCTTATTCAAATTGTGGTCGGCTTTCACAATATTAAAAAGGACAAATATTGTAAATAAGGGGTTAATACAAATTGATATTAATGAGATGTAAAGATCTTGTGTTATTTGTAGAGCGTCAATATTTAGGGAGTTCATTTATGTTGTTTTGTTTCTACAGTGTTTGGGAAAAGAGAATTAGCATAGTGTTGTTTTGGTCACATTCATTTGGTTTATCCATCAAAGAATTTATGCTTTGTTTGGTTGGGTGTAAGTAGAAGAGAAGTGGGGAGTGAGGATAGAAATAAGGGGGAAGTAAGAAATTTACCGAGTTTGATTTGTGAGAAAAGTAGAGTAGAAGTGAGTAAATGGGGTGGGACCCACTGTTTTAAGACTTCTCCCCAATTTAGACGAGAGGTAGGGGAGAAGTTCGAAAACCTTACCTTTAGATCGATTTTTACAAATGATAATCGATTATCATTTCCATTTTTGTAAAAAAAAAAATGATAATCGATCATTGTATTTAATAATCGATTTGTGACATTATTCTTGGTGGGAAGTAACAGAAAAATACTTTATTATACCATTTCTCTCCTACCTCTTCACTCAAACCAAACACATCAAATTTACATTTCTCTTTTACTTCTCACCTATCTCTCTCCTACCAAACAACCCATAAATCATCTTTATCTCTACTCTATTTTTCTCTTTCCTATTTCTCTTTTCTCTATTTTTCTCTTCCTTATTTATATCCTACAATCAAACAAATTGTTAGAGTTTTTTCACGCAAAACCTACCCCTGAATGTAATGTTTTTTTAAAAAAAAGATAAATAAACAATCTGAGAGTGAAAGTCATAGCTATGCACACACGGTCATTGAAAAAAATTAATAAATATTTTTCTTTTTATTTTTACACAATAAAACAACTATTTAAACAAATTTTTTTCTCATTTGTCTTGTATTTATCCTAAACCAAACAATGTTAATTTTTTTTTAAGTTCACATCCTTTCCTCTCTTTCCTATTTTTGTTTTTCTTATTTCTCTTATCTCTATTTTTGTGATTAATCAAAACAAAGGTTTAGTAAAATTCTTAGAATTATTGTATAAAGAAAGTGTGATATAATGCTTTAATCTTACATCATCCTTTGAAATGTTTCCACGTGTAATACGTTATAATGCAACAATCCACAAGCAGGCAGATCGGACTGGTGACAGCGACTCAGTCTGGCTCAATTGCATCTCCTGGGCCCATTTCTTTTCTCTGCTCCAACTACATTGCAAATTTACAACAGCACGCGTAATTGTATTTTTGCAATTACAGTGCAGTTAATCAAATCATTCTTTCTTTAATTAAAAGTTATATCGCCTGTCAATTTCTGTGTCTGATTAGTAGTAGAATTTAACATTATATTATAACCGACTAATTATAAGATTTGACAACTTTAGAAGCATTAAATTAAAGTGTAAAAATAACTCTTGATAATAAAAATTAATAGTTAGAAGTTAAAAAGTGATGAAATGTATGTAGATTAAGTCATTAAAAATCTACTAGGGTTGGCCTAATGGTTGGGGCTTTGGGTAGTTTAACATGAGATTTTAGGTTCAAATCCCATTGCTTTTCTTATAAGAAAAAGATTAAGTCATTAAAAAATTAATAATTAACTTTTAGTTTTTTAATTTATTAATTAAAATATATGTAGATAAATCATGATAGATATATTTGAGGAGTCAAATTCTTATTTATATATAAAATATGACTATTTAATTAAACTATAATGATCTATTAATAACTTTAATCTATTCATCTCTTAATATAAATTAATCAAATAAAAAACAAAAAATTTAAATATAATAAAATAGATATTTAAATATAGAGATCTCCTAATGAGTGTTCTAAGAGTTAAAAAAAATCAATATAGTATTATGCTAAGAGCACTCATTATCAATCACACCCATTTGTATTTTCCTTAAATATACGATGTCATGTATATAAAAAGATTTAATAAATATATATCATTATAAATAATTTATATAAACATTTACCCTTTGTTTGTTACGACTGATTTTGGGGAGAGAGAAGTTGGGGAGAGAGATCCACAAACAACCGTGTTTGTTTTAACAAGAGAGAGAGGTTTATTTGTTTTAAAAAATGATGGGGCCCACACCTAAATTAATCTCTCCATTGAAGAAGAGAAAGTGAGGAGAGAGTGAGGTTTATTTGTGAAAAGTCAATATTGCCCCTAGGTATATTTACAATTTGATGTGCAATTTTCCCTAATTTGTGATTTTTAATTTTTTATCTCAAGGGTATTTTAGTCTTTTTAACTTTTTACACATCTTTCTCTCTCATTTCTCCACATCCAAACAACTATCATAATTATTTTCTTTTCTATCTCTCTCTTATTTCTCTATTACCAAACAACCTCTATTTCTACTATATTTTTCTAGAGGTGTCAAAATGGGCCGGCCCGCCCGAACCCGCAATATGGGAGGGCTTGGGCATTTAAATTAGAGGCCCGAATTTTTGCCGGGCTTTTTAGCCCGAAAATGAAAAAGCCCGGTGTTAAGCGGGTTCGGGCCGGGCTACCCGATCGGGCTAACGGGCGGCCCGTTTTTAAAAAAAAATTTGCCTTGCTTTTGAGTTATGCTTAAGTTCGCTGGCATGGCCCATTTTTTATTTTTCTTTCATCTAAAAATGTTTGAAGTTCTGAAAATTGAAATTTCTACTGTGAAGTCAATGGATATGGTGAGAAATTATGATTTTCTTTTGATAGATAACTAATTAATTAAAGCAATTATGATCGAGTATATTATTATATTAGTGCATATATATACTTCTTCAAATCCAAGTTTGTC
Source organism: Sesbania bispinosa (assembly GCA_026901365.1). Classification (NCBI taxonomy): domain Eukaryota; kingdom Viridiplantae; phylum Streptophyta; class Magnoliopsida; order Fabales; family Fabaceae; genus Sesbania; species Sesbania bispinosa. The sequence goes on from QLOH01000081.1 coordinate 187,072, forward strand.
AAATATGTATTTTATAATCCTATTTTTGAAGAACAATTTTTGGAACAGGTGCAGTATAGGTTTATTTAATTTAATTTAATTACATATCAATTGAGTACTATTATAAAATGGAAAAATCTTGGAACAATTTAGAATCAATTTTGAAGAACAATTTTTGGAACAGATGCAGTATAGGTTTATTTAATTTAATTTAATTACATATCAATTGAGTACTATTATAAAATGGAAAAATCTTGGAACAATTTCGATTCATCGAATGCAAATTCATTTTGCTTTTCCCCTTTTAAATGATTTTTATAACTAAATTGTAATTTTTTTTAGTTTTGTAAAAGTATAATTGTTTACAATTTTTAATGAGCATCATTTTTGAATAAGTTAATTTTTTTTTTAACCGAGCTGGCCCGCACAAGCCCGCTACCCGCATAGGGCCGGGCTAGGGCACTAAGTTCACAGGACCGAATTTTAGCCGGGTATTTTAGCCCTGCCCGCACAAGCCCGCTACCCGATGCGGGCCGGGCCGGGCCGGGTAGCCCATTTTGACACCTCTATATTTCTCCATTTTTTCTCTCTTCCCTATCTCTCTCTTCCATATTTCTCTCTTCCCTGTTTCTTAATTTAAAACAAACAAAGGATTAATGACATGCTATCATTTCATGTATTATCATATTTAATAATTAATATGATAATATATCATTAGATGTATTTGTAATTTACCAACAGAGGTTGATTTAAGTGATACATGTTTGACTGAGAGAGCTGGTCCCACCATTATGTGAATGTTTCCGGCTCTAACAATCTCCCGACGAGATACCTTTTGTTAAAAAAAAATGTATTTGTAAATTTTTTCGTCCATTCATTAAACTCTATGTTTATCGTAATCATTAAGTTGTTTAACAACGGGCCTAGAACGACGGATTGAGAAGAGAGAAATGACTGTTACAAGAAAACTAAAATGACGCTGTAATCGTGGGAGAAAATTACGATTAAGAGTTTCCGAATATTATATTAGGTTTGGAATTAGGAATGTGGTTAATTAGAAGACACGAAGACAGCAACCCGCGGGATGCACGGGGGAAAATTTTCTGTTGTTGTGTAAATTCGTAACTGTGAGGCCCACTGACCCACCTCCCTTTCTTAATATCCTTCGTACCACGACTCTGCTTCAATAGAACCAGAATTTCTACTACTACACCAAATACCACTAGTGCCTCCTCCTATTCAGTTCTATTGTATCACTTCATCACTACTGTTTTTCTGCCCTGCTGATCTATTACTACTATCATCACCAGTGACAAAATACAAATTTGTTCTGAGAGAGAGAGAGAGAGAGAGAGGGGGAAAGAGAATCAATCAACCGGCACATGTGCAATGCAATACAATACAATGTTTGAGCATGTATGATTTTTAACCTTTCTCCCTTGCACTTGCACCACTACGTGCCGTTTACTGTTTAAGTTGACACTTGACACTTGACGCACTTTTTTAATCTGACTCTAACTACTGTACTCTACAGCAACCATGTGACTATTTTCAACTGTTTAAGCCTCCACTTTGTACCGGTACGCTTCAATTCATTCATGTCAAACAAAGAAAGAAAACACTTACAATGGCATCGGCATAAGAGAGAGAGAGAACCTACCAGTGTTTGAATCAATTAAGCTTAATTGGATCAAACTTTGACAAAACAAAATTCGAGGAATCGAAGCTACTCAAGAGCTCCTTCCACGTTCTCTCATTTTCTACGATTTAACTTCAAACACACTTTTCTTCTCTAGAGACTAGGGAGAGAGTTGCGTCATAATTGCAACTCATTGATAATGTGAGATGATACTAAGAAGTAAGAAACAGAAAGCTGTGGTGTACCAACAAATGAAATAAATTAGGTTACTGAGTAGAAATACTGCTACTTATATTATTACTCACATTTTCACACATATATTGTTACATTTTATCCCTCGGAAAAAAAGGGGAAAAAGATAATATGATTGGACATCTCTCCGAGATAGCAATATAATTAACTTATTATTATTTTCTTCAGGCTAATAACTGTGATGGAGTAGCAAGTGGATGTTACTGTAATGTTCTTGCAATTCATGTTGCAGTAAAAAAAGGTGCGAACCTGCAGTACCACGTGGTTAAATAATCAAGTCTCAAACTATGCTTGCGTCAAATTCTCATGTTGTATTAATATTTCATTTTCAGCTAAATTCAGAGAAGGAATCATTTTTGTTCTTAATAATCACATGTTATCCACCCATCCCAAGGGCAATTTGAATATTTCGAGAAATTCTCCAAGCTTGGAACATTAGCAGGGAATTATCTTTTTAATGCATAATCAAATAAAGATCTAAGTTGCCATTGTATGGTAGGAAGACAGGACTTATTCCTAAATAGTGAAAACCAAATATTACATAGACTTATTGTTGATCCTAGAAATGCATAACAATTGAAGTACAGAGGATTTATTTCTAAAATTTACATAAAACCTTATTAGCCTCCTCTCTCAATAATTGACCTTAGGATGAAGCATGGTTGCCACTAGCAGGTCCTCCAAGTGTCAAAACCAACCCTTGAAGGTCACTCCTGATTTTATGCTCTTCAGGTAACGAGGTAGTAGTAGTGCTTCTCATAACTGGAGATGGTCGAGCCAGTTGCCTTAAGCCATGGCAGGGCTCTGTCACATGATTTGAGCTTACAAATGGTTGACTTGAGGGAAATAAACATGATAAAGAACAATTTGGCTCAACACTGGTGGACACAACTCCTGCTCCCTGATACATTTTATCACATAAAGTGGTTAGATAACTTGATTCACTGCTCTACAATCAAAATGTGACAAATTATGGAAGCAAAGTTCAAAAGCTTACTGGTGCAAACAAGACTCCTCTGAAAATCCTTCCATTCACAGCTGCAGTCATTAGCAAACCTGAATCAAAGGCTCCATCAACTTTCCCACGAACTTCAGCACCAATCTAGGATTCAAAATCCAGAGTGAAGGAATAAGGAACAAAAAGAAGGAAATTTCAGCAGAGAAGGGTTCTAAAATTTGAAAGCAAAGGATTCACCATGTGTTGAGTGTGTCCTCTCCCTACAAGCTTCTGCTCTGTAGCTTGGTGTCGAGCTCCTTTTATATCCTCATTGACATGAAGATACTGTTCTTGTTTTGGTTGATATTCAAGGATATGAAGATCTTGTGGACTTCTTTGTGAGATATTCTTCAAACCTCTCTTATAACTTGAGACATTGTCAAGTTGGAAATTACTTGGGATTTTATTGATCACTTTGAGCCGATGATACTGTTGAGAATCCATGACAGAAGCATTCCTTTTTTGACCTGGGGTTTGTTCTTGATCAGATTGAGATGGAGATGAATGCTGGGACAGTGAAAGAGAATGTTCTTCTTGTTCTGATTCAACATTCCAAACCTTTGCAGCAGCAATTCTCCTCCTCTTCTGCTGTGAAGTTCCTGCATAAATTTACAATTTTCAGTTAATAAATCCCTGAGTCTCCTTTTAAGTGATGTTAAAACAGTCTTAACTCTTAACTTACCTGAATCAAAGTGATAAGGTTGCACTTTTTCTGATGCAACTTCACGAGCCCATTTTCCTAAGACTTCCATGTTATTCCCCATGCATGGAGTTTTCTGCTTCAGAACAAATTGTTAGTTCTTCTTTTCAGAAAAAAGAAATCAACTATTATAAAAGCAAGTGCTTGTTGTAACAATAATGCTACATGAACTTTTGTACCGAGTTGGCATCTGCTCCTCCTGGGATGGTCCTCTTTTCTTGATTCCAATAAGTTCCAAAAAGTTTGCACTTGGGAATATTGTAACACCCATTTGGATGCTCTGCACCAAGCTGCAAAACTAACAATTCATTCAAAGGACGTTCATCTTCCCCACACCTGCTATAAGACAAAGACAAAGCTATCAGAACGAAAATCTAATATGGGCATTGTCACATTGACTAATAGCGTGTTTGATTTACACCGGACGAAACGTGGATCTGAACCAATGCTTCCCTCAATAACGTTGATCTGGATCCACGTTTGAAACATGGTTTGGATGGAAACCAAACACAAAATAGTACTATACTAGTTAATTTGATGGAACATACCCGCCATATATGGCAATAGCCATGTCTGCAACAACAGCTGTGTGAGAAAACCTCCCCTGTGGCTGTTGACCATGTATATCAAGTTGAGTCCACAAACAAGTGCAAATATCAAAGACCCAGATGTCATTGCAATAACGTTTATCTCCAACCCCTCCAATGATGTAGACCTGTAAATCGTTGAAGAGTTCATCTACTTAGTTGATAAGTTCAAAATAGTACCACAATATCAATTAATGACCAAATGTCACTGCTAAATGCTGATGTATATAATACAAAGAAAACTTGCCTTGGTTCCAATATTCACTGCTGCATGACCTGCCCTGACTCCTGGTGAAGAGCCTTGAATTTTCAACTGTCATTAAAATGCAAGAAAACCATTATTAAGTCCCATGTAGTTGAAAATATGATCATTGATATTTCAAACTTTCAGAGAGGAGATCATACCCTTGACCAAGTCATTGTTTCTATATCAAACATATTAACATCACCATGATACTGATCACCACTGTCTCCACCATACACAATAAGCTTGTTCCCAATTGCAAGTGTAGTGTGACTGTCCCTAGGGATAGGCAAATCACCTTTGACCTCAGGAGAAGTCCATCTCATGGTTCGAAGGTCTAGAATATGCAAATCATTTAAATAATTTGCTTCACCTTCTCCATTTCCACCAAAAATCACTAATCTTTCATCACCAACAAGAGTGGCAGTGTGGCTTTCCCTTGGAGAAGGAGGAGTCCCTTCACATTTAGGACGAACCCACTCTTTGGTTACAAGATCCAGTATATGAGTATCATTTACCTTCTTGAACCCATTTGTACCACCAAACACTATCATTTTATGACCTACAAGAACAGCACTATGGCTATCTCTTGGACCTGGCTTTTCACCTGTAGTAACAAGCTTCCTCCAATCCATTTTGTCAAGGTCCAAACACAGAACATCGCTAAAATGCAATCCTCCACAACATCCCTGAAATGTATAGACACAGAACATTTTGTTATTTGAAAACAAATTTAAAGCTGACCATATGACAATCATAACAGGTAGAAAATTTTAATAATGTTCACTAGTTTTCAAGGCAATAAAATCTCAGAACACAAACTGCTCACATGTAAAGAATTGCAAGCAAGGAAATGACACGAAAGATAATTATGTTCATGCTTTACTACCATCATCTTGTTATCAGAGAATTTCTATTAAGAGTAAATGAAATGAGCTTTTAAGTTATTTTCTTTAAAGCTAATTGTGCTTAACAAGATAATATGAGGGTTTTACAATAATTAAACAATTCATCAAAAGATAAGAGAGTGAATAGACAGCTAATTAAGCAAAACTAAGACAAGGAAGTACTGTTTCTTTTGAATGCATGTATTATAAATTTCAAAACAGAGAAGAAGGAAAATGTGAATATTGCTATATTAAGAAAGCAGAGAAATGATCGTCAACCAAAAACGTATTGTCCCACTAATTAGAGAAAGAAAAATGAATTCAGTTAATTGTCCCTCGAAGAAACATATGTTGTAAGAAAAATTAGGAAAAAACTAAAATTCAGAGAAGAAAGTGTTTTGGTCATTAACCAAAGATAGCTAGAAAAACAGGGAAGCTGATCAGAAAGAAGTACTAGGAGCTTCTTAAATTATTGAGCACATCACAAGAATCAAAATTCTCAGTGACAAAGACGTACACATCCCCATGAGGCCAGAGCTCCTAAGAAGTTCAGACACCATTAACAAGGACAACCCAGTAACAAGAACTTCCACAAAATATTCAGAAACTTCTAAAAAATAAAACTTTTATATTTTTTCAATGAATAGAAAGGATTTGATTCATACCCCAAAGACATACATAAGCCCCTGGGAGAAGCAAGCAGTGTGCCCCCATCTTTCAGAAGGACTAAAACTCAAAACCTTTGGACACAACCACATTGCTTTCTTCTTCGCAGTTTCAGCAACCAAAGACCCCATGTGCGTTTCTCTCTCTCTTTCTCTTTGTTTATGTGATGAGCAAGTTTAATACTTGAACACAGTGCTTGACAACGATGAAAAAATGGGTAGTAGAGAAAGAGAGAGTCAAAAGAGGACATCAACAAGCCAAGTGATGTATCAACTATCAATATCAATAGACATGAAAAGATGGGCGCTTTCAAGTCCAAATCACTGGCAACCAACAGCAACAGATGGTTGTTGTGAAAAGAACATTATTTTTATTTTCTCTCCCTCCATATTAAACGATATAAATTTCTTTTCATCACTTAAATGTATGGTACTCTAGTGACCGGTAATAATATAATATAATAAATAAATGTACTAAGAATCACACTTCCCACTTCTTTTCTACTAATTCTGAATATTGACATAATTAATAAAACAAGTATTCATATTCATAATATAAACATACTGAGACACTAATGTTATGTTAGAAAGTAGAAACATTCGTGCGCTGTTTGGTTGGATAAGCTTGAAGAACATTAAGTAGTGATGTAAAATCATGGAACGTGACTGTTGAAGAGAAGAGAGAGAGTATTTTAAATCAGCTTCCTTTTGAATGAGTTTAATTTATATATTTATTTTTATTACTTACTACTACTACTATGTAGGTTTCTTACTTTATCAAAATGAAAATGGTGGAGTGTGGGGGCAAAGGGTTGTTGGAAATGATGAGGGAGGTGTTTTGGGTTTGAGGTCCTTTGACACATGATAGATAGTATAGGTAGTTCTAGGTTAGACAGGGAAAGCGCTCTTCCAAAACAAACATGGGTTTATATTTTAGGGCTCTTTCTGCTTGGAGTAATTAATAAATGTGATATGATGTAGGGATTGATGGAAGGTTAAGGCTTAAAATTGTTTTTCTGTGTTTCGTGTTCACCCAAGTCTCGAGTGGGATGTAGATCTAGAAATGTCTCTTTCCAAGGTTCCTTGGGGAAGTGTGGTGCTTTGTTTCGTGGAAATTCTTTTTAGTTTTGGGAAATGGGATGGTGTTTGTTTACCTTAAAATGGCCGACTGTGCACTGTTTTTTTAATCTGACCTTGTAAGAAAATTTTGGCTTAATTTGTACTAGTACTTTACTGTATCTTCTTCTTATTGTTACTATTAGTATAATTTTGGGTTTTTAGTGATTTTTTAACAAACTCAACTTTTTTCAATTATTACAATTAAGTTCTTTTTATTATTTTTTACGTTAGAATTTTCAAAATTTCCAAATTTTTACTTAATATTCACAAATTAAATTATTTTAAATATTTTTTACACAAAATTCACCAACTAAAATATCACAATTTACCCAAAATTAAAAGCTATAATTTTCCCTTCAAAGTTTAATCTCACTTTATACATATATTGAAAATCTTAAAATTATTTCATATATTAAATTTATCAAAAATCCCAAAATATTTTGATAAAATAAAATTTGAGAGTTTTAGGTAGAAGAAAGTTAACAATGTGGGATCAAATTTACTTAATTTTAAAAAATAAAGAGACTTAATTTACTCAAAAAAAATTAGGGACCAAAATCACATATATCTTTAAAATTAATTAGATTAAAATTAAGTCAAAAAGAAATTTATTTATAAAAAATTTCTCATGTGTTGTATGAATACATAAAAATATGAATTATATAAAATATAAGTTTTATTTTTACTTAATATTCACAAATTAAATTATTTTAAATATTTTTTACTCAAAATTCACCAACTAAAATATCACATTTTACTCAAAGGAACTCAAAAACAGGAAGCTCTTATTTCTTGGAAATTCTCTCCTAGAGATCATGTTAAACTCAATGTTGATGGCTCGGTTAGAGGGTTATTTGGCCAGGCTGTTGGTGGTGGGCTTTTAGATATGCTGATGGAAAATTCATGGCTGGATTTACTTGTAATATTGGGGTCTGTTCTGCAGTTAAAAGCTCAACTCTGGGCTCTACTGCATGGGATCAATCTTGCAAAGAATCAAGGAGTTACAAAAGTAATTATTGAGCTGGACTCTAAGTTAGCTCTTGATTTGGTTACCAAAGATTGTGCAGAGGATCATCACTGTCATAGCTTTGTTAGAGATATCCAGGAAGCTTTATCTTGGGATTGGACAGTCAATCTTGCTCATACATTTAGAGAAGACAATAGAGTTGCGGATCATCTAGCTAATATGGGGCATTATGTTCCCTTAGGGTTTCATTCTTTTTTATCTTGTCCTGAATCTTTAATTCCCTTCCTAAAAGAAGATTTTTAGGGAGTAGCTTTTTTCTACACAAGTTCCTATCTTGTAGTTGTTTCTTGGCCTTTTAGCCCCTCCAATAATAAAAAATATCACATTTTATCCAAAATTAAAAACTATAATTTTCCCTTCAAAGTTTAATCTCACTTTATACATATATTGAAAATTTCTAAATTATTTTATGTATTAAATTCATCACAGATCCCTAAATATTTTGATAAAATAAATTTTGAAAGTTTTAGGTAAAAGAAAGCTAACAATGTGGGATAAAATTTACTTCATTTTAAAAATAAAGAGATTTAATTTACTCAAAAAGTTAGGAACCAAAATCACATATATATCTTTTAAATTAATTAGATCAAAAGTGAAATTAAGTCAAAAAGAAATTTATTTCTAACAAATATCTAATGTATTGTAAGAATACATAAAATATGAATTATATAAAATTTAAGTTTTATTTTGAAATATCAATGAAAAATATTAAAAATACTTTTATTATATTTAATATATTAAATGAAAAATTTAAAGATTAGTTTTAAGGAATTAAGATTTTTTTAAAAAATAATAATTAAATTTGTTTTGAAAATTATCATATATCACAAAATTAAAAAAATTGTAGCTGCATAAAAAATATGGGTTGTCACATATAAAATTTTATTGTGTTTTAGTAACATACTACCCCGGACTTGAATATAAGCAAAAATAACTAAATTCACACGTATTAAGAAAGTTAGTTAAACTCATTAAATTTTCTTGGTATCATGTAAAAAGTATTTGCATTACCTAAATTACCCTACATTCAATTTTATTGAAAATTGTTTCAAGTGGACATACTCTCTTTCTATTGGCACATGATTCATTAAATAGAGTGGTTGGAAAATAAAATCAAAGGGCATTTTGGATTTATCTCATTAAATAAGGTAAAAATAGTTAAGATTTGCTTATATTTTAGTCCACCAAATATGAGTTTTCTTTGCTTATATTCAAGTCCAGAGGGAGTACTGAGATAAGATGGGTAGTATGGAAACAACAATTGGGGCATGTGTGAGAGTTCTCGCCGATGTATATTACTACCTCCGTTCTTATTTAACTGTCCACTTTGACTAAAAACACACATATTAAGGAATGCAATTATTACTCTCGTTTTCATGGAAATAAATTTTAAACTTTCTATTTTACCCCTTTATCTCTCTTACTACTATTGGCTCTCATTAGTTTTTAATAGTGGGTCATTTATTAACATGGGGTAAAATGGAGAAAAGTGCATTTATTAGTACATTGGGTTCGTAAGTGGACAGTTAAATAGAAACAATTTTTTTCTTTGAAAGTGGACAGTTAATAGGAACGGAGGTAGTAGTTTGATTAAAGAGAGACTTAAGTATGTTTTTAGTCCCTATAAATATAGATCATTTTGTTTTTAGTCCCTGTAAATTTTTTTTTTTGGTTTTTCATCCCTATAAAATTTTCCGTTTGTCATTTTGGTCCCTGGTGTTAACTTTAGCTTATGTGGCTGACGAAGTACCACATCATCCTGCCACATGTGATTTTTCTACCCGGTTTAAATTTGGTTTTAGTCCATATAAATATGGTTCTTTTGTTTTTAGTCCCTATAATTTTTCACCCCAATCTCATCCTCATCCAACATCACAGTGTCTTTTTGCTTCTTCTAATGCATTGTTACACTAGAAATTCTTGAACTCCTCGTGGGTTTAAGGAAATAAATTCTTTATGTATTCAATTATTTGAAATTTCAATACATTTGAATTCACTGTATAAAGTGGAAAAAAACTTGTAACGACCATTTTCTTCTCTGCAATTCTTTTTGTTTGTCTATTAACTAACAAAATTCTCATTTGATTTTATGTTTGTTGATGACCTATAACTTGATGTAATTTGTCCTATAGGTAACAAAAAAAGGCTTGTAATTATAAATCAAGTGAAAATTTTATCAGTCAATAGACAGAAAAAATTGCAGAGAAAGAAAGGTCGTTACAAGTTTCCCCCCTTTATACAGTGATCCAAGTGTGTTGAAATTTCAAATAATTAAATACATAAAGAATTTATTTCTTAAACCCACGAGTAGTTCTAGAATTTCAAGTGTAATAATGCAATATAAGAAGTGAAATGACATTGTGATGTTGAATGGGGACGAGATTGTGGTGAAAAACCCAATAAAAATTGTAGAGATTAAAATCAAAAGGATCATATTTATAGGGATTAAAAACACATTTAAGTTGAGCAGAAACAACACATGTGACATGCTGTGACACTCCGCTAACCACATAAGCTTAAAGTTAACGGCAGGGACCGAAATGACAAACAGAAAAATTTATAGGGATGAAAAACCAAAAAATATTTTTACAGGGATTAAAAACAAACTAAACTATATTATAGGGACTAAAAACATATTTAAGCCTTAGTAATAAATGTTATTAAACTCGGATCGGTCATTGATTCAGTAAAGTACAGAGTGAATATGTCACTGGTTCAACAAGTGAGTCAGTGATTGAGCTGGAAATATATTAAATATATTAATATATATGTGTGTGAAATATATATTTTTAACATAAAATTAAGTGTTCATTTACTTATTAATTATAGCATAGTGATTTAGTTTAATTTGTATGGATTAAGACTTTTATATTTATATTATATATATATATATATATATATATATAAATTGGCATATATGAGTAGTCTGGTGGTGCAACCCCTTGCCTAGTGTGAAGAGGAGGACGTAGGGGTTTGAATCCCTACTCTTGGTTGTTTTTTTTTTTTTAAGTAAAATTGTTGGGATTTGCACATTTGGGCGCGCAAGTTGTACTCGACCTGGGTTGATCCACACAGTTTTTCAGGTTGATGACTAGTTTGACCGGCTCAAACGCATAATTAATACGCACTCATGACTGGATCAATTGTGAGTTCGATTTCTGATCCAACTGGTTGAATTGCCCAGTTCGAGTTTAATAACGCTGGAAAAAATGGTGAAGGTTTTTTCTTGTGTAAAGGAGATTGAATTAAAAGTTTAACGCTTTGTTTGGTTCCAAAGTGCGATTAGGGAAGAGAGAAACAAAAATGGAAATGAGACTATTTACAGATTGTTTAGTATGGGAAAAGTAAATGTAAAATGGTCCTCCTAATGAGTGCTATAAGGACATTGATTAGGGAATCCATATATAGTAGGTCCTTATTGAAAATTACAGCATTGATTGTATTTATAGTATTAAATATTACATGGTCCAATAAAAACTTTCTCTTTTAGTTCCTTAACCAACACATGTTTGCCACTTAGTTGCATATGGACTTTGCATCATCCCAATGCAAATCCAACACTATTAGCATGTTTGTGTAGTTGTTCAATAGCTGACAAACATACGTTGGATAAATCCAACTCTATATTGCTTTTGCCTTGGGATGATGTAATTCTACGTTTACAACAGTGGTAAAAAAAAAGCTATATGTTGGATACAAATGAATGCACGATATTTCAAGCATACATCCAATATTTTTAGGATACTTATTAGCATTTTTCCATGTAAAATATATAAAAAGAGATGTGGTAGCATAATATTTAATGTACGAGAAAAGATACTACAAGAAAAATAAAAAAATCACACTCAACTACTTTTTTTTTTTGGCTAAAATCTCAATAATAAATTATGAGTGTTGCATAATCAATTTCTACAACTCAAACCACTTCTTAGATGATTATTGGGTTGGTTCGAGTTGGGTGATTGGATTATATAAAAAATATCTTTAGATAAAAAGAATGATTGTGACCTTCTCTTTGAAGCATTACTTAACTAGCTATATAATCAGAACTTGAATACTGGGTACTTGTTTTTAACATAAAATATAAATTTAAATAGATTAACCTTAACCTTAAACTTAATTTAATCAGAAGTATTTAAAATTAAGTCTTTAAACTTTGATATGAACAGACTACATAGATAACCAGAAACAAGCAAATTGATCATTTTCCACAACATGATAGAGGGGGAGAAAGTACAACAGATCACTGGGAAGAAGGAAGATGGGCATTTAGCAGTTACCTCTTTGTTTGGTTTAATGAGAGAAATAGGGAAGAAAGAAATAAGAAACAGAGAGATAAGGAAGAGGAGAAATAGTAGAGAAATTAAATAGAAATAGAGGTTGTTTGGTATTAGAGAAATGAGAGAGAGATAGAAGAGAAATTAATTATGATAGTTGTTTGGTTGTGGAGAAATGAGATAAAGAGAAATGTGTAAACGTTAAAAGATGAAACTACCCTTAAAATAGAAAACATTAAAATAATTCAAATTTGCTTATTTGTACAGGAGAGGGTAAAAATCGACTTCCTGTATCAATCCCTTCTCACCCTCTATCTCTCCCCTGCATAAGGGAGAGTTTTTTTGGTGGGACACCACCTCTTTTATACTCTCAAACTCTCTCCCTATCGTTCCAAACGAGATGGTTCCCCACTTTCTCTGCTAACTCTCTCTCTTTCGCGTTTCACCTATAACAACAAAGGGTTAGAGAGTAACGTAGAAATACACGCGATGCGACAAACACGAGAGCGTTGTCAATGGATTTCAAAACTTTAATGCTATGTTTGGTGAGAGTAAAGAAATGGAGAGAAAAGAAATGAGTAGAAGAGAAGTGAGAAGAAGAGAAACTAGATGTGAAATACGGGGAGAAATAAAGGTTGTTTTGTGTGAGTGAAATAGGTCAAGAAATAGAGAGAACTGTGGAAGTAGGTTGTTTGGTGTGTATGGATGAAATAGAAGAGAAATAACCTTTTTTGCCAGAATTGATTTTTTTTTTGTCAAAAGTCGATTTTTTGCCAAAATAGAAGAGAAATCGATTTTTTTGGCCAAAATCGATTATTTTGTAGTCACTAATCGATTCTTTGGGTCAGTAATCGATTATTTTGGGACAACAACTATTTCTCTCCTTTTCTCTAGCAAAGAGGAGAGAAATGTTTTTTGTATGGGGCCCATCAGTTTTTGCTATTTCTCCTTCCACAGGCTCACCAAACAGGGCTAGCATGTGCATTTCTACCCACTTCAACCCACCACCTCCATTTCCCCCATTTCTATAGGCACAACAGGGACTAAGGCTGTGTTTGGATCTGTTTATGAGAAATTAAATTAAGAAATAGTAAAATTTTCATCGATTATGATTACTTAATTTAATTCCTTAACATGGAAAAACTTTTATTTTATATATATATATATATATATATAAAAGGAGAGTTCAAATTATACCAATGTAAATTACACTAAGTATTACACCGCTGATATTCTCTTTTAATCCAGCATTATATACAATTTTAATAATATCATATAAAGAATGTTCAATGTTATATGTTTTTTTATAAGCAAAATGAAATAAAATGAGCATATATTCAAACTTATTACAAAGTTTCAGCCAACATTATACAAGAGCACAAAATGTTATATTCTTTTAATAATTATATATTTTAAATATTAAATTATTTAAAATATTGAATTAGCTTTAAATAATTATTTGAAACATATCTCAATTTACTCAAATAAAATTAAGTTTCCAAAACGCTAATATTCTAGAACCTTGCTAATAGGACAATACTGATATGCCCTAGGGATGACAATTGAGCTCAAGCCCTATGGGTATCCGCAAAAAATATCCGTAATGGGTAGGGTAAAAACCCGTAAAGTGATATAATATATTAAAATTAAAATATATTTTTATAACTATCTATTTGTTTTTTTACATTATAATATATGACTAATTAGTGTTAACAATCATTTTTTACAAATCTTGAAGAATTCTAACACATGATATCTAAGTTTATAAAATAATGTGACGTGAAAATATATTGTAATATTTAATAAAAATTTTGAACCTTAGATCATTTGTTGTGTTTTAGAACATTAACATATTGTGTTTCAATGTAATTAATTTGTTGTATATATCACTGATATTAAAAATTATGTTTAGACGATCTTCAAGTAATTTTTCAATTGAGATATAGTTTTCTTAAATTAATATTTTTTAATAAGTTGTTAATTTTTACTTAATAAAAGTGCAGGTAACGAAAGCGAGTACGAGCATATAAGTACCCAACGGGTATGAGGACGGGCACTAAAGTTACTGCCCACACGGGTACGGGCGGGGGTACGCACTTTTTTTGAAAACGTGGGTACGGGACAGACACTGTGATATCCTGCCTAGAGGATACCCATTGTGATCCCTAATATTCCCTTAACTTAGCTCGGCCAACCACACTTGAGATTAGTGTGTTTTACAATTGTTTTTGGCCGGTTGAAAATTAAAATTAAATTAAAATCTTTGTTAAACCATTATCGTTTTATTTAATAAAGTGGATTTTTTTAGTACTATATAGTGTTTTTAAAAATGTTGTTTTATTTCAAGTAGCATTCCAGAAAATCGGCTCCAAACTAAAATTGATTTTTACATTTTCATCCTTAATTTTTTTTTTTAAATTCATATAATACCCCCCTAAATCTCTCTATTTTTAAAAATTTAATTATTGAAATGTTTATTTTAACTTTTAATAAAATATTTGGCCTTTTTTAACAAATTAAAATAATAAAGAAAATAATTACTTCTTATAAAAATAATATTTAAAAAATTAGTTACATGAATTTTAAAAATTAAATATTTTTTATTTCAAATAAAAGAAATTTTATTAAATTTAATATAATTTTATTATAAAGGTAAGAAACACATCATAAATAACAAAAATAAATGTCCCGATACGGATTGCTAATCTCTTAAAAATAATTTAAAATAACAAAATTTCATTTCTTTATAATAGAAAATAATCAAAATAATAACGCAACCTCATTTGCATTATCTCGTCTAATTTAATAAAATATTTACAAATGTGAATAAAATTTTAAAAAATTGTTATCCTTATTTTTAAAATGATAAATAATTTGAAATAAATTAAAATATAAAATTTTATAATTATTTAAAAATATATAATTACAATTATTTGATCTAGAAATTAATGATATCTTTATATATATATATATATATATATTATTTTACCATTATAAGCTAGTTCAATAACTAATTTTACCGAACAATTTTTATATAATCAACTGGTTTACCAATTTTCACCTTTTTTTTTCAACTTTTAATTTTTAACCAGCTTCTAATTTTTATGTTATTTTGAATATGTCTGTTTGGTAAAACTAGTTAATTAAAAACTAGATGAAAGCAGGAAAGCTAGCTAAAAGCTTAAAAGTTAACTGATTTGATTGAAGATGTTTGGTAAAATGATATGCAAGGACATCATTAATTAATTATTAAATAATGATGAATGAGGGTGGTTGAAGGATAAACTTGTAATAAATTTTCAGCTAGTAACTGAAAATGAGAGATTCTTTTTTTAAAAAAAACTACCTCGAGTAATTTTTCAAAAAAAATTTGTAGCTACCCCAAAAAACTACACTACCAAACACATTTAAAATGGTTTCAGTTACTAATTTTAATTTTCAGCTAGCTGAAATGACTTACCAAACACACTCTTTATTTTATACTTTTATCAGACTCACTCAATGTCATGGGCTCATAACTTGAATTTCTCAAAAGCTCCACATTTGTTTATTTTCTTCCCCTAAAAAGGAGAAGGTTTCATATCTAGCATGGACACTGAAAGATTATATACAGCCTGCACTATTTTTATTTGACACCTTAAGATTTAGGGCTCATTTAGTGTGATAAGATATAAAGGGATAAGTGAGTTGGATAAGGAAATAATGAAATAGTGAAAGAAGAGAAAGTTGAGAAAAAAAAATATTAAAAGATTATGGCAAAAAGGAAAGAGGAAATTTCATCATATTCTGTAAATCTCTAAGTCATATCCTTGAAATAATAAAAATTATATTGGAAAATAAGATAAAATAACATAACATGATAAACTTATCTTAATATCTAATCATGTCTTTTATCTTCACAACCAACCAAACTCTTAAGGATAAGAATTAAAAAATAGGATTACTTTTGCACATTTATTAAAAATATTTTATGATCTTCTATTATATATTTTATTTTTCTTAATTAATTCCAAAGTATATGAGAAAAATAATTAAAATCAAGTGAGTGCATAAGTATAATTGACAAAAAAGAATGAATATCAGCTTAAACTTCTAAAGTAACAAAAAATAAGAACAAAAACCTTTTTAAAAAATGTTATATGTAAAAAGCAACGAAGGGAATATAATTTAATTTTGTCAACATATTTACATCTTGATTCTATCATTTTAAAAAATTTAAAATAATACTATGTTTTGAAGACATATAGCAAACATTTATCTATCATTTTTAATTTTTTATCTACCACTTTAAGGTTTTGGCAATGCAATTAAAAAAATATATAACTAATGTTTTGTTGTTAGAAATATGAATATAAAATCATTCATGTGTCCTCCTCCCAAAAGCTTAAATTGTTGGGTGGATGACACATGAATAATTTTATATTATATTTTAAACGCTTGTTTAGTTAAAGTTGTTACATGTGACACCCTTCTACCCAATACTCTTATACATTAAATAATTTGAAATATATAAAGATGACACTCCACACTGGCTTGTGTATCTCAAGTACATTCACCTCTCTGAGCTACACTTCACCCCTCACTGGGCTTGTGTATCTCAAGTACAATCACCTCCCTGAGCTACACCCCACCCCTCACGGGCTTGTGTATCTCAGGTACAAAATCATATATATACTCAAGCATCATTTACAGCATAAGGTTAATTAAATCATCATCACCATTATCACCTCCCCGAGTTATACTCAGGTACATCATTCACCTCCCCGAGTTAGACTCAGGTACAACACTAACATCATCATCATCAATCATTCTCATCATGGTTCATCATAAATATCACCACTCATCATCATCATCATCAATCATTATAATTAACACCATTCATCATCATGTATAAATACATATTCACCATCATCATCATCATCGAAAATCATCATAATTATCACCAATATCATTATCATCATAATAACACTAATCATCATCATCATGTATCATCATACATATTCACCAATCTTATATAAAAATCATCATAATTATCACCAAATATCATTATCATCATAAATAACACCAATCATCATCATCATGTATTATCATACACATTCACCAATCATCATTATCAAAAATCATCATAATTATACATCAAACTCGATATAGCAATCATCCATCACAAGGATTCACCAATCACACTGGTAATCGATTACACGCCTCCTGTATGTTGAGTCTCAAAAATATCATAAGAGAAAATATGATGTTTAAGACACTCAATTCCCAAGTTTTAATGCTTAACAAATTTGAGTTAAAATATTTATCATAGATACATATAGTTTTAATGATTTATCTATGATTTCAGCAAGCCACTATAAGCTTATATAAGACTATGTGAAGTGCTTTCAACCTGTCTGAAGAGTTAAGCCCTTCTAGAGGTTCAACCCGTCTGAAGTGCACAACCCGTCTGAAGTGTTGAAGCTGTCTGAAGTCTCATTAATGACGTGGCACCCTTTGCTGAAGTTTGTGTGAAGACTTTTCTGAACCTCTGATGCACGTACCTTTTCAAACACGTTTATAGCAAGGAACACAGAGACCTTTCCTGGTGTTTTTGAATTTCATACACCACTGAGGAAATCTCTGCAATGCAGCCTCTGCAGCAACATTTGTAGCAGCTTTATGGCAGGAGCAACTAGTACCGTGTCAAAAATATCAGAGTTCTCAGAAGCATGTCTTACAACGGATTAAATAACATTTAATGCTATCTCTAAACGGTGGTATTTCAACGGATTGAATATTGGGTAAATACCCTCCATGAAGACCATCAAGCACAAGAAGAAAAAGAGAAAATCAATATACAAGAAAGCCAAGAGAAACATCACGCTGCAAGTTTTTACTCTGTAAAAACTCTCTGATAAAATTCGTTGTACACATTTGTATATCCCGAGCATACCAGATTTTATTGTACATTGTATTGTTTGAGCTTCAAACTGGTATAGTTTAAAAGCTTAAACTCTTTTCTCTGTAAACTTTGCTTAGAGCCTGGAGATGCTTGGTTGACAAAAGAATACTTGTTGTAGAGCCTGGAGAGGCTCGACAGAAAAGAATACTTGTTGTAGAGCCTGAAGAGGCTTGACAGAAAAGAATACTTGGTGTAGAGCCTGAAGAGGCTTGACAGAAAAGAATACTTGTTGTAGAGCCTGAAGAGACTTGACAGAAAAGAATACTTGGTGTAGAGCCTGAAAAGGCTTGACAGAAAAGAATACTTGTTGTAGAGCCTGAAGAGGCTTGACTGTAAAAGAATACTTGTAATCTTGGTGAAGATTAAGAGAAAATCCAAGTGCTAGTTGCTATTGGCATGGGACTGGACGTAGCTCACAGTGGTAGTGAGTGAACCAGGATAAATTCCTTGGCTATTTTTCTTACCCTTATCTCTTGTCAATTCGTTTATACTAATCAAAGGGTGTTGAAAAGCTGTTCTGATATTTTAAAAGCAAAGAAACCTTTTAAAATACTTTTTCAGAAGCCGTCTTAAGAAACTTCAGCAGCCCCTTAAACCTGTCTGAAACTGTTTCAAACTTGTTGTTTGCGAAAAGCTTTCATAAAATATTAAGAAACACTATTCAACCCCCCCTTCTGGTGTTTCCCTGTGTTTCTACAGTTGGTATCAGAGCTCAACTCAGGGTTGAGCACCTAACAAGTGTTGAGGACTAAAGATCCAGATGGAAGCTTCCAACAACAACAGGCAATACATCTCTGAAGGAGCCTCTATCACAAGGCCCCCAACATTCAATGGAGTGGATTACAACTACTGGAGGGATCGTATGAAGTTGTTCATTGAGAGCAACAACATTGATATCTGGGATGTGGTCACTAATGGAGACTATATGCCTATGCATAATGGAAGTGCCCATTCCGAAGGCTGAATGGACCTTGGAGCAGAAGGCTAGAGTACAAATGAATGCCAAAGCCAAACTCTATCTGATATGTTCTTTGAATAAATCAGAGTATGAGAAGGTTCATGGATGTACTTCTGCCAAGAGATCTGGGATACTCCTGCAGCAGCCATGAAGGGACAGAAACTGTCAAGCAATCCAAGATCAGCATGTTCATACATCAATATGAGATGTTCAAGATGGAGGAATCTGAACCATTGACCAGATGTTTGGAAGGTTTCAGACTATAACTAATGGACTCAGGTCCTTAGGTAGAACTTATGAATCTGGTGACAACAATAGAAAGATTCTAAGAAGTTTTCCTAAGTCCTGGAGACCCAAAGTTATTGTCATTCAAGAGGCAAGAGACTTAAACTCTCTTAGAATGGAAGAACTGTTGGGATCTCTCAAGGTCCATGAGCTTGAGCTTGAAGAAGATGACAACAAGAAGAAGTCTCTAGCACAAACTCCAAGGCCAAAACAACCTAGGCATGGCAGCATGAAGGCTATGCAAGCTGATGAAGGAAACTTCAGAAGCAGATGAAGATTCTGGAGAGTAGCTCAGAAGATGATGATCTTGCTCTTCTAAGTAGGAAGATCAAAAGAATGCTGCAAAATAGAGGAAAGTTCAGAAGAACCAACCTTCAACCTCTAAAGCAGGTAAATCAGGTAAAGACTCTCAAAATGACAAAATTACTTGTTTTGAGTGCAAACAACCAGGTCACATGAAGATAGAATGCCCAGACTGAAGAAGAAAACACCTTCAATAAGAAAAGTTCTTCAAAGAAGAAGAAGGGACTGATGGCAACATGGGGAGGATCTTGATGAGTCTACCTCAGAAGAAGAGGGAGGACACTTCAGAAGAGGCCAATCTGTGTCTCATGGCCAGCCTGCCCTCATCAGACAGCTCTGAAGCTGAGGTATTCCCTTAACTCTTCAAGAGATGTATGATGACCTGATGGAAAGTTCCAAGGAACTCTTCAAAGAGTATAAGAATATGTCCAAAGCCCACACATAAATGTGTAGTAAATATGAGGCTCTTGAGATAGAAATATTATGCTCAAGGAAAAGATTCTTGTGACTGAAGTCAGCAGTTCACAAACTGTATCTGAAGAAAAAAAAAACTCAGAAACAAGTTGAGGAGGATAACAGAGACTTAGCCAAATTTGTCAAAGGAACAAAAATCTTAATATATACTTGGAAATCAAAGGCATTCCCTTGACAAAAGCGGTTTTAGGCTTTTGTGATCATAACATCTTTGAACCTCCTACTGTCTTAAATTTTACTAAAGGCAAAAAGAAGGTTATTGGGTGTTCTTACTGTGGCAAGCCTGGACAAAATGTGGCTCAGTGCAAACACAAGAGAAAAGCAAGGCCCAAAGCTAACAAGAAAGGACCAAAAGAATATGGGTACCTAAAAAACTTGATCATTCCTGTTGCAGATGTGTTTAACAGGACAAAGGATACCCAACAATGGTACCGGACAGTGGTGCTCGCGACACTGACCGAAGAAAGGTCTTTGTTCCAAAACCTTAGACCCAGAGCAGTAGGTGTGGTCACCTTTGGTGGAAATCAGCAAGGGAAGATCACTGGTATAGGGACTATAGGTATATCTCCTTTATCCCTTATTAAGAATGTTCTTCTGTAGAGGGACTTCAGCACAATCTACTGAGCATAAGTCAATTGTGTGACAGTGGATATGTGGTCTCCTTTACTAAAGAAGGATGTATAGTCAAAGACTCTCATGATCAAATCCTTTTTACTGCTAAGAGACACAATAATGTGTACAAATTGATCTAGAGGAGTTGGCAAGTCAAATGTAAAATGTTTCATCTCTGTTGAAGATGAAAAACAGATTTTGGCATCAAAGACTGGGGCATGCCAGCTTGAGATTAATCTCAAGTTAGCAAAATACGACCTTGTTAAGGACTCGCCCAAGCTTCTTACAAATCTGACATTTTATGAAAGCTGTCTGAATGGAAACAAACAAGAACACTCTTTCAGAGTAAGGATGTTTGTTCTACTAGCAGACCTTTAGAATTGTTACATATTGACTTGTTTGGTCCTATATAGAACAGAAAGCATTAGTGGTAAAAAATATGGTTTGGTCATTGTTGATGACTATTCTAGATTTACATGGGTGTTATTCCTAAGAAGCAAAGAAGAGACTTTCAGGAATTTCACAATATTCTGCAAGAAGGTACAGGATGAAAAAGGATTCTGCATATCTGTCATCAGAAGTGATCATGGTGGAGAGTTTGAGAATGCAAACTTTCAATGTTCTGTGATGAGAAGGATCTCACACAATTTCTCTGTGGCAAGAAACACCTCAGCAAAATGGGGGTGTTGAGAGAAAGAAATAAGCTTGCAAGAAATGGGAAGAACCATGCTCAACTCTTGCAACCTACCAAGATCCTTCTGGGCAGAAGCTATTAACAAGCTTGCTACCTTCAAAACAGAATATTGGTAAGACCAATTCTGAAAAAGACTCCTTATGAATTGTGGAAAGGAAGGAAACCCAACATATCATATTTCCATCCCTTTGGATGTGAGTGTTTCATACTCAACACCAAGGATGATCTTGGAAAATTTGATGCAAAGTCTGACAAAGGATTTTTCATAGGTTATTCTGAAACATCTAAAGCCTATAGAGTATTAACTCTAGAACTTTAATTGTGGAAGAATCAATTCATGTTAAATTCAATGACAGAAAGAGACTGATAGGGAACTATCAGATCTAGAAGATGATTTTGCAGGTATGGAGCTGAATGATCATAACAGCTTGAAGGATGAACAGGTGTCTGAAGCACCATCTGTCACTGAACCTCTTCAGACAAATGTTGAGTCTCAGACAGATCAGACAGTATCTCAGAAAACTAACTGGAGATACAAGTCACATCATCCTAAGGAGCAAATCATTGGCAGCACTTCAGAAGGAGTTAAGACAAGATCAAAATTCAAGAATCTGAATTCTCTTGCTTTCCTGTCTGAAATTGAGCCAAAGAACATTGATGAAGCTCTGCATGATGAAGGGTGGATCCTAGCCATGCAAGAGAGCTAAATCAATTTGCTAGGAGTGATGTCTGGACCCTTGTTCCTAAACCCCATGGGAAAACTATTATTGGAACCAAATGGGTGTTCAGAAACAAGCTGTCTGAAGAAGGAAAAGTGGTCAGAAACAAGGCAAGATTGGTGGCTCAAGGGTACAATCAACAAGAAGGTATTGACTTCACTGAAACCTTTGCCCCTGTTGCCAGGTTAGAAGCAATTAGAATTCTTCTCTCTTATGCTGTAAATAATGGCATCAAACTATATCAAATGGATGTCAAAAGTGCTTTTCTCAATGGATTCATTGAAGAAGAGGTTTTTGTTAGACAACCCCCTGGTTTTGAAGATATAGCTTTTCCTGATCATGTTTTCAAACTGAAAAAGGCTCTTTATGGTCTGAAACAAGCCCCAAGAGCTTGGTATGACAGATTGAGCAGTTTTCTTATCAAAAATGGTTTTGAAAGAGGAAAAGTAGATACAACTCTTTTTAGAAAACAGTCTAACAAAGATCTTATACTTGTCCAGATATATGTTGATGACATTATTTTTGGTTCAACTAATTCTTCTCTGTGCAAGGAGTTTTCTGAGTTGATGCAATCAGAGTTTGAAATGAGTTTAATGGGAGAACTAAAATTTTTCTTAGGACTTCAGATTAAGCAAGATTCTGATTGTATATGGATCCATCAAGAAAAATATACAAAAGAAATGCTCAAGAAGTTTAACTTAAATGATTGCAAACCCATGTCAACTCCTATGCATCCCTCTTCATCTTTAAGCAAGGATGAAAATGAAGAACCAGTAAATCAAACTTTGTATAGAGGAATGATTGGCTCTTTATTGTATCTAACAGCAAGCAGACCTGACATAATGTTCAGTGTGTGTCTTTGTGCTAGATTTCAATCAGATCCAAGAACTACTCATTACAAAGCTGTTAAGAGAATTTTTAGATATCTTAAAGGCACTACTAATCTTGGTCTATGCTATAAGAAAGACAAGGATTGCAGGTTAATAGGATACTGTGATGCTGACTTTGCTGGAGATAGAATAGAAAGAAAGAGCACCAGTGGAGGATGTCATTTCTTTGGAAGTAACATGATCAGCTGGTCAAGCAAAAGGCAAAGCACCATTGCATTATCAACAGCAGAAGCAGAATACATCTCAGCAGCCAGTTGTTGTTCACAACTGCTATGGGTGAAGTATCAGCTTGAGGACTTTAATATTCCTATCTCTGCTATACCTGTTTTGTGTGATAATACAAGTGCAATTAATTTGTCTAAAAATCCTATCCAACATTCTAGGGCTAAGCATATAGAAATCAAGCATCATTTTATTAGAGACTATGTTCAGAAAGGTGTTTTTGATATTCAGTTCATTGAAACAGAGCATCAATGGGCAGATATATTCACAAAACCCCTGGCTGAAGATAGATTTAAGTTCATACGCAATAATTTGAACATACATGCATTTTCTAATAATTGATTGTGTATGATACTGTCTGATATGTTAAGAGTCTGAAATTCCAGGGTGTCTGAAATTGTGACATGTCTGAAATTTTAGGGTTTCTGAAATTTATATGTGTGTCTGAAATTTCTCACTTGTCTGAAATGACTTGCTGACGTGGCTATCTGAGACGGTTGAATTCCATTTATTTTGTCTCTTCCACTTCGCACGTTACCCAATGTCTGCGCAGCCGGTACAGCCATCATTGCATCGTGGGTCTATAAATGCAGGAGTAAGAGTGTCGAGGAAGTCTTACACTTTCTCTCAGCACTGTTTGAACTTCTTCTCTCTAGCAACCGTTTTCTCTCAAGTTTCTCTGCAACTTATCAATGGCACCAAAGAAGTCTTCCAGTTCCGGTGGAAATGTGGTCAGATCAAAAGGTGTGGACCTTGAGGAGCTTCGAAATCTTGGTATGGATTTGGTTGAGGAATTTGATGCTGTTGGCTGGACTCCATTCTTTGACAACATCTACTGTTCATGGCACGAGCAGAGTGTCATAGATTTCTGGGCTTCAGCTAGAGGAATCCCTAACTCCAAGGGAGTGTATGAAAGCATCAAGGCTACTGTTCTAGGAGTCCCTTTTTGTTGATGAAGGGATTTTCCACCATCACCAAGGTCAAGGCTGAAGGAGAAACCTTCACTCCTGGATGGGAGTTGAGGAATGGTGGGCAAAAGAAGTACACAAAGATTGTATGGTACAGAAGAACCCAAGACTCCTGATTCTAAGTTCTTGCTGGATAAGGTCAGAGTACTTCACTCCATCTTAGGGTGCTCCATAATCCCTAAGAGTGGAAGCAGAAACCACGTGTCTGAATTGGAGAGATTCTGCATGATTCACTTGCTGCAGAAGAAGAAGGTCAATCTTCCCAGCATCATCATGTTCCACATGCAGAAGAAGATTAGAGACTCTGGTGCAAATCTACCTCACAACACTCTCATTACAAAGGTACTCTTGCACTTTAAAGTACCTATTGAAAGACTGTTTGATCACAAGTCACCTGCATTCTTTGGTGAGCTAATCTGAAGAGCATGAATCTCACTCTCACCCAAGACCTCCATCTCCTACTCTGAAGGAGAGTGTCTCATGGAGAAGGCCTCAAGAAGAGGAAGCACAATAGAGATTCTTGAACAAGAGCTTCAAGGGGACATCAGAAAGGCAGAGTTCAAGGCCTCAAAACCATCTCCTCAACCTAAACTGAAAAGCTACCTGTGAGAGCGCACAAAGGTATCTTCAGCAGCTTCTACTTTGCACACTCAGGCATCTGAACCTGTTCAGAAGGCTTTGCAAAAGCCGTCTGAAATAGTGGGTCAGGGTTCTGAAGGTGCAAAACCTCTAAGCCTACTTCTGACATAGAAGGAAAGGCTCATGAGGAAGAGATTGCTAACCTTGCTGAACCTGAAGCTGTAGCAGCTCCACCTCTGGCAGCTTGCCCCTCTGATCCAGAGTTGATTCAAGTAGCAGCCATAGCTACTGCCTTAGAGCAAGAAGAATTGGATAAGAAGGCTGAGCAAGAGAAGACAGACTATGTTATGTGTGGCTTCAGCTAGACCTTGGCCTGAATGAAAGGCAAGCTACCTTGGCTCAAGTAATAAGAAGAGAAAGAGGTCTAGTGCTCAGCAAAGGAGGAGAACCAAGAGCAAGATTCTTGAGACAGCTCCTGAACCCACAACTAGGGTTACAAGGAGCATTGCTAGCCAAATGGAAGCTGTGGATGAAGCTAGCAAGTACCAGAACTTTGTAAAGGCCAATCTCTATTTCAAGAAGAGAAGAGAAGAAAAACAAGCTGAAAGGGAGAAGTGTCTGAACCTGAGAAGGTCAAACCCCCTGTGAAAAGACCAAGGGTAGGTTGACATGTGACTCCATCACCTCCTTCCTCACCTGAAAAGAAACAAGAGGATAAAGAAGAAGAAGAAAGGCAACCTATGGAGAAAGAAGAAGAAGCAGCACCACCATCATCACATCATCACCTCAATCACATCACCGCCATCTCCACCTCATCATCATCTTCAGAGTCAACACAATCTGAAGATCCCATTGTTGAGATTCAAGGAGAAAGCTCAAAGGTGTGGAAAGGGAGTATGCTGCCTGAACATATTAGGCTAGGACCTAAAAGTAGGGATTTCTTCACAGAACCCACTTTTGATCCTTATGCATTTCCTTTCACTCAGCATCAGTATGATGAGAAGCTGAAGTGCCCCATAAGAGGTATGAAGGACCTTTCTTTGAGAGGGAAAGGGTTCCCAAGTTCCCAAACCTCTATGAAGAACTGCAATATTTCAGAGATGCACCCCCTATCTCTCTACACCATGGGCTAGTCAAGCATACTTCAGATGCTGAAAGAGAGAAGTATCAAGGAAGCTTAGACAGATGTACTCAGGGCAACTTGAGAAATCAGAAAGGGTGTGGTATCCCTGCTCACAAGTGGGCTCCACTTGACCCCTCTTCTGATGCTGATTATCTGAAGATAAGTAATGAAGACTGGTGTTTTGTCAGGCATCTATGCATAGAAGGTGAACTCTTTGAAAGGGATTATCTGAAGTCTGTAGGCATGAGAGGCTACAGCCCCCCCCTAGAACATTTTCCATCAGGCCAACCACCAAGATTCTAGTGCACCTGATAGAATTGTTCCTAGGTACCCTCTGAAGGAAGGCCCTGCTGATAAGTTCAAGGAACCTAAGGCCTATCCTGTTCCCTTCAAGCCTTGACTCCAAGAGAATGGAAGGAGCTACCAGCAAAGGTCAAGAGACAAGGTGGAGGTATGGATCACAGTTTCAGAGACAGAGTTTGGTCATCTTACTGGAAGATCAGAGAGGATGTTGGATCCTCTTCTGGGTCAACTGGACAGATGCTGATTCTATCATAGGGCATGGGAAATCATGAATGTGAAGTATCATTACATCAGAGGCCATTTCCCACCTCTGTCTGAACCATTTCATGAAGATTGGGAGATTATGTGTCCTATTGGAACATTCTTCTTTCCAGTGTATCATCCACAGGAGTATGGTTTGCTTCCAGGTTTTGATGTGCTGAGATTTGTGTGCAGACACATCCAATTATTCTTTTGAAGCACCACCTGATCCTGAAGAAGAGAACAGAAAGCTCAGGCTGAAGATAGAGAAGCTAGAGAAGAAGAATGTTGATCTCATTGCTAAACAAGATAATTTTCAAGAGCAACAACAGATTAGAAGTGGCTAAGAAGACATGAAGACTGCTCTCATCTCTCAGATTGACAAGGCCAAGGATGAGCTGATTTCCTTCGTGAAAGAAGCTTTGCTGAAGAAGGATGGTAGTCAATGATGTGTAGCCATGTCTCATTTTATTCTGTAAGTATTAATTTTTTAAGTTTGATTAACTATCATTTTCACATCTTGCTGTGTTTGTGCTGAATTTGCTGTTTCTTCATACTTCATATTTTGCTATGATGGCTATTGTTGTTATGCTCGGAATTCCCTTTTGAGTGAAACAAAAGGGGGAGGATAAAACTAACAATATCTGAATCTGAAGTGATCGCAGGACTCAGGGGGAGTAAATAAGAAACTGATAAGTATTTTGATCAAATCAGTTTAAGAGATCACCATCTGAGGGGAACTATCTATTCTTTATCTTTAAAACTCCTTTCAGATTTATGTATTTTAAAACAAATTTGTCATCATTAAAAAGGGGGAGAATGTTGAGTCTCAAAAATATCATAAGAGAAAATATGATGTTTAAGACAACTCAATTCCCAAGTTTTAATGCTTAACAAATTTGAGTTAAAATATTATCATAGATACATATATGTTTTAATGATTTATCTATGATTTCAGCAAGCCCCATAAGCTTATATAAAGACTATGTGAAGTGCTTTCAACCTGTCTGAATAGTTAATTCTGGAGGTTCAACCCGTCTGAAGTGTTGAAGCCGTCTGAAGTGCACAACCGTCTGAAGTGTTGAAGCCGTCTGAAGTCTCATTAATGACGTGGCGCCCTTTGCTGAAGTTTGTGAAGACTTTTCTAAACCTCTGCTGCACGTACCTTTTCAAACACTTTTATAGCAAGGAACACAGAGACCTTCCTGGTGTTTTTGAATTTCATACACCACTGAGGAAATCTCTGAAACGCAGCCTCTGCAGCAACATTGTAGCAGCTTTATGGCAGGAGCAACCTGTACCGTGTCAGAAATATCATAGTTCTCAGAAGCATGTCTCACAACGGATTAAATAGCATTTAATGCTATCTCTAAACGGGTTATTTCAACGGATTGAAGATTGGGTATAAATACCCCTCCATGAAGACCATCAAGCACAAGAAGAAAAATAGAAGATCAATATACAAGAAAGCCAAGAGAAGCATCACGCTGCAAGTTTTTATTCTGTAAAAACTCTCTGATAAAATTCGTTGTACACATTTGTATATCCTGAGCATACCTCAGATTTTAATGTACATTGTATTTGTTTGAGCTTCAAACTAGATAGTTTAAAAGCTTAAACTTTTCTCTGTAAACTTTGCTTAGAGCCTGGAGAGGCTTGGTTGACAAAAGAATACTGTTGTAGAGCCTGAAGAGGTTTGACGAAAACAATACTTGTTGTAGAGCTTGAAGAGGCTTGACAGAAAAGAATACTTGTTGTAGAGCCTGGAGAGGTTTGACAGAAAAAATACTTGGTGTAGAGCCTGAAGAGGCTTGACAGAAAAGAATACTTGGTGTAGAGCCTGAAGAGGCTTGACAGAAAAGAATACTTGTTGTAGAGCCTGAAGAGGCTTGACTGTAAAAGAATACTTGTAATCTTGGTGAAGATTAAGAGAAAATCCAAGTGCTAGTTGGCATTGGGACTGGACGTAGTTCACAGTGGTAGTGAGTGAACCAGGATAAATTCCTTGGCTAAGTTTTCTTACCCTTATCTCTTGTCAATTTGTTTATACTAATCAAAGGGTGTTGAAAAGCTGTTCTGATATTTTAAAAGCAAAGAAACCTTTTAAAATACTTTTTCAGAAGTCGTCTTAAGAAACTTCAGACAACCCCCTTAAACCTGTCTGGAACTGTTTCAAACTTGTTGTTCGCGAACGCTTTCATAAAATATTAAGAAACACTATTCAACCCCCCTTCTAGTGTTCCCTGTTTCTACACGGTAATCGATTACCTGCAAACAAATTCTCTGGTAATCGATTACCAACCCTTGGTAATCGATTACCTGCAAGCAATCACCCTGGTAATCGATTACCAAACTTCTGTAATCGATTACCTACACACCAACTCTCTGGTAATCGATTACAACATCTCTGTAATCGATTACCTGCGAGCAAACAGCCCTCCTGGTTGCCCAGAACCCTCTGGTAATCGATTACCCGCGAAGCAGATCGCAATTCTTGCGATCTCCACCAACTCCAAACCTCTCTATTCAATCTCTAATCATTCCTTTTCATCAGAATATCATCTATATGCATTTATATTCATCAAACTCACAAGAGTATCAATCTTTAACAGTTTTTCAAGGTTTTCCCATCAAAACCCCAAATCATCAAACCCTTATTAATCCCCATTTCACTATTCATATTATTCTCATTCAATCTCCTCAAGATTCATCAAGAATCATACAAACAATCATTAATTTACAATTTTCATCATCCATACTCAATGTGTCAATTATTAATACGAATTAAAGTCTTAGGTTACTACCCAAGCATCCCCCACGTGCACTCTCCCCCACCGTACCTTGAAGTGAAGATCTAACCGCAACAGTACTTGATTCTCAATGATTATTCTGCAACAACCCCTTCTTGAGACGTCATTTCTCCCTCCTTAGCGTTTGCTCTCTGAAGATTTTACGAATAAGGATTAGGGTGAACTGAGAACCCCTTCTTAAATAAATACTTAATTGGGCTAGGCCCACTCTCAACCCACTTTTTCTATTTATTATTCTTATTATTTATTAAATAACCTTATCCATAAAATATACTAATCTTATTAATATATTATTTATTTATTTCTCTTATTTTATTAATTTTATTTTATTTAATAAAATTTGGGATGATACAACTCTCCCCTCCTAAAAGAAAAATTCGTCCTCAAAATTTCTGAGATGAACAACTCTAGAAAAGACTCATCTCAACAGGTCGATCAAAGACAACTGCTTCACCAAAACAATTCAATAAGACATGGTTGGAAGATAACCAATCCATACCAAGAATAATATCTAGTTGACTCAAAGGCAAACAGGTCAAATTAACTAGGAGTTCTTTACCGTCAACATGAATAAAACAATTTAAGCACACATCAGAAGTAGAAACTGACCCTCTAGCTGGCGTTTCCACACTTAATACAATCAATAATCATCACAATAACACCACAGAAGCACACCAAACGCATAACTCAAGGTTGATGAACCGACCAATCAAACAAATAGTTAACTCAAAGCAATATAATTCAATCAACATAACACATTAGCACCACAGAAGCACAGTAAACTCATAAACTCAAGGCCGGTGAACCGACCTGCTCTGATACCAACTAATGTAACACCCTTCTATCCCATACTCTTATACATTAAATAATTTGAAATATATAAAGATGACACCCCACACTGAGCTTGTGTATCTCAAGTACATTCACCTCCCCTGAGCTACACTTCACCCCTCACTGGGCTTGTGTATCTCAAGTACAATCACCTCCCTGAGCTACACCCACCCCTCACTGGGCTTGTGAATCTCAGGTACAACATCATATATATACTCAAGCATCATTTACAGCATAAGGTTAATTAAATCATCATCACCATTATCACCTCCCCGAGTTATACTCAGGTACACCATTCACCCCCCGAGTTAGACTCAGGTACAACACAACACATCATCATCAATCATTCGCATCATGGTTCAGCAAAATATCACCACGCATCTCATCATCAATCAAGAATTAACACCATCAGCAGCATGAGGAACAGACATAACCAGCAGCCAGAAAAAAGCAGCAGAAGGGAGCACCAAAGAGCAGGAGCAGCAGAAGAACACCAAAGCAGCAGCAGGCAGGGAGCAGCAGACAGAGGCACCAAGCGGCAGAGAAAAAGCAGCAGAAGGAGCACCAATAAGAGATGAGAAAGAAAACACCAATCAGAATCAGCATAATCATCATGGTAGTATCATACACATTCACCAATCATCATTATCAAAAATCATCATAATTATACATCAAACTCGATATAAGCAATCATCCATCACAAGGATTCACCAATCCACACTTGTAATCGATTACACACCTCCTGTAATCGATTACCTGCAAACAAAGTCTCTAGTACTTGGTAATCGATTACCTGCAAGCAATCGCCCTGGTAATCGATTACCAAACTTCTGTAATCGATTACCTACACACCAACTCTCTGGTAATCGATTACAGCATCTCTGTAATCGATTACCTGCGAGCAGACAGCCCTCCTGGTTGCCCAGAACTTTCTGGTAATTGATTACCACTCCTGGTAATCGATTACCTGCGACGCAGATCGCAGTTCTTGCGATCTCCACCAACTCCAAACCTCTCTATTCAATCTCTATCATTCCTTTTCATCAGAATATCATCTATATGCATTTATATTCATCAAACTCACAAGAGTATCAATCTTTAACAGTTTTTCAAGGTTTTTCCATCAAAACCCCAAATCATCAAACCCTTATTAATCCCCCTTTCACTATTCATATTATTCTCATTCAATCTCCTCAAGATTCATCAAGAACCATACAAACAATCATCCATTTACAATTTTCATTATCCATACTCAATATATCAATTATTAATACGAATTAAAGTCTTAGGTTACTACCCAAGCATCCCCACATGCATATATAAGCAGCACCCTCTCCCCCATCGTACCTTGAAGTGAAGATCTAACCGCAACAATACTTGATTCTCAATGATTATTCTGCAACAACCCCTTCTTGAGACGTCGTTTCTCCCCTCCTTAGCGTTTCGCTCTCTGATGATTTTACGAATAAGGATTAGGGTGAACTGAGAACCCCTCCTTAAATAAATACTTAATTGGGCTAGGCTCACTCTCAACCCACTTATTCTATTTATTATTCTTATCATTTGTTAAATAACCTTATCCATAAAATATTAATCTTATTAATCTTATTATTTATTTATTTCTCTTATTTATTTATTTTATTTTATTTAATAGAATTTGGGATGTTACGTTACCTAATTTCCTTTCATACTCTTCAGCCATGTTTGGCAAAAATATTTTAAGAGCTAACTAATAGTTAAAAAGTTAATTAATAGATGAAAAATGAGTCTATTAAAATAGAAATATTTAATAAAATTAATTATTAAAATAACTGATAAATGTAAAATGACGTAAAAGAACATATTTTATACAATATTTGTTTATATAAATTCTAATTTTACTTAATAGATAAAAACATATTGTCAATATTTTTTTAAAGATTAATTATTTTAATTATAATATCTCTTAATTTCAATAATTTTATTCTGTATACTAATACTGCTGAAGTCTATTTTTTCATTTCAATTGTTTATTTTTCCACAGAGTATGTTTAATTTGTAAACAGCTTAGGAAATCTAATAAAAGAGATAAAAATGGGATTTTATTAACACATTAAGGGTAAAAGAAAATAATAAGTTATAAGCATAAACGCTAGTAATTCAGTATGAAAAATGTTAAAATTTATTGAAATAAGCTCATTTACGAAATACCTATAATTTGATCAAATGAATTTACAAAAATTTAATAAATAAGGTTTACAATACCGCTATAGTCTAAATTTAGTAAAATGTTATTTGAAACCAGTGTTATACATTAAGCATTTTATTTATTTTTTACTTACATTAGTATTTATGAGACTTTGCTGTAAAAAAAAAAGTATTTATGAGACTTCGAAACATATTTAGACACCAGGTTTCTTCATCTTAAGAGTGTGTTTCACAAAATTAATTGAAAATATGATTGAAATAATGATTTTATTAAAAATGTTTGATAAAATTTGTTGAAAATTATAAAATGACAGATAAAAATATCATTAAAATGATAAAATGTGAGTGAGGGATATTGAGAGATAAAATTAAAAAAAAATTGTCAGTTTGTATTGGAAAAAGGAGTTGTTTTTTTTTTAAAACTCATCTCAACTCAAGTAACTCTTAAAAAACACGATAGATATGTAAAAAAGCTACATTAACCAACACTGATTAAATAATGTCAACTACCAATTTCAGTTTCTATCTAGCTCTTAGAGTCTGAAATGTCTTAGCAAACACACATTCTAGAAAAGTAATTATGTTTTAAAAGGAATCTATCTAAAAAAGTTATCAATTTTTTAAATAAGTTGAACAAATCACTTTAATATAATTTTCTTTGTTAAAAAATAAGCAAGGAATCATTATTTATTGAGATATTATATGTGTATAACATTTGTTTACAATCACGAGAGATATAAAATAAAAAAAATGATATGTGAAATGTAATAGGTGATATGATGAAATAGATAAAAAAAATGTGTTATATAAATATTATATATATTTATTATTTGAATATTAAATCTCTTATTTATTTATACATAACCAAGCATATGTTTGTTTTGGGGATGAAAAATAGGAAGGATAGAAAACAAATTTTCGAAAATATTTTTCCTCATTTGATTTGGAAGAAAAAGTGTGAGAATGGAAAACTTTCATGAGTTCAATTCAATTTTTCCTTTTTCCTATTTTCTTTCTGTCACGTTTTCCTTCAATTTTTTCTATTCTAAACAACTTGAAAATCATCTTAATTTTCTCCTTTTTTTTTCTTTCTTTCCCCTATTTTTTTTCCATTTTTCTACTGACCAAAGAGACCATTAATTTACATCCTGCATGCTTTCGAGTCCATGAGTCCAAACATGGCATGTTGACCATAGTACAATTGGTTTATTATTACACGATTCTTCTGTTCTTGGAAAAATGACCCGGCGTGACGGATACGTGCCGTTTCACTGATATCACGTTCTTGTTCCTGACGGCAACTCATCAATACCAATAATAATTACCAGGTAGATACGTAACGGCGGTCAGCATAACACGAGCCTATATTTGCTTTGTGTTTATATACTACTCCTATGTCCTTCACCTAAGAAAGGAAAAGCTCTCTATTGAAGCCTAAACACATTTGGGCCTTGTGGCTATCACCTACAAAGCCCATTTGAGCTGAACATCAAAAGAAGTCATATTTGTTGCTAAGACCAAAGAACTCTTATTTTATTCACGATATTTCTAAACTTTAACCCATCGGTTTTTCTTCTGCACCCTAGGATCTTCCAGATGTGTGTATATGCAAATATATATTTTTAAATCTAGAAAAACAGCTTAGAATGTTGCAGTAGCCAGTATGTAATGTATTTTATTTTTTTTTGAGAAGAAAAGTGAACAGGAAACACCGGAATGCACCTTTTCCATTCTCAATAATTGTAAGCATGAGCTATCAACTTTCCAAGAAAAGCAAAAGAAAGACACAGAAATATATAGTAAAAAAAATCTGATTGAGAGACAAGTAATGTCAAAGTGAAAATATAACTAAATGGAGTTGCCTATATAGGTCACACTTTTATGAATAGATATCTTCCCTGGAGAATCTAGGCTATTAGGAAGGCACTGTAGTGTGTTTGCTTGGAAGGAAAAAATAAAACACTGTATGTGATGGGAAAGGGTGGATCATGTATGCCATGACCCATGATGGCACCTTCCACTAAGTGCATGTCAGTTTACATTTTTATTTTTCTTTTCAAAACTCGTTTTAGTAAGCTGTAAAAAATAAAAACCCCTTTACCTTAAAATAATCTAATCCATACACATGAAAATATTTGATTTCCTTTAAATGTCTCAAAATTAGATAAAAGTTCTTGAATTTTTATCAAACCGTAGTTTTGAGACCTCAAAAGGAAATCCAGACAAGTTAAGGGGCTGTTTCGGGTGGTTGTGAGTTTTCAATTTTTGATTTTTAAAAATTTTGAATCAAGTTTTACAACTCAAAATCAAAAACTGAAAACCACTTTTTATGATTTTTTAAAATGTCTGATTTGAAAACCAGAAAAACAAATTTTAAATTGTTGGTTTTGAGTTATAAAAACTTGATTTTAAATTTTTAAAAACAAAAAATAAAAAACTTGCTATCATCCCGAATAACCCTAAAATTGCCTAACAGGCATTACTCTAGTATACTTTATTACTTTAAGTGCAATATATATATTTTTTTTTTTGAATTCAATAGAAATCTTTAAAAACATAAGATATTTGAAACTGAAAAAACGCATAATTAAATAAATATATTTTTATTGAACTTTAAACAAATAATAAATGCTAAGAAGAAAATTTTAAATGACATGCACTATTCTTAAAATATATAATTAAGCCACTTTCAACAATTTAATATATAAAAATGGATAATAAGAGTGATGTTTAACTGAAGTAAAAATTTAAAAGAAAACGTTATAACCATTAATTAAAAAATTATCAATTAAAATCAGACTTTATAATTTAAACATTTATCATACATGTAATATAATCTCAACCATTGATTTCTTTTTTAATCAAAGGTGATAACTTCTTTTTTTTCTTTTTATACTTTTTTACTTTTTACTCAATTCCCCCCACAAAGTGAAACCCTGGCCAAATCCAAATAGAAATGTGCATTACCCTAGGAAATAGGAATTATTAATCCCTATAACCGCTACAAGTCTGTTCACATTTCTAAGCCCTGGAAAAGAATTTAAAAATCAATAAATGCTTTACAAAAACGTTTGTATTTGTACATGGTAGACCTATGCACCTAGCTCATTCAATTTGTTGGAGTTACAGGCAAAGCCATCTCTTTGACCATACAATGAACATCATTGACCGTGTGACAAGAAAATGCCTCAGGCTCCTGTATTAAGTGGACTACTAGTACCACTCACTATGTTAATTATTTCCAATAAGTTTTGGTTCTTGTCCACATCCAACAGTCTTTACAAGGCAACAACTGCACAAACACAAGTTATTGGTTAGATCAAATATTATTGTTAAGACCACTGCTAAGAGAATAAAAGCACCATCATAATCCATAGACTGGATCCATTGCTGTATACATCAACCAATTTATTGATATTTTTTGAAGAATTAATCTTGTCTATTTTTTCAAGACAGTGTAATCTGTCAACAGGACCCTAACAAAAATCTCATTCGGCCAGAATGCTTATCAGGAGACCAAACAAGTTATACCAGTTTACATGAGTAAATGTTGGACTAAGAAAGGAAATATATAACAAGATGAAGGTCCCCCCCCCCCCCCCCCCCCCCCCCCACCATCAGAAAACAAGCAGGCAAGTGTCAGAGCAGTTCATGTACATTTTTAATACAACAGATACTTGCATGAATATCAAAGTTGAGGATCATATGAAAAAGGGTATTTTTGTTACATATTATAATAGGCAGATCAGGTAGAAAAATAAGTGAGTAAACAGTGAAGAATTAATACAAGGGATACTTACATAAATATCAAAACTGACGATCATAAGAAAAAAGGGTTTTTTGTTCATCTGTCGGATTCAACAACCATCTACAGAACATCCATGCTGCACCAATCACTGATAGAAGAGACAATATTGCCAGGCATCCAAATGAGAAGGATCATTTGCAATTATTGCTACACCAAGCATTGCAGACTCAGCCAAACTTGCAACAGCAACCTCTGTCGTCCCAATGAGATTTGCTTTGGATGATGGGATCCCTGTTTGGATAATCTGTGCCCCTACAACATCATATGACATGTGTCCTAACCGTGACAAGATCTGCACACACAAGCACAGTAGTTTATGCACAAAAATTTAGTGTGAACAAATTTGACATGAGCGAATTTCACATTAAAAAAAAAAATCCAAGTTTGATGATTTCCAAAAGTCCATCCCTATATATTAAACAAGTGTCGTTACTCTTAAATGTGAGACACTCATTCACTAATGGAGCTCCTACATTTAACCGTGTGGCTTTCTAACAAGTCTCATGCGGCCACTTTTATTATTTATTATTAAGTTATAATCCTCATTTTTTAAATTCAAATGGTTGTTTATCTCCTACTATTAGTATAATGAATTCAAATTCAAACTAATTATCCTTTAATCCTTTAATCCTTTAATATATACATTCAAATTAAAAAAGGGGAGCCTTGGCATGGCTGCCATGGCACAGCATTTATAGTTGCTGTTGTGGAATCAATCTCTAGGCTC
Source organism: Sesbania bispinosa (assembly GCA_026901365.1). Lineage (NCBI taxonomy): Eukaryota > Viridiplantae > Streptophyta > Magnoliopsida > Fabales > Fabaceae > Sesbania > Sesbania bispinosa. Next base: position 224,122 of record QLOH01000081.1, read on the forward strand.
TAGCAATGTAGGCTCTTAATATCTACATACTGAATTCAAATTAAATCTTTAACCCAAACTAATCATCCCTTAGTTTCTACATATCACATTCAAATTATTCATTTTAAAATTTAAATTATATCAATGAAAGGAAATGCTGATTTATGCATTAAATAAAACTTTTAAGTTCAACATATATTAAATAAAGAATTTAAAATTATAAATATTTTATTAAAAAAACTTGTGCATAGCACAGGTTATGATAACTAGTGAATAAATAAAGCAATTTGGGACATCCCAGAGTCTTTCTTCTCTCTACAAAGCTTTTGCTAATTTAACAAACATTATAAAAGACTTGTTCCAACTTTTTTCAGCAGACTTATCCTGTCTTTAGTAAAACAATGAAGGTTCACAAAATTTCTGAATACAAGTTTTCTTTGCTAAGCAAATGCATATTGAATTTGAAAAATAAGAATTTAAAGGATTGAAACCAGTATTTATAAAGCATCCCTTAAAACTGACTACCTTCTTAAACATTCCATATCACAATTTAGGTCACTAATTCAGTATAAGCTGAACTTGAATCCCTATCAGATCTACCCCACTTGCCAACGATTTAGGCCAATCTAATTTATAAGTTTTGACGTCAATTATCAATGACAAAAAAAAATTGACTTACAATCAGAGACAAGAAAATAAGAAGAGGGCTCTGATGTGATATCGATCCACTCCAATACACAGCAACGGCCATGCTGAGAAGCAAAGCTTGACACACCAACCCAACTGCCCCAGCCTGGTAAAGAGAGAATTTTTTTCAATAATCTCACATATAAGTTCTTATTATGCTTCTCCAGGTGGAAAATTTAAAATAATAAAATAAAAACTAAAGAAGAAACCTTTAAAATTCCAAATTGCTTGACCAGAGTTGAGGACACAAATGTTGCTGCAACACCCATAAAAGCACACATTCCGCTGAATCCTCCAATGATAGATGGATGTAAGCCTGTAGAACAATTGGGAAAAACAAAACCTGGATTTAGCACAAGAACCAAAAACAGTAATCCCTAACCCCTGATGAAACAAGAAAAAGGAAGATAAAAGAAATTACAGAATGACATTGGCTATTGGTTTAAATATGGAATAGAATGATTACAGGGGCCAAACAGAAGTGGAAAGTGGAGACTACAACAATAAACCTTAAATCAAAATCTACTCCCTTTTCCCTTCTGCCTTTTTGACTGTTTGTTACAGCTTTAATGATCACATATTAAAAATCAGAACTTCACACGAAGGAAAATCTCAATTAAAAAAAAAAATGGAAAACACCATTCATGCCAGACCATGAATGTTATAATTGAAAAGAGTTAACAAAAAAGGAGGCATAGACTTTGTTAGTCCAAGCTAATAGCATGAAAGGTTTGCAAATTAAAAAACTTCTTTGTCAACTATGTACAGACAGCAGTTTTAACTTGGAATCAGGTTATCCACTATATTCTTTATGCAATAAATGATCTGCTAGAAGTGAAAAAGTTGCCCCCCAAAAAAGGTAACATTGAGGAAAGTTTCACATACCACGCTGTGTTTAAATATGCTGTCATCAAACTTCCAGGTGTAAGAACAATATTGAAGTAGAGGAGCACCCATGCAAGACTAGCAGGAAGAACTGGCTGGCCCAGATACTCCTTCCAGCCGAGCTTGATGGCTTCCAGACCTTTAACCACTGGTTTTCCAGCAGATAGATGTAAGCATATTTAAAATATCCACACAATAAGACAACACTCTAAAGACATATCAGTTTTAATAGTACCTATACTGTCAAAACACCCGGTGCAGAATCTTCACTGAATGTTCTGCAACAGGTTTGTGATGTTTTAGGCCGGTCAAGAACACCAGTGGAAAGCTTGTCGGCTAAACATGTTAAAACAATCTGCAAATTAAGAATGGAGAGCAAGAATCAATTCATCTTCTGATTTATGGAAGTAGTTGAACAAGAAGAAAGGCAGAGAACTTACTGAAACAGGCAGTAACCCCATCATTAAGCCAGAAGCAAACTTCAAGCAGGTTACAGGATGAAATTTAGAAAGAAGGACTCCAAACAGCAATGCACCAACGATCTGTAAAAGAAAATTTTTTGAGTTTACAAGACATAACCACTATAATTGATACTTAATAAGGCAGTTTCTGAACATTTCATTCAACTGGAAAATGCATAGTATCCTCTGTTTTACAGGGAAATATAATAGCTAGCTAATTAACTTGGTGCAATATATATATATAAACACTAGCTAATTAACTTGGTTCAATATATATATAAACACAACAAGAAAATACCTCACACAGGAGATCAATTCGATTTAGAACAGCATTTGCCTGTGCAAGAGCAATCGGCCTATTCACTCCTGCTAGCTGTGGAAATGTAACACTGAGGATCAGAACAAGATTTATTTTAACAAAAATATTTTAAACAACAAATTACATGTCAAGCGAACAAGGGAAGCTTTGAATGACAATACCAGCACAACCCAGTCACGTTCATTTGCAACCCCCAAAGCTACACCACATAGCCTCTCAATAGCCCCAACAGAAACCAATATGACAAACCATGGACGCAGAAGCAGAGTAGACACTGAAGTACGGGGCACAGAATGGGCATGAATAATCATCGCTGCAGATAGCAACTGAGCAGCTGCCTGAAAATAGAAAGAATTATCATTTTAGGATAAAAGAGCTATATCCTTCTTGTCTTTATATCGCTTATCAACAACTTGCCTGAATGATATTTAACCAGTTATACGTAGACACTCTGGGCAAATGGTCCATAGCTTTTCCAACCAAGGGACCACCAACAATTATAGCCACTTTGGTGAAGAAACCCATCACAGCAACTGGCAAAAGGCTTGGATGAATCAAGGCAATGGCAGAAGGCCAAGCAAAATTCCAAAGCTGCTCCACAAAATTTGCAACTATGCAACTAGTATAGAAAGCTGAAAATATATAACCTTCATGTTAAAAGAAGCTTAGATGATTCAATTTCACAGTGATCAATTAATGTAGATGGCAAAAGACAACAGAATAAGATCATTCAACAAGATATTAACTGCCATCAAACAATTTTTGACACAAATGACACACAGGAAGATCGCAGAGCTGGATTCAGTTCAATTTAAAGAATAAAAAAGCTATAAACTGTATTTATGGGATTGTGACATCAGGCAAACAAGAGCTCTTTCGAGTTTAAATAAGGACCCAGCAAGCCACCCTAAGATAAGATAAATTTTCAGCATTAAAAATAGGTACAGAATCAAAGAGTAGCCATGCCAATATCATATGATTCCACATAATGCAATGGACAGGCTTCTAATGCTTTACATTCCAATAGTAAATTTGGGGATTTTGGTTCAAGCTAGTGCTTAATCTAGGGGGCAAGACAGAAGAGACCCAATTGTGAAAAAGAAAAAGGACTCAACTTTAAAATGTATAAAGAGAATTACATTTGTTAGAATAAAAGTGCTGTAATGTTAGTCACTTAGTCTTCTACTATATGTTCATTTACCCCAAAATAATACACCTCCAGTTGATTGAATTCAATACAAGACTCAGTGATAGAATTAAGACAACATTGTAAAAAATAACCATGCAATGGATGGAGTTATTAAGTTTGAAAAACACCCGACCATATAATCCAGCTGGGTGGGCTGGAGTAGCTGCAAGAGCATGTTGCTCCTCTTCAGACAAAACCTGCAGAACAAACCATAGAAAGATGAGAAACAGTGAGGCAATGCTTAACAACACCCAAAACTATGGAAAATAACCTACAGGTAATGCGGTCAAGAGAGTATCTACAAATGTGGCTTTGGAGAGTAGGTTCAAAGACTCAGTCTCGAGAATATCAGAGTTGAGTTTAATTTGCACTGGACATTCAGGTTCAACCACAGAAGACCCTCCCTCACACTGATCCTCATTAGTAGTGACATGATCCAAATGTACTTCAGTATTTGTTATTGAACATTTGGAACTAAAACAGGCAAATCTGTAACCAATAACATAGATAACCAAAAACCATCAACTCAATGTCCAAATTTGAAATTGCAAAAACATGACCTAATAACTACTTAAATAAACTCATTTAACAAAACGTGACCTGTGATAGGCAAAAGGGTAATTGAGGCTGTTCAACCGTCGGCGAGAAGGGAAGCGATGGCGTATTCGATAGGAAGGCTGCTGCGACGATGAATAAGCTTGAAGAATGGAGAATTTGCCAAAATGGAGAGAGAGGGTGGTCGAAGCAATAGCCATAGTTGCTGCTGCTTGTAATAAAACTTCAAGCTCCCAAACTTGAAGGAAAAAAACAAACTTGATTTTGCCCAACTCATGCAGTGAGTCCCAAAAACACTACGCAGAAGAAACCCCTTTTCCTTTCACTCCTCCTTTTGCATCAACGTTCATCCCCAAATAAAAAACGTGCACTTTTCAAACTAATCAATGCGCTGTGCTGTGCCCCACCAAATAAAAATGTCTTAAATACTTGGGCGTGAGAATGAGAGTAGAAGGATATGAATCTCTGGTGTCTGCAAAAACCTTATCTTTAACGGTACGAAGGTAGCACCAGAATGTGATTGTGTCTGTGGGCGGAGAGTGCGAGTGCAACTAGGATTGTTTGTGTGGCCATTTTTTCTATCCTTTGCATTATGTGATTATGGAAAACTTTAATGTTGGCTTTTTGTCCTGCCACGTGGCAATGTAGTTCTATCGTGTTTGGTTTGGACTTTGATATTCGATGAATGGTTTGACTTGATGATGTGTCGCTACGAATTGTGCCATGTAGCGTTCTGGGATTCCACAAAGTAGCAATGGTGAATTGAAGAGGCCCAGTCACTTTCCTTTCTTGTGTTTTAAATGAGCCCAGAAAAACATATAGAGACATAGCCCACCAGGATGAAGGAACTGCGTCACGGAATAGGAATGTGATCAATTGGGCCAATTGGGGAGAGTGGGGACACAACTCAGATTTTTAGTTCAAGTGATTTGGACTTTGGTTAACAATATGACCATCAATGATGTAGATTGAATTGAAGCTGTAGGTTTCTATCAAGTGGTGGTCATTGTTCAATTTTTAGTACTCCTTCAACTTCTATTTATAAGACAATTCAGATAAAAACACACATATTAAAAAAAGTAATTAATACGTTAATTTTCAAGAAATTACTCTATAAGATTATAAGTTTACCTCCTATTTAAAATTAAACTCCACTACCATGTCACCTTACAACCTTTAATGGTCAACAAGGGCAAATATGAGAAAAAAACAATAAATGCTTCTAGATTTGTGCACTTTGTCTTATAAATAGGGCTATGGAAGAGTGTCAAATGTTGTCTTATAAATAGATTCGGATGGAGTATTAGTCAGTGCAATGCCCAGGAATTTTCTATTAAAAAAATAAATGTGTTTGGATTATTATTTAATAGTATTTAATAATATACATATAATAAATTTAAACTTTTTTATGTCTTTAATTGAATGAATTATGATATATAAATAAATAGCTGGTAGTATTTTATTGTATGATGCATTTAAAGAATATTGTTCCATTTGTAGAAGTTATATAATTGGCAATAAGTGAGATAATTAATTCTAATTAAAAAAATCAAACAAATAAAAAGATTAAATTGGATGTATCATATCTATCTAAGAGCCTGTTTGGGTGTATCTTTTGCAGAAGTAATTCTAGGTGAAAAAAATAGCATGAATCAAATAAGTCAGATGCATATATCTTCTCCATAAGTTAAAATTAGTTACTTTTGGAGAAGTTAAATGTGGGGCTTTTGGAGTAGGTGGTCTACAAAGACTAAGAGTGTGTTTGGTAAAACTAGCTGAAAACTGAAAGTTGAAAAGCTAGCTGAAAGCTGAAAAGCTAGTTGAAAGTGTTTGGTAAAACTAGCTGATCAACTAGCTGAAAGTTGTAAAATGACAAATAAGGACATCACTAATTATTGGATCAAATCTTAATATTTTGTTATTATGTATTTTTAAATAATTATAAAATTATATATTTTAGTTTATTTAAAATTATTTTATTGGATCAAATCTTAATATTTTGTTATTACATATTTTCAAATAATTATAAATTTATATATTTTAGTTTATTTAAAATTATTTATAAGGCATCACTAATTATTGAATCAAATCTTAATATTTTGTTATTACGTATTTTCAAATAATTATAAATTTATATATTTTAATTTATTTAGTAATTTATAAATCATGTAAATAACATGTTAGTGTTTATTAAAATGTAAATACTATGTGATTCATGTAAATCTTAATATTTTGTTGGTTCACTGTTCCTTTTATCATTCGTAAGGATCAAATGAGAAAAAACGTCATGAAAGAATAAAGAAGTCAGGGGAGCATATTTACTGAGAAAAACTGTGGCCATACAATTTAAAAAGTGTAATTTTTGTAGTCAAAATGAAAGCCGCAAAATTAAACGGGCCTTGAAAGAAATTCATTGTCTAAGAGTAAATACATAGCAGGAAGCCAGATTTGTTGAACAACACTTTTGCCTACATGCATATTGCTTAAAATCAGTGGGTTGATCGGGGACCAACATATTGGAAACCAATACAACCTAATGAATTCTACAATAGCAGGAAATATTCAACTGCGAAACGTTAGAAGAAACAAAACAGAAAGGTTTCACAGAGGCTCATTATCCACCAACAATAGCAAAAAATTATATTATAAATTTCTAATAAACCAAAAAAACACAGATAAAAGCTATGAGAGCAAACACTATAAACTAGAAACTACAAAACGTGTCCAAAGTGAGACAAATTAACAATAACCTGTGTGTAGGAGACGATTGGAGTGGGAAGTTGAATGGAGAGAATGAGAGCTGTCATAGGCGAGAAAAACCCTCTCAATAATGGCAGGGTGTGGGAGGAAATGTGAAGTGAAGTGAAGGAGAGAGAGGGAAGGGGATAGTAACCCAGAGAGAGAAAAGAGTGAGATATTAATGAGGAGTAAATTTGTAAAAAAAATCAGCTGTAGCTAAAAATAGGAGTTTTTTTTTGAAAAGTTAATTCAAGTAGCTTTTCTAAAAAAGCATGTAGCTACCAAAAGCTACCTTAAGCTACCTTCCCAAACACAGTTTTTTTGGTTTCAGCTACTATTTTCAACTTTTAGCTAGCTGAAATGACTAGCCAAAAACGTTATTTTCAACTTTAAGCTACTAGTTTCAGTTTTTTTTTTTTTTGAATAAGTAATAATACGAATGTTTCAAAAGAAAATCATAAAGTAAAAGCTCACTCCATAAAAATAAATAAATAAAAAAATTTCATTGATATTTAAACACATAAAAATCAAATCAAATACTGAGTTTGTTTCTATAAGTTTGTTTCTATAACAAACACGTAACTGAATTTTCATGAGCCAAACACACAATGATATAATTTAGATTGACTTGTCTAAAAGAATTATAGGAATAGAAAATAAAATAAATTAAGGAGCTAAAATAAATCTAATATTTTTTATAAGGTTTTTTACGTATCATAAGTTGAGATTAGTCTTTATAATTTAATTTTTTTATAAAATTTTTATTTAATTTTAGAAAAATTTTAGCTACAAAAATAAATTTTAATTCATAAAAAAGTTTGATTGAATTTTTTCTATAATAAATTCTTCAAATGGATAATGTCTATCGTGGAATAGGACATGTCTTATTATGCATCATTAATAAAGTCAATTTCACATTATTGGATTCCAATAGGAATATCACTTTTATATATTAGTTCATTCAAAATCACATAAAGAAAAAAAAAATTTATATCAGATTAAAAAATCACAAGGTCAGCCAAATTCTAAAATGGATTTAGGCACCTAAAATTTTTTTTATTTTAAGCCCCTAAAAAATATTTTATTTATTATTAATATTTTTTAAAAGTATGCTAATAATTATTTAGTAAGTCATATTAAATTATTAATAATAACTAAGTTTTTTTCTTAAAAGGCCCCATTTTATCACAATTTTCTCTCTTCTCATAAATAATCATTATTAATATTTGATTCTATCATTTTAACATTGATCTGTCTCATTACTTACTTTATTTCTTCTTTTTTGTATCTTTTCTTCTTCTGATGGTGCTATATTAATAATATATATTTTCTCTTACTCTTCTCGTCTCTCTTTTTGTTGAGTGTAGAGATTTAAAAAATAATCCTTTAGTGAATATATATAAATAAACATGTTACTTTACTTTATTAGATTTTATTGTATTTGTGTGAGTACATTTATTTATTTAAATAGATGATTATATTTAAAAATAATTTTTTTAAATTATTCTTATAAACATACATTAATATATTAAATTGGAGGATAAAATATTCTCATAATAATATTCGCTTTAAGACTCTAAAAACATTAAGCGAACTAAAAACATAACTACCGTTAATATCGTAAGAAGATACAAAATTTAAATTTTCCTATACGACTTATTGTATATTGCTTATCTATACGGGTCAATCAAATAACCTATTCTATAACTCTATAAAAATTAATTTTACCTGACTATAAACCAAACCAAACATATTCTAAAATGATTGTCACGGATAGAGAGAAATGACAAAAAGACAATTATGCTTGAATAAATATGTGCCAATTTAAATTTGAAATAACTCGATTTTATAAAATTAATTTTATTTAGATGTTTCTTTGATGTTATATGATTTATTTATATAAAAAATCTTTTATTTTTAAAAATAAATTCAGTATAAAATTTTCAATTCAACTTAAAAATTATAATTTATCACATAATTCCAAATGTAAGTTTAGAATAAAATAATTTTTAATTTAAAACATGTAAACATGTTAACATTAATTTAAAATCACATTTACATCTTTAAATATGATTTCAATACCTCTAATCTTATGATGAGATTGCATGAAACATGTGTGCACTTATTTTCGCTGGATATATCGGGAAGAGGAAGTGTATATGTATATCATATGGCATGTGCTAGGACGGATCCATGATTCATATGAAGGGGCCTAAATTTTTTTAATAATAAATATTAAATAATAGTCAAAGTCATCGTATTTTTTATTTAAATTATATATATTACATTCATTTTATAAAATTTATTAATAATAACATCTGTATCAGATAATTTTTTTGATAGAAATCACTTAAAAAATTAAATTTTAATAATAAATATTATATTAAATTTGTATTATAAAAATTAAATATATTACACTAATTTTATTTAATTTTTTTTTTCAATTATTACATATATATTAATAATATTTTATGTTTTTTTATATAATATGTATGTTAAATAGTGAGGGAGGGGGGCCAAGACCCATGCTTGCCCCCCTTAATCCGTCCATAGGCATGTGTATTTTTAAAATTATGAAAAAATTTAAAATAAAATTAAATAATGAAAATAATTAATAATTAAAATATATTAAATATACAAAAAAATCTTTATTTTAAAATATGCTTAAAATAAAAAAAAATATAACTAATTAAAAGTTAAGCTGTCTTAAAAAAAAGCTAAACATATATTAAAATTAAAATAAAAAATTGTTGAAATGATTATTTTTTAAAATAAATTATTCTCAAACGTACATTATAAGGTTAATTTTTTTATCAAAGTAAATTTTAATTCAAAATATAATAACTCTATGTTATAATTTTGAGATATCATATTAGAGTGTGAGACACTCTCTCACCATACTCCCTTTCAATGATTTTTAACATTCTCTCTTTTATTATTAAATGGTAAATTTCATATACTAAAGTAGAATTCTCCCGATTAATACTTAATGCAAATCTCCTCTCATTATATTTGAATTTTAATTACTCATAAACATTAATTCTAAACTTAAAATTTATTAATATGGAAAATCCTATCCAATCCTTCTTTATTCAAATCCTTACTTTAATATAACTTTTTATTCTTATCACTATAATTTTCATTAATTTAATTATATCTTATTATTAAATAATAATATAAATTAGTTTCCAATAATAAAATATAATCTACTATCATAATTTAAAATTATTCTAATTTTTATTTTTAGAATTTTAATATATTAGTACTTTATTAGAGTAAACCATCACTTTAGTCCCTGACTTTTTCAGAGTCGGACACTTTAGTCCCTGACTTATGAAAATACACAATTTAGTCCCTGACTTTGTTCAACACTCATCAATTTAGTCCAAAACGTTATATTCCGTTAAGTCATTATTGATGTGGCAATCTGACTTGTCTCTAGGGTCCAACATCCATCAATTTAGTCCCTGACTTTGTTCAACATCCCTGACTTATGTGTCATCCTTTTCCTTGCACTCACCCCTCTATATTATATGATTATTAGCCCACCTCCATGGTTGAAACATCACAACTCGTGGATTTATTTAATTAATCTAGAGTACATAGTTGCATGCTAACTGCATCCATGAACAAAGTATGCATATTAATTGCATGGCAGCATAAGATCATTTGTGCTTTTAGGAAGTTTTAAATTAAAGTTACCACCAACTCCTCCAGAACCACCACCATGCTCACCGCCAACTCCTCCTCCAAATCCACCACCTTTACCACCTCCATAACCTCCCCCAGCACCAATGCCACCTCTATGGTCCCCGCCAGCACCACCTCCTATGCCACCACCGTGTCCACCTCCAACTCCTCCACCTTTGCCACCTCCATAGCCTCCGCCAGCACCACCTCTGATTCCTCCTCCTATGCCTCCACCTTTGCCACCTCTGGCTCTGCCTCCGATAGAATAAACTTGCATACTATTTTTCCTCAAAATTTTCAAACATTACTCTTGCATTTTTTATGACCTATTAATAATTGGATTCTTTGACTACTGTCATTTTAAGTGATCGAATTTGTTGAGTGTGTTGTTCTTTTTGTCTCATTGTATTTGCTCTACCTGGATTTTTCACATCTATGTCATTTGAACCTCCTTCCCACTCTCTATATATCTCCTTATATTTCTATTTCGGTATTTTAAATTTCTGGGTATATGTATTATTGTATTTAAGCTTGTGCGTTGTTGCTCAAATTAAGAAATTGAATTGGATTAGCTCAGATTTTGAGAGTAACTGGGTTGTTATATTATGCACAGAAGAGGTGGTTGTGAAAAAGAGATGGGTGAGTGCAAGGAGAATGATGACATATAAGTCATGGATGTTGAACAAAGCCAGAGACTAAATTGATGGATGTTGAACAAAGTCAGATTGCCACTTGACGAAATATAACGTTTTGGACTAAACTGATGGATGTTGAACAAAGTCAGGGACTAAATTGTGTATTTTCATAAGTCAGGACTAAAGTGTCCGACTCTGAAAAAGTCAGGGACTAAAGTGATGGTTTACTCTACTTTATTATAAGTTTAATTTTAATTATATAAAAATATATATACTGGTAAAGTAAAAACAGAACAATGCCACGTAGTGAGGAGGAAATGTGTAGCTGTCGCAGAGGTGTCTCCATGCCCATACCACAAAGTCCATCACCCAACACAACAGGAAAATGCAAATAAGGTTGGTTTGATGTTAGAGCCTCAAATTAACATGCAAGGCCAAGAGGATAAGAAGAAGACGATGCTTCCATCACCATCACACACTAAAGTTAGGGGCTTTCAAAGCCTTGTTGAACCTGCCACCAATGCAACTGCTTCTTCTTCCACTGCTGCCGGAAAGCTCTATTCTCCCCATCACTCTGACTCGGACACTTTCTACTCCAAACTCACTGAGTTATTGGACTCCTCTGGACTCAGTCTAATGTCAGTTTCCTTGCCTAAGCTTGATACATACAACACAACAGCTTGCTATATATATATGCTAACTCTTCTTTTTATCCTTAATGTGCTTCCCATTTATATATCCTACAAGTTGCTCAGCCAGAAATTGCATGCAATTTAAGGAAAGTCGAGTCTTTTTCTGTTGATGCTTCCTGTTTAGCCGGTTTGGCTCCTCATCCACAGTAAAATACTTCGTGGGCTTCTATTCATTTCGAATGTGCATTCTTATCTGTTCCTTTTTCCACGTTTGGTATACAGAAGAAAAATGGGTCTAAAATTTAAACAGAATGCTTGCAATTGGATTTTAGAGGAAAAAAAAAAAACAGACTTTCCTTTTCTGAACTTCTGACTTCCCATGACAGTCCACGTGAACAAACAACCTCTTCCTCATTAATTTCAATTCATTTTCTAATTTGTCTCAAACGACTTTTATAATTTATTCAATGTTTTTCCTGTTTTAAGTCTTCTTCTTTCTTTTCTTTTTTAGGTCTATTGTTTTCTCATCTCTTGTTGAGTTCAACACACCATTGTTTAACAAACAAAACCATTTTTAGTTAGAAACTCACTCATGTAATAATTTAATATAATAAAATTTAAATTTATAATATTATTAATTACCATTAATAGATTCAAATGCATTTTCTGCATTTTAATGATTTTAGTCATAGGAGGTAGTATCATATATAACTATATATCACCTTATTTGGAACTGGGTATGAATAATGCTCTATTCCAATTCTACTTTGGCAGTTTCAATGTCCAAGAAACATTGTTGGACCTGCACCTGTTTTACTTGGAGGTGACCAGAAGAGGAGGATATCACCAGGTATACTGCGTGCTTTGGTTGTATTTTTATGTTAATTTGTCTTAATTGTTTATATGTTTATACAATGTGTAGCTTCTTTGTGCTAATGTGCATATCAAGTTTATTCATTCAAATTAGTTGTTGATCTATAATTTATTTTCATCAAGAGAGGCTAAAATAATTTGCATATATCATTACATGATTTTGTCTCAGATGTTCAAATTTAATATCATGCCATGGATTCTCTTCAAATGTTTCCAGGTTGGCCGAGAAAAGAAATGGGGTGAAGTGGTCTCTGCCCTAAAATTGGAAGGCAATAATGCAAAATTATCTGCTCAAGTTGAAAAGCTCTATGCACACCTTCTTTATGAATTTGAGCAATTGTACTTCTACAGGTGTCCTTCAAAGCAACCTGCAGCTAGCAGCAGCAAAGGTTAATCCAAGAGACCAATTTGTGGTTATTTTAAGTAGAAAATTTAATTCAGTCTGGTACTTCAAACATACATATGTCTGATATATATATAGAGGGATGTTTCCTGGAAGTTTCTACATATATGATTTTAATTTTCATTAACTGCTTGAGCATAACAGGAGACATTCTAGCAGCTTCATTGTATGATATTTTTGTTACATGTTTTGGTTTTATGCTAAATATGTACTATTTAATTAAAGGACTCTTTTCTTTTCTTTTCTCCACACCCTCACCTTTTTTTAAAGGTCCACTTAAGAGGAAGCAGGATTCAATGGCTAGTTTTTCTCAATTAATGGATAGTGAATATGGTCAGAAGGTGACAAAGATGTGTGAGGACTGCTCTTGCCAAATGAAAGGTTTATTACTTTTTTTATGTACTTAACTGCATAACGTCACAAGTCCTTAGACAATAGACATCAGTTTTTTTAAGATAACTCAGTAGTCTCTTGGTTGAGATTCTTATGCAATAATTTGGATTCCAACTTAAAGCAGGGTCTGGTTTTGTAGAACAACCAGTGATTCTTCCTCAAATGACAAAGAAACCAAGAAACCAAGTAACAAAGAAACGGCCAGGTGCTCCAGGAGGAAGGAATGCATATCATATATTCCTCAAGAAGGAATGTGCTCGATTGAGAGCTTGTAATCAGGCCTCAGATGGCCCAAAAACCCTAAGAATGGCTGTTGATGCATGGAAGAAGATGTCTGAGATTGAGAAACAGGTACATAGAAGTTAACATAATATCTATCCTTGAAAAAAATTCTTATGCATAGATTACTTTTGATGTAGCCATATGTGGAGGAAAGCAAGAAGAACAAGGAAAAATTTAAGAAAGCAATGATCACTAGCAATAAACAGCAGAACATGGAAGAGAAGGGGCCAAGTGTGTGTGGTGGTGACTACTATGTAACTTCACAACCTGAGGCAGATAATTCCCTTGTCAATAAAGCAGCAGTCAACTTAGCTCTTAAAATGACTGAAAAGGATCCTTTACTCCTGATGGACTGGGATGCTTGTTGTTCACTAGATTTTCCAACTGGGGAACAAGAGTAATGACATATGGGTTGGTCTTTTTGCTCCTTTGAGGCAATGACTATGCATCCAGCAGTTTTTTGACACAAACCTAGCTGCTATATATATAATATGGTTTTGAAATAGCAGCAATGGGGTTGGACTAGTTGGATAGCATGCTTCCATGCCTCTTTCACTAGTGAAGTGTATATGTATATATTAAAGGCTTGTATTGTAACTCAAACCTTTGTTGGAATGGTTCCTGTGAATAGTGAATGGTGAATACTACCTTTCTGCTGGGACATAAAGACAAACTAATGGGTGTTGAGGTCATTTCGGATAAGAATTAGAGCAATGAAACTTGCACAAACACACACACACACACTTGTAATATAGCTGGAGCTACATAACCTTTTAAGAATGGTAAATATTACCTAATTAATGTAAGGTTTTTTTTTAAAAGAAAATACAAAATCGTTGGCATTTTATAGAGAATTGTTGTCAAGAAATAAAAAAAAAATGTTTTAGAATTTTTGTATCAAGCATTGACAAAAAAATATATTCACGTGATATGTTATTATTATACTTAAATTTTGATACTTTCCAGTTTCCACATAGTTCCAGCACTATTTATTTATTTTTTATATCCTCTATCTTTAAATTTTTATATATTTACATTTAGCCTTTTGCCAGAAACTGGATAACATTGAGAAGATGAGCACCACAGCCACAAATTTTCCCTCTGGTCTCAAACCAGGGGAGCTCTCAAGAGAGCACTCTCCCACATCAAAACTCACACAGAAAACAGTCCTAGACATCCTGAACAACAAATGTTTTAATTCCCTCCAACATCTGAGGCAGGCTCATGCCATCATATTGAAAACTGGTCATTTTCAAGACCATTATGTATCTGGCACCTTAGTCAAGTGTTATGCAAACCCTCATTTCAACAACTTTGGTTTGGCAATCAAAGTCTTTGATTACATCCCAAGGCCCAATGTTTTTGTATGCAATATATTTCTTAAAGGGAGCTTAGAGAATGGGGAGCCTCATAAGGCTATATCATGTTACCATAAGATGGTGCTCCTGAACTCTAGGCCTAACAAGTTCACTTATCCTACTTTACTCAAGGCTTGTGCCATTACATGTTCTGTCAAAGAAGGGGTTCAGTTTCATGCACTTGTAGTGAAAAACGGGCTTAGTGGGGATGGTCACATTAAGAGTGCTGGAATTCAAATGTATGCTTCATTTGGACTTGTCAGTGAGGCAAGGAAGATGCTTGATGAGAGTGGTGAAACTGATGTGATTTGTTGGAATGCCATGATTGATGGATACTTGAAGTATGGAGAAGTAGAAGCTGCTACTGAGTTGTTTGGGATTATGCCAGATAAGAATGTTGGCTCCTGGAATACAATGATAAGTGGGTTGGCTAGGTTTGGGAAGATTGAGGATGCAAGGAGTTTATTCAATGATATGGAAGAGAAGGATGAAATATCTTGGAGTGCTATTATTGATGGTTATATCAAAGAAGGGTATTTCAAAGAAGCCTTGGAAGTTTTTCACTTAATGCAGAGAGAAAAAATAAGGCCAAGTAAGTACTTATTACCAAGTTTGCTAACTGCTTGTGCCAATTTGGGGTCACTTGATCAAGGTAGATGGATTCATTCATATGTGGAAAGGAATTCATTTCAGGTGGATGCAGTGTTAGGGACTGCTTTGGTTGATATGTATGTTAAATGTGGGCGTCTTGACATGGCATGGGAAGTGTTTAAGAAGATAAAAGTGAAAAAGGTCTCAACTTGGAATGCTATGATAGGAGGGCTTTCTATCTATGGCAGAGCAGATGATGCAATTGAACTATTCACAAAAATGAATGGGGAGAAGCTGAAACCAAATGGTATTACTTTTGTGGGTCTGCTAAATGCATGTGCACATGCTGGAATGGTTGAAAAGGGTCTAGCTTTATTGAATTCAATGAAGAGGGAATATGGAATTGAGCCTGAGATGGAGCATTTTGGGTGTGTAGTTGATCTCCTAGGAAGAGCTGGACTTATAGAGGAGGCAGAGAAGTTTATAGAGAGTATGCCAGTAAAGCCTAATGCAGCAGTTTGGGGAGCACTTTTAAATTCTTGTAGGATACACAGAAATGTTGAGCTAGGTGAAAGAGTGGGGTGGATTTTGCTTGATATGGAGCCTCAAAACAGTGGTCGTTATGCATTATTATCAAACATCTATGCAAAAGCAGGAAGATGGGATGATGTTACTAGAGTTAGAAAGTTGATGAAAGAAAGTGGAATCAAGACTGTTCCTGGAAGTAGTATGATGGACATGGATGGCACAGTTCATGAATTTAAAATGGGAGATGGTTCACACCCACAAATGAAAGAAATATATGTTATGTTAGAAAGGGTGATGGAGAAACTGAGGATGGAAGGGTATTCACCAAATACATCCACTATAACCTTTGATATTGAAGAGGAAGAAAAGGAAACTGCTCTTAGGCTGCATAGTGAAAAAATTGCACTTGCTTTTGGACTTCTTCATACAGAACCAGGGACAACTCTGCGAATTGTGAAGAATCTAAGGGTGTGTGAGGATTGCCATTCTGCTTTCAAGCTTGTTTCTCAAGTTTATGGTCGAGATATTATTATGAGAGACCGTGTGCGTTATCATCATTTCAAAAATGGAATGTGTTCATGCAAGGATTTTTGGTAAGGTGTTAAATAGATGTGTCAAATCAATAGAAGGTAAATTAATTGACTTTGTTTTAAACTGTTAGAAACTATTAAAAAGGATGGAAGTGGCCAACCAATATGGTGATATAACTGATAAGAGTCAGGTCAACATATTACATGTAAATTTCATTCTAAAGATTGATTATGCTGTTCAACTAGTTGAATGCCATCATGGTACTTTACTACTTCTGGTCCAGAGTCCTTGGTAGTTTGTAGCACAGTATCCATCTTATGATCTAGCTTCTAGCAGTATAAAAGTTCGGTTGGGTTTCCATGTGAGAATTGAGCAGAGTTTGCCAACCTGTTTGTATGTAGATTCTACAAATTTTGTCATAAATGTTCATTATTCTTTCAGAAATCATAATCCTCCCTTGTCTTGACTAACTATCTTATATTTGGAAAGAAATAGTTGTTTTATTGTGTAACTTGAAGCCTAAATAAAAATACTTTATAAGTAGTTTTTGAAGAAAACTTAATTGCATAGTATATAACTATGAAAGAATTTATAAAAGAACTATGTAAAAAAATCAGTATTTTTTGCTACATGTGTGTGCGTTGATAGTTTTCTAATTGTGAAATAATAATAATAAATGGAATGGAAGGGTGGACTGTGGTAAAGGAATAATTATAAATTTATAATGATGTTTAATAAATAGAATGAAGAACAAAACAGTATAAATAAATTAAGTTTTTTTTTTTATTTTATGCTTATTTTATTTCTAACAAATAAACTTTCACTATGGAATCTAATATTACTAACAAAATCGTATATGGAGTTGCTATAGGTTTTAATTTAATCAATTACATTTTTATTTATACTTTAAAGCAACAATTATCATATGCAATCAAAATATCTAAATAGAATAAAAAGAATAAACTTTATAGATATGAATTTTAGTCATGACTCTTAAGCATCAACAACTACCAAATAAAGAGAGAAATCGAGAAATAACATAGAAAATCAGTTTTTAGTGACCGTTAAAAGTCGTTGAAACAAGGTTAAAATCGTCGTTATTTCATAATTAGCGACGGTCTAGCAACGACCCACCAGTCATCGCTAAAAGTTTCGTCGTTAATGCAGTAACAACGACGTTTTATGATTGACGCTTTGTAGCGTTAGCCTGATCGTCGAAAATAGTTGACGCTAGTGTCATTGCCGTCACAACGACGCTAATAATTTTTTCAAAAAGAAACCTTTCTTCCCAAATTTATTAATTGTGAGAATCAAACCCACAATCTGTATGATACCAAAAAAGAACATTATAGTTACGCTGAGTTTGTTTCTTGAAATATATAGTGCAAGATATTATATATAGTGAAAAATAACAAAAAATTAGCGTTGGATAGACCGACACTAACTTTACGAAGGTCGATGCTAAATAAAAATTTTTTAAAAAAGTTTATTTTACCATTAGCGTCGACCATGCCGACGCTATTTAATAAAGTTAGCGTCGGCCTAGTCGACGCTACTAGTGACGATATCGTGATCAACGCTACTACCCGTTCACACCTAAATCGTTGATTTGTTGTAACGTAGAGATTGAGAAAATTTTAAAGGTTGGATAATAGATACTAAAGTTTTTCCTTTTTTCTTTTTAAGTTATTACTACCAATTGAATTTGCTTTTAGCTTATAAGTAATTCATTTCAATTTTGACATAAATAAGCTCTAAAGGACTTGGATTTAGAATAAGAATAGTATAAAAGAATAGCTAAGGAAGGAAGTTAGGAGACATTGATAAATTAATATTATAAAAAATAAAATAATTTAAAAAGAAATTATTTTTGATGTGTGTTCAATGCACAATGAAACATTAAAATTGGAATATTAAAAATTGTGATATCATCTAAGGAACTTTAATAATGTGGCAAAATGACACCATTTAAATAATTGGGGTATCAATATTTTAACTCATGCTTTTAGATTTAACATATTATCATTTACGAACCCTAAGCCCACTATGATAAATCATAAGATTTATAAATTGTATTTAAAATCACTTTGTTAGGAAAGAAGATAATTGATATCCTTTCATAATTTAGATAATTTACGAACTAATTTGATGTTAAGAGTGTTAGTGGATTAATCTACTTTTCTACCGTAAGAACTGCAAAACCGACATATCTTGTGTTTTCAATTTCATTGTCCTAAGTCTAATGGAGTAAATTTTCAGTACTCCTTTAATACTCAACTTTTAATACTAAAATTCATTTTTTATTTTGAATTTTTTTTATAAATCAAATAATTCATTTATAGTATTCCCAACACGAAAATAAAAAAAATAATAATTTTTTTTTACAAAATATCTCAAAATAACTTCAGAATTTTAGTTTTTAAAAATTAAAAGATAGTCACACTTTTAAAAATTGTTTTAAAAATCTGTTTATCAAATAAGTTTTTTAGTTTTTTGTTTTTGAAAACAGAAAATAATTTTAAAACTGTAAACAAACAAGTCATCTCCCCCATGCTACCTGTGGTAAAAAAATTAAATTGAAAAAACTAATCATATATTAGTAGATGTCAAAATAACGGTGAGAACTGAGAAGTAATAACAATGATACAAAAATTCTTCCTTTTTGGGTAAAAAATCCATCACTTTTTTTTGGTAAAAAATCCATCATAAGTTAAGCTCCCTCTTCAGGAGTGCCACCATAAAACACGGCCCAAAATAATCATTGGACCAGCTGAGTTTTTATGGACCCAAAATGATAAAATTAGTTCCTCCAATCAGGAAAAGGGCACCTAGCCCGTAGTGACCCAGTCAGTTTTTTTCCCTTCTGCTTTTTAGTGAGTATTATTTTTAATTTTGATTTTTGATTGGCTACCTACCTCGTTCAGCTCCTTGGTGGAGGGTGGACAGGCCCAATGAGCACAAATTCACTCTTTGCATAATTAGAGAAATTTTAACTAATGAACGTTGAAATTATATTGGGTAATGTAGCTTTTTTAAAAGGTTTCATTTTTTTAAAAAAAACTAAAAATTATTACAAGTTTATCTCTCCATCATACTCTCAGATCATTATTTAATAATCAATGATGCCTTATATATTATTTTACCTGTTTCAGCTAATTTTATCAAATAACTTCAATCAAATCAACTAGATTTTTAACTTTCAACTAATTTTTAGTTTTCAGACAGCTTTACAATTTTTATCTAGCTTTTCACTTAGTTTTATCAAAACAATTTTAATTTTTCCAGAGTATGAGGTCTGTTTGCACTTACTATTTCATATTTGTTGAGAGCAGCTAGAGTAATTAACTATATTAACTAATTAAATGATTCAGCTAATTAACCAAACTGTGATAACGATATTGTGATTTGTGAGGCCGCTTAAAACAGGGAGTCCCTGACTCCAGCAAAACAGACGTTACTTTACACATTTTGTGAATCCCAAAACTTGAGGCAGTACCAGTAGCTTGAGTTGTGGTTGCGGTACTGGTACCCCTTTTTACGTTTTGCTCATGTTTTTTAATTGCATTATATAATATTCAATTCAATTCAAATAGTTAAAGGGTCCTGAACTTTCTTCTGATATAATCCGTCAGAATTTCCTATTGTCAGGGTTTTTGTCTGCTCTTTTGGCATTCACGCTGATATTAAGCTGACATCGTCACTGTGTAATCACATTACATTATATATATGTTTATTTATATATACACAAAGAATCATCCATTCTTTATTGTGATGGTTGTTTTGTGGATAAGCAATGGATGGATTAGCTACCAAGGCAAACACTCGCACGCCGTTAAGTATGATTAATATATTGATAGTAGGACTAGGGTGGCCAATAATTGGACATTCCTATGTTTTATTCGTTCCTAGAACGCAGAAAAACAGATTACCCCCAAAAGGAATTTTAATAGTGTGTAGAAACAATCTTATTCAGTAGAACACGGATTATTATATTCAAGATAAGACAAAGAGAAACGCGTTAGTTCCACCAAATCCCAAATTAAACTCCTGCCTAATTCTCTAGTAATTTCAATTTGGTGCAAACTATCAGGTCAGTGGTTTTATTCTAAGCCTTAATCATCATCCATAGTGATGGAAATGGAAAACCATGAGAACAAATGTACAATAATCTTCCATTTTTTTACACACCTAACACCATTCAATTGTAAATTAAACTTAATTTACTCTGCAAAATTAAAAATTGTATCACGCATATGTTTTGTATTAATTTAATTTTTTATTTCATCTCAACACATTTTTTTTTAAGAAACAAGAAATTTTCATTACAATAAATTAATCATTTATATAGTAAATAAACATATTTTTTTTAGTTGTTACCAAAAAAAAAAATCTTTTAGTTCTTAAATAACTTCGTTAACATCAGTCTTAATGAAACTGTTTTTTAAATCATTAAAGCACTTGTTAACGTTTGTCGTAACTGCGTATTTAGAAATTTATATTCCAAAATATCTATCCACTTTAGTCAATCCTCTGTGTCCGTAATTCACCGCAAAAGCAATGTATTTGCATTTTTTTTAGGCACTTTATTTTTAAACCTTTATGAAATTATTGGAAAATGGTAGTATGATTATCAATATCGTGACAGAACAACAAATTGCAACATCACAACAGAGTTCAAGAGTGGCTAACTCTGGAAGAAATCTACACAAAAGGTCAAAGCAGATCATGTGGGAAAGCTTTTAATTTGGTCATTGAATAATCCTGATAATTAGATGAAGAATACTTTAATTTTGTATCCTGTGATGATTCATATCTTCTTAATTTCTGGTGTTCTGTGAACAATAATTTATCGCATGCAGCTTACAATTTTTGGTGCCATGATCATGTTATTCGCAAGGTTCGCATTTCAATTTTGACAATAGTTTTTCATCAAACTTGTGATGACTCAGCTGTTGATTTGCTTGTTCAGGTCAACCCATTCATATGGTGAAAAGATACATAGGCATAAAAAATTAAGAAACTGATTAACACGATTTATGTTTATTTAATGTAAGAAAACCATGTCGGATGCACAACAGCATCACTAATGAAGTAAAATGTTGTTTGTCTTATGCCGTCACATGATTTAACCAAAATCTTTGTACTTATACTAAGAGTCCAGTAAATTAAACTATGGTCTCGAGAAGAATAAAAAAAAATATTTATTAAAAATATAACATTATATTAGTAATTAATTTAAAAAGTTAAAAAGTTAACTTTTTCTATTTTAATTTCTTGATTAGTAAATGCACTATTTGGTAATCAGAATTATCCTTCTCGAAACTAGGGACGCTATGAGTGTATTTGGTAAAGTTAATAAATTAATTTTTTATTTAACTAATTTATAAACTAATTTGAACAACATGAAAGTGTTTAATAAAACACAAGTTTCTAATTTATTTTTTGAGCTTTTAACTTATAAGTTACTTCAGTTAACTTTTAACTTATAATTTGTAACTTATTTATTTTTTCTTTCATTTTTATCCCTTATATTTCAATACACTTCTTTATTTGTCTTTAATTTTTTATGTCATTTTACATTTATTAACTAGCTTATCATTCGGATTTCACCAAAATACTTCAAATTTAATAAGTTGACTTATAAGTTAGGAGCTTTATTATCAAGTAATAATTAACCTATCAGCTAGTTTTACTAAATATAGGTTACCCCTCATTCAATTAGGATAATAGCTCGTTTGTTTAAAATTATTTCCTAAAAGAAACACTTTTTTTAAAAAAACACTTATATGAATTTTTAAAATGTTTGTTTAAACTTTTTTCAATAAGCAGAATAAAAAAATCAATTTTTTATTTTTTTAAGAAGCAACTTAGAGTTGCTATTTAAAAAAAGCAGTTAAAATAGAAGAAAGAGAAAACTGATTAACAATGAATGTGAATGCATTTATTAAATAATGTGAAAACATTTATTATAGCAAATAAAATGTTTTTTATAATTGTAGTGAAACGGACATTTATTTCTGAATATATAAGAATCTCTAAAATAAAATATTTTTTTAAGTAATTTAAAAAAGTACGTTTTTTAAGCACAAATAAACTGACCCAATATTGCTAAGTCGGGATTAAAAACTTAGTCACATTTAAACTCTTTACTTCTTAGTTTAGTGGGATTTTTGTCAACAGTTTTGAGTTCAACGTGAAATGAATTTATAATAAGGTTCGAAAGGAGGAAGTATAATTCAAATTGGGTTCTTGAGATTAATAAATGGTTAAGAGGAGGAATGGATAGAATTATTGGTGTACCTATTAAAGAATTGAAATTGATTGATTATTAACTAGGAAGCTGCATAAAGTATGATCACTAAGTATGAGTCATATCTTCTCGATCACATGGATTAATACCAAGATTTTGAAGGTTCAACTCGATCCTCTCGTGGTAAACCCACAGGAAAATAAAAGATTCGGAGCAAATCTATGAGAAAGGTAATTCAATCCTGATTGTTTTGACCAAGTAAAGATCAGTTCTGACCAAGATAACTTTAAAAATGCAAAAGGCATGTACAGAAAAACAATGAATATAATATATAAGCAATCAATTAGCTTCACTTGACCATGTGTTCCATATTGAAACATAAGATGCTTAATTAATTAATTAACTACTCTGTTATATATCCACTCCAGAGGAGAAAATTCTCACATAGATGAAACTTGAAAGGGTCTCAGTCATCTCACACTCACATGGTTATTCAACTATTCATATCATAGTCTTATCACAATGATATAGATAGTTTAAATTGCTTCTTTAATTAATTAATTTCTTGGGTGAAGACGAAAATCATGTCATTGGACCAATTCCATATAATAAATAAATAAATAAATGTAATATATTTATTCAGTTGGCTCTTGGAGACTGGAGAGTGTAGACAGCAAAGCCTGTCTCTTTCAAGGAGGCAAAGTTTTTTGGCTTGTCATTCGGATACGAGGCTTATCAGATTTTTCTCAGATTTCTTTCTTGTTTTTTAATTTCCTCCCAATTTTGCATTCTTAATTGCCACAACTTTAATTTTTTTTATTCGTATTTGTTGGCGATAATTTAGTAGTAATTAGCATGCTCTTCTAAGATTATGGCCAAAATGGAGTGTACACCAATAATGTAGTGCCATGTACAGTAGTGTATACATATAATATTCTTTCTCCACAGAGACAATGAGGGTAGGCAATGTGGATGAAACCTGGCCAGAGGAATTGAATTGAGTCCAAAAGGCAAAGGCACTCTCTTTCATTTTTAAATAAAATAGAGGGCCAGGTGATAGAAAGTGCTATGAAAACAACCACATGCCTTCCTTTTATTTTATTTTCTTTTTTCTATCTTGGCTTCCATTTGGGTGCATCACCCTCTAATCATTGCCAGGAATAAAAACAAACAAGTTTGGCCCCATTTCAGGAACCAATCAACACAAGGCAACACCATTTCTCTGTCCAATAGGCCATTTCCATTCATCAATGCCTTCCAATTAAAGAATAAAGTGTTTCCCTTTTTTCCTTATTTTTTCTTTGGATTTTCAGAGATTAAAACATGTACTTGATCTATCAGTTTATCTACCTATTTCACAAACCCAATGCCCCAAAGAAGGGGAACCTTTTTTTTGTCAGTTATAATTACAATTATATGGTATATTTAATTAGTTTACATTAGATTTTTACATTTCAAAAATAAATTTAAATTTAAATTTAAATTAGATCTATATTTAAAACGTGATTTTTTAATAAAAATAATTAAAAAAGAAAGAAAGAGAGAGAAAACAGGGTGCAGTAGGAACATTCAAATATCCAATCCCTGTATTGCATAGGTAAAGGCTTTAAGGAACACAGTGAAATTTTAACATTACGGATTGTATGGCTTTTATCACATGCCACCCATTTGTCACGTATTCATTAGGCCTGTCATTCATGCACTGCCAAAAAGAGAGAGAATGAAGAAAGAAAGAAACTTTATCATTTAGCGTGAGCAGTTGATGACTACTCTGACCCTTAATCTTGACCGTTGGATCAGAGACGACAATGCCTTTGCCTTTAGGCACTGTTGGATTGTATTACTTTGAACACCCCCTCTTGTTTGTTTGTACTCTCACAACACAAGGGTTAAAATTCTACACTCCATGTAATTGAATTGAGACACATTGAAAATGTTCTTTTTGCTTTGCGGGTACAAGTTAAAAAAAAGAGGTTTTACCTGCAAGGTGACGTAGAGCTCAAAAAATAACATACCAACCACTACATAGGTGTATCCAAATAGTCTATTATGTTGCAACAAATGAAAGTTAGACACTTCGGTTAACCTAATGATGCTTTAAAATCTTTTCTTATTTGCTTAATTTCTTTCTCTAGCTCCTTTTCTCTCTCCTATATCCTTAGGTTCTATCTTTGCAAGCAAGTTAAGATGATTGAGGCAACATGGGAAATCTTATCCGTATTAGTACAAAATAATAGTGATTAATTGGATGAGCATGTGTTTGAAAGTGGACTCTTTTGTTCTTCAACGAATTAGAAATAGTTTGTACCTCCCGTGACTAACAATTGTTCTTAAGAGAATGGATATTCTCATATTAAAAATTTATTTTATTTCAGAAAAAAATTTATTATTTCTGTTTTTTAAATATTTAATAGGTAAGGTTTTATTAAAAAATACATATTGAAATCATGTAAATGTTTAGAATAAAGACAAAGGGCTGAGGGGCTGACATTGGAGAAATAAAAAGATGAGAAATAAGGAATTAGTTAGGAGTGCAGGAGAATAAGATAAAAATAATTAGCAAGTTGTCCACTAGGCCACTTTGTCCAATCAATAAACCTAAACTTTCCTCATGAGAGATGCCGTGTGAGGTCTTTATCTTTCTCTATTTAATTATCGTATTTAAAGTACATCGTTGTTTGTTAATCTTTCATTTCGGTTTATTAGTCAAACTCTCCCATGTTAAACCGCTTCCTTAATTATGGTCCTATGGACTAAACTTCAAAGGCAACTTCCAACCCACCCTCACCACAATTTATTTTTGGGATAAAATAATTTTTTGTCCCATAAATTATCACAATTTAATTTTGTCCTAAAATTTTTTTATTTATCCATATAAAATGTTTAAGTTATTTTTAGTCCTTATTTTTTAATTCTATTATTTAATCTTTTTAACTTATTTATAAAGCCAAATTTTTTATATACTTTTTTATATATTTTGTGATAAACATTTATCACATTCACAATTAATAATAGAATTAACACCAAAACTAAAACAATTGCTTAAATATTTTATACAAATGAAATTAATTAAAAAACATTTCTATTCACAGAAATTAAATCTCAAATATTTTATAGGGATGAAATTAAATGTTATTTTACTTTTACTTTTGCTACCTCTTAAATTAACTCTTTTTTTTTTACAAATAATAAAAAACAACATATACTTGAATAATTATATCCAAGGATGAACACAGGAAGGATAAAATGGTTCACAATCTTCACTTCCCAAGCATAAAAAAATGGTTCACAATCTCAATGAAGAAGCTGTGAATTGTTGATTGGGGAATAAAATTGTTACACTGGTTATTAAAAAATAGAAAATTTTATTTTAGATTAAAAAATAATTGAGAAAAAGAAAGGCAAAGGGTAAGGGCAATAAATGTGAAGTAAGTGAAGGACGCGTGGATCCCCGTGATTCGAAACTCCTTTTATACTCTTTCTATTCTTCCTTTTCATTCCCTCAATTCTTAATCCTTTACCATCTTCTTCTTCTTCTTTCAAACTCTGAAATTCTTCTCAGTTCTGATCAATCAACAATCAACACAATCATCTGAAGCCTTCTATCTATGGAATCATTCGAACCACACATAGGTTCCAGTAATTCAGACACGTTGCAAGAATCCAATCACAATAAGCGCCGGAAAATCGGAGACCGCGACGCCGGCGATCAAAATTCCCTCAATCTCATGCCGTGGAGATCCGACACCGAGCAGCAGATCTACTCCCGCAAGCTCGTCGAAGCTCTCCGCCGGATTCCTTCCCCGGCGGCGACCAAGCCTAGAGCCGCCGGTCAAGTCCGGGAAACCGCCGACCGAGTCCTCGCCGCCACCGCCAAGGGAAGAACGCGGTGGAGCCGCGCGATTCTCGGCCGGTGGAAGAAGCTCCAGAGGCAGCAGCACAAGAAAGTGAAAAAAGCCGGCACCGCTGCCGGATTGAAGAGACGACCGGGAATCGGCGGCGAGAGGAGGCGGCGGTTACCGGCCGTTCAGAAGAAAGCGCGCGTTCTCAGCCGGTTGGTTCCTGGTTGCCGGAAGCTTTCGTTCCCGAACCTTCTGGAAGAAGCCACCGACTATATCTCCGCCTTGGAGATGCAAGTGCGAGCGATGACGACTCTCGCCGAGCTACTCGCCGGTGGCTCGCCGGCTGGACTCGCTGGTCACGTGTTGAGTTGACCCAGTCGCGTTGTTAACAGCCTAGGCTATATTGCGCCAGGTGTTACTTAATTTTTTTTTATTTTCTCTTTTTAATTATATCGTTTTTATTGGTCTTCTCTTGAGATTCATGTATTTTATTGTGTACACTGTACATGCCATTTGCTTATTCCTCCCTTTTCTTTATTTTCCACTGTCGCCACCTTTTTTTTTCTTTCATTTTTCTTTTTTATTCTCTAACCATTATATTTAATTGAATGTGAACGTGCTACCTACTTTGATTCTTTTCTTAACCACTCTAAAAATAATTAATAACTCGTGATAAATATTTATTATTTTCAGTAGCTAATAATCGTTCTTCATTAATGAAGTTTCCGTTAGACTTTTTTCAATGCTTCCATAAAATTAGTGATTTTGTAATAACTAAAAGGACTCGTGTTTGTTTAAGTTTGTTTATTTTTTACACAATTGTTTTTCAGTTATATGAAGTATGCAAGAGTTTCTCTACAAACGGCATAGTTTCTATCTAAAATTTGGAAGAAACGACAACTGTACGTTAATGCCAAGGTTTATTTCTTCTTTTTTTTTTTTTTTTTTTTGCGTTTTAATGGTTCTGCGTTACACAAAGAAACTGCGATTTACTCTTCCTCCACCTTAATTATATTCATTTTCAGCCATTTATGGCTTGAGTTTGAACTAGTGAAGTTATGAATGTTCACCTTTTTGTCACGGATATTCTGATAATACTACTACATACTTTCTCGGGATTTGTATCGTTTAGAAGTTGCAAACTGAAGAAATAATTGCAATTACCGTTCTGTGTACCAATAGAAAATTGCGTTTATGCTTGCAAAGTGAAAAGCATAAAATAAAGAGTCGTGCTAGCAAAATGATCAAGCATTTATAGGTCCAACTTTGAATTAGGCTTAATGAGTAGGTAAATGCAAACTCCATTTTAAAAATAAGCGTGGATAGGCTTGTTACCGGTGGTGTCAATCATCTCGTGAGAGTATTAAAAGAGTTGTGTAAAGAGTTGTGGCTCAGTTAGCAACGCATGCTAAAATTGTGGAAAAAATTTACAGGTTCAATCTCTACTAAACAAGGATGAGAAACCTTAATTGTGATTAAGCTCCATATATGATTATTCCTAACAAAAAAAATCTATCTCGTGAGAGTCATGAATGAGCTTAATTTTATTTGCAGCGCTTACACTTCTTTAAGCATTTCCTTACCCTCTATGTTTATCTTCCCTTTTTTAAAAAAGAAAACGATTTGAAATAAGTAGGGCCCTATTTAAAATTTGAAGCAGCAAAATCCAAAATTGCAAGGAATTGGCCTATTACTTCCTGTTGCTTCCCATTCTCCTTTTTCGATTTGCACTTTGTCGTTCCGATACAATTCATTATTATGCTCCAATATTACCAATACCCGTAATGGTACTAAATTACCATGACATTACTTTTAAAAATACACAATTAAATGATTTTTCCGCTCAAAAAAATACTTCCCACATGTGTGACAAAAAATAAATACATATTGTTTGATCCACTTAAAATAAAATGAAGGTGCACGCTAAAATACAAAACTTTCAAAAAAAATCCAGAATCTTTACATTTCATGAGTTCTTCAAACAAAATGCAGTATATATACACATGGATTATGGGTGCTTGTTTACCAGTTATGCACACCGTAGAATCAATCTATTTTAATTGATTTTAAATTACTTTTTTAAATGTTGTTTTGTAAAACGTATATCATTCATCTTTCAATAATTAATTATAATATTAATTCTACTTAACTGTAAATAAACCAAACAAGTATTGTATCACAAGAAACTTAAACCTACATTCATATATATAGATAGTCGGAGATTAAATCATAACTATCATATCTTACAATGAATGATCATGATTAAACATGTCACGCAAGTTTTTAAGCGATCACATGACTATCAAATAATCTTAACCATATATACATGGTTGGATGGTCATTATCATTAGATATACTCTCGGTATAGATAAGAGACCTTGTAGTGTGTGTCACAAACCAACTATTTCAAAAGCTTAAATTGGTTGGTTGGAGGACACATGAATGATTTATTTAACACGCCATCTCACGCAAAAGTCCAATGGCCTTGAAGTGTGAAGAATGCACACGCTAGTCTGATTGGTTCAATCGGTTTTTTGGCATCGGTGTTCCGCAAAGAGCCCATGATTGGTTCATTGATTTTTCTGGCATCGGTTTTTACCGGTTCTCGCTCGGGCCGGCCTGATTTTGAAAACATATATTTATTGGAATAATGAGGACAACAATGATCGAACTTTTGACCACTTGGTCATAGAGACTCAAATACCATGTCACAAACCAACTATCTCAAAAGTTTAAGTTGTTGTGGGAAGGACACATGAATGAGGACCTAAATTTGCTGCAGTCACCATTTTGGTGTATTCACACAGTTAGCAAATTTGGGTCGTTTGATCTCGATCAGACAGTTTAGATGTCGAGATGATTAAATCATATTTAAAAAATATTTTTGACATCTGAA
Source organism: Sesbania bispinosa (assembly GCA_026901365.1). Lineage (NCBI taxonomy): Eukaryota > Viridiplantae > Streptophyta > Magnoliopsida > Fabales > Fabaceae > Sesbania > Sesbania bispinosa. Next base: position 253,840 of record QLOH01000081.1, read on the forward strand.
CCGTCTAATCTTGATCGGACATCCGAATTCGCTGACCGCGTGAATGCATCAAAATGATAATTGCAACAAATCTAGTTTCCATGAATTGTCTTATTCTAACAAGGATCCTTAAAATTGCTTCCATATATGCTTTCCAATCTTTATTTTTTACACTCTACTCTTTTACATCTCGTTTCACACCTCATTTTTTCTCTTTTTTTTCTATCACATATTTATTATAATTTTCACCTTTTTCTTTCATTCTTTTCCTATTTCTTTTTTTTCTTTCTACACTCATTACACTCCAATATGGAGTGTCATAGTATTGTGCATATGCTTTCGGCTAGCAATGATCTTTCATTAACAGAGAACAACAGAAGCAGTGGTGTACGGTATGACCAGATTACATTCCCTCTGAAGTAATTTTTCATAGACCCGAATTATTTATGCAAAATTGGTCTTTGTGTTGTACTTCATTGCATTTGCAATTGCAATTAAACTAACTAATTAATAAATAATTTGATGAAGGTGTGCTATCTTTTGGTGCATAGCATAACTACCTGTTTATATTAAATTAAATCCTATATTTTTTTTATTCCACTGTCATTTGCTTCTCTAAATTTGGGTTATATCAGGAATATATATCGTTGTCGTTAACACCCCACCTTTGCTTAAACTAGCTAGTGCAGATCCAATTCATAAAACGTCATTAAATAACTATGGTAGTTGGCATCCACTGGCTAAACCATGTTCTGCCCCAACATCTAAGATTTCTTCCCACTGAGCATGTCTCGTTACACCCCTTAAGGGAGAGTTCATTATCCATCAATTTTCTCTACAATTAAACAGCTAGCAAGTACCCCCAAAAAAAAAAGATATATAAATGAAAAAAATATATATGTCTCACATAATTTAAATTAATTTAAAAAACTGTACATAATCTAAATTGGATTGTAGATACATTAGAAAAGAGTGGGGAATAATGATAAAGCTGAGGATGAGACTCCTATGGCAGTTTTGTACATTTGTGAGACTAGAAGAAATCAAGAAAGAAAGGAAATTAAATTAATTAATTAAAGAACCCCCATGTATATATTTAAAAAGGTCATGGAAGAGAGGCAAGTTTAAAAAATCCAACAGGTCTTAAGATATCATGTGGGTGGGAGGACCTACAATATGAAGTGCACCGAATGAACATTGGTTGCATGTGAGTGAGTATAGGAAGAGGGTTTCACTTCACATGCTATTTTGAGAAGGAGAAGAGAAGCCGAGAAGGGGTTTTTTGTTTTATGCATATTTGCATTCAGATTGTTGTTCTTGAAACAGACACTTGAGGGTCAGATAAAGACTCTAGAGTTGGGACCCTACCTCACCTCTAGTGGCTGAATAAGCGACTTTTAAGGGATACCTTTTCCTAATTAAAGGCTGACACGTGTGGAACCTTGGCAATACAACTGTCAAGTTCCAGATCGTGACATCTCCATGCGTATTAACAAACAACGTTACTACTACTACTTTGTATATTGTGGAGTGTATTTCTTCATAATATATTTTAAGGTAAATATATTTTTAATCTATAAATATAGTGAAAATTTGATTCTTTATAATTTAAAATTGATAATTTTAATTCTTTAAAAAAATTAAAATTACAACCATTTAATTTTGACTGTATAATTTTTCTATAAATTTTATTGATGAAGATTAAAAATAAGTGTTTTTTTTTTTAAAAGACCAACTGTATGTTTGGTTTACCTCAAATTCATATTTTAAACGTGGATCCGGACAAACGCTATTGAGAGTAGTTTCTGTTAGGATCCACGTTTGAAACGTGGATCCAGTGTAAACCAAACACACCATAAATCTACTAGTTTTAGATTATACAAAAAAAACCAAATCTCGATTATATTTCATATATTAAAAACATATTTAATCCTATATTTTAGTATTAATTTTTTACTAAAAATTATGATCATATTTTTAATAAGCCTTACATGAAAATTTTCTAATATTAATGAATATAGTAAAAAAATATTATTAATTTTTTTATCTGTCTCTATTCAATAGATAGGATTCCCTCTCGCTGCAGTCATCTAAATAATTTAGAAGAAACAAAATAGAATTAATATAAAATTATGTATTGAGGTATAAATTTTTAAAAAATAATTAAGATAGTGATTTTCATGTGTATGATGTGATAACGTTACTTACTTCTTCAGTGTATAGATGGTTCAATTTAAAGGGACCACACACCACGTATATGCGTATGTTGGCTTCCACGAAATCATCACATTATTTTGTGGGCTTTCTTTTATTCTTGTTCATTCCCATTAGTCACCACATTTCACATGCATCCATGTGCCTCCATTTAAGAAGCCGTCTCTCTTTTTCTTTTCTTTGTTATTTTCTTCTTATTTCTTTTTATATATTTTCCCTCTTTTTTTTTCATCTTTATATTCTTTTTCTTACTTTTCCCTGACGAAAGCATAAATAGCTCACTCAAAATATAGAGAGCAAACAGTCTACTTCAAACCACTACCACGATTACCAAATTTATAGAATCTTCCCCAAGGGAAATACTAAAAATTCTTTTATATCCATAATATGTTTCTTAATAATAACTATATCATTTCACCAAGTAACACAATATCTTGTTGAAATTAATTCTCTGCCTGCTTAACATTAAAATGTCATGATACACCGATACTACACTATACATGACAGTTTCAAAATTCTCTTTATTCATGACATGCGTCCTTGAATTTCCATAGATGGTATAATAGGTACAATTTGTTGGGTGGGAAAACTTGTTCTTTTGAATAGGAATTCACCCTCTTTTCAACATCCAAGTAGAATAGTGTGGTCCATTTTAGTACATAGTTAGCTACTCCTAGCTAGTCTGTACGAAGTAAAATCGAGCTTGTTCCATCAATGCCTTTGAAAATTGAGTTTACTTTATGCCCCTTTGATGGGTTAACTCGTTCAACAAAGGTAAATGGACCATAGCTTTTTCATGAATATACTTTTTTGGGTCTTTTTTTTTTTTAAAAAAAAAGCAGCTTAACTTAATGTCATCATTGTTGTCACGGTTCCAAAATCTTGAATTGTGTTTCAAGTAGTTCACTTTTGGTGCACATTATGTTTATCCAAGCAGGTGAGATGTATCATATGCTTAGGAGGAGCCCAAAGCATCATAATTCGGTTATTGACCCATGTTGTTTTTCTTGTCTGATTAAAGTGGATCATCCAGTGACTATCCTCTTATTTATTTTAGAGATTTTTTATATTTTGGCTTGTGCGTTTTTACCTATATCTTGTTCTTATCTGAGTCAATATTGAAGTTTTGACCAACGAATAGTGGACAATATAAAAGTACTCTAGAAAGTTAGCTATACGAGAAAATTTACCATGGTATAAAAACAACATTTTACCTTTTTTAATTTAATCAACACCTCTGAAATTGAATGTCTTCTTTTAGTTGTTGTCTATCATAATCTTATTTAATTTGATTCCTAAAACAAATTATTGAGTGTGTGTATAGTGTACACACAAATATTATACCTCCAAATTGAGGAAATTCTATCTCTCTTCTCAGAATAGTTTTTTATTTTATTTTTAAGGATAAAATTACAACGCGTGGTATGCAGAAATGCCCTGTTTGTTGGGTGTCGCTTTCTGTTCAGAAATTCAGATGAGGTACCTGAATCTGTAATTGTATAACTGGATCCATGTGCCGCCAAATGACATGTCACAGTTGGATCAAGTTAATAAAAGAGTTCGCATATTCCTTGATCATGAACCAACCAAAGAAGCAATATTCTAGTTTTTTTATTTTTTTTAATTTCTCTTGCCTTTTCTCCCCTTTTGGTCTTTATCAAAATCAAAGCAATTGGCCAAAAGAAAGAGTAAGAAAAAAAACAACAATCACCCTTTCAATTCAACGCCCTAATAATTGAACGTATCTATGTGTCTCCTAGTTCAATTTAGATATCTTGAAATTAGATTTATTAAAATGGAAAATTTTCGTTTTAGGAGGCGGTGAAGATAAACTATCCATATCGTTGTTGTACCTAAATGTTGATAAACACAATACAAAAAGCTTTATTCAAAAGTAGTTAACGAAACAACATCAACAACATCGGAATTTAGGATTCAAATGGGTTACAACATATTTTCACTGCGATTAACTATACTATTGGGCGGAAAAGAGTGCGCCCATGATAAATCCCAATTGTGCACTTTTAAATTATGTATTTATCATCACTAAAATTTCCCTTTTTTTTAAGATCACAAGTACTTAACACAGTTTACATATTCCGGGTTGAATTCGAGACATTTATTAAACTAAAACAATCACTTATAACTAATTTATGTGCTCGGTGGTGCTAAAATTTCCTTTTTGTAATTAAGAAAAAGTTTCTTTTTTAAAAAAAGAAAAGAAAAGAAAAGGTCAAGGGCAGGTCGAGATTAAATAGAGACCAAGCTGCAACGTGATAAGACTGTATTTGTTTGGTTTAGCAATAAGTTAGTAGTTAAACCCAGACTTTGATTTGATTAGATGGGGGGAAGAGTAAGAGAATAGTGCAACCAGTAAACGACAATATGAGAATTACTTTTGAGTTGTCAGGGTCCAACGACAACCCCCTTAAACGAAGAGTGGTCACATTGGGTTGGACCCAGACCCAGCATGCGACAAAATGTGTGTCAAACAAACCAGCCTCACCCATTTATTCATTCAATGAACATCGTGTCGTGATACCGTCGTGGCGCACACAACACAACCTATTTATAGATTTGACTATTTAAAATAAATACTAAAAATTCACTATCTATGCGTTGTTATATAAGTATGAAAGGAGTTGTATGTGTGTCTCTTTTTTATGATGAAAATAAAATATCAATATCCAGTTTTTATATTCATATGATTTTGCATGATAATAAGCAGTTTTTAATGTAATTTTGTTTAAAGTTTTAATATAAATATAATTACAAAAAAATAAAATAATTATTATTAAAAAAAAACTAAATGAAACGAAGCTTGTTGGTTGGGTGGTGGCTGTTAGTTTCTTGGTGCTGATGGTGGTTGAGAAAAAAGGCAAAAGAAAAAGAATAGGGAAACAAACAAAGGGGTTGTGGTACAGATACAACAACAGCTATTTTGGGGACTGGGCCCTAAGTGTCACTTACCACACGTGGCCTCTTTGGAGATGGACAAAAACTCACTCTCAATGCAGATGCAGATGCAGAGGATACCATTTATGCGCCTTGGCTGACCCGCCACCCCTGTCCATGTATCCTTCCTGATTCCCTTTCTATTTGTCACTACTGCCACTGTGTAGGGGCCTAGGTATCCTCCTCTATTCTTATCAACATCTACTATCTATTTAATATTTATTTATCTCCCTTTCTATCTATTTTAATAGACATGTAAGCAATGAATATAAAAGATCAAATAATAATAATAATCTTGGTAATCTATGTATAATTATATGATCAAAATTAACACTGATTACCAACCGAAATTGATTGGTTTAAGTGGTACGTACTTGATTTCCCCTAAGCAAAGTCTCGGGTCGAGTCATGTGGATAAAAAAAACTCCGCCCGTGATGTGGATGTTCCCGATTCAAAGAGGATTGACTCCCATGAAAAATATTTGTGGCTTATAAAAAAAATAACACTTCAAACACTCACACTTTTACCTTATAAATAATATAATAACTTTTAAACAATGATAGACTTCATTGATCTAGCCATTAAAAAAAATTTCCATCAAATAAATAAATCTACAAAAAATCATATAATTTAAAAAATAATTGATACTTAATATAGGTATATAATTTATATTTAAACACATTTTTATGAATGTCCAAATTATTTAAAATTTCACATTATAAAAAATTAATTAAGGGTGTCTAAATTATATATAAAGTGTATTATTCAGGCAAGGGAACGTAATATTAATCGTACAACCATACATATAGATAGTGAACCGAAGTTAGAATTTGGTGCCGTGCTATTCCAGTCCCACTTTCTACATCGGGTCTTTCTGCAATTTCTATACCATGATATTTCCAAAAATCTTAAAAAAATAGGCATACTAAACTCCTTCCCATAAAAATAATCGATAGACACCAGAAGCCATTTAGCTCAAGTGATAAGAGTAAGGTAAAATTGGAATAAAGGGTATAGGTTAAGCGTTTCAAGTTACATTTCAACCTTTTAGAACCAATGAGATTACGTAAACATTCTCACATATGTTGAATTCAACAATCATTAACTTGCATAAGTATAGAACAGCCTTCTTTTCTTTTCTTTTTAATAAAAAAGCATAGGTCTAAATTTCGGTTCTGGATCCCTATTGCAAATAAGAAACATCGGTGTTAGTTTGAAAATCCAAGCTTATCTATCCAAGTGAATGGCTTGCTTCACATAAAAAAATAAAGTGAGACTCATGAAGATCACTCCAATAACATTTTGGATCCAAATCCACGAACCTCTGATACTCATCTGAGTGTTTTCTTTTTTTGGATCAAGCTAAGATACTCATCTAAATCAAACTCGTATATTGATGGGCCTTTACCAAGTAAAGACAAAGGAGCATATTCTACTTTCTCGGCCCATTAGCAAAGGACCTACAGCCTCAACTGAGTTAGAAAAGAAGTATTAGTATTGACCAAAAAAAAGAAAAGAAGTATTAGCCCATAGATAGAGGCTAGAAAGCAGATTTAAGGCACCATGCAGACAAGCCTAGCTTTACATACTGCATTGCCTTGTAAGAACAGGGAAACGAATTTGAATGCCACGGGACACCTGCAAACCTTTCCCCTCCCCCTCACAGACGGAAAGCTAAGGAATGCAAATCATACATTAATTCTAGGTATAACCCCAAAATAATTCCTAGTTAAGGAACGTGCTAAGACGACCATACATTATATAATGTCCAGACAAATCATGCACAACAAAGTATCTGATCAATCATGGGACAATTAGTAAGGGATACAAGAGGCTGCAAGAGCATTTTGGACTTAATCTATCATGAACTGAATGAAGCATTGCAGACTCCAAGGCCCTCAATATCCTCTTTGCCAAAAAGTGATCCAACACAGAAAATGCGGTGATATCACTGGGGATATGAAATAACAAAAACAGGTTGTCAACTAAGACAAGTCCACTGTATTTTACTGGTGTAAATACCAAACATCGAACTGATGAAAAAGACGAGTGGTATCCAGAGCCAATGACTTCATCTTTTCACGCAAAGTAAAGCATTGGCATCTTGCCACAGCTAAACACTTGCAATATGGTCTTACAGAGAAAGGCTACTTACTACTTAGAAACTAACCAGGTCAGGCTTTGATGGGCTCAGCACGTGGCCTCCACAATCCCAGCCTGTACTTGTGTGCGTATTTCAATATTAACTTCCTCTGCAAAGCAGAAACTAGTTGTGAGAAAGTTTCCAAGAGGACTGGCCAATTGTATTCTTGTGGCCAAAAGAAACCAAATTAATGTTGTCTTAGAATCAATGTGACGTTACAAAACTCACAAATCACAATCCTACCAAAGTGCAAAGGTCATTGTACTCCTGATCTACAAGACCCGAGATTTAAAAAAAAAACAGAACTGACTCACAACAAGTGACTGCCAATACCATGACAAGGAGACATTTTATTTCCAATATTAGAGTCAACAACAGACTTACAATTTATCCTGTGCACATGTATCTTGGATACACAACTGTAAGATAGGAGGCAAACTGATATCTAAGATCCCCCCTGATTAGTATTTAAAAAATAGGGAAAAGAGTATAAAACCACCTTGAACGTTTGCTTTTGCAAATAGGCACCGTGAACTTTTGATTTATCCCAATTAACCCTTAAACTCTTATCATCATTACAATAGGTCCATTCATTAATATCAAGTTAAATAATTATCATAACCAATCTCTATCTTTCGAGATTTTGTGTTTCAAATATTAACAAGACATAAAGGAGTAAAATTTACATATTTTATTCTTGAATTATGTCAAATTTCAAGCATATTTGAAATTTTAAAAGCGAAATATGACCATGTGTTTTTAATTTAGAGTTTTTTTTTTTCCTATTTTGTTAATTTTGGAACTTTATTTTATATAATTTCAATATTTTAAACACAAATTTGAAGAGTTGAGATTATATTTGTTAATTTTTTAACTTCATGCTAATGAAATGACATATTGCAACAATAATGAAAATTTAAGGATTAATTAGGACAAAATAAAAGTTCATGGTGCCTATTTGAAAAGGGTAAAAGTGACTTACGGTGTTTATATACTCTTTTCCCTAAAAGATATATATATAATAAGAAATTGGTAATTTAAGCTCATAAAGCCTGATCCTTTTGTAATTGATGGGAATCACACGCCTGTAGACATCTTATTTTCCAGTAATATAATTATATAAATGTGTCAAACACAGGTGTATATGCCTGGATGAAGATGACAGTACATTAAACACCTTAGTCCACACAGACAGATGTAGAAAAACTAAATCACTTATACTATGTGTACATGTGCACCCTTTTCCCATAGCAAGTTAGAGCCAGTCCAATGGCATGATGACACAACGTGCAGGGTTATATAGAAAAGGCAGTAGGCATTTAGGGGGCCTGGGGGGTTTACTAGGAAATTAAAATCTGCAGTTCAAAAGTACTAGAAATTTTCAAATATGCAGAACCAATGCGTTTAAAAACACTGAAGTTGAAGTTAAAAAAAAGCGTAAGTGTTAAATGAAGACCTCAAATGACTTTATTATGTCTCTAACAATTTATTTTGTAAGACACAGACACGCACACAAAGAACCGAGCCCTAAAGACTTTAAGAAAGGCCTTGATAAAACTACCATCAAAACCTCAATTTTTACAAATTGTCCACACAATCAGAGTTTAAAGTTACAATGTCAGTCATGAGAGTACTTGTTGACTTCAAAGTAACAAGTAATAACACAACTTAGCCAGCTGAAGTAAGGAAGAAAACGGAAACAATCAAACATAGTTACTTTAAGCAATAACGTTAACCAAGTTGATCCAATGGCTTTTTCAGGTCGCTAGGAGTGGCATTTTACTCATAGATGCTCTTGCACCAGCACAAGCGGCTGTATCCAAAAGATATTTTAATTCCCCATACCTCAAATTTTACACAGAGGGGTTGACAGGGGTATATACCAGTATAGAAAATGATTAATCAATCAATTATAGATAAGAATGCATAGAGCAAAGTGAAGAGTAAAGAAATAAGGATTACATGTTGCAAGGAATACCAAGCTTCTTGAGTTTGAGGGTGCGAGTGACAAGAAGCTTCTGAAATCGCCGATTTCTGATTCAAGTTTAGCGACGTGGGATTCAACTCCGTTCCCTATTCCATTTAGAAACTCTGGTATTCCAACCTTGACTACAATTACAAACAACCGCAAAAATCAAAATGAGAATGAATTGAAAAGGCATTGATTAATGATTAAGAAGTTGAAAGGGGAGGAAATGAAATGTTACCAACGTAGGCGGTGTTTTGGAGAAGGATCTAGAAGAATGGGGGAGTGTAGAGATCCCTCCCTTTGTGATTGTGAAGATTCTCTGCAACTGCAACCATACCATCGCCATATTGCCTTCATTCAACCGTCGCTCCAAGCCGGGGTTTGGACTTCACTTGGGAGTATACTGTGCAAAGCGAAAACCGTTGTTGGGCTGTTCTGTTGGGCCTTGCCTTTTTTTTTTCTATCAATCCAATATCTATAACTCAACACAATATTTTAATTTGACAAAAAAAACAATATTTTAATTAGGACATTATTTAACATTTCCAAAATAATTTAAATTCATGGTCATATAAATTATAGAAAAAAAAGATAGGTCTAAATTTGAAACCTCGTAAATATTTTTATGTATTTAAGTCCCCAAAAATGTTTTTAGTTGTCAATGTTTTTTAAAATATATCCTATTAAAAATTAGTATGAAAGAGTAAAGATTTTATAGGAAACTACTATTAGGAGTAAAGATTTTTATATAAAAATTAATCTCCTCACCTTACAACTGTAATTAATCGTGTACCCGTGCCATGCACGAGACATTTTGTCATATTAGACATGCAATAATAATTTTATCAAAAATGACATACAATATTTTTTTTAATAAATAGAATTCATAGTATATGAAATTTAAAAATTGCATATTAACGTGAATGATTATTTTTTCTATTCATCTTTTATTCATATCCTTGTCTCAATTTTTCATTTGCACAATATATCCCAACCAACTCAAACTACTTCCCATTTTCCTCCTTTCCACCCCCAACATGTAAACTTTTGTATATTATTGGTGTATATCCAATAAATCCTATTTTAAATTATATTTATAAAAAAGTTAAAAAACTATAGAAACTTTTATAATTATTTTAGTCTAGCCCATTTTATGGATGGACTTATGGATTAACAGGTTGGTCTATCCAAAAAATGAAAAGAATAAAATTGAAAAAAAAAAGTCAAACAGGTTGGTCTAACCTATATTTTCATTAGCCCATTTTTTTAATGATTTGTATGGGTCGGGTTTTACATATTGATGGATTGAGTATCCTCAACCCAACTCATTTAGATTAATGGGTTAAATGGGTTGACCCAATGGGCTAAACCAATTTTATCATCCCTATAAGCTACATATACTCAATGCCGCCAAATTCATAGGTCACCTGAAGCAACCCATGATCTTTTTCAAACTTCTTAGAAGCCACCCTCTCATTACCGTTCGATAAAAGCAATGGAAAATTAGTTAATAATTGGAAAACTAGCTTAAAATTGAGTTAGTTTTTCCATCCTCAGCTAATTTTTCAGTTTTTAGTCAATTTTATCAAACACCCTCAGAGTTTATTACCTCACTTTTAAAAAAAAACTCAGAGTTGAATGATAAAAGTTGGAAACTAACAAATTAACTAACTGAATTATAAGTATTTAATAAAACTAATTATTTAATAACAATAGGAACAACATTAATTATATGACCATAATTTGAAATTAAAAATTTTTATTTTTTTTATTTGTCTATAAATGAAATCTCAAATAACGTTTCTATAAAAAAAAAATTTTTCCTTTACAATTTTGAAAAAGTGAGGCCTTACATTACTTTCCTTTTCTATTAGAGTAAATTCTTAAGTTAGTTTTTTTTAAAATCATACACATCATTATATTAATTTTTAATCATTTTAATCACCAAGTTAATTACTTAAAATGTTAAAATATATCTATTAAAACTTTATTACCAATTATTTTTTAAAAGATCTAAATATCATTATATAATTTTATACGCACAGGTTTATTTATAATTGATAATTGTAATGTTATATGAGTAAATTTTAAATATGCACACACACATATATAATATGTACTAATTAATTATTTTCTCCATCATATGTTAAGTGTCTTATATTCATGAAATTTGTGTTTTTATTTTGCAATCATATCTTCTGAAATATTCATCATCATTAGTGGACATTCTCCTAAAAATATCAGTAATATGTAAGTTTATAAAAGTATTTTTTATGATACATGAAGCAAAATAAAAAATGGCTTTAATTTTCTAATCTTCACGTTTAATTTTGTTATGTAATGTCTTTTGACATTATTTGTGAATAAAGTTATTAATATTGAAAATAAATGTTCTTATACATAAAATTTAAATATTAAAACTACTTAAAAAATTATTATTATTTATTATTGTTCACTCTTAAAATTTAGATTTGTGGTTATATATAACACACACTTACATTAAATTGCACAAATATATGTCTTAATTGTGATAGGTAGTATATGATATGAATTAAGTAACATTATGAATATAAAATAACCCTCATCATCATCATTATTACCTTAATAGAAATAACCCTCTTTAATGTAATACGTTACTAACAAAAATAAATCACTATAATCTTTATTACATAAAATTGAAAAAAAAAAGATATTTTTTATACGATGAGATATTTCTATCACAATGTTAAACATCTTTTCATGTTATGTTGTTCTTGATATTTTATCTATTCAATATATAAATCAAAATAAAAATGGTTTTAATTGTCTAATCGTCACGTTTAATTCTGTGTTGCAGTGATTTTTTCCATTATTTGTGAATAAAATTATTAATATTGAATATAAATATTCTCATACATAAAATTTAAATATCAAATTTTCTTAAATAATAATAATAATTATTATTATTAAATGAAAATGAGGTTTTTTTGAAAGAAATGAAAATGAGGTTTAAATTAAAAAAATTTAACGGAATTTGGTGCAATTATGAAATGCATTTAACTTTGTGTTCAAACATAATGGTTATAATCAAAATTGTCAAACTTAATGCTTGGTAATTATTTTATGCATTTAATTTTGAGTTCAAACTAATTTTACATATAGATATATATAGATAGATAGGTAGATACAAATAAGATATTATTATAAATTTTCTTTCTCAAGTAATATTATATAATTTAGTATTTAAATCCAACAATTAAAAACAAAAAATTACTTAATTATTTTAAATTAAATAAATTGATATATCTTGTAGTTTTTAATTTTAAACTCATAAAAAAAATTTAAATATATGAGTAAATATTAGAAACATAACTCAACTAACTTGATATTTTAATTTATTTATTATGTAAAGACAAAAAATAAGAAGAAGAATTGATAGAGGTATAAATTATTAAGAGATAAAGAAATTATTGAAAGCGCTTATTGGAATACGAGAAGATGAAACTATGCATTCATCATGACTATTTTAAAGTTAAACTATACATTTAATTGATTAAATCAATAGATATTATGATAATTATTACATATACATTTCTTTTAAAACTCAAGTGATTTTTATAATATATATATATATATATATTACAATTTTTCTTTCTCAATTAATATTATATAATTTAAATCCAAAAATGAAAAAAAAACTTAATTATTTTAAATTAAATATATTAATATATCCTGTAGTTTTTTTTTAAAATTATAAAAATGAATATTTATTATGTAAAGGAAAAAATGCAGAAGAATAATTGATAAAGGTATAAATTGTTAAGAGATAAAGAAATTGTTAAAAGCACTCAATGGAATAGAAAGAGGTGAAACTACACATTTATCATTACAATTTTTATGTGAGTTAAATTATGCTTTTAACAGAATAACTCTATAGGTATTATAATAATTGTTACATATACATATAGAATACAAAGAGGTGAACTACACATTTATCATTACAATTTTTGTTGAGTCTCAAAAATATCATAAGGAAGATTATGATTATTTAAGACAGCTCAATCCCTAAGTTTTAATGTTTAACAAATTTAGTTAAAAGAATTATCATGGATACATATGTTTTTAATGTTTTATCTATGATTTCAGCAAGTCACTTTAATCTTAATAAAGACCGTCTGAAGGTCAACCTGTCTGAAGTGTTGAACCGTCTGAAGGTTCAACCTCTGAAGTGTTGAAGCCGTCTGAAGTGAAGTCGTATTTTATGACGTGGCACATCTTGCTGAAGTTGTGAGAAGACTTGTCTGAAGTTCTGAAGAGTCAAATCTCTCTCTGCTGCACACAACTTTTCAAGGCTTATTTTGGCAAAGACACAGAGACCTTTCCTGGGTTGTTTGAATTTCATACACCATTTGGGAAATCTCTGCAGCGCAGTTTTTGCAGCAACAGCTGTGGCAGCTTTTGTCAGCAGCAACCTTGGACGTTGTCAGAAAAGTTTCAGAACGCCAGAATGCTCAGGAGCATGTCTCACAACGGATTAAAAAGCATTAAATGCTATCTCTAAACGGTGATTTTCAACGGATTGAAGACTGGGTATAAATACCCTTCATCTGAAGATCATCATAAGAGAAGAAGCACAAGAGATTACATTTCAAGAGAAACAAAACGCTGCTAGTTTTACTCTGTAAAACATACTCTGATAAAAATTCTTTGTACATCATTTCATATATTCTGAGTATACCTCAGTTATTTGTACATTGTAACAGTTTAAGCTTCAACTGGTTTAGTTTTAGAGCTTAAACAATCTTTCTCTGTAAAACTGTTTTTGAGCCTGGAGAGGCTTGTTGTCTAAAGAATACTTGTTTGTAAGAGCCTGGAGAGGCTTGACTGAAAAAGAATACTTGTTGTAGAGCCTGAAGAGGCTTGACTGTAAAAGAATACTTGTAATCTGGTTGAGATTAAGAGAAAATCCAAGTGCTCGTTGGCATTGGGACTGGACGTAGCTCACAGTGGTAGTGAGTGAACCAGGATAAATTTTGTGGCTAAGTTTTCTTACCCTTATCTCTTGTCAATTCGTTTATTCTAATCAAAGGGTGTTGAAAAACTGTTCTGATAATTTATAAAAGCAAGAAACGTTTTAAAAACATATTTTCAGAACCTGTCTTAAGAAACTTCAGACCCCCTTTAACCTGTCTGAAATTTCATTATAAAAGTGTTTGCGAAAAGCTTTCATAAGTTATTTAAGAAACACTATTCAACCCCCTTCTAGTGTTTCCCTGTGTTTCTACAGTTGGTACCAGAGCTTAACTCAGGGTTGAGCACCTAACAAGTGTTGAGGTTTAAAGATCCAGATGGAAGCACAACCAAACAGCAGCCACTACATCACAGAAGGAGCCTCTGTGACAAGGCCTCCAGCTTTTAATGGTGTAGACTACCATTACTGGAGAGATCGCATGAAGTTGTTCATTGAAAGCAGCAACATCAGTCTCTGGGATATAGTAACTGAAGGTGACTATATTCCCATGCGTGGTAATGAACCCATTCCTAGGTCTGAATGGTCCATGGAGCAGAGAGCTCAGGTTCAATTAAATGCTAAGGCAAAACTCTACCTGGTATGTTCATTGAACAAAGTAGAGTATGAGAAAGTTCATGGATGCTCCTCTGCCAAGGAAATCTGGGATACATTGGCATCAGCCCATGAGGGAACTGATAATGTCAAACAATCCAAGATAAGCATGCTTGTTCATCAATATGAGATGTTCAAGATGCATGAGTCTGAAACTATTGACCAAATGTTTGGTAGGTTTCAGACAATAACAAATGGACTGAGATCTTTGGGAAGATCTTATGAATCTGGAGATAATAATCGAAAGATTCTGAGAAGCCTTCCCAAGGCTTGGAGACCCAAGGTTACTGCCATTCAAGAGGCTAAAGATTTAAACACCTTGAAAATGGAGGAACTATTGGGCTCTCTCAAAGTCCATGAGTTAGAACTTGGAGAGGATGAATCCAAAACTAAATCTCTGGCATTGAACACCAGGACCAGACAGACTAGGCATGGGAACATAAAAGCCATGCAAGCTGAGGAAACTTCAGAAGCAGATGAAGACTCTGAAGATAGCTCAGAAGAATGATGATCTTGCTCTTCTCAGCAGAAAGATCAAGAGGATGCTGCAGAACAGAGGAAAGTTCAGAAAGAACCAATCCTCTACCTCTAAATCAGGTAAATCAGGTAAGGATTTACACAATGACAAAATTATATGTTTTGAGTGTAAACAACCAGGTCACATGAAGGCAGAATGCCCAAGACTAAAGAAGAATAACTTCAAGAAGAAGTTCTTAAAAAAGAAGAAGGGTCTGATGGCAACATGGGAGGATCTTGATGAGTCTACCTCAGAAGAAGAGGAAGACACTTCAGAAGAGGCCAATCTATGTCTTATGGCCAGCCTGCCCTCATCAGACAGCTCAGAATCTGAGGTATTTCCTTTAACCCTTCAAGAGATGTATGATGACCTGAAGGAAAGTTCCAAGGAACTCTTCAAAGAGTATAAGAATCTGTCCAAAGCCCACACAGAAATGTGTAGTAAATATGAGGCTCTTGAGATAGAAAATATTATGCTCAAGGAGAAGATCCTTGTATCTGAAAACAGTAGTTCACAAACTGTGTCTGAAGAAAATCAAAAACTTCAGAAACAGGTTGAGGAACTAACAAGAGACTTAGCCAAATTTGTCAAAGGAACAAAAAATCTTAATATAATGCTTGGAAATCAAAGGCATTCCCTTGACAAAAGTGGTTTAGGCTTTTGTGATCACAACATCTCTGAACCTCCTACTGTCTTAAATTTTACTAAAGGCAAAAAGAAGGTTATTGGGTGTTCTCACTGTGGCAAGCCTGGACACAATGTGGCTCAGTGCAAACACAAGAGAAAAGCAAGGCCCAAAGCTAACAAGAAAGGACCCAAAAGAATATGGGTACCTAAAAACTTGATCATTCCTGTTGCAGATGTGTTTAACAGGACAAAGGAAACCCCACAAATGGTACCTGGACAGTGGATGCTCGCGACACATGACAGGAGAAAGGTCTTTGTTCCAAAACCTTAGGCCCAGAGCAGGAGGTGTGGTCACCTTTGGTGGAAACCAGCAAGGGAAGATCACAGGAATAGGGACTGTAGGTATGTCTCCTCTCTCCCTCATTAAGAATGTTCTTCTGGTAGAGGGACTGCAACACAATTTACTGAGCATAAGTCAATTATGTGACAGTGGATATGTGGTCTCCTTTACTAAAGAAGGATGCATAGTCAAAGACTCTCTTGATCAAATCCTTTTTACTGCTAAAAGACACAGTAATGTGTACAAAATTGATCTAGAGGAGCTAGCAAGTCAAAATGTAAAATGTTTTATCTCTGTTGAAGATGAAAAACAGATTTGGCATCAAAGACTTGGGCATGCCAGCTTGAGATTAATCTCAAAGTTAGCAAAACACAACCTTGTTAAAGGACTGCCTAAGCTTTCTTACAAATCTGACATTTTATGTGAAAGCTGTCTGAAAGGGAAACAAACAAGACACTCTTTTCAGAGTAAGAATGTTGTTTCCACTAGCAGACCTTTAGAACTGTTACATATTGACTTGTTTGGTCCTATTAGAACAGAAAGCATTAGTGGTAAGAAATATGGTTTGGTCATTGTTGATGACTATTCTAGATTTACATGGGTGTTATTCCTAAGAAGCAAGGATGAGACTTTCAGGAATTTCACAATATTCTGCAAGAAGGTACAAATGAAAAAGGATTCTGTATATCTGTCATCAGAAGTGATCATGGTGGAGAGTTTGAGAATGCAAACTTCCAACTGTTCTGTGATGAGAATGGGATCTCACACAATTTCTCTGTGGCTAGAACACCTCAGCAAAATGGGGTTGTTGAGAGAAAGAACAGAAGCTTGCAAGAAATGGGAAGAACCATGCTCAACTCTTGCAACCTACCAAGATCCTTCTGGGCAGAAGCTATTAATACAGCTTGCTACCTTCAGAACAGAATATTGGTAAGACCAATTCTGAAAAAGACTCCTTATGAATTGTGGAAAGGAAGAAAACCCAACATATCATATTTTCATCCTTTTGGATGTGAGTGTTTTATACTCAACACTAAGGATGATCTTGGTAAATTTGATGCAAAGTCTGATAAAGGATTTTTCATAGGATATTCTGAAACATCTAAAGCCTATAGAGTATTCAACTCTAGAACTTTAATTGTGGAAGAATCAATTCATGTAAAATTCAATGACAAGAAAGAGACTGATAGGGAACTATCAGATCTAGAAGATGATTTTGCAGGTATGGAGCTGAATGATCATAACAGCTTGAAGGATGAACAGGTGTCTGAAGCACCATCTGTCACTGAACCTCTTCAGACAAATGTTGAGTCTCAGACAGATCAGACAGTATCTCAGAAAACTAACTGGAGATACAAGTCACATCATCCTAAGGAGCAAATCATTGGCAGCACTTCAGAAGGAGTTAAGACAAGATCAAAATTCAAGAATCTGAATTTTCTTGCTCTCCTGTCTGAAATTGAGCCAAAGAACATTGATGAAGCTCTGCATGATGAAGGGTGGATCCTAGCCATGCAAGAAGAGCTAAATCAGTTTGCTAGAAGTGATGTATGGACTCTTGTTCCTAAACCCCATGGGAAAACTATTATTGGAACCAAATGGGTGTTCAGAAAAAGTTGTCTGAAGAAGGTAAAGTGGTCAGAAACAAGGCAAGATTGGTGGCTCAAGGATACAATCAACAAGAAGGTATTGACTTCACTGAAACCTTTGCTCCAGTTGCCAGGTTAGAAGCAATTAGAATTCTTCTATCTTATGCTGTAAATAATGGCATCAAACTATATCAAATGGACGTTAAAAGTGCCTTCCTCAATGGGTTCATTGAAGAAGAAGTTTTTGTTAGACAACCCCCTGGTTTTGAAGATACTGCTTTTCCTGATTATGTTTTCAAACTGAAAAAGGCTCTTTATGGTCTGAAACAAGCTCCCAGAGCATGGTATGACAGACTGAGCAGCTTTCTTATCAAAAATGGTTTTGAAAGAGGAAAAGTAGACACAACCCTTTTCAGAAAACAGTCTAACAAAGACTTTATACTTGTTCAGATATATGTTGATGATATTATTTTTGGTTCAACTGATTCTTCCCTATGTAAGGAGTTTTCTGAGTTGATGCAATCAGAGTTTGAAATGAGTTTAATGGGAGAATTAAAATTTTTCTTAGGGCTTCAGATTAAGCAAGATTCTGATTGTATATGGATCCACCAGGAAAAGTATACAAAAGAAATGCTTAAGAAGTTCAACATGAGTGATTGCAAACCCATGTCAACTCCTATGCATCCCTCTGCATCTTTGAGCAAAGATGAAAAGGAAGAACCAGTGAATCAAACTTTATACAGAGGAATGATTGGCTCTCTGTTGTATCTAACTGCAAGCAGACCTGACATAATGTTCAGTGTTTGTCTCTGTGCTAGATTTCAATCAGATCCAAGAATTACTCATTACAAAGCTGTAAAGAGAATTTTTAGGTATCTGAAAGATACTACTAATCTTGGTCTGTGCTATAAGAAGAGCAAAGATTGCAGGTTAATAGGATATTGTGATGCTGACTTTGCTGGAGATAGAATGGAAAGAAAGAGCACCAGTGGAGGATGTCATTTCTTTGGAAATAACATGATCAGCTGGTCAAGCAAAAGGCAAAGCACCATTGCTTTATCAACAGCAGAAGCAGAATACATCTCAGCAGCCAGTTGTTGTTCACAACTGCTATGGGTGAAGTATCAGCTTGAGGATTTTAACATTCCTATCTCTGCTATACCTGTTCTTTGTGATAATACAAGTGCTATTAATCTGTCCAAGAACCCCATCCAACATTCTAGGGCAAAGCATATAGAAATCAAGCATCATTTCATTAGAGACTATGTTCAGAAAGGTGTTTTTGATATTCAGTTCATTGACACAGAGCATCAATGGGCTGACATATTCACAAAACCCCTAGCTGAAGATAGATTTAAGTTCATACGCAATAATCTGAACAACATACATGCATTTTCTAAATGATTGTCTGAAATATGCTGTTGTCTGATATATTAAGTGTGTCTGAACTTATAGCTTGTCTGAACTTTGTGTGGGTGTCTGAAATTCTCATATGTCTGAAATAACTGCTGACGTGGCTATCTGAGACGGTTGATTTCCATTATTTTAAAGTTTTGTCTCTTCCACTTCGCACGTTACCCGAAGTCTGCGCAGCCGGTACAGAGAATCATTGCATCGTGGGTCTATAAATACAACAGTAAGTGTGTCGAGGAAGTTTTTACAGCTCTCACACTATCTCTCTCTTCAACAGTCAAGAAAGTTTTCTCTCTCTCTCTCGAAGCTTTTTCTCTGCAACAACAATGGCACCTAAGGCATCTTCTGCAAGAAATGTGGTCAGAACCAAGGGTGTTAACCTAGAGGAGCTTCAAGACCTTGGTATGGACTTGGTTGGTGAGTTTGATGGAGCAGGATGGACTCCATTCTTTGAGAACATCTACACTGCTGGCATGAACAAAGTGTGGTGGAGTTCTGGACTTATGCTAGAGGTATTCCCAACTCTAAGGGAGTATATACCAGCATCAAGTCTACTGTGCTTGGTATCCCTGTGTTCGTTGATGAAGGGATTCTTTCCACCATTCTGGGTGTGAAAGCTGAAGGTGTTACCTCTCACTCCAGGCTGGGAGGTGAAGAAAGGTGGGCACAAGGAGTTCACCAAGTTGTGTATGGAACAGAAGAACCAGAGAGCATGAATGCAAAATACATGCTGGAGAAAGTCAGGGTTCTTCATGCTATCTTGGGGAACACCATAATCCCTAAGAGTGGAAGCAGGGATCATGTTTCAGAACTGGAGAGGTTCTGTCTGATAAACCTGATCAAGAAAAAGATGAATCTTCCCAGCATCCTTCTGTTTCACATGCAAAAGAAGATCAAGATTCTGCATCCAGTCTTCCCACAACACTCTCATCACAAGAATCCTTCTGCACTTCAAGGTTCCCATAGAAAGGTTTTGATCACAAAGGCCCAGTTTTCTTTGGAGAGAACAACCTGAAGAGCATGCAGATAAAGCTGACTCCAAGGCCTCCATCTCCCTCTCTGAAGGAGAGCATTCTGTCTGAGAAAGCTGCAAGGAGGAGAACAACCTTAGAAGTCCTTGAGGATGAGCTTCAGGGAGATATAAGGAAGAAGGAGTTCAAGCCTTCCAAGCCTTCCCCCCAGAAGAGAAAGAAACTCCCTGTGAGGAGCTCAGCAAAAGTTTCTCTGGAAGCTTTACAGACTCAGGGATCTGAACCTGTTCAGAAGGCTCTGACAAAGTCGTCTGAAATTGTGGGTCAGACATCTGAAGCTGTTAAGCCTCTGTCTCCTAAGCCTACTTCTGAACCAGAAGGAAAGGCTCAAGAGATGGCTGAGATTGCTGACTCTGAGGCAGTACCAGCAGAACCCTTAGCTGCATGTCCATCAGATCCTGAACTGATTCAGGTAGCAGCTCTTGCTACTGCATTAGAGCAAGAAGAGTTGGAGAAGAAGGCAGAACAAGAAAAATCTGACTATGCTATAGTTGTGGCCTCTCAGCTTGCTATTGCTGAAGATGATAGGCTAGCTACTATAGCCCAAGCATCTAAGAAAAGGAAAAGATCAAGTGCTCAGCAAAGGAAGAGTGCAAGGACAAAGCTGTTTCAGACAGCCCCTGCACCACCTGCCAGAGTAACAAGGAGCACTGCCAGCCAGCTTGAGGAAATGGATGAAGCTGGTAAGTACCAAAATTTCGTTAAAGCAAACCTCTTTTTCAAGAGGAGAAGAGAAGAAAAAGAAAAGGAAGCTGTCAAAGAAAAGGAATCTGAGTTGAAGCCTCCTGTAAAAAGGCTCAAGGTAGGTTTGACAATGTTACACCATCTCCACCATCCTCACCTGAGAAGAAAGAGGAAGAAGAAGAAGAAAGGTTGTAACTGAACCTGAGAAGAAGGATTCAGAGATTCAAGAAGAACTGCACATCACCACATCATCACCATCATCATCCCATCATCTTCAGAAGCTACACAGTCTGAAGATTTCTTAGAAGATCAACATGAAGAAGGCCATTCTCAAGTCTGGAAGGGAGGTATGCTGCCTGAGCAGCTGAGGCTAGGTCCTAAAAGTAGGGATTTCTTCACAGAACCTACTTTTGACCCCTATGCATGGCCCCTTACTGATTGGCATTTTGAGTTAGCCTCTGAAGTTCCACACATCAGGTATGAAGGCCTGTTTACTGAAAGGGTCAGGGTTCCCAAATTCCCTAATCTATTTGAAGAGCTTCAGTACTTCAGAGATGAGCCCCCTATCTCTCTGCATCAAGGTCTTATCAAGCAGACTGCAGCTGAAGTAAGAGCAAAGTACCAAGGAAGTTCAGATGAGGCATATTATGGTCAGCTGGAGAAGATCAGAAAGGGTAAAGGCCCTGCTCATAAGTGGGCTCCTCTTAACCCTTTTTCTGCTGACTCTTTGAAGCTGTCCAATGAGGATTGGAGCTTTGCTAGGCAACTATCAACAGAGGCTGAGCTGTTTGAAAGGGACTATCTGAAGCTGGTAGGCATGAGAGGGTACAGGCCCCCAAGGGCAATTTCCATCAGGCCATCCACAAGATCTTAGTGCAACCTGATAGAATCATTCCCAGGTATCCCCTGGAGGAAGGCCCTGAAGACAAGTTTAAGGAGCTCAAGACTTATCCTAATTATCTGCAGATGTATGAGTTCTTGTCTGAAGCTGCCTGGAATAAGAAGTTCCCTGCAATGATCAAGAAACAAGGTGGAGGCTTAGATCATTCTTCCAGGGATTGGATGTGGTCATCCTACTGGAATATCAGAGAAGGTGCTGGATCTTCTTCTGGTACTTCAGGACAGGATGAAGACTCCATGACATATCCTGGTGCCTCTACTCTTGTAGATTATCAGTATGTCAGAGGCAGATTCCCTATGGCTTCTTTCACAGAGGATTGGCCTGTCATGATTCCAATTCATAAGTTCCACTTTGCTGTCAGCCATCCTGAAGACTATCATCTGCCACAAGGGTTCAGGGTTTTCAGATTCTATCATGAGAGCATCAAGATTGTGCTATATGAGGTTGAGAAGGACCCTGAAGAAGAGAACAGAAGACTGAAACTGCAAGTCAAGAGGTTAGAGAAGAAGAATGTGATCTGGTTGCTAAACAGGATCAGATTCTCCAAGAACAGTTGCAGATCAGAACTGGGCAAGAAGAACTGAAGGCTACTGTTATCTCTCAGATTGACAAGGCTAAAGAAGAGATTTCTGCTTTACTGATAGCAGCCTTGCTGAAGAAGAATAATGGATAGTCTATGATGTGTAGCCAGTCTGATGTTATTTCAGTTTTGTGTTAATTTTCAGATTCTATATTTTTTTGTTGTTTGTCTGAACATTGCTTTAATACAATCAGTTGTTGGTATCATGTGTTTTTATAAGCTCTGATTGCTTTGATTATATTGTTTGATCTGATTGTTATTCTTGATCTTGATTTGTGATTATTGCTCTGAAGTTCCCTTTTGATTGATGACAAAAGGGGGAGTATTAAAATCTAACAAATCTGAATCTGAAGTGGTTACAGGTCTCAGGGGGAGTATTTGAGAAATATCAGAAACTGTTAGACCTGAGAAGTATTTATCTGAGGGGGAGTTATACTTATATTACACTTATGATAATTTAAAACTCCTTTCAGATTATTTATTTTAAGCAAATTTGTCATCATTAAAAAGGGGGAGAATGTTGAGTCTCAAAAATATCATAAGGAATTATGATGATTTAAGACAGCTCAATCCCTAAGTTTTAATGTTTAACAAATTTGGTTAAAAGAATTATCATGGATACATATGTTTTTAATGTTTTATCTATGATTTCAGCAAGCCACTTTAATCTTAATAAAGACTGTCTGAAGGTTCAACCTGTCTGAAGTGTTGAAGTGTCTGAAGGTTCAACCTGTCTGAAGTGTTGAAGCGTCTGAAGGTTCAACCTGTCTGAAGTGTTGAAGCCGTCTGAAGTCGTATTTTATGACGTGGCACATCTTGCTGAAGTTGTGAGAAGACTTGTCTGAAGTTCTGAAGAGTCAAATCTCTCTCTGCTGCACGCAACTTTTCAAGGCTTATTTTGGCAAAGACACAGAGACCTTTCCTGGGTTGTTTGAATTTCATACACCATTTGGGAAATCTCTGCAGCGCAGTTTTTGCAGCAACAGTGTGGCAGCTTTTGTCAGCAGCAACCTTGGACGTTGTCAGAAAAGTTTCAGAACGCACAGAATGCTCAGGAGCATGTCTCACAACGGATTAAAAAGCATTAAATGCTATCTCTAAACGGTGATTTTCAACGGATTGAAGACTGGGTATAAATACCCTTCATCTGAAGATCATAACAACGAAGAAGACAAGAGATTACATTTCAAGAGAAACAAAACGCTGCTAGTTTTACTCTGTAAAACATACTCTGATAAAAATTCTTTGTACATCATTTCATATATTCTGAGTATACCTCAGTTATTTGTACATTGTAACAGTTTAAGCTTCAAACTGGTTTAGTTTTAGAGCTTAAACAATCTTTTCTCTGTAAAACTGTTTTTGAGCCTGGAGAGGCTTGTTGTCTAAAGAATACTTGTTTGTAAGAGCCTGGAGAGGCTTGACTGAAAAAGAATACTTGTTTAGAGCCTGAAGAGGCTTGACTGTAAAAGAATACTTGTAATCTGGTTGAGATTAAGAGAAAATCCAAGTGCTCGTTGGCATTGGGACTGACGTAGCTCACAGTGGTAGTGAGTGAACCAGGATAAATTTTGTGGCTAAGTTTTCTTACCCTTATCTCTTGTCATTCGTTTATTCTAATCAAAGGGTGTTGAAAAACTGTTCTGATAATTTATAAAAGCAAAAACGTTTTAAAAACATATTTTCAGAACCTGTCTTAAGAAACTTCAGACAGCCCCTTTAACCTGTCTGAAATTTCATTATAAAAGTTGTTTGCGAAAAGTTTCATAAGTTATTTAAGAAACACTATTCAACCCCCCTTTCTAGTGTTTCCCTGTGTTTCTACAATTTTTATGTAAGTTAAATTATGCATTTAAAAGAATAATTCTATAGGTATTATAATAATTATTATAGAAATATTTAATGTAAAACTCAAGTGAATTATACAAAATATATATAATATGTGTGTGTGTGTTTTTTTATAAAAACCGTGGCAATAATATAAAGAAACTATTTAATTACAAAAAAAAAAAACTATTTTAATACTACAAAATAGTACTCCCTACGATCCTTTTTATAAGTTTTTTTTAAGTTTTTGTGATTTTTTTATAAGACACTTTACAATTTCAAGAAAGTATTTATTACCATTTTCCTTGTTTGCTCTTATTAACTTTAACTAGTCGGGTACCCATGCGTTCGCACGGATCAATACATTGGTGTGTTGGCCGTAATAGAATTTTTTAAATAAAATATACTTCTTAAAACATATATAAATAATTGAATAATATCGATACAATAGTCCACTATATATATATATTAGTTATGATTTATAAAAAATAATATTAAATTAGATTATGTAACGCTTAAATACTTATATAAAAAGTTGTAAAAAATTTAACGTGTTTTGTGCTGAAACTAAAGCACAAAAGTTAGCTCGCTCAGGTTCTTGAACAAAAATATTAAGATTTATTTTCTGTATTTTTATCCTATAATTTAAATGATTGCCTCCTAATTTTATTTATTATTATTATTATTGAAAATGAAACAATAATAGAAAACAATTAGGACTAGTTTGGATGCAACTTCTGCAGAAAAACTTTTAGGTGAAAAAATAGAATGAATGGAAGAGGTTAATGAATTTAACTTTTCCATAAGTTGAAATTAGATTTTGTAGTCCACCTTCTCCAAAAATATAAAAAAACTATTTAATTACCAAAAAAGAAACTATTTTAATACTACAAAATAGTACTCCCTACGATCCTTTTTATAAGGTATTTTTTTTAGTTTTGTGATTTTTTTATAAGGCACTTTACAGTTTCAAGGAAGTATTTATTAACATTTTCCTTGTTTGCTCTTATTAATTTTAATGTCTTTCTAACTATCAAATGGTAGTGGAGTTATTAAATAAGGGTAAAAGTAGAAAGTTAAACTACCTTTTAAAACTCCAATAAAATTAACTAATTTTAACAATTTTTATTAATATGTGTAATTCGATTAAGTGTGTCTTATAAAAAGGATCGGTTGAAGTACATTTTACAAGAAATGATATTTTAAGAGAGTAATAGGGTGATAATTAAAAATAAAATAAAAAATTAATTTAGTAGTTAAAGCTTTAAAATTATTTTATTTAGAAACGGTTTTTTAGAATTTATGAAATTCATGTGAATGTTGTGAAAATATGGTGGTTATATGTCTTCCCAACACATTTTTATAGAAATGAATCATAAAAATATGGTGGTTAACCCACTATAATTGATCTAGTGGTGAGGATTTAGCCGTTTAAGTACTAGGTAGTTTAGTATGAGATTTTCGGATCAAATCTTATGACATTCCTTATCTATAAAATAATGGTGGTTATTTAGAGAAGGATTTGTCCTTCAAATTTTTTCATTAATAAATTTTTTAAATATTGAGTTAACGAGTCCACCCAAATCGAACTATGTGCCTTTCTACATGGTCCATCCAAACTTAGAGCATGTTTAATATAAAACATGTTTGGTTTTATGTTAAAATACGGTAAATTGACGTTTTTAACGTTAAAATAATTACGTTACAAAATTTAAATTTAAATTTCGTTAACTTCAATGTGAAACCAAATATGTTAGGAAAAAAATTGAGTTGTGAAATTTAAATTGAATTTGATGAATTTCTAAATCAAAGACACATGCTAGAATGAATGGTTAAATACAAGTTTAATGAAACAGTTGAAGAAATTGAAAATCAATCATGTGGAATTTGTTCTCCACGGTGTAAAATGTAAACTAGATATGCAATTAGATTGAATCGATGCAAACATTGATCGTATCGATGTTGTCTTGTCCACGCCATAACCAAGTAATGGCCAAAACGCTCACATCAAGCAAGCAAAGTACTTAAACATCTGGATTTTTAGGGTCGGGACTCAGGACAAGTTCAGTTCAAACACCATTTTCTTCTCCACTCCTTTTCTTTACAACGTTGAAAAACCCAGAAAGCCTGGGATTTGAATTTCGAGAACAGCTCATAATAGTCGCAAAATTTTTAACTTTCTAATAGCATTGGGCAAAATTTCCATTACAAAAGATATACAGACATTTAAGAAACAAAATCCCCCACTAATGGAGCAACAAGTCAGAGAAATAAAGAAGAAAAGAAATACTATTTGGCAGCAGCAAGAGGCAGCCACTAGGATTTTGAGACGAGTCCACATCGCAACATGGGCGATTTAGGATATATAGATAGATAGATTTAGATCCTCGTCCTCCTCTGTCGATCTTCTGAATTAGACGGTACAGCCGCAGAATAAGAAGAAGAAGCAGAGCATGGAGACGAGAGCCACGGACTCGAATGCCGTCACCACCCCCCACAACAACTCGTCCACGATGGACACGCTCATCATCTCCGACCACCGAATCAACGATGATGATCGCGACGACAACTTCAACATCACCCAACGGAACATCGATGCCATCAAAATCAAAACACTCTTTCAAATCAAAAGCGCCTTTCTCTACTTACTAATATCTTGTGTAGAGAGAGTGGGGTGAGTTGGGCTATTTATTTGAGGACCTTACTTACTTACAGTACCCTAAAGTAGTGTAGTAGTAAGTAGTAACTAATAAATGGTAAAAATGATTGACCATACAGTGCTCACATGTGCTGCTGCTTACAAAGTTCGCATCTTTTCAGATCTGAGTGAGACTTATAACAAATTTACTTAGATATAAGTCAAGTTCTAGGGAATGGAGTGGACGGGGTCCACTTCCTTAGGCGGTAAAGAAGAACAACAAGGAGCAATTTATTTTTGAATATTTACGGCTACATAACATAACATACAGCTGGTGACCATTATTATATATTTATATTAGCATGGGAAATGTTATGGTATAGTCAGTCCTACTCAAACTTGTGGTGTAGTGTGCTGGAATGAACGGTGTTTTTTGTATTTTGTTAGGGCAGTCTGTAGGAGTGGATTAGTTTCCGGCATTAATCGCGGTCGCTGCTGTTGTAGTAACGCTTTTCATTTTCGGCATGGATGCCAGGTGTTATTGGACAGTAACATTGTAACAAACATCCAACCAGCTGCAATCAAATCAACTGACTTGAAGTAAGACAAAAATATGCACAGCCTGCCCTCACAATTTTATTTATATTTGGGAGGGAAATTCAAAATCTTTATTTGGTCAAAGAAATTCAAAATTTTAAACTAATAGTAATAGAGTAAACTAGCAAATTGATCTGTAACTTTTTCAAGAAATATAAAATCTCAATAGAATCTCTGACTTCTTGTTTTTTTTCTTTCATTATAGTCCAACGTGAAACTTTACGACGTGTCACATTTAGTGACACCCTCTCACTGTTTGTCACTATAGTGTCCACTATGACACAAAAATAATGTGGTTTTGTCAAATTTATTAGCTTGAAAGGCTTCAACTGCAACCGTTGTGTGCTTTCCCATTTCCCCCTTTTCTTTCTTCTCCTCCCTTTTTCTTTGGAAGATCTCAATTCCAATGACGTTATTTTTGTGCCTTGATGGCAAATAGTGTGACACAGTGTCACGTTTTAACATGACACGTCATAAAAAAATTAACGGAAAACACATAGTTGGACTATAGAGAAAGAAAAAACAAGAAGTCAGCGACTATATTGTGGTTTTTTATTTCTTAGAAACTAAACTGCATGATCCTAAAGCTAGTTGAAAGTTGAAAAGTTATTGAATGTGTTTGGTAAAACTAGTTGAAAATGGTAAAATGACATTTAAGGACAACATTAATTTTCAACTAGTAACTTGTAATTAATTTTCAGCTAGTAACTGAAAATTGGAGTTTTTTTAAAAAAAACTACCCCAAATAGCTTTTTAAGAAAAGTTTGTAGCTACCAAAAAACTACTTTCCCAAACCTACTGAAATGGTTTTAGCTACTATTTTCAACTTTCAGCTAGCTGAAATGGCAAGCCAAACACACTCATAGTTTTTTTTATAAAAAAACTCCAATTTTTAGTTACTGAAATTAATTATAAGTTTATCCCTCAATCACCCTCACTTATCATTATTAATATAATTAATGATGTGCTTATAGGTCATTTTCACAATTCAGCTTAATTTTATCAAACACATTCAATCAAATCAGTTAATTTTTTTAACTTTAAGCTAATTTTAGCTTTCGATAATTTTTTAACTAGTTTTACGGGGAATCTCCTCTTCAACAAGTAAACTAGCATTCTTAGAGGTGCCGTCTCCCAGACTCAATAGGAATTCTATTAGCTAATCCAATTCTAGCCATAAAGAAGTATGATATTTTTTTTTTTGGGTGGAGTATAAAGAAGTTTGATTGGGTAAAGGAAATACTATTACTAATTCTGCATCATTTTCGGCCGAATAAAAATATTAGCTGACAGGGTTTTGGGTCAAACAATAATTAATGGCCCTAGAGTAGTTTTTAATGTACTAGTATGTCCATTACAATAACTAGAGGAAATATTTAGTCTGAAGTCCATTTGGCAGCTAGGCCAACGCCCCTTTCACCAACCAAGAAAAAAAGCTAGGCCAACGCCCTACTATGTTCACTAATGAGTATATATTTGAATGACCGTTTCAAATCTATTTTTCATCATCTAAATGTAAATCTAACATATTTGATTTATATTAAAATCATGTTTTAAATCTGAATCCAAACCAACTCTGCTAAAAATAGTGTAGATCCACATTTAAAACATGGATCCAATTTAAACCATACATACTAATTGTGTGTTTGAGAAACCGGTGAGAAATCTCAACATACATTCAAGCCAAAGCAACTAGTTGTTGCATCCAAGTGAACGTTCGCTGGGATAAATTTACAAACAAGCTAATGTGTTTAGTTTAAAGTTTACAAACGTAAGTTTAAATATAATTTTATGTTTGCAAACTTGAGTTTACAAGGTAACATGTAATTGTGTGATCTAAACGTTAATTCAGGATAAAATTTATATTCAAATACAAATTTCAACGGAAATCCAAACATATAAAAAAGCATTCCGAGTTTGCAAACGTACATTTATAATTACAAACAGCAATCAAATACATACATAATTAGATTGAAATGAATGTCGATTTGAGCATGGGAGATGTCTCCTCAAACATGCTATTAATGGCTGGAGCTATCTATGTTGAACTAGTTTTCAATTGCCATACTTTAATTAAGTATACATGATTAATAGAAATATGGTAACATTTTAATTATTTAATTTAAATTCCCCTCCCCTCCCCCCTCTAAATCTCTCCATCATTGGAGGGGAGAAAAATTAGCCTCTAGAGGGATTTTGGTTTCCCTCTCCTCCCTTCATGAAATTTGAACCAAACATGTGAAAACTCATTTAAAATCTCACATCTCATTCTCCCCTCCTCTCCCCTCCAAATCCCTCTATCCAACAATATGTTCTAATTTTAAGAAAAAACAATATATCAATTAAGAGAAAAACAATCTTGAAAATAATATGTGAGTTTTTACATTAATTCATAAATTGTTGCTTGTTTAACACCCAATAAATATGACAAACAATCTGACTTTGACACGAGTCTAGTCAATACATGTAAAATGACTCCCAATGGGCATGGTAAAAATCCACTATATGGGATGTGACTGGACTAACTTCATGATTTGTGAGACGTGATCACAAACTTCGCTTACATTAGTTTTAATACATGTAATTGTCCTAAAATGATACTTGACTAGGGACAATTAAAGAAGTAGTTGACTCCTAATACTTGACTCCTGTTTGATCTTAAATGTTAGGCAAGACCTAGTATTTGTTTTTAAAATTTGCAAGTAATCAAGTTTTGGTGAATTATTTCCAAATGAATTCTTAATGGCAATGAACTTTGCTATTGCTCCTCTTCAACATCTCAAACACAAGCTCATTATACCTAACTCTACCAGTCTATGACACAACATTTATAGGTAGAGGTGTTTATTGGATGGAATTGATCTGATGATCTAAAGAAAACCAATCAAATTGGTTCAAATTGGCCTGGCACAACATTTCTAGGTAAGGTGTTTCCTAGATCAAATTGATATGATGATTCAAAGAAAACCAATCAATTGGTTCAAATTGGTCTGGTAATTAGTTCATTGCATTTATTTACTCGAACCAGTATAATTATAATCGGTTAGTTCTCAAATTTATATTTTAGCATGAACCAACTTGATTATCCAAATTCCAAACAACCATTTTTAAAAATTTTAATTTTATACATTTTAAGCTGCAATATTATCTTTAAAATTGATCAAATCCAATCCAAATCGAAATTATACGTATGATATATTTTATTTATAAAATATCATATATTTATACATGCATGTATGAGTATATATTTGTGAAATTATCCATACTAATTTAATTTTTAATGGTTTTATGATTTAACTTATATAATATCATTTTAATACCTTATAAGTATATCATTTTAAATTAGTTTTAAAATCAACATCCTTGAATAATATTATTTTTCTTATATAGTTATGTATTATAAATAAATTTAAATGAGAAAAAATATCAACAACATCATTAAATAAATTACAACACAAATAACTAGATATTAATTATAACATAACTTTTCCTTTACATTAAAAACAACACGTTAATCATAATTTTATAATAATTATTTTATAATTTATTAAATGAAATACTTGAGATTTTAAATTGTATTTTTAATATCTATTTTATATATTTTATTATCTATAAAAAATTCAATAAAATAATGACACAAATAAAAAAGCAATTCAATCCAAACCAATATGGTTAATATGATTGCATCATGTGATTTTTCTTTTCATAATCTAAACAATCCAATCCACAAACATGCCAATGAAAAGCCCGTTGTCACTAGTGCCGGAGCATATAAGTGGGGAGCCATGGCCCCCCAAGAAAAAAAATTATTACTATATATATAAAATTTATTTTGATCCCAAAAAAATTATATCATAATATATTGTGTATAATAATAATAAACTAATTTTAAAAATTAAACTCATTATATATTGTATCTTTCATCATCTATAATTCAAAGCTTAAGCTTAATTATCAATTAAAAAGTAAATTACTGACCTTAAAACTTAAAGAGGATGTTCAATTATCAATTAAAATTAAATTACCTGCTGTAAAATTGAAATATGAATAGTTGCCTCTTCATTTTGTTCTTTCGTACTGAGAAAGAAAGTTCTCCATTATAAGACGTGAATTTTGTTTTTATTTTCATCATTTACAAGATTATTCTGGTATGTATTTTTAGAAATTTTTCCTTTTCGCATTTTTTTCTTGCTATTGAATCCTTGATACTAGTATTGTTCTCAATTTCTTTTATTTTTTATCTAGAAATTGTGTGCTCATTTGTATGTTTAATTGACAAGTGCGACATCTATGACATTGTATATATAACATATTATCGATTTAATATCAAATTGTTTGCCAAAAGCGAAGTAGGTAAGGTGGAGATATTGTTTATCCATTATTTTGTTTAATAGTCAAATTGTTTCCAAAAAAGCAACAGTAGGATGACAATTGGGCCCAAACCTTAGGGACCCGCAAAATTTACCTGCAATGAGCAAGGTAAAACCCACAAAAGCGGGTATGGGCGTGGGTACGGGCAAAAAACCCACATTTTTTCATGGGGACGAGCGCGGATATGGGCACTTTGATGCCCAACCACCCCCATACCCGCACTCATATATATACAATGATTTAATAAAAATATATATATAATTATATATAAGGATATATTGATTTTATTAAAATATCTAAATATATTTATACATATTTTAAAATTGATACATAATATTACAGATTAAAAATATATTTTTATAACTATCTATTTGTGTTTTTTTTACTTTATAACATATGACTAATTAGTGTTAATAATCATTTTTTACCGATCTTGAAAAATTCCAACACATGATATCCAGTTTATAAAAGAGTGTGGCGTGAAAGCATAAGTATATTGTAATATTTAATACAAAATTTGAACTTTAGATCCCTTGTTGTGTTATAGAACATTAATATATTGTGTTTCAATGAATTAAATTGTTTGTATCAATGATATTTAAAAAATTATGTATGGATGATCTTCGAGTAACTTTTCCAATTGAGATATAATTTTCTTAAATTAATATCTTTTTAGTAAGTTGTTAATTTTTTTACTTAATAAAAGTGCGAGTAACGGACGCAGGTACGAGCATATAGGTGCCCAGCGAGTATGGGGGCGGACACTAAAGTTACTGCCCACAGTGGGGATGGGCGCGGGTATGGGTTTTTTTTAAATGCGGGTACGGGGACGGGCACTGTGGTACCCTGCCTAGAGGGTACCCATTGCCATCCCTAAGCAACAATAGTGTATGTACTAGATAGAGATATTAGTTTTTGTTTTATGTGAATCAAGTAATCCTTGGCTCGTGAGTCTCTTGGTGCTCGTGACAGTTTGTTGAGGCAGAGTAGTCACAATTTGTCACGCAAGTTGGTTGGGTTCACCCTCCAGAGGGGTGGGCAAAATTCAACACGGATGGGTTTGTGAAGGGCAACGATTGTATAGCTAGTTGTGGAGGGCTTCTGCGCGATGACTCTAGTTGTTGGATAATTGGTTTCAGGCAAAATTTGGGATCCTCTTCGGTTTTAATGGCAGAACTGAGGGGTATCCTTACTGCCTTGGAGATAGCTGGGGATCTTGGGATTAAGAAACTTATGTGCGAGTGTGATTCTTCTGTTGGTGTTAAATGAAGTTGAAGATTTAATCACAAAAGGGGGTTGAATTGTGATTAATTAAAATTTTTGCAATTAACTTCTAATACTGTTCTGCTCAAGTTTTACTTGGCTTAGTATTAAAAGGTAAACCACCAGAAGATGTATTGTTAGTAATTTATGCAATATGTAGAAGATAGGATTCCTTTTTGGAATCTTGATTGTTAACACTTACTTAGGTAATATATAGTTTTCAAAATCCTTTTATGCACATGAAATAAATAAGGAGGGTAGGGAAGAGAAGGAGGCACACATATTTTTATACTGATTCACCTCTTCCAACCTGAGGCTACGTCCAATCCCTACACCAAGTAGGATTTCTTACTCAAAGAACCAAATTACAATCTTCTTGGGTACACACTACCACTAGTATTCTTTTACAACCTCTTTAGGCTTATCACAACTCAAATAACACAAGACTCAAGCCTTTTTTTTACTGCAACACCTTCTGCAGAAGATATAGCTTGAACAACAAACTACAGAGCACCTTTGCAGAGTCTGTAAGCACCTCAGCTCACACTTGAGCTTCCAAACCTCTCAAAAACACTTACCCTTTATTGTCACAAGAGACACTCTTGATCACTAGTCTCCTTGTGACTTTACAGAATGAAAGTGAACAGCTAGGTAAGTACAAAGCTCACAAATGATACATATAAAGCACAACAGAAGATCAATAGTGAGCCAGCTCCCCCTCAACAATTTGCAGTATCAGATTCTTAAGAATTAGAGGAGAGAGAAATGTTTCCAGAAGATGAGGATGTAAATATGATAGTATTTGATCTTCTGGAGAGAGAGGTGTGTCCAAGTGAGAGGAGAACACTTCCTTTTATAGGGAAAATGAGCAACTAGCCGTTGGGAAGGCTCCAAACATGTCCAGCTTTCCTCTCATGTGATGTCACTATCAAACAGTTGTTGCCTTCTGCAAGTACAGCTGTCAGTTTGACTGGATTCCATCTTTTGCAGAGAGTAAATCCGGTTCATTTTGTGACACCTTCTTCTGTAAACACGCTGAGAGTGTTTATTGGATGATTATAAGTATATCTCAAATGTTTTAACTCACCTGCTGCCATGGAAATGATTTAAACAATCTAAGAAGGATTCTGCATCTTCTGCAGGAATTATTCCATCAGGTTCCTTCTGCAGATGAGTTTTAAGTTCTGTGCAGTACTCCAGTTCTTTTATTTCATTTATTTTGATCCTTGGAAACCTTGGGAGAACTCTTTTGCTTCTTTAAAAGTGAATCTTCCTTCTAAAGCAGATTTGTCATGAATTCTTTTTATGAAGATGCCGTTTTCATCTTTTGAAGACTTATTAAGTTGCAGATGGTTTCCTTTTGATTTTACCAAACATCTTTTTATGTCTTCTTTCACAAATTTGTCATTCTTATAGATTAGAATAACTTACATCTTCTGAAGGGAGTTTCCTGCATCTTCTGGACACATTCTCAAATGAAATGATTAGTCCTTTAAGAATCAGAATTATGTTAAGTGACTTTTGATAAGTTGTCATAATTAAAACCACAGTAGGGGGATTCTTGGACCTTACATTAAACTCATTCTGCATGGGATTCCTAATCATCACCCATATTTCTTCATTATTCAGCGTATTAGGGACTTCCTTCATAGGGATTGGGAGGTTAAAGTTTATCACATTTGAAGAGAAGCAAATGTTGTTGCTGATATGCTTGCTAGGACTGCTTTTTTTGGATCAGTTTGGTATTAGGATGTTTACTGCTCCCCCGGCATGAGTTGCCATTCCTCTTAGACACGACATTGCTGGGAGTGTTGTCCCGCGTTTAATTTCTTTGTAATTATGGCTTTGGCTTCCTCTTTTATCCAAAAAAAGTAAATCGATTGCAAAACCAACGGTAGGTAGAGTTATAGTTGTACAAGAAGATTGTAGTAAATAGTAAGTAGTAAATCTTTAATTTCTAAAATTTTAATAATTAGTAAGTAATAAATCCTTTTACTTTTTAAGGAGAAGATTGTAATTTCTTATTTATTAAATTTAATATCATTAAAACATGAAATTGTTAATATTAAAATTTTTTTGTTGGATCAAATACTTTTTAAATTTCTAGGAGAAGATTGTAGTATCTTATTCATCAAATACTTTTTTAGTCATATTTTTTTTGGAGATTCTGGTTAATATTATTAAAAAAAATGTGATTAATTTTATTTTAAAACAAATATTTGGATTATTTTAGTAAGTAGTAAATAGTAAATCTTTAATTTTTAAATTTTTAATAATTAGTAAGTAGTAAATCTTTTACTTTTTAGGAGAAGATTGTAGTTTCTTAATCATTAAAATTAATCTCATTAAAAATTGAAGCTGTTAATATTAAAATTCTTTTGCTGGATCAATACTTTTTAAAATTTTGAGTTTAATTAGTATACACCGACAATGTAAAAGAGTTTTACACAGTCATCCAATAATGTGGTGCCACATCTTTTAATGAGTGTGACATATCATGTGTTATTAAATTCATTAACTGATGTGACAATACATTTGTTGGATGACTGTGTAAATTTTTTTTACACTGTCAGTGTATATCCATTAAATCCTAAAATTTTTAGGAGAATTGTAGTTTCTTATTTATCAAATACATTTTAGTCATATTTCTTTTAGAGATTCTGGTTAATATTATTAAAAAAGTGTGATTAATTTTATTTTAAAAACAAATATTTGGATTATTGGAAGATATAATTTATATAAAAGATTCATAAAAATTATATCTTTTATAGTAAGGGAATAAGCTTTATTCTAATACAAATAATTAATATAGACAAATTCATAATAGTGTTTTTTTCTATAAACTTATAATTTTAATTTCTCTTAGAATATTTGATCACTTACTTTATTAAAAAAATAAATTTATATAAATGATTATGATTATTTGACTTTAAATTTTGAGTGTATCACGTTAATATCCTGGTTTCCCCAAAAATTTTAGTCAAGCTCCACCACTGCGTGTCACGGGTATCTACATGCTCATTATAATATATCTTATGTTAAGTAGGTTTAAATATTTAAATTTTTTATTATTTTGCGATTAGATAAAATTTATTTTATATTATTTTATAATAATATTTTTAATATATTAATTTGTGATGATATTACATAATGATAATTTATATTATACAATATTAATATAATATACTATTATAGTATATTATGTGATATTTTCTTTTTTTCTTTTTATAAATTTTAAATATCAATGGATTCTCATAAATACTCGCTTTCGGGTAGGGATGTAAAAAAACAACTATATCCGTGGATACTCGTGGTATGTCCGCAATGAGTACCCGCATATTTATATAATGGGTGGGGACGAATATTATACTACTCGCCCCGTGGGTGCCCGCATACTCATTAAAACATATTTTTCTATTAAATATATTTAAATATTAAGATTTTTTTTATTATTTTATGATGAGATATAATTTATTTTATCTTTTTTATGATGATATTTTTAATATTTTAACACGCAATGATATTATATAATAATTATTTATACATATAATATGATATTATAATATATTATATAATATTTTTTCTCTTTTTTTTATTATAAAATCTAAATGCTTAAACATCAATGAATATCTGTAAATACCCGCAGATATTTGTGGTCCGCATGGATACCTATTAATTTTAGCAGGTATTGATGTATGTAATGCACTACTACACCCGTTCCGCCTCATTTACATCTCTACTTTCGGGTAACATCAACTTTAATAGACATGGATACACGTAGTGGACATGCCTTACCTCATTGTCAATACCCAATGGTCGGGGAATCTGAATCCTTTCCCACAAGTCTCAACTCCCTTTTGTAGCCTCCCAGCAACATGCATGTGATCCGTTCATTTTAAGCATTTTTCATCTTCCCCTTTTATTATATTTAGATTTAGATGTTAAAAAAGTTAAAAAATTAAAACTTAAAATTAATAAACACAATTAGATATATCTAACGGTCGATAAATGAAGCCAACCATATACGTTTCGTTGTCTCCCGAAATTGAATTCGCGTCATGCTTTATGATGAGACATTATCACTTTCAACGACAACAAGAGAGCACATACCGTGACATTAAAGTTTGTTGTTCAAAGTGTAGATTTTCATGAAGAAATTACTTGGCAAAGAACAAAAAACACTTGTTGTAATTTTTTTGGTGTAACACTTGTTGTAATTTGGTTTGAAGATAAAAATTTATGTATATAATTATTTTAAGAACTCTGACAAGTTTAAAAAACCATTTAAAAATGAGATGAGAAGATGAATTCTATGAAGATGTAATCAATGGTTGGAAGAATTTTTTTTTTTTGGTCTTTGATCCTAAATAAAAAATCTGGTCATATGATTGAATTTTTTTTGTTAGTCTTTGATGTTATAATTTGGTTTTTGAATTTTTCTGCTAGTCTTTGATTCTTGAAAAAAAAATGATTTACTCTTTTAATTTTTTAACAATACACAATTCTAATAAAATATCATATGATTGATAATCTTTTGATGTTTTATTTTTTGAGAAATACAAAATTATTGATTAAAGATGCAAGAAGTTTGGAAGCAAAAAATAAATACGTTTTTATAACCTTGAGGATGCTTGGAAGTTTTTAGTGAAGGGATGGATTTGGAATGAGGAAACATTATACACACACGAAAAAAGATGGTTCAAATTCATCTTACAAGTTTATTTGTTGCAAAGAAGGTTTGTTAACCAAATAAACGAGATTGATTATAAAACAATTAATTCAAGTCTGAAGAACAAAATATATTATAAAGAGATGAACAAATGATCCAATTTCATTTTACTATTTCTGTTTTTTTCCAAAATGAGTATAAGTTATTTGAAGCATGTTGGAGCAAGAATGTAAAGACATCATCAAATTATTAAGTTATTGCCATGATAAGGGATTTGGGAGATGATGAGTGTGATTTGATTTGGAAAAGAAGCCAATTAGTTGCTCCTTTAAATTTGAGACATATTCACGGGTGAGACTTTCAACCATTACATTCATCTAAGGGTGGATAATTTTTATAATAATAATTTTAAAAATATTTACTCCATTTTATGTTACGCTGACCGTTGGATATAACGAAGGTCTAGATACATGCTGCGGCCTGCGGGAGAGGATAATCCGAGCAATAGATGGAGCATTTGGTACCCTTACCGTGCACCCGCAGTGACAATAGCTGTTTCAGTTTGTTAGGGGGAAACTGCGATTGATTGAGTTTGAGCAACCATAAACCCTCAAACTTGAAACCTTAAACCTTAAACCATGTCCGACGACAAAGGCACAGACCAATACGGTGTTCTCCTCTATTACAAGTACGCTGAGATTCCGAACCTCGACGACCTCTTCACATTCTACCACTCCAACTGCTCCTCCCTCGGCCTCCTTGGTCGTGTTCGCCTTTCTTCTCACGGCGTCAATGTCACCGTAAATCCCCTCAACCCCTTCTGCTTCTTTCTCCTTTCATTCTAAGCTGAACTAACCCTCTCTCATTTGCATAGGTTGGCGGCAACTTATCCTCTCTGGAGAGACACATTGAAGCCGTGAAGGCAAACAATAGCTTATTTGAAGGCACTGATTTCAAGCTTGCAACTTGTCATCAGCCACTGAATGACCAGGTTGCCAAGGAGTGTGGATTCACTTCTCTCTCAATTCGGATCGTCGAGGTCAGTATTTATACATTTATTCTTGCTACTTTCACTATTTATTGCCCTGATTAATGATATACTTCTGTGGTATTTATAGGAACTGGTTACTCTCAGTTCTCATCCACTATTAAAGTCACCAAAAATCTCAAATGCTGGAAGACATCTTTCTGCACTGGAGTTCCATTCTTCCATTCAGCATGCTAGTAAGTTGCTATAACTTGATGGTATTGATTTATATATTTTCAATATGTTATCTTAGTTCAGTGTTACATGTCCTTGTCATTTTTACTGTGTTAACATGTTTATTACTCCCATTTGTTTTCACTGTCTATATATGGAGAATTGGTATTGAAATGAAATCTGAATTTTCTTTTGTAGACAAGGAGAGTCCAGAAAACAGCCTGGTTTTACTTGATGCAAGGAATCTGTATGAAACAAGAATTGGGAAATTTCAGGCACCAAATGTTGAAACTTTGGATCCACAAGTCAGGCAGTATAGTGATTTTTCCTCATGGATAGATGATAATGGTGAACAGTTGAAAGGCAAAAATATCCTCATGTAAGTTCTTCATTAAAAACTTTGTTGGGGGTAATTCCTGGTTCCTCATCCTCAGTAGCATTCTCATTCTAATATGATTTAGTGAATACCTAATCAGTGATTTAGGGGTAGTATTTTACTTATGCCATGCGATACTTACTTGTTGGTTACAGGTATTGTACTGGTGGAATCAGGTGTGAAATGGCATCGGCCTATATTAGGTCAAAAGGTGCTGGGTTTGAGAATGTGTTTCAGGTAAACTCCTGAATTTCTCTTCTCCCTACCCATCCTCTTTTGAAAGCAAGAAGAAAGTTTTATTAATATGTCATGGATTTGTATTATGTTCATAAGCTGTTAATTGATACTACGTTATAAAAGAGCCTACTAAGTCATAAGAACCTTGGTGGTATATGGTCAAGAACTAGTTAATGCTGATCACCAGTATTTCTTGTAATTTTGTATTAATTGCAGTTATTTGGTGGTATACAACGGTATTTGGAGCAATTCCCAGATGGTGGTTTTTCAAAGGAAAGAATTTTGTTTTTGATCACCGGTATTCTTTTTAATTCACTCATGTCTCTTAGGTAGGATTTGTATGAAAATCATGTAATACTGTCAGGATTGAATATTGATATTGCGTCAAATTCTTTTATTGTCATTATATGTTAATGAGAGTCATGTATTAGTAAATTATATTTTTTGGAATGTTAAAGACGAAGAAGACCAGCAAAAGAAATTATTTAAGCTCTGGGACCCTATAACCGCAACAATTTGTTTTTGGACTGAACATATAGTTAACCTTATATGATTAAATTGCATTCATGTGCTGTTTATTCAACTTGGTCCTTTATAGCAACAATTATTCAAATAACTGAACCTTTGAACTAATTAACGAATTAGATCCTTCACCATAAATCATGTTTTTCGCTGGCCCCTGGTTTTTATTCTCCCATGCTTTTATTATGAATGAATAGGTGATTGCACTAGTTCATTTCTCAGTTGTTCATTTTTTTTTATGATTTAGGTGTCCTATAGTTACCTTGTAAGCTTTACAACCGAGGTTTTGTTTGCTTTGATTTTGAAGTTTTTCTTTTTCTTTTGTTATGTTCTGATTTTGGAAGCTATCATTGCTATTGTTATCAAGTCACCTTTATCCTCCCTTTTTCTATGGTTCACAATTCCCAGACTATTTAATTAGTCCGCTTATCTTAAATAATTTGATCGAGTGACTTAATCTAAAATTTATTTTTGTGCAAGTGTTAATGCCACTCATACATGTATG
The DNA here is from genome assembly GCA_026901365.1 of Sesbania bispinosa. Lineage (NCBI taxonomy): Eukaryota > Viridiplantae > Streptophyta > Magnoliopsida > Fabales > Fabaceae > Sesbania > Sesbania bispinosa. The sequence continues at coordinate 294,591 of QLOH01000081.1, forward strand.
AAATAAAAAGCAAACTCTGATGAACAAAACTAACTTTCATAATTATGTGTATAGTCCCTCCATATCACGGCTTTTGCTCTTAAATATTAATTTAGAGAGGCTAGACACTAGACAGATCATCATGATTTTATTGCTTTCACCATTCAGGTGTATTGTTCACGTAACTTGCTGGCTTGCTGCACATTGTGACAATTTCAATTTGATTTCTTTGGCTTTTTTTTAAGGGAGGATGTCACTTTGCTCTTGTCTTCTGGTAATAACATGTAGGGATTTCAATGCAATGGTGACTTCATCAGTTCATTGTCTATATTCATTATTGAGATTATCCAGTAGTGAGTAGTCTTGATAGCTGGTCAACGTAACAGGGCTAGTGTTGGGACAATTGGATGACATGAATCCTCATTTCATTTCTTCTGTGGCTGCAGGATATCAGTTGGAAGCTCAGATGCTAATATTATTGGTACCTGCCTTATTTGTCACTGCTCATTTGATGATTACTCTTCACGCTGCCGATGTACTTGTTGCAGAATGCTTGTCTTGGTTTGTCATAGTTGTCAGGTATGATCTGATAACGTATATATTATCTGTGCCAACACTTCTTGTTTGCATGCCTGTGAATTTCACCATTCTGAAATAATTAGGAAGGGGAACAAAGTAAAAGAGAAGGAAATCATTAATATATCATGAGATTATATAATGGATCTAGAGGTCTCAAACATACTGCGGGTTTGGAGAACTAAACCAAGAACTGTTTTGGGTTGTAATATATGCTAGTTTGTGAAGTGCTCATCATGACCTTCTAAATAAGAGCTTGGTTCTGATAATTTTTGTTTACTAACTGAGCCTAACTTGAGTGTTGCTTTGTGCTGGTTTACTTGTAACTGGTTCTAGATAATACTAATAATGTACCCACTTTTGATCTAAAATGAGATTCATGAGCTCATTGTGTATGCCCCCAGCTACCAATGTGGTCATTAGGCCTCAAAGATGGGCTTCAATCATGTTTGCATTTGAATAACGTTTATGCTGGAGCCTTGTTTCCTAAAACTTGAGTTAGCTACATTCCTGAATTGGTATTCTAGAGAATCTATCCCTTTTTCACCGTCTTCAATTTCTTGACTTAGTTCTTTTTTCTATTTTGTTTTCTGCACTCAATGCTTTGATTTCTTTCTTCTGATGTTATTGTGGTCCACCAGGATGAATCTGCACAGTATGTTTGTGAGCTATGCCAAAAACAGGGCAAAGCTGTTAGGTCACAACAGTTAATTGAAAATGGTGAATCAAAACCATCAGTGCCAGGTCTTGAGTTCCATAATTTTTCTTCAGATACCATATTCTTGCCTCAAGTGCCTAAAGGAGATGGTAAGTTCTATGATCCACGCTGATCCAACAAACCTTGATTTCACATGCATTTTGTCAAGATTTAAGTTGACTGATAGTTAATTTTACAATTGTGGCAGTGTCATTAAAATTTTCAACTTCAAGTCTCCTAAAATCTGTTGGAAATTTAAAAAGGCATCTATAATTTACCTGAAGTTTGCAATTACTAACATCCTAATGAATAATGTTTCAGATGCAAGGACCTCAAGAAAACTGAGAATCTTATGCTTGCACGGGTTTCGGCAGAATGCATCTGGTTTTAAGGGAAGAACAGCATCATTAGCCAAAAAACTCAAAAAATTTACTGAATTTGTTTTTATAGACGCACCTCATGAATTATCATTCATTTATCAAACCCCCATGTCAGGGCCCCATTTGGATTGTGCATCGTCATCATTGGCACCTAGTCCTCCTCCACCTTCGGAGAATTGCAAGAAGAAGTTTGCATGGTTTGTGGCGCCTAATTTTGATGGAAGTAATGATGTTGATTGGAAGGTAGCAGATGGCCCATTTGATCCACTTCAATACCAGCAGCAAACTGCTGGATATGATATTTCACTATCACACTTGATGAATGTGTTCTCCCAAGAAGGGCCATTTGATGGGATCTTGGGATTTTCACAGGGAGCAGCAATGGCTGCCTTAATCTCTGCACAACAAGAAAAGCTAAAAGGTAAAATGGACTTTAAATTTGTAGTCTTGTGCTCAGGCTTTGCTCTCCATATGAAGGAAATGGAGTGTGGTCCTATCAAGTGCCCTTCTCTTCATATTTTCGGTAACGAACATGGTAAAGACAGACAGATAACCAACCAAGCAAGCAAGGACCTTGCTTCACTGTATGATGCCGGTTGTTCTGTAATCATTGAACATGATTGTGGTCATATAATTCCTACTCGGTCCCCATATATTGATGAGATCAAGGATTTCCTTAGGCTTTTTCTGTAAGAGGTCAAGCAAAACAAAATCTCATGTTTTTTATACTATTCAACATTTACAACGTTGCTGACTTGCTGAGATATCATGTCTTAAATATACCACCTTGCCAAAAAATTTGTGCAGTACTTTGAGGTTATGCAATTGCCTCATTGAATATAGTGAAGGGCACCCCTCTTGATTGTATTTCACAAGTGTCCACTAAGCTCCATATTCAAACAAAATACTGGGTCATGCTGAGAATCTGTAATTGCTGGGAATGTTGCATGATTGAAAAGAAGGCAGAGGATGCACACCGCCATTTACTATCTCATCATGATACTTGGTGTAGTTTGCCATGGCTAACATGTTTACTCTTGTGTCGTTTTTTGCTTGTAAAATTTAAAGCCTTTGTGACTGTAGGAGAGATGTCGGGAATGCTGTCAAATTTAAAGCGAGAGTGGAAATGGTATTCATGCCATTGCCACAGTCCCATTCTGGATTAAGATGCGTTTCTTACTACTACAAAACTAGTGTTTCATATGGCCCCTGCCGAAAAATATCTATACACAATATCTCTCTGATCTATCTATCTATAATCTACAAGTTTTTAAATATATTTTTCACTATTCACTCAATTTAATATAATATTTTATTAGTTATTTTATTATTATTATTATTACTGCTTTTTGTTATTAAAAATTGTGTCATCACTTTTATTCAAAGTAAATTTGTTTAATTTATAGATATTGATATACATAAATACAAATATATTTGTTGAGATTGATACTGAAGTTTAGACGTGGTTATGTAATAAAATGTGTTGATTTACATCAAAAATATTGTGTATTTTCCTAATATATTATTTACATTAAAATTGTTTAATTTGTAGATATCGATACACATGAGTACAAATATATTTTTTTGAGATTGATACTCAAGTTTAGATGTGATAATATAATAAAATGTGTTGATTTACATCAAATTTATTGTGTATTTTCCTGATATATTATTTACATTAAATTTATTGTATTGAATAAGAGATACAATGAATATGTTGATTTAAATTAAATTTATTTTATTTCTTCCTAGTATAATATTTTATTAGTTATTTTATTATTATTACTACTTTTTGTTATTAAAAGTCGTGCCATCATTTTTATTCAAAGTAAATTTGTTTAATTTGTAGATATTGATATACATGAGTACACATATTTGTTAAGATTGATACTGAAGTTTAGATGTGGTTATGTAATAAAATGTGTTGATTTACATCAAATTTATTGTGTATTTTCCTAATATATTATTTACATTAAAATTGTTTAATTTGTAGATATCGATACACATGAGTATAAATATATTTTTTGAGATTGATACTCAAGTTTAGATGTAGTAATATAATAAAATGTGTTGATTTACATCAAATTTATTGAGTATTTTCCTGATATATTATTTACATTAAATTTATTGTATTGAATAAGAGATACAATGAATATGTTGATTTAAATTAAATTTATTTTATTTTTCCTAATATATCATACGTCTCCATATTTTATGCATTAATTTTTTCACTTATTATCTCTCTTATTAAGGCTGAAAGTAGAAAAATGTAATTAATACTCTTTCGAACTTTTAAATGGGAAAGATAAATAGAAACAAAAATATTCTTCAAATTGGACATATACAGTAAATGTGTTAGATTTAATGAAACTTAACACACTTATTGTATTTCTTAATATGTGTATTTTCATTAGGGGTATTCGTGATTCGGTTTAGATTGGTTTTGCGGCAAAAAATCATTCGATCCAATCATTACGGTTTTATCATTTCATCATCCCATCAGTTTTGATAATTTTTAAATTCGATCCAATTTATATTGAATAGGATTGGATCGGTTTTCGGTTTTCAATTTTTTAAGGAGATAATAAAATATTAGATAATATAGTTTTTTTAATAAAATCTATTTATAATTAAAAAATCCTATAGGTTTTTAAATATTTTTTCACTGTCCATTCATTTTATTATAATATTTTATTAATTATTTTATTATTGTTATTATTACTACTTTTTGTTATCAAAAGTTGTGTCATCTATTTTATTCAAAGTAAAATTGTTTAATTTGTAGATATTGACACACATGAGTACAGATATATTTGTTGAGATTGATACTAAAGTTTGGATGTGTTAATGTAATAAAATGTGTTGATTTACATCAAAATTATTGTATATTTTCCTAATATATTATTTACATTAAAATTGTTTAATTTGTAGATATCGATACATATGAGTACAAATATATTTGTTGAGATTGATACTCAAGTTTGGACGTGGTAATATAATTAAATGTGATATTTTATATCAAATTTATTGTTATTTTTCTAATATATTATTTACATTAAATTTATTGTGTTGAATAAGAGATACAATGAATGTGTTGATTTAAATTAAATTAATTTTATTTTTTCCTAATATATCATACGTCTTCATATTTTGTGCATTAATTTTTTCATTTATTGTCTCTCTTATTAAGGCTGAAAGTAGAAAAATATAATTAATATTCTCTCAAACTTTTAAATGGGAAAGATACATAGAAACAAAAATATTCTTCAAATTGGACAGATACGGTAAATGTGTTAGATTTAGTGAAACTTAACACACTTATTGTATTTCTTAATTTGTATATCTTCATTAGGGGTGTTTGTGGTTCGGTTTGCATCGGTTTTGCGGCAAAAATCACTCGATCCAATCATTGCGATTTTATGATCATTTCATCACATCCAATCAGTTTTGATATTTTTCCAAATCCAATCCAATTTATATTGAATTGGATAGGATCGGTTTTCGGTTTTTTAAAGACAAAATAAAATATTAGATAAAAGTGATAAAATTATTAAATAATAGTGAATCTTTTTTATTGGAATTATATTTATTAAAATAAATATAGAATTATATAAAAAGGAGGACGTCAAACATGAAAACTAATTTAAACTAATTTTAAATTGATATATTTATAGAAATATTAACATGATATAAGATAATAAGATCATAATAAATATATTAATATAAGTAATTTTATAAATATATGTGTATATAAGTATAAATATATACTTATTTTGTAAGTAGTAATATATATATATATATAATCGGTTTGGATTGGATCGGATCGGTTTTCAACATAGGGTCCGAAAACCAATCCAATCAAATAAAAAATTCCAGTTTTTGCAGTTTTCAATTTTTTGATTTCGATTTGATTCGGTTTTTAGTTTTTCGGTTCGATTTATGTGATTTGCATTGGATTGGATTAGATATGACTATCTCCAATTTTCATATAATAACACATATATATAGGAAGTAGGATTTGAGGTAATTTAATTATAAATTTGGTAACTATAATAATTGTTTATTAAGAAATACAATAAATATAATTAGAAATTCGGTAACTATAATCATTATTTATTAAAAATTACAATAAATTTATTGATTTGCATTAAATCTATTGTGTTTTCCCCTAATATATCATTTATTTTTTAACGTGTGCAACACTTCACATGATAATAAAGTAAAAGTAGAAATATTTTATTAGAAAATGTAATATTAAATATTACCAACTTGTAACTCAACTATCAAAGTTGTTTTCATATATTAGGCAAACATTATTGATGAGATATAATTTATATGACACACCTTATATAGTAACAACAATTCATAATCATCTAGCACCATATCCCTCTATTATGGTAATACGCTCTAATACTATACTTCATGCCATTGGATTTCAATATAGCTATAATCTCAATGAATGTCTATTGTCATTACATAAAGTTCATAAATAATTTTGATAGGACCCGTGCATCGCACGGGTAACTACACTAGTAAATCATCAAATCATTAAAATTTTAATCGTCAATCATCTATTATAATTTTAATCGTTAATATATTACTATATTAGGGTGCACGAATATTAATATGATATTCGTGCACCCTAATATATTAATATGATTTCTTTAATCAACGTCATCATATTAATATTTGTGTACCCTAATATGGTAATATAATTAAAGAAATCATATAAAGTAGCGTTATTTGTCAAATGAATAATCAGTAATATAAATAGGAAACTTATTTAATTTGATTGAAATTTATTATGTATTAAACGAAAATATCAAATTTGATAGTACTTGTTTGTCCTGGATTTTTGTACAAACAAATGTATCTCTGATTAGTCTAGGATGAGATACGAATCCTTTGTTATTTATTGTGGGTTCTACCTCAGTGTGAAATCTTAGGGGTAAGATCGAATTAAGACATTTGACTCAAGCAAGGAACATAGACTCTGAGGTGTAGCAATGGCCCCTGACAGGGCCTTAACTTGCCTTAAAAGAAAACAGTAACTTACAAACACAAGCAACTGAAGGAATCAGTTACAGTGCCATTAATATCTAGCCTATAAAAGTACTGTAAACATGCGAGAGAATACATAGATGAACTGAAATAAAAGTTAAAAGAAAACAAAGAAGTTGGTTTGCCAAGTCCCTACTTTCTCCAAGCTTGCTGGTATTGTGCCTTGATCGCGATGGTGGATGCTACGACTTTTTTTAGGGTGCTTTTGAGTGTTCAGGTTGCGGACCCTTGCTTTTTCAAACTCTCCCCTATTTATATCCTTCAACCTGGTAACCGCTCCCTCTTCCAGATGGCTTCTCCTAACTGCCTTTAGAACTGCCAAAAACCCACGTTCTCTGTATGAACGCTGATGGACTCCGTTGGTAACTGCCGAAGGTGATGTGGCCGCGAGCAAATGTTAATGAGCAAATAAAGAGATAATTGATCCCTCGAACTTGCTTGAGTTATAGTCATTCTTTTCGACCTTAAAACGAAAAGAACTTCAAGCTCTCTGGGCTACTATATCTTCGAGCTAAGATCTATTTCGAACCTTATTGTCACCAAGTCTGAGACTTTCTCTGCACATATGTCTTCTTTCGAACCTAGATTCCCTTTCCAAGCCTTCGAACCACCGATCTCTTTGACTCAGTTGACTATCGTCCATCTTGGTCAATGTGTGTGTGGGACTGCTTCCTATTGGCTCTTAAAGGTGGTCTTCTTAAAATCTTCAGCTTTCTTCTCCTTTATAAGGAACTGCATCATGGAGAATGCACCATCATCTTCTCCTATTCCATGAAGAGGCCCTTGGTATTGGCTGCTCTGTACGACCTGAGGATTCCATTTCCTTTGGATTTCAGGTCGTCAGAGTGTCCAACATTAATGGTCACTTCAATGAAGATCAAGACTTCAGGTCGAACATCACAACCAAATTACTAGGCCTTAGTCCCATGCAAGGTCTGGTATTGCTTCCACCTCCTTGGTTATAGCTCCAATTATGGGGCAGGAAATCACATGCTTGATCTGCGCCTGGTCTTCTGATCCCGAAGGATGGAGGAAGGAAGGGAAGAGGAAGATGCAAAGGAAGAAAATGTCAACGAAGAGGATGATGAGGATGAGAGATCGAAGACCCTGGATTATTTGGAAGATCCCAAACTTCAAGCCTCTCCTTCCCATCATTCGACCTTTTGGGGCTTCTCCCTTCCGAAGGCATGACACTGGCAGGGAGCTCGCAGATCGTTGCCCTCTTCAGCCCGAGGCAAAAACCTGCCAAAATAACTTAGGGCATAGATATGAAGTTCGAATAGCGAGACTCTACTTAGGAAATAGACTTATTGTATTTAATCTTATTCAATAAACTTTTCCTTTATTTGGCTTTCCATCAAGCCACTTCGAGTTCCTTCACTTAGTTTTTCTGCTTAGTCTCTTCGAACTTTTATTTGACTCTACGCCTGTTACTTCAAATTTAAATTTAAAGCCTAACAGTACTAAAATAGAATATTTCTTGCCTATATTTGCGAGATTGATAAGTTGAATTTATACATATAATTGATTTAAACTAATTGAATTTATACAAGCATGTGTAATAGGAATTAAAAGCATTTTATTTAAACAATTAATTAATTTTTTATTAATTACACTATCGAAATTCATGGGAGGAAAATTTGACTTTCATGTTCTAAACACACATTAGATAGATAATCAAATTAATACTATTATTATACAATAAATAAAGAATGAATTAAAGCAATCAATGTGTAGCCATGTTATATTTAGGATTCGAAATAAATTATCAAATATATAATTAAATGAAAATTGGTTTAGAAAGATGGTGAAATTATTTCGTTTCAAATAATTGATTACTCAAATTAGAATTGATACACACAAGTACATCGCGTTCAATTCCATGTTTTATTATGTTATATACATACTCTATATAACTTATAATTACTATTAAATAGCCAAATCATTATATAAAAAATACACACACACATATATATATATATAATTTAGATAATTGTTATATAACCAAATCATTATATTAATATTGAATAGTTATCAATATATGTAACCATTTCTAATTTAGCTAACTATTAATGGTCCGTTTGGTTTACAGTTGAGTAGAATTGATTCTAGAAATGAATAGTTGAGATGAATTATGCACGCTTTACGAAGTACGTTGGACGGAAGTGATTTAAAATCACTTTTCAAAACTATGGTTTTATTCTACCACAATTTAAAACAAACAAGCAATAAATAGCCAAATCATTAATTATATTCCAAATCGAAAAGTCTTATTTATTTTTATACATATAATTAAGCTAAATAGTCGTTTATTCTCCGTTCTTTTTTTTAATTATATTCCAAATCAAAAAGTCTTATTTATTTTTATACATATAATTAAGCCAAATCGTTTATTCTCCGTACTTATTGGAAAGTTTTCTAATCTAATAAAAAAAATTGAATAAACAGTAAAGTAATGCATGTACAAATGTGTGACGGGAACAAAATGCTTCTCGAAGAATAGAGTTAAGTAAGAGTAGAACATAAACGTATGAAATCCAAATATGAAAAGGATACTTACCTAACAATGGGCAGGTGCAGCGCTCGATACAGTTTCCTGAAGGTGAGGGGTTTGTAGGCCGATGAGGAGTAGGTCAGGTTTTTATGTCTCCGCCTTTTCGGAACATCTGCACTACCATGAAGTTGTTGCGAAGCAGTGAATTGTTATTGTCTTTCGCGTCTCCTTGCAGGACGAACGAAAGTGCCCTTCTCAAGGTTTTGACAATCGAAGCCCCGACTCTTGCAGCAAGTTATGCACCTCATGTGAGGCCAATTCTTCTTCGCTTGGTTCCTGTAGTCTTGAAAAAGTGATCCCTCCACTGCCGCTTCCACTCCCACTCCCACTACTCATCATAAAGGCAGATCTCGACCGCAAATGATCATCGGTGGGCCTGTTTGGCTCCACGCCTAGCGCGACGGCTGAGGAGTAAAGATCTTGGTGGAAGAGAGGGCGCAGTTGAAATTGATACATGACGGGTTGTTGGGTCTGGTTCGATAACCTCAAGCCCCGGTAAGAGGAAACAACACCTTCTCTCTTGTGATCAGGGAGACGTCTTACCATAGCCCCAAGGTGGGCGTCAATCTTTTCTCAAAAGTCCTTGGAGAGCCAAACTCAAGGCTTAGGTGGTGTTAAACCCGACTTTCAGAGTGAAAAGTATTAGATGTCCTTAGGTCAGGAACATGTCTCCTATTTATAGGCTGCCGCTAATGGGCCTCACCTAGGTGGCCCAGGAGCTTGTTGAGAGGACGCCATAGATTTTTTAGATTAAAGTCGGCCCCGAGATCAAATATCCCAAAGGAACACCACCTAATGGAATTTGTGAATACTTAATAGTGAATTTCTATCCCCAATGATAAATCAAATAGTCACTAAGTTATTTTCATGAGACTAATTTTTTGTTAAGGTTACTAATGCGGTCTTGTTCACAAGTCTTTCCTTAAGAGAATTTCTTAGGGGCCATTCGAGGTGGTTGCGAGTTTTCAGTTTTTGGTTTTTAAAATTTTTTAATCAAGTTTTTACAACTTAAAACCAAAAATTAAAAACTTGATTGAAAAATCTTAAAAACCAAAAACTGAAAACCCGCAACCACCCCGAACGGCCCCTTAAATTTTTAAAATAACAATAATCTAAAGTAGCACTTCACCCCACACCATTGTTTCATATTAATTTTTTAACAAATAAAATTTTCAGACATACTTATTTTCTTTACGTATATTTTCATAAGTATAATTATTTTTGTAAAAATATTTGGTAAGAATATGATTTTATGGCAAGAGTTAATTTTGATAATATGATTATAATAGTCAAATTTTAAATTTAAATAAAATTATTTTAATTTTTTAAATATTAATTAATTAAAATTAATTCAACTAGTACGCTCCCAACAGATGCATCATCAAATTTTGAGGAGTGCTAGCAACACACTCTTTCAAATACATTTTATGTGATTGGTTAAAATTCATATGGGTTGCACCAAATTATATGAATTTTACTCCCAATTTAATGGGACCAATGTGACTTTTAACCAATTACATAGAATATGATGAAAAAAGTATGCCTAACAGTACGTTGCTTACACTTTTTTTAGAATTTTTAGATGAAAGTAATTAGCACCCAGAACCTAAGTTAGACTCAAAAAGGACGAGACACCAATCAAGCGATTGCTGAAGTTGTGAGGCCCTGTTACTCTTAAACCCTTTAAACCTCTTGTTCGGCTTGTTGAACACAACACAAGAGAAGCACCAAAATGCAGAGTGTTGTCAGAAAACTAAGCAAGACAATTTCACACAGACAAGTATGTCTTCCTCCATTGCTTTCTGCTACCTTATACCTCACCAATCCAAACTGTCTGTGTACTTAGTTTGTATTAAGTGATTTGCTGGTGTGACTGTAGCATCCAATCCAAACACGGAAATTTACTTTTATTTCTTCAAATTCAGTTAATTAACAGCTTTCAACTCTTGCTTTTCTGTCTGTCAGTTCATCTGTTCATTTCTTCTGTTCTCTCTCTTGTTTTGCAATTTATGCTTTCACAGCAAAATATTTTCAGCATTCGCCCCGCTCGAGCTTTAAATTGGTTTTTCGCACCAGAAACTATATGATTCATGATATTATATTCTAATTCTATTGATGATAAAATATTCTAATTCTTATGATCTTATCTGTTTTTGGCCAAATCAAGGGAATAATCAGGTCATTCATTTGAGTTACTCTGACTATTTGGCATTTGCAAGTTTCGGTCGCAGGTTCTAGGTTTTCGTTCCTATTGCACTGACAGGGTTGTTGTTGATATTGGACAACCAACCCCTGAATCTCATCCACAGGTACCATTTCACAACACCCCCCCTTGCTGTTTTAAAAAATTAAATTATATATATATATATATATATTTTTATAGTAAAAAATTTAGGGTGAGGAGTGGTGTCCCAGTCCAAGGCAGGGAAAGTCTCCGGGCTCAAAGAGCACTTACAGAGGTACTTACATTTTACTTCACCCCAATGGGACAAGTGGGGGTTCGAACCTGTGACCTGTCAAATATGATACCCTGCCCTGCTCCACTTGACCAACCCCTTGGGGTTCAAATTAAATTATATTCTGATTTGGCACCTAGGAAGCACTGACATAGGGATATGTCAAATTTTAGAAATTATAAGACACGTATAGGACTATGTTACAACATATAAAATTCACATAAAACCAGAAATCTTTAATTAAAAGAGATAATTAATGTTTTAAAAGTTAGCATTGGTCAATAAAATACTATCACTTATCTAATTATTATGATATTTCCATTTGTGTTTCTATAAAATTCCAAAAAATAAAAGTAAAAAAAGTTGTAAAATGTACTAGGACTTGGAATATCCAAAGTATTCATGGAGTCTTACACAAGTATCTGTCTGACATACCTACAACAACTATTTTCAAGCGTTTAACCAGAAGAGTAATGTTCATTGTACAACATATAACATAGAGAGAGAAAGAGAGAAAAGGGAGAGAAATGTAGGATGTAATGCGTGATGTGATAGAAAGAGATAGAGAGCAAAATGTGTTGTATTTTTTTGTTGTATGAATTTAATATCTCTAACTAGAATACTTATTTGTTAAAAGTTAATTAGCATTTTTTTAATGTTATGTTGCATTGCATTGTAGCTACTAAAAGATGGGGAGATCACACCAGGCATATCTAGCGAGGAATACATCCTAAGAAGAAAAAAGTTGTTGGAACTTCTCCCTGAGAAGAGTTTGGCTATCATTGCTGCTGCCCCAGTAAAGATGATGACAGATGTTGTGCCTTATACATTTCGACAAGATGCTGATTACTTATATATCACAGGCTGCCAACAACCTGGTGGTGTGGCCATTTTAGGACATGACTGTGGTTTATGCATGTTCATGCCAGAAGCTAAGCCTCATGTGTGTCAGATCTGATATCTTATACTTCTTAAGAGTAGAACTCTCTTGTTGCTTCTAATGGAACATGTTCCGCAATACTTATCTATGCTGTAAATTCAACTTTTATTATCTGAGGTTATGTATATTCTTTACTTACATATAAAAAAAAGTTCTGCTACTTGTTTGTCAAATAAATATCTGATTGACGATCGTTCATCTGATTATCAATGTGCAATCTTTTGAAATCTATATAGTATTTCAATTGTTTTTCATGTTAGATTTAACCATCCATGAATTTGGCCATTGTGTGTATGATTTTTCTTGTGATTTCTTCTAGAGTTATAGGATAAGAAGTGACTAATCTTGAAGCTAACATAATTTTGAAACCATAAATTTATCTAGGATGTGATTTGGCAAGGGCAAATAGCAGGAGTTGGTGCAGCATTAGATACATTCAAGGCTGACAAGGCGTATCCAATGAGAAAATTGCATGAGGTGAATCACTGTTATAAAGTATTAAAAACTTTTACTTCTATAGAAATTATCTAGTCAGCTATTTTGTCCTCTACATGTGAAATGTTTCCTTTGGTTGCCATAGCTTTGCCATCTAAAAATTGTATTTTCATCTCCTCAATCAAGCAACCGCTTCTGTTCTTTATAATGATGTTTTAATTTTAACATTTTTAATTACTGATTCAGATCCTTCCAGATATGATAAGGGTATCCTCAAGATTGTTCCACAATGTTCAGACTGCAACTCCAGCATATATGGAACTGGAGGCCTTCAAAAAGCTAGCTTACTGTAACAATGTAAGGGACCTATCTGTTTATACCCATCAGCTGCGATGGATAAAGTCACCTGCAGAGCTCAAGCTAATGAAGGAATCTGCATCAATTGCTTGTCAGGTACTTTAAACTCTATTGGATGGCTATTTGATGAATAAAAATCCAGTACTCCCAGTGAGGCTGTTATATGCGGATATTGTTGGTCCTACTCCTAGATGGAAAATGATAAAAAGTTGGTGATTTAAACATTTTCTGGTTCTGAATAGGCTCTTTTATTGACAATGCTGCATTCAAAGACATACCCTTTTGAAGGTATGCTGGCTGCAAAGGTTGAGTATGAATGCAAAATGAGAGGTGCCCAGCGAATGGGGTGAGCATTTCTTTATTGAATGATTTTACCTCTTCAGAATTTTTTTCATGTCTGACCACTTTGTGTATCGATACTCGATAGTGATAATTTAAGAAGCTTCCACAAAAGTAATAGATAAGTTCATTAATAGAAAGCAAATGTAAGTTTAAACATCACCTGTGTCCACAATTAATGATATAATTTTTCTTTTCTTTTTCTCTATGTATCAGATTCAATCCTGTGGTTGGTGGTGGGCCTAATGGAAGCGTTATACATTATTCTAGGAATGATCAGAAAGTAAATTCATTTACTAAATTCCATCTCTTAGCATGTACAATTTCATGTTTTTAATCTTTATCATGTTTGGCAGATTAAACATGGAGATCTTGTTTTGATGGATGTTGGATGCGAGTTACATGGTTATGTCAGTGATCTTACTCGTACCTGGCCACCTTGTGGTAGCTTTTCTTCTGCCCAGGTTTGCATGGTTTAATTCCATTTAGAAATTCTATCTAGGTAATTCAGGAGAGCTTAATAGTGGTTTATTTTCATTCCATCCTGGGCAGTAAATTTATGTTTAAATTGCTATCTTGATATTTCCTCTCACTTGATATCCAATTTATTGACCAATTAATAACAATCTGAGACAAGCAGACTGCATAGTTTCAATTTTCCATCACAGAGCTAATTCCATGATTGGGTGTGATTATATGAATTTTCCTGTATGGACATTAATCTGTTCTCATATGCAATGCACTTCTGGATCAGGTTTCTGTGATGGTGAAATAACTTCACTATAAAATTGAGGTGACCCATTTTTAGGTCAATTCGTCTTTTGATTCATGTAATATGCTTTTTTATTTTGCTATGATACGGTACTTTCTACATTTTCTACTCCAGCTGGAGGCTTTACAACATTAGACTTCACTTTGACTTGAGATCATTTTTTTTTTTTGGGGTGGGGGGGGGGGGGGGGTTAAGATTTCCATCTCAATAAATAAAGGGAAGGGGGTATGAGTATCTTGAAGTGGTAGTTTTGATACTTGAATTTGTTCAGGTCTACCTTCTGTACTTTAAGACTCGAGGGAAGAAGCATGACCATCAGGCAAATGGCTTCTTCATGAAGAGTGGGTTTCTCACTTAGAGTTAGATGAAGCTTACCTCTTGTTCTGATCAAGGATACACATGTTAACCACCCACCTACATTAAGTTGTACTTTAGGAAAGGCAAGGGCAGCAGGGAATTAGAGGCACACGGCAGTGATGGAAATGAGTAGGGGACAGTTTTGGGAAGTGTATTGTGATGACCTGCAAACATGGCAGGAGAGGCAGGGACCTGATTCTGTTAATGAAATGGGATAAGAGGAGAGGAAACGGGGAGGAAGATATAAGGAAAGAGAGAATTGAGAAGGGAGGAGGCAGACCTCCAAGAGTCTGCAGTGTCTCAGTCATTTTCCTTTTCTGTTTTGTGTTTATCTTCAGTATTTGATACTGATATCACCAGCAAAGGATGGGACTCAGTGAGATTTTTCTTATCTCATAAAACTGTGTTCTAGTGCCAGTTTCTTATTGGTATACTTGTTCGAATTTCAATAAACAACCAGAAGGCTTGTCCATTTATATATAGCTCCATGACTAAAGGCAGAGGATGGCATACTCTGAATTTGGGACAGATTCTCCCCCTCCTAATGACCCCTTTCTTCAGGGATCTAATGGACCTAAAGCTTGCCCCTGCTTGACATAGGGGATGGTATTATGTAATATTGATTTATTGATGAGATCTTTCTCTGCTTCTGCTGATTGCTATCCTATGACATATAAATGTCTGAAACTTAATTTTTGCTCCTTATTCACGAAAGTGAAATCTGAGATAAAATAAAACTGCTCATTCCACATGTTGCTTTGTTCTTTTAGTTTTATCACTTTTTATATGCATGACATGGTTTCTCATATATTTCAGGATGAGCTTTATGAGCTTATACTGGAAACAAGTAAGCAGTGTGTGGAACTTTGTAAGCCTGGTGCCAGTATTCGGCAAATACACAACCATTCGGTATCTCCTTTTTTTCATCCTTTTTTCAATTTTGAGAGATGCAGTAAAGTCATTGCCTTTCATGAGACTTGGCCTAATAGCGTAAGCTTTTAGGAGAGTTGGTGATTGACATGTTATTGGAGCCTCTATGACTCAGTTTCAGGAGTTCAATCCTTGTTGCCTCTGTGCTTCTAAATAAAAATTAGATTTTAGCATAAGTTTGGGTGGGCCTGTGTTTGATAAGCTTCAACATAAGGGGTTGTGTTAGAGTTATAATAAAGCCATTTATGAGCCTTCATCTAACAGTTTAAGATTTAAAGACAGTTGGTGATTGACACAATTACTAGTCATTATTGTTGAGTTTGAAATTCTGTGTGACTAATCATTCTACACAAGCTTGTATTTATATGTTGTACAATATTAATTACAATAGGAATGTGATGCTAAATCTAAGGCCTACAAATAAGTAACTGCTAACAAATATACTACTGAGAATCTGTAACAGCTATTCTAAAAAAGACATGTGACTAATGTGATTAATTCTAACAATTATTATCAGAAATTGCATTTGTTTTCTGTTGCTGTTTTGTTTTCCAATTCATGATGGGATTGAGAGGAATTACTAATAGTATACCTTAGTCATTTTCAATCTTAAAAGCTTTCTATATGATCTCCTTAGGAATAAGCAGTACTTTCACAAAGTAACTCATCAAAACTATGAAATTATTTAGGAAATTTTTAAGTAAGTGTAGAATGTTATTGTAATTTGGTAAAAATAAATCATCTTAGCTTGTAGCACTAGCAACTTACATCAACATATATTTGGTAATAACATAGCATGCATAAGTGCATATTTTAAATATGTTTGATGGAACAACATTTGCGGTTGTTTCTATTCCAGAGTATTAGCAAACAAATACAAGATTACGCTTGGCCTCAAAGTGGGATGCTGGCCATTATGTTTTGTGGGTTGAAGCATAGAATTCTCTCAGTGTCCATTTTTTATGTGAAACTCATAAATCTTCTCAACACTGTCATTTGAATAATTCTTATTTTATTCTATGACTGGTTGGGGAGACAAAAAATGGATAGCTGAGGGAATTTATATATCTCTTGTTTCTACCTTGTAGAAAATCTCCAATAATGTATCTATGGCCTGACTGTAAATTCTGTCTCAAGATTTTAAGTGGAACTAAAACAATATTATTTCTGGATTTGACAATATCTTATTTGATGTTCAAATGTTTTCTTCTTCCTGTGTTTTGCATTAATCCCACCCCCCCACCCCAACCAACCGAAAAAAAAAAAAACAGAACAGTTTTCATTATTTGCTTTTCCCTGAGCATGATAAACACTATCTCATAATCAGTAACAGGCTAACAGCCATCAGAGTGTGCTAGTGGCCTGAGTTATCTCCTTGTACCCTTCTGTGTTTGTTGAGTCATGAGTGTCATTTTTGCTTTTTCTTCACTTGAATGCTATGTTATTGTTTACCCAACTAGTTGAAGCTTCTTTAGCTATAGAACAGTGAAACATGTGAAATGGTCTGGTGGTATAGGTTGCAATGCTGCAGAAAGGACTAAAGGAGATTGGAATTTTGAGAGATGTTGGAAGCAGTGCCTACCATATGCTGAACCCAACTTCTATAGGTAGCTGTATGCTTCAATCTTTGTGCTGACAAAGCATTGAAGATAGCCTTTCAGAAAATTATTTGTTATAGTGATTCATAAGCTAATATATTTAATCTTCTTTTCCTTGGTCCAGGTCATTATCTAGGAATGGACATTCATGATTGTTCAATGGTCAGCTTTGACTGTCCTCTGAAGCCAGGTGTTGTAAGTTGTTTCCCTGACTGAGCAACTGTTTCATTTTCTTCCATCTACTTTCTACAAATTTGAGATAATTTCTACCACTAGCAGATAATATTTAGTAATCACTATCACTTCTCAGACTGGGGATAGTGAAGATTAACTTCCCATAAAATCATAATGAGGCTGTATTTGTTATGCATAGAGATCTAGGATATGGAGAAATTGAAATTTAAGTAATCTTAAATTTAAAATTTTTGGTTAAGTATGTTTTTGGTCCCTCAAAATTGTCTGGAATTTGGTGTAGTCCCTGTAATTTAAAACCATTGGTTTTGGTCCCTCAAAAATTGAAAATACACCAATTTAGTCCTTATCGATAAAAAATTTTAGCTAATCCGTAGCAAAATCTGTAGCAAAACTAAGCAATAAGGACTAAATTGGTGTATTTTCAATTTTGAGGGACCAAAACCAGTGGTTTTAAATTACAGGGACTAAAACCAAATTTCAGAAAATTTTGAGGGACCAAAAACATATTTAACTCTAAAATTTTTATTAAACAACAACTTATCAGGCAATGTATTCTCTAAAAACTACCTTTAGAATAAAAAGTCCCCACTTTATGTTGCAGGTGTTGACAGAAATTCCATCCCAGAATACTATGCATCATAAGAACAGTCTCTCTGCAATTTACATTCTCATAACCAGAATGAACCCAGAAAATAAACAAAAAAGTAAATGAAAATATTATTTCTAGACATAGAAAAAAGATACTGTTTGTGTTCTAAAAGAAAGTACATAATGGAGAGAATGAATGCATTTGCACTTCTAGTTCTATCGGGTCTCTGTTAATAGACAGTCTAGCACCTGTTCAAAACATATTTTTATCCGTTCTGTACCATTATATCCATTGGTTTTGAATAACTGTTGTGACATCAAAGTGTCTATTTAAATTAAATTAATGCTGTTTCAAATGCACCTGTTTAGTGTTTCTAAACTCTAGTTTGCACCAAGGCATTTGTAATTGGTTTCTATTCAAGTTTGAAAGGCATATTTATTCCTTAAAGTACTGTTCCATTACTTCCATCACTTTCTTTTCGTTTTAAGTTAAACAATTTATTAAATACCTTTATTCCAAAATTTCCTCTCATAGCTGCAGTGTGCCTATGGCAGCTTATATTTTCTTTATTTTTAAAACTGTTATGTTGAAAGTAAACATACTCTCAGTCAACTGGTATAAAAGGTTTCTGCTGCATACAGATATCTGAATCTAAAGCTAGCTGAAAGAAGTTTGAGTTTACACCTTGTGGCTCTTTGCTGGTGATTATCAACACATACTTTATCTAATAAAAATACAATGTAATTTCTGGCTTAATTAACAGAGTTCATTATTTATTTATTTTGGGTGGGGGGTAGGTGGTGAATTGATTTGGATGAAACACTGCCACCAAGTTTTACCTCTCTTTAATTAAGATAAAACCTCATTGGAGTTTGTTGCCTGCATGTATCGATTTATTAAGTGTGCTGTCTACTTAATATGCCTGCATGTAGACATCATGTATACCCATATTAACTGACAACCTGTTATTTTTTAATTGTGAGCAGGTAATAACTATTGAACCGGGAGTGTACATCCCATCTTCTTTTAATGGTCCAGAGAGGTACTTATTGAAGTTGATTAAAGAACGTATTTTAACAAATTGATTATTACAAGTTGATAATTTCCATTGCTTGCTCCTCTTGTGTAATTTTCCCGGTTTACCTGCTATTTCTGCAAAACTCTTAAGATTCATGGGAATTTCCTTCCATCGACCTCCTTCAAGAATTTACCTTTCATTTTCCTTCCAAGAATCTGGTTGTGTATACCAGTATACTAAAACCTGAGTTGGATACGCTGTTTGCTTCTAATGTCCAGCATTAATTTCCCAGCTTGTTCATTATCTTCTTCATTCCTTAAGGTCTTCTTTGATTCAATCAAATGTTGTGTGTGTGTGTGTGGGGGGGGGGGGGGGGGGGAGGGGGGTGACAGGAATGAGAATGAGTTAAAGAGGGTTTGGTAGAAATTGTGGAATGAGACTAGTTACTTCCAAAGGCGTTCTTATTCTGTCATAAGTGGGAATAACCATTCCCTCCAAATTGGATGGAACTGTGTTTCGTTCCATAAGATTGATTGCAATTACCTTTTTACCCTATATCTTTTCAAAACATGCTAAAAATATCATGTACCCTCAGAGCTGCACCATCATGGCCCTACCTTCACCAACCCGCCAACTGTCACTACACCAGTTCCATTCCCAGGGGTAGTTTTGTCCGGAAAATAGTTTTATTCTACTCCTATCTGATTTGGCAGACCATTTAAGGAATAAATAGAATGGAATAGTCATTTAATCATATTAAACATGCTAATGGAAATGGCTATTCCATTCCATTCTCATTTGCATTCTTATTAAAATCATTCCATTGACCCCAATGGGACTTGAAGTTCTACAGATGTATTGTTCATAAATTAATTAATTCATTCAGAGATGTGTATCCGGTTTTTGATCTTGAGTTTTTTATTTGGGAGTTAAGAATTTTTATTAAGTTAATATGTTTCAGTTGTAGAACAAGTTGAACACTTGAGCTAACATAATATGAATTTTATTTCTTTCTCATCTGTATTCTACTTGTCATACCTTTTTATTACATCACTGATTTATCTCAATCTCACATTGTTTGTTCACCATGTATTCCATGTGAGCATTTAAGTTACTGTTCAATTGTAATCAATTTTGAAGTGTGTGATGTCCAATGCAGGTATCGAGGCATTGGGATAAGGATTGAGGATGAGGTTCTCATCACAGAAACTGGCTACGAGGTAATTTATTTCTCTAGAAGTATTGCTATTGAAACTAGTTTATCAATATTGACAGCTAGAGGAAGTGTTCTGATTTCACTTCTTTTGAGCATTAAAATAATTATTGAAGGGAATCGATCCTCTCTTGTTAAAAGTTTGTGTCTATATCTTTATAAACATTTACAAATTTTAATAGGATCCCACCTCTTTAATGTTTATGAAGAGATTGACACAGAATTTTCAAGAGTCATGCAAAATTTTAACATGAGAGAACCTATTCTCATATCGATTCAAGTTTCAAGTAAATATTTTTATCATTTCTTTTTTGTTGAAAAAAAAACTAAGCACTTACTCATATGAAATTGTGGCTACCTGTAAAAAAAAAAGGATGATTCTTTACTCAGCATCAGCTATACTTCTTGGTTTTATCTAGAATTTAGCTTGAAACGTAAGCATGAATTCTTAATTTCAAAAATGGAAAGCTATCATAGGAAAGTGCAGCATGTTATCAATGCATTAAAGATTGCATTTTTCAAAAATACTTTTCATTTCTTAATTCCTTGACCAATGTCCTTACAAACACTCCTTATCTCACAACCCTAATTTCAAATATCAGTTTAATTTTAATTCATTATTAGAGTAAAGTTTTCACACTACCACTTAGTCACATGTTGACAAATTGTTTAAAGAGTTTAATTTGTTGAGCAGTGGTTGTCAAAGCCCGTGCATGGTTAAGAGTGTGTTTGGTAAGTCATTTCAGCTAAATGAAAGCCGAAAATAGTAGCTGAAACCATTTCATCAGTGTTTGGTAAGGTAGTTTTTTTAGGTAGCTACTAGCTTTTCTTGAGAAGCTACTTGGAGTAGCTTTTTTATAAAAGCTCTCATTTTCAGCTACTAGCTGATAATTTATTATAAGTTTATCCCTCAACAACCCTCATTCATCATTATTTAATAATTAATAACGTCCTTATATGTCATTTTACCACTTTCAGCTAGTTTTATCAAACACTTTAAATCAAATCAACTAATTTTTCAGCTTTCATCTAGCTTTTCAGCTTTCAGCTAGCTTTTCAACTAGTTTTACCAAACACACTCTAAAATTAGCTGAAAAGCTAGATGATAGCTAAAAGCTAGCTGAAAGCTGAAAAACTAGCTGATTTGATTGAAGATGTGTAGTAAAACTAGCTGAAAATGGTAAAATGACATACAAGTACATTAATTATAAAATAATGATGAGTGGAGGTGGGTGCGGGATAAATTTGTAATAAATTTCCAGATAGTAGCTAAAAATGAGAGCTTTTTTAAAAAAGCTACTGGAGGTAGCTTTTCAAGAAAATCTAGTAGCTACCAAGAAAAGTTACTTTACCAAATACAACTGAAATGGTTTCAGCTACTAATTTCAGCTTTCAGCTAGCTGAAATGACTTGCCAAACACACTCTAAGTGATAGACGTAACTATGGTGCCTTTTTTTATTATTATTTCTTATGATACCGGTGCCATTGATGAGTTGTCAAGTAGTATTTTATCTGTTGTTGGTTCTCATAATTAATGTTTGAAATCCAGAAAATGAGAATTTCTAACGTACACCTGGTTGTATTAGTTAGACAGTACCATTAAATGTGTTCCATATATCAGCTATGTGGGCCACTGTCGTCTAACCAGAAACCAATAAGTACATGCCATCAACTTAGGGTATTGGTACCATAGAAAACAATTAAGGTACTAGTGTAGTCCCCATGAGAAATTGTGTAATTAATCAAAATTAAATCCTCAGAATATTTACCTACTTGTATGAACTAGGTTTATGCAAGTATTTTTCTACAATTGAGTGCATGTTTGATTCACTTTTAAAAAGTCCTTTGGCAAAAGCTAGAGTCTTGGAGTTTTTGTCAAAACCATGGTTTTGGACTTTGCAGAAATGAAACCAAACATGCGTTGAATTGCTTCTATGACTACCAAAATATACAGAAGAAGCAAAATCTGTCTGTCACTTTTTCTTGGTGTGTATGGGTTTATATATGGACAAAATTTGGATAAATTTCTTAATAGATGCTTCTGGTGATGTTCTCTGATAAAAACATGTGTATTAATTTTACACCTCATCTATGAAAACTTAAGAAAAGAGGATGAAGTGGCGAAAAAAATAATGCACGTTATATTTTGAGTAAATTACACTCGCTGTGAGAGAAACTTAAATTACACGTCCATCCCTTTTTATTATAAAACCTACACTTACCTTCCTTGAAAGATCAATATGTGGTCATTTTAATGTAAATAAACCTTTTGATGATGGTGAATAACTAGTAACTACAAATGAGTCTTTTAATGAATTTTTTCCTTTCTCTACAACTTTTTATGTCACCAATAATTCATTTTGAATATTTTATTATTTATTTTAGCACTTCAGAAGTTGAAAAGAAGATTTCATTTTTATCAACTTTAAAAAATTGCCAAAAACTTTATTTTACCTTTTAATATCTCATAGTTGATAGTAAAGCTTCAAAATTACGTGTGATGTTGAAAATTCCAAATCAAGAAAAAAAAATCCATAAAGAGCTTGTTTATATTAAAATGGACTAAATTGCAATTTAGTCCATTTTAATATAAACAAGCTCTTTAAGGGGAGGGGAGCAAAATCCCTCGTATATCAATTTTAGCTCCCCTCCAATATTGGGGGATTTGGAGGGGAGGGAATATGGCTTTAAAATATTTTATTGAATTGACTATAATAACCTAACATATTATTACATATACACTTATGATTTGTTTCAGACTTTCTCAAATTATATGATTCTCCTCTTTTATTTATTCTCATCTCAAATCCTTATTTTTGACCAATCTTCTCTGTCACCGTTTCATCTCAGTGGTAGAACTCATCATCTCACATTGGTGCACCGTGCACATCCATATAATGATACCGTGCACGTCTATCTACGGGTATCCATAGGTACCCATTAATGTTTAAAAATTTAATTTTTATAGAAAGAAAGCGGGAAAATATTATATAATATATTATAATATCATATTATATTAATATTATGTGTATGAATTATCATTATATAATATCATTACATGTTAATATATTAAAAATATTATTATAAAATAAACTATATCTCATCATAAAATAATAAAAAAATATAATATTCAATTATATTTAATAGAAAAATATATTTTAATGAGTATGCGAGTTATGCAAATCATAATATTCAAATATATAATGGCTTAGTAGGTCTCATGATAATTTACTAAAGACCTTGTTATTACTTTTTTTTTTTTTTAACTTTTTCTAGTATTTTATTACATTATTTATGGAGTTTATATTTAGGGTACCTTAGCCTGGTATTATTTAGTTTAACAAATTGTTTATCCAAAGACCTCATTGTTTATTTATATTTTACTAAAGACCTTATTATTTATTTAGTTTATATATATTTTCTTCTTTGTTATTCAGGCATCTCTTTGTTATGTGTTGATTAGGGAATACAAGTTTTGAACACAAGACAAGAAACTTCTTAATGATTACTTTATAATATGAAATTATGTAATGGAATATATAAGCACACTTATTTTTATTAATACCAAGTTTATAAAATTTATGTTATAATATTTAAAGGGTATAAAAGTAAATTAGTTTTATTTTCCCTTCCCTCTCCTCGTGAACCAAACAAATAAGGATTAATTTTCCCTTCCCTCCCCTCCTCGAATCAAACAAGAAAAAAATAATCATCTTACCTCCCTTCCCCTCCTTTAAAATTCTTCCCCTCCCTTCCCCTCATTTGAACCAATCAGACTATTAGGGGACGGGAGTGTAGGTTTTAAAATAAGAGTAGAGGGGAGTGTAATTTAAACTTCTCTAAAAGGAGGAGAGTGTAATTTACCCTTATGTTTTTAATTGAAAACTGTACCCCAAGCACATAAAGAGCCTTACCTAAGTGTTTGTCACACACACACATACCAGTACTGCTTAAGGTGAATCATTAACTAATATTATGCAACACAGGTCTTAACAGCATCAATTCCTAAAGAAGTGAAACAAATTGAGTCCTTGCTAAACAACTTCTGCCATGGAATTGGGGTGGATAGCCAAAATAACTTCAGAGCTACTTCCGGTTGATATTGCCCATATACATTCAAGAACCAGGACAGTGAATCCTTGAGATGTCTATTGCATTGTCAGAATTCTAGGTAACTCAATTATTTCTATCATCTGCTTTAGGCCTCCTGCATATTAACTTCAACCTGGGCAACATGTATTCTACAACCTCCTTGTGGGGGAGGGGAAGAGAAAAAAAAAAGTAGTGAGGTTTCTTGTACCCAAGTGTTGCTAATTTCTTGTCTAGTATTTCATTGCTGTAAATGATTGATGAAATTATAAAATAGCCAAATCCAGATAAATTGTTAGCAGTTGGAATGTCATCTTTCGGACAAACTTTGTAACAAATATAAATGATAATCTTTACAAACCCTCTATGAGAAGGTTTGATGAAGTCAAACAATTCATAAATTAAAACATTGCAATGCATAATAAATATATAAAATAATCAGTTAGGTCAGTTACTAACTATGCAAATTTAAATTTAAATTGAATATATAATCATCAGGCCCTAATGATCTGTACGTGATATCGTATTATTGCCCTTTGCTTACATGAACTTCATTTATACAGATTAGCGGAGAATAGATTACCAATTCACCAGTTACTGGTCTTTATGCCGAGGAAAGAAAGAAGAAATAGTGCAGACAAATAAGTATACTTATTGACAAAGTAATAAAAGAAAAAGAATTTATAATTTTTTCTGTTTAGTGAACGATTTACAGTAAAATTTTGTGTAAACAAATTTAATTTATTTCCCCAAAAAAATTAACAAATTTTCAATGTAAAATTTGTTTATATTGAATGGAAGCATTGACGAAACTATGAGTTGCTATCGGGTGACTAAATTATATAGTTACCATTTATTTATATAATGTTTTTATTTTTTTAACCTATGCATAATAGTATAGAATAAAAATTTAATAAATGAAAGTTTTATTAAATGTTATGATATTTATTATATTGATAATATTAAAGATTATATTTTAATAAAAATATTTTAATTTTGATTTCTCATCTTACAAAGATATAGTATAGGTTATTTTATCATAAAAAAAAGTAATTGTAATAATAACTACGTGAAAAAGGGGGAAATATCTAATAAATCATTATTAAAAATAAAAATAAACATCATTATTTTAAAATAATTTTGCTTAAATTTTATATAAGTATTAAAATCTATTAGATATTTGTACTTGAAGAAAACATAAATTTAATTGATCATATTGTTTTTTGGTTTGTTGGTATTATTTATTTCACTCGACGAAAATATTAAATATAAATATAAAGATGAATATTAAAGCTTTTAAAATTTTTAAAATAATAAATATCTAAAGTAAATCAAAACAAATATTGACAAATGGTTATTAGAGTACTAATTAAGGATTAAAAAATTATAATTATTTCTAAAAATAAAAAAAGAAAAATTAATCAAATATTACTTTCAATCTTTTTTATAAGAAATAAATGACTAAAATTATTATGATCAATAAAAAAATTTATCATCATAAATTTAAAATTTATTTTAAAAATGCTCATAATTAATAATAAATACTTCCACTTATACAGAGAATGAGTATCTCATTTTTTTTTTTCCAAAATCACATATATTCTCACAGGAGACAATCTTGTTCTAGCCGAATAGGATCTTTATAGGTGACAAAACTCTCTCTTTGAGTATTTGAACTAGGGGTGAGCAAAACCCGGCCCGTCCCAACCCAAGCTATTCGAGTCGGGTTAGACCCTGTCCCACGTGAAAGATTAGGGTCTAATCGGGTTGAGGATGAGTTCGGGTTAATCTCTGGGTTACCCAACCCGTCCCATATATGTATATATATATAATATAACATTTATAAATTTATATTACTTAAAGGCTTAACATCATTTTAACTTTCTAGAGATTTTTTAATTTAACTTTTCTCTAGGATAGAGGCTCTATCTACTTTGAAAACACATTCTATACATAAAGTTATATAATAATATAGTGATATTTTTCTCTTAACAATATTTGAAAGTTCATAAGAAAGTAAAATATTAGGATTTAGAGTTTGTGGACGGGTTTCTTCGAGTTGTGGACGAGTTTGGGTTTCTTCAGGTTTATGGATGGGTTCAAGTCTGAAAATTTGGTCTGATAAAAAGTTAGGGTTGGGTATGGGACGGACAAAACCCGTCCTAACCCGTCCCACGCTCACCCCTAATTTGAACCTCTATGGGTGGCAAAACTCTCCCTCCGAGTATTTAGGCTGAAACTAGGGGTGTTCAAGACCCAGTTCGTCCCTTTGACCTGTCCCAACCCGTCCCACTCGGCCCGGGTCTGTTCTTGTCCTACAAGAAAGAATAGAACCAAATCGGGTCTCATCGGGTCTCATTTTTTGACCCGACATCGGGTTGAGGACGGGTTCGGGTTAACCTTTGGGTTACCCGGCCCGTCCTTTATATATAAATATAATATTTAATACTTATGATTTTCTATTATGTAAAATCCTAACCTTATTTTTTCATTTTAGATGGGGTTTTGAGTCTAAGTTTTCTCTGTTTACCTTTAAAAATACATTCTACACATAAAATTATATAGTGATGTAATGTTATTCTTGGTTTAGTAATGTCCCAAACTTTAAAAAAGTAAAAAATATTGCATACATTAAGAGATATTTTATTGTATGCAATAATTTATTAATTGTATGAACTATTTTCTTTTGAACATTGTTATATGATCATTTCATTATTATATTTAGCTTATATATCGGGCCAACCCGGTCCTGTCCTACTCAAACCCGGTCTTACTTAGACCCGCACATCTTCGGGTCTCTTCGGGTCTATGGACGGGTTCGGGTCCATAAAATTGGCCCGACAAAAATATAAGGTCGGGTTAGGAACAGGTAAAACCCCGTCCCATGAACACCCCTAGCTGAAACAACCCCTTACCAACCAATTCACTTGCTTGGTTGTAATAAGTATCTTACTTTGAAATTGAGTCTATCTTTTATCAATGTTTTAAATACTCTACTGGTAATTGAACCGATGTAGACACTAGTTCACGGTTTAAGGGCCCTCGAACCGGTATAAATTAAATATATATTTTTAATATTTATAACATTTTAATTAACAAATAATACAAAATTATAAGAAATTAAGATATATAAAGTTATAAATCATATACATAATCTTATAACAAGTTTTATAAGACAAAAATTAATAATGATTGACAAAATAATAAAAATCTATGTGTAATTATTAAATATATGTCTTTAGTTATCTCAAAAATATTTTAGATTAAATAAAAAAATTAAAAAATTAATTTTTTTTAGAAAGTGACCCGTTCAACCAGTTTTTAACCGGTTTGTCCAGTTATCACCAATTCTAAAGAGTACAAAAAATACACTCTTATGAAAAGGATAGCCTTTTATCATTATGAGTGTATTTGGTAAGTCATTTCAGCTAGCTGAAAGCTGAAATTAGTAGCTGAAACCATTTCAGCTGTGTTTGGTAATGTAGTTTTTTTGGGTAGCTACAAGTTTTCTTGAAAAGGTACTTGGGGTAGCTTTTTTAAAAAAGCTCCAATTTTCAGCTGCAAGCTGAAAATTAATTACAAGTTTAGCTCTCACACCACTCCCACTTATCATTATTTAATAATTAATGTTGTCCTTATATGTCATTTGACCATTTTCAGCTAGTTTTACCAAACATATTCAGAGTGTGTTTGACTTGCCATTTTAGCTAGCTGAAAAGTTGAAAATAGTAGCTGAAATCATTTCAGCAGTGTTTGGTAAGGTAGCTTTTTTGGTAGATACAAGCTTTTCTTAAAAAGCTACTTGGGGTAGCCTTTTTAAAATAGCTTCAATTCCAACTACTAGCTGAAAATTAATTACAAGTTTAACCTTCACCATCCCCGCTTATCATTATTAATAATTAATGTTGTCCTTAAATGTCATTTTACCATTTTCAACTAGTTTACCAACACATTCAATAGTTTTTCGACTTTCAACTAGCTTTAAGCTTTCACCGAGCTTTTCAGCTTTCAGCTAGTTTTACCAAACACACTCTTAAGCTTTCAGCTAGTTTTTCAACTAGTTTTACCAAACACACTCTATATCATACATGATGTGGTAGTGTACTCAATAAAATGGTTCTAGTGATGGGAGTTGGAGTAGTTAAACATTTGTTCAATTTTATTAGCTTACTTTAAAATGTAGAAGGTGTGTGTACTCAATAAGATGGTTCTAGTGGTGGAGTTGTATATATTGTCATGTAGAAGGTGGCTAGTGATTCACTCACCACAAAATGTATCCTCAAATTAGTAGGTGATCTTCCCAACTACTTACACGTCTGGCTTCTGTGTCCAACTCAATGCTTCTCCCTTTACAATGCATTAAATTTTCAACACTATTATGAAGGTAAGATGTGTTTCAACTTTCAAGAAATTTCAACCGAGAAAATATGAAACAGAAAAAATGAAGTAGCATTGAAGGACCGACAAGAGTGCAGTTCATTCTTATCATCCTATAATAAATTAAAAAACAAAAAAAAATTTATTAAAAATGTATATTTTATATTAATAAAAAAATTTATTAAAAATATAATATTTTATATTAACAATACATTAAATATTATAATAGTTGTAATTTATAATAATTTTTTATTTTATTTATTATACTGTATAATATTACACATGTTAAAAAAATTATTTTTTAATAAACTACTCTATCACCTCTTAGGTTACAATTGCCGACTTTGAAATATATTCAAGTTTAAAAAATATTAAATGTTTTTATTGTGTTTATTTTCAAAAAATATATTTAATTTATGGATTTTTTGACCAATAAATAAATTATAGTTTGGAAATTGTAAAAATAGAGACACTATAATTTTTTAGTTTCATAGTTTGCACATTCTTTCATTCTGTTAATTTTCATAAATTTTAGTTACATATATTTTCTTGATATGTTAATATTTTTGTAGAGTTTAATTAATATACACTGACTGTCATCCAATGATGTTCTGTCACATTATTTAATGAGCATGATATCTCATGTGTTATTAAACTCATTAATTGATATGGAAAAATATCATTGGATGACAGCCTAAAATTTTTTACACTATCAATGTATATACATTAAACCCATTTTTGTATATTTTTTTACATACTTATATGTTAATACTTTTTATGAGTTTAATTAGTACTATGCACTGTTAGTGTAAAAAAATTTTACACAGACATCCAATGATGTGTTGTCATATCATTTAGTGAAATTAATAATACATAAGATGTTATATTCATTAAATGATGTGGCAACTCATCATTGGACGTCTATATAAAACTTTTTTACACTGACAGTGTAAAGTTATTAATTTTTTTTATTTCTTCTGACATATTTTTTTCTTCATATGTTTGAACAATGTAGCATTTTTTTTTTGTCAAACAATGTAGCATCCTTTTATGTTAACAAATTCACCCCTTTTGGGTGGAGAGGGATTAATTGATTTATTCCACTATAATAAAAGGAATAAATGTGTTTTGTGTTTAGAAAATTAGGCATACTGTTAGGGCCACCTAACATATTCTTATTAATTAACACATAAAAGAAAATAAAAAATATAAGATGATAAATCAATAATATGAACAGCCTAATATTTTCTTAATTAAAAAGCACAAATTTTACTGATATTGTGTGTTTGTAATTCTATATTCCATTTCTTTTTAAGTTCATTTAAAATGATGCATAAATTTGAAAAATATAATCATTGTCTTTGTTTATATATTAAACTATTTTTAAAACTTTTATATATTTTTTATCTGTATAAGCTTTTATAATTATGTTTTATTAATTAATTATAAAAAATGGTATAATTAAGAAGTAATAACTTAGTATTACCTAAATATTTAAAATAACAAATAAATAAATTTTTAAAAAATTATTAATTAGAAAGCAAAAAAAAATATTTAGTAGAAAGCCTAAGTACGCATAATAACCATTGTTGGAAAAATCGGACTGGACCTGCCAGTTCGATCAGGAACCGCCCTGGTAACCGGTCCGTTCAACCCTATAAACCGGTGTATCTCAGAACTGGTGAGAACCGGTCAAAATCGGTGAACTAGTTTTTTCCAAAAAAGTTCAATTTTTTTATTTTTTTTTTTATTTAATCTAAAATATTTTTAAGATAAATAAGACATATATTTAAGGATTACACATAGATATATATTATTTTACCAACCATTATTAATTTTTTGTCTTATAAACCTTATAATAAGGCTATTTATACTTATTTACAACCTTTATATAGCTTAATTTCTTATAATTTTATTTTATTTTATTAATTAAAATGTTATATATAATTAAAAAATATATTTAATTACTACCGGTTCGACCACGGTTGAACCATTGAACCTCAACTAGTGCCTTCACCGGTTCAATTACTGGTCCGATTTTTAAAACATTGACAATAACTAACAAGGTATCAAAAGAAATTATGACATAATTGTATTTGAAATATTGAATACTACATAATTTAATAAAAATATTTTAAATTTTTTAAATAATATTTTTAGCACATTCGTCAACATTTCTCTTAAAGTATAAGTAAATTTTTTTTAATATTTTAATTATTTAGTAATAGGATGACAATTAATTTTTTTTTACTTGGTATAACATCTAGTTTTAAAAAATGGTTATATTTATCATATTCAATACATTTTTTAAAAGTAATTAATTTATGAAAAGTCAACATCTATTTTATAAATTAATCACTTTTTAAAAGCGTGTTAAAAAGTACTACCTCAATTTCAAAACTCTTGTTATTTTAGTATATTATTTTATTTATGTTTTAAAATTTTTGTTTAGATATCGAAAAAGAATTAATTATTTTTTCAATTATACTCTTATTTAACATTTACTTCAACAACAACTACTTTTCATTTTACTCTCACTTGACAACATTCAATCTTTTATATATTATACAAACATTAATGTGGGTTAGTGAGAGCTGAATGAAATAAATGGAAATGAAATGAAGTTATTTTAGTAAAAATTCTACTAAATTAAGACACATTACAAATTTCTGGATCTGTATGCCATACTCTTAAACAGATTTTTGGAATTAGGGTAGTAAGTTAAAGGAAACAAAGAAATCATGTGTTGTTATGGCATGATATGAAATTTGATGTGGAGCTAGATGAAGCAAGAGAGTGGGGAACATATATAGACCAGATTGAAACAATGTGAGTGATAATTTTTTTTCAAACTCAGAAAAAAATATATTCGACACCACTCGAGCATGATATAGTGAGAGAGATGTAGATCATATGGAGGAGGATAGAGGACGAAACATGACTTAAATATTGATTTTAATCTTGGTAAATATAACGATTTTTAATTTTTAGACCTTATAAAATTTCTTTTTTTTTTTATTTCTTTCTCTTCTTAATCACATCAATTATTTTATATTTTATTTTCCTTTTTTATTTCTATTTTATTATTTTTTCCCTATATTTCTCACATCACAAAGTTTAGCGTATGAGAGTTTTATTTTCCAACAATATTTATGAAAAAATTGTACTACAAAGACACATTTAAATATCAACTTTGATTTTTTCACTCATTCATATTACATTACATTTCACACTATTTTTTCTTTTAATTTTCTCATTATTTCTATACATAAATTATTTTAATCTATCATTTTCTCTTTTTTTTATTTCATTTTTCCTTTTTATCTCTCTTATCAACAGTTCCACACCTAAGTTTAAAGCTTGAAGTAACTTTTCCTTCTAAATAGCCAAAGTTCCTCGCCATCTACCTACAACAGTGAGCTGCTATTGATTTGTTTAGTACAAAATTAGTGTGTATTTGATTTGAATAAAAATCACAATTTTAAACGTGAATCGAAACTAATGCTATAATGTGATGGTAAATTCACATATCCATGGTAATGCTAGAAAATATTACATCGAGGAATCAAACTCAAATTGATCCGTTTTTAACACTAACCAAATATACCCTTCGCGTCAATGTTTTTAAATGTGTAAAACACACACTTAATGAAGGATTAGGACAGTGGCATTTGTTGAAGTTTATGGGATATAGAAGGGCAATGTCATAAACTCAGAACTTATATCAACCCCATCAATCCCCCTTACCCTTCAACAATCAGAAAAGAAAGAAAAACATCACAAAATTAATTAAGATGTCTCTGGTGACTGAAGAGATCAAAGCCAGATCAAGAGGTATACCATGGAGATTGAGCTCTGCCAAGAGAAGTCCAAGTCGCTGCTGAAGGAAATAGGACTACCCAAATGGCCTCTTGCCATTGAAAAACATGGAAGAATGTGGGTATGATAGGGAGACAGGGTTTCGTGTGGCTTAAGCAGATGAAGAGCACAAACCACAAGTTTGAGAAGATAGGGAAGCTGGTGTCCTATGCTCCAGAAGTTACTGCCTATGTTGAATTTGGTAAGATAAAGAAGCTAACTGGTGTGAAGACAAAGGAGCTATTGGTTTGGATGACACTGAGTGATATCTATGTGGATGATCCACCCACTGGCAAGATCACATTCAAGACACCTGCAGGGCTCTTTCAGGACATTCCCAGTCTCAGCTTTTGAAATCCAAGAGGAACCGGTAATTAATAATAAGGAACTCAAAGATGAAAGAAAACAAACAAGTCAATGAAACTGCCCCTGCTCATGCTGTTGAAGTCAAAGAGATCTGAATGAAGCACTGCCTCTGATCTCAGTACTGTTGTTGATTTAGTGAAGTTGTCATTATTTCCTTTCCATTTCATGTTTCCACATAGACCTACCCTGCTTATGTTCAGGTTCAGTTATTTGCTGTTATCAATGTGGAGGGGTTTGCTTTAGAGTTAATAAAAACCAAACCATAAAATTATAATAGTTTGTCTGGAAATTAACTGATTAGACTATGATAAAATAATATAATAAAATATAAACTTATTAGAATTTATTCTCTTAACCTTTTATTCAAACAATTATCAGTATGCGTGGTGTTGTATATAGGGGCATTCAACGTGATTTTACACAGCCTGAAACATTGCTATAATTTTATACTTTTGAGCTCCTGGTTTGAGAACCTTGTAGTGCAGCTATAATTTAGCATGATCCTCATGCTCCGCAATAAAAGAAATTTCACGCTCTGTAATAAAAGAAATTATTTTCATCTGAAGAAAAAAAATATAAAACTGAATTTAATATAATATTAATATTATTTTAGATACATGGCGTTCCTTTTACCGAAAGTTGATGTTGAAGAGTATCTATAGGCTATTTTAAGTGTTTCTTTTTAGGTGGTACATTGGAAATAAGAAAACAGGCCAAACGAAAATAAGAAAGGCAAAGCCCATATATTTTATCATATTTTTATTATTTAATTTCTTTAATGAATCCTTTCCTTTTCTTACTCAGAATTACTCCCTCCATTCCATTTTGACAGTCGTTTAAGGTTTTTGCACACAAATTAAGAACAATAAATAAATGACTTAAAAGACCATAGTAATCTACTAAATTACCCTTCTTAGTTTACTACACATTTTTTCTCATTTTACCTAAATACATTAATGAGTAGTGTGGTGCACAATTTTTAAGTTTCTTTTCCCATAAAAGTGGGAGGGTAAAAATGGAAAACTATCATTAATACTCACATAGAAACTAGAGAACGACTCACATTATGAAAAAAATTATTTTCCTAAAACGACTATCAAATTGGAATGGAGGTAGTAGATTCTTTCTCTCAGTATTCTTGCCTTCTCCATTAAGATAAAAATGCAAATTTTTTATATATAAATTCGTTCTCCAATATATATTATTTTTTCACATATTTCTTAATTAATTAAATAGTTAATAAAAATAAAGGTATTATTTTTTATTAAAAACAAGTCAATATTATTTTAAATTCTCAAATTAACATATAAATAAGAACAAAAAATTCTTAAGAATTGACATTTAAAAGATGAAGAAATAATAAAAAGTCGCAAAATAAAACATAGCAAAACCAAATGTCCAGAAAACAATGTCATTAAACTCACCAAGCACTGACTCAACTCATAGTTATTCAATCATTAGTTTCAATATTGAACCAAATATGTACTACTTTTTATACATCATTAAGTTCAAATATAAAAAAAAAATTGTCCCGTCTCAGTCAGTTCAAACACATACATCTAAATCTAATAATGTGTTGTCACATCATTCATTAAATTTAATACTAACACATGAAGTGTCATATTTATTAAATAACGGTGACAACATAAATATGTGCATATTTTTAAATTGACAGAATATATCCATTAAATTCTATGAGTTTTACAATTTTTTTCTTTTTCATTATAGATAAAACAATTTTTTTATAAACAAATAACTTGATTTGACTCAATTTTTTAGCCAAGTCATCGATTTTTTTTATGAAACTAACCATGTTAAGGTGTTGGAGATGATTGACTGCACTGGAGACTGGGGAATAAAAATTTTAATGATTACCTTTAAGTGATTTACTTTTAAGTAGTACATGTTTTGAATGAACACAGTGAATAAGTCAACGAGAATCCCGGGAAAAGGAATCATAATGTGTGGAGTTTTGGAGAGGTGGAGTGATATTTTGAAATCCTCTTAGTTCACAAATGCTTAAATGTTAGTTATTTGGATCATTGTCCAAGACTTCTTTGGACCAATTACAATAAATGTGTTAAAGAAATAGTGTGTTGCTGACACTTTTTTCTATCATTCCCAACAAGACCACCGTTTCTAAGTTCAATTTATTTCTATTAAGCCTTTAAGCCTTTTTTTTTTTGTCAAAATTAAGCCTTTAAGGCTCGACCTGCATATCATGAACAAGAATCACCTTGTTGTTGATTTGGTCAAAGATTCAATTTTTATGAGTCCACCTTGCTCTTGTAAAATACTAATTATACTTGCTTGATTTATGCTAAGAACCAAACGTATAATATTCACGTGCTTCTTGAGAATGGGTCCCTTGAATCAAATCTTGCTTTTTTTATTTTTTCACGTTCATAATCGACATTACTCGGTCACTGAGCATCATGCTATCTTTAATGCATATTGCCCTTTGCTTTGAAGGAGGTATACTTCTCAATTCTGAGCTCAATTGACCTACAAACATCATATTACAACCTTCTGCCATAACTCTCCGCGCCACAGACCAAAACCCTTGAGCTCAGAGCGAGGGTATCTGCACAGGTTTAACAACGTAGTTGATAAGTGAGGTATTCTTGGCCATGAGAATGGCAAATGACGACCCCTGTTCTGTTTCTTCATATAGAACATCTCAGCGGCTTTCAAAGGAAGGCATGAGACTACGTTTGCCATTCTGGTTACTCACTTGTAACCAGTCATCCATGTCCCCTCACTTTTTGTAACACACCATTCTCCTTCTTGCCCCTTTCTCGTGACTTGGCGGCAACAACACACATAAAAACCAAATGCAACGAGACTTGATTCCAGGCCCCAATCTAGCCACACGAACGAACAAAGGCAGACACCATAGATGTAACAAATTCTAGGACAACTATTCTGTTTCTAATTACATTCAAAATGGATATCCGACAACCCTACATGGTCAATTTCACAAGGTTTAATTTACGTTGATTAGTCAAACTTATGGGGAGTTGAAAATAAATTTAAAATATTATAAACCCGCAAATACAGGTTAAGTTTCCCCCCTCACAAGTGAGGGAGAATTCGTACCACTCATCTTAGAATCCACCCCATGTCAAACTGATTTGTAAACATAATCAATCTAACATCAACTTAATTACCCAACCAATTCACCAATTGAACCATTAAACTATGTTCTATCAACTATACATAAGAGAAAGAAATGGATGCTCCAAACCCAAGTTGCAATAGAAAGTATCTAATGTGACGGAAATTCTGAGCGGTGTACTAACGGCCATATAGCATAGCAAGATGAGTTCAAGTTTGACTCATAACAACTTTGAAGCCAAAATTTATACAGGAGCTTTATTCTAATTATTGCACCTGGTTGGAAACGTGGCGTCTAACTACACCGAACCTGGGTTTTCTTCTTTCCATCTCTTGCGATCTGCCAGCATCACAGCTTCAACGCCTGAAAAAGTTTAAACGAAACGCATTGTTACTATCCTCAAATCTAAAAACATTTTTGCATGCTAAAGAGTAACACTAGGGGCGGTGAATGATGTTTGAAAAACAACTTAATTAAGGCTTATTCATAAGTGCTTATCACATGAGAGCTTATGTCATAAGCACATTGAGGCAAGTGGGTGAGAATCAAAGGAGGACAAGGTATTTAAAAGCTTATTGAAATAAGCTAAACAGCTTATGAACAAGGTCTAAACTTTTTTCATAGTTTATCCAAACATTTACATAAGTCCTTATATCATATATGTTCAAATAAGCTCTTCTAAATCCCCCTAGAAACTTATAAGGCAAGGCTACATCCAATTTACTCAAGTAGAATTTTTGAATTCCTACCAAATAATTACTATCATTCATTGATACTAGAGTGAAATCAATCATCTTTACTAAAACAACATCGTGTCAGGGGGAACTCTCTAGAAAGGAATTTGTCTTGTTTTTTGGATTGTAAGATTTGGTCTTTAAAATAAGTTATATTTATTTTTACATATTAATAAATTAAATCACAATACACTTTAAATTAAATAAAAAATAAAATAGACCCTTAACCAAAAATAAAATAATAATAAATACCCTTAAATGAGCCTTGTCCTATACCAACATCAAATATCGAGTGTCAATCAATTATTTTCCTAAGAGATATCAAATTTATACAACAAAAAATATACAACAACTCATATAACACATTTTTCTCACTACCTTTTTCCATCACATCCCACATTTCTCTTTTCTCTCTTTCTCACTCCATATTATATTTTGTACATGTTGTACACACTAACATTACTCTTTTCCTAATGTATCACCGACACATTACTCTTTTCCTAATGATATTGTATAAGTTAAAATAAGTCAATAAAAGACTATCGTTATCTAATTATTGAGGTTCCTCTGTACTATTAGTATATATGTTTAAAAAATAAAATAAAATAAATATCAAATATAATTACGAAATGTCCATAAAGTATCCAATACAAATTTGTGTCCAACATGAATATGATACAACACAGCTGCTCTTGCAAAGTATCTGTACTTCTTAGTTCTTAGTGTATGTTTGGTTGTGCATCCAAACATGGTAGATCCACATTAAAGCCAATGCCTACAAACTACAAAGTGTAGCTTTCAATATTTGAACTCGCGTCTAGGGGTTCAGGACGCTTTTCCAAACATAACGCTAGTCTCTGAAGATTTATAGCCTGTTTGCTTGTGTTACGGATACAAAAATCTATTTTAGTGGAATAAAAATAAATACCCGTTTGGTTTAAATTCTAAACCATCCAGAATCAATTCTGCAATTGATTTTAAATCACTTCCATCCACGTACTTCGTAAAGCGTGCATAATTCATCTCAACCGTTTATTTTCTAAAATCAATTCTACTTCAACTGTAAACCAAACGGACCAATAAATCGCTACTGTTAACGTGTTTTGGGAACTACATTTATCGAGTTAGCAAAGGCGGGTAACGAAAAAACAAACAGACACTTAGAGTTGTAAAAGATTTCTCTGGCTGCAAACTTGTCTTTAACCAAAGAAGATTTGATTTCCTTTTAGAAGACCAGTGCAAAGTGTGCAATAAAAATTTACAACTCTACTCCTATATTCTCATATTGCCTCTCTCCCATATCACCTTTTCTACCCCATATCATTTTCTATCGTTTCTTTACTTCCGGTCACATTATTTATTACATCTCTCTTTTTCCTTTTTTTCTCCTTTCTATATCCATCTTCCCTAAATCTCTCTCAGCCTTCATGGAAGGTGTGAGTAGTATAATTATTCAAAAGTTTTAAAAACAAACAGGCACTTAGAAGAGGACCGATTGAGGCCAATCCCAACAAGGCATCACATGCTATTATGTGAATCAAGACTGGTAAACAGCCCTTGACACAGTGATTGGAGTTGCTGCCTCATCGTGACTAAAAGGTCACAGATTTGAGCTGTGAAATTGGTTTCTTACAAATGTAAGGTAAAGTAATCTATAATAGACCAAGGTCAAACTCTTTTTGAACCCCACCATGCAGAAGCTTTATAGCAACAGATTACCACATTTTTTTATGTGAATCAAGACTAGTTTCAAAATGAAGTTCCAATGTGTAAGGTTGAAAATAAATAAGGATGCAGCCATACCTCAGAAGCCA
This sequence comes from Sesbania bispinosa, assembly GCA_026901365.1. NCBI lineage: Eukaryota > Viridiplantae > Streptophyta > Magnoliopsida > Fabales > Fabaceae > Sesbania > Sesbania bispinosa. The sequence goes on from QLOH01000081.1 coordinate 333,394, forward strand.
TGACCCATTTGCCATCAATCCAGTCCTGGGTGTAGCCTCAACTGGGAGTGCTCAAACTCTAGCTCTTCATTGCTGTTCCTGAAAAAAACTATATACCTCGAGCTGCCAATAACTTTAGAAATCAACACCAACCCACCAGCCGTCATTGTACGAAGCATCAACTTCATCAAGAAGATTAAACTGACCAACAGCACCCTTCTCTGGCGGTTGAGGCCTCAATGTGCAGGATATCAACCTCCTCTTTTAAAAAGAGAAGAGTCATCATCAGCCAGAGGGCTCTGGTACTCAACAAGGAACTTCTCCTTTCCCCTTGCCTCAACAATGGTGGCAGAAAACCAAGCTCCTCGGAAACCATCGTCGTCACTGCTAACCTCAACCAGTGCCCCCACGCTAAACTCCTTCCTCCGCTTTTCCGCCCCAGTTTCAACAGGCTTCACATTTGGTGTCAACAACGGTTTCCTTTCAATTCATTTCTCCTATAATTAACAACATAATCACTCATCCACTCATTTTAAAGAACAATCAACTAAAATCAAATTAACATCAGTAACATCCTAAGACATGCAATTTAGCCCTAGAATCCCCCTAATGAAACAAGTAATAACAAAATTCAGATCATTTTGTGTCGAAGCATGCCTGTTTTTCTTGTTCTTGTTGTTGTTGTTGTTGTTCAATTGGGGGGATCCATTCGTCATTCAACCACTCGCGGTGGACCCTGAGCTCCTCCTTCGAAAATTGATCTGCTCCTTGGAGACTCTGAAAAACACCGCGTACCTGCCATTCCCCAATTCTTCGGCTATGTGGCCCTCCCACCAGCCGTCGTTGTGGAACGCGTCCACCTCTTCGCCGAACTTGAATTCCCGGTTGGTATCTTGCGGGGGAATTGGTCGGAGCTGGTGAAGATTCAGGGATTCCCTCAAGCGCTTGGTGCCTTCCTCGTCCTCCATCAGGTTATCGTACTCGACCATGAATCTGCCAGCAGCGATTCGGCGGACGATCCTGCCGGTGAACCAAGAGCCGCGGAAGCCTTCGTCTTCGGAGCTGATTTCCACCGCAGCGCCGGCTTTGAAGTAGGTTGAGGCGGCAGCGGAGGAGGAGGAGGAGGAAGAGGCGGATTTGGGTTTCCGAGCCATGGAATTCTGGACTTAGGGTTTGAGGCTGTGATTGAAGAAATGAGAAATGAAACGGTAAAGAGAGTAATGTAAGAGTAACGTCGTCTTTTATAAGTGTGCGTTGGCGGGAACGGGAACGGCCTGTTCCTCGGCTCAATTCATTTCATTTTCATTCACCCACTTGTACCATATACAACATAGCATTATTGTTTTCAAAATACTTAAAAAAAACCACGAAATTGATTCATGAATAAAAATACATAAAAAAAATATACCAGTAAATAAAGTTATGGATATTTGATAACTTAATATAAAAATCAGCATGCATCATGACATTAATTCAAATTATATGAGTGAAAATATTATCGTTATTGTGTATATTTATCTCTGTATTTCAACACATTTAAAAAAATCTATTTTATGAAAATGGAATTTATTATCGTTATTGTTTATATTTATTTACATGTTTCAACACATTTAAATGATCAATTTTCTAGGAAAAAATTAATGATCGTTTGATAAAAAGAAAAAAAATTCATTTTGTCAAATCCTTAGATCGTGATCTTATATTAAACGAAATTTTAAATAATTAGAGCTATGAACCAATCAAAAGGATTTTAAAACAAATATTTGTCCTGGGGTACACTTAGCTAGAAGACCAGACTAGGGCGACATAACTCACTTATCGAACCGACTCGGGCACAAATCGATTATGTGGCTTAACCAATTATGATACATGTCCGGCCCGACTGTCCTCCATACCAAGTCGTACCACCTAAGTACTACAATGCCTTGAGTCACATTCATGTCCAACGTAGGCCACGTGTCATCTTGAGAACTTGGGCACAATAATACATAAGATCCTCTTCATTCCTAGATGAACATGCAACCCACTGCTTTCTATGCACAACAAAATTGATGGGACTTGTCCCATCTACCGTGTCGAGATGCCCATGTATCCATAAAATTTCCTTATATGTATACCCATGCAGACCCTAACCATGTGTACACTCTATTTCTACAGTTGAAGCTTGCTAAAATATACATTGATTTCTAGGTTAAGTTCCTTCACAAGTACCTCCACTGTTATACCTCAACTATGAAGCATTAGAAGAACATTGGAGTTAGACTAGATTGTCGATCCATGACTAAAGACCGATCTCTTTGAAAAATATTTTTAGTGATAATTAAATTTCTAATTAAATTAACCAACATAATTCTTATACATAGAAAAATGCTATTCAAAAAATGAAAAGAATGAAATTTGCATTTACACTTTAATACTTAGGTATTGAATTGTCAATGCCTAAGCACTATGGGTCTAGAAATAAAATTTTACAACTTTAGTTCCTGAGAATCTAGACCACATATTAGAATTTTTTTTTTTTTTTAGTACTTAAACACCTCGAAATTAATGCTTAGATACCAATTAAAATCTTGAAACGGTATCTAGTGTTATAAATAATACATTTTTTTTTTTTTTTGCATTTTAGAGAGGATAAGACACCCAAGGTATAGGCTTAAAGAAACAATTTTTCAAAGAGATTTCTCTATATTAATCAACATTCTACTTAAGATAGATGAAAAGTTTTCTTCATTTTTGTTTATAGGTATTTTGTAATGGATTTGAAAACTATTTTAGTATTATTTATAACTTCCTAAACCTTTTTTTTTCTATTCAGGTATTTATAAATACTATGCATGACACCTCCAAAATAATTTGTATCACATGTATTTCATAGAAAGTTTACTAGCTAATACTTTATACATTTTATTACTATTTTGCTTTAATATATTATTTTGATACTTGCATAAAATTATGTATGATTAATTATGAAATGAGTAAATCATTTTAGCTTATGTTATATAGTTCCCTTAAAATTAATAATGAATTAATCTAGTAAGAACTAGAGAAAGAGATATGAAAAAGTACCATGTAATGAGAATCGAGAATGAGGATATGAATGGCAAAACAATCACAATCCGATGGTAGAGAGAGCATGACTAATCTCCATCTCCTTGCATATATGTCATTCCTAGGTAACACACTAGTTTCCTATCATGCGTGTGTTGTTGTTGTTAACTTTAATGAAGTCGGTATAGATAATAAGGTGTAAAAAATGATTGCTATTAATTACATCTTTATTTAATTTCCATTGATAGTTATGCAAAAATACTTGATTTCAAGTCATGAAAATTCCTAAATTCTCTTAACTTGGTTGCTTGTGTTAATTTTCAAACCACATATTAGAAATTTATCTTCTATATGATTAGTGCTCAAACACCTGAAAATTAGTGTTAGGATATTAGTTAAAATCTTGAAATAATATTTAGTATTATAAATAACTTTTTTTTTTTGCATTTTTCGAGAGATGAGGTCATATAAAAACATCAAGGGAGAAGACACCATATAGGTCTAGGACTTGGAGAGGAAGGTTTCAAGGAGATTTTCTCTAGATTCATCTCCATCTTATTAAAGAATATTAATAAAGAGTTTTCTTTTCTTCTTCTTTTATTGTTCTTTTGTCATAGATTCCTATACTATTTTAGCGAGGGTTTGATGGACCCACCCAAATGGGGTTGTGGTGTAATTAATTGACTTCCTACCTTTAATTCAATTTTTTTCATTTATGGTTTAGCCATTGAATATTTACAAATTAAAATGCTTGCATGAAATAGGTAATCATACATTGACTCGATGGACCTTCATGAATATGAAAATGAATTGTTGTGTCATGCTTCTTGTTAAACAACCATACTATTTGATTATCTAGGGATAGAAAGTAAAAGATATGTGTTTTTTTTTAATTCTTAAGTGGTTTGAATTAAGAACCTATTTGAATTGTACAAGTTTAAGACGGTTCATCCACCTAGGGATAGGGTGTGAGCTAATTTAGTAGAAATTTATCCTACCCCCATAATTGAATAGCTTGAATTAAGTGGATGTTGATTCGTCATGTGAATTAATTGAATACCTTAACCACTTTTGCCTAATTAAGAAGAAGTGTAAATCAGTAACTTAGTTTATTTGCTTGTTTAATTACTTGCTTCTTAACTTAGATTTAAGTTCTCTGCTATTTAATTTAGATGCCCCTCCAATCCTAATCGCGTCCAGTTAGTTTGATTATATATGGGAATCAATATATGTTAAGCTCAACCTTGTGGAACAATACTTTAATTTATTGTATTACTTTTTAGGAACCGATATGCACTTCATTCATGTCACGAGAGAAATTATAACCATATATGACTAGAACCATTCCCAATTTAATAACCATTACATTTTTCTTCTTTCTTGATTAGCATAAAAATGCTTTTATTCTAAATATATAAATTAAGCTCGTAAAATTATCAATCATTTATCCTTCTAGGGCTGAATAAATAATGCCAATATACATAAATCATCTTGTCATTCTTTGCCTTTCTTTTCCGTTTATAGCATTGTAGAGTTGAGCTCAAGACATTGGCTACTTAGTTGTGTTATAAGGATTGAAACTTTCATTTTGTTTGCTATTAGAAAGACGTTCTTCATCTTGTTTTAGTATTCTTCTTTCCTAGCAATTTCTTATTTATGTAAGTTATGATTGTTAACTTCCATAAAAGCAAACTAATTGGGGTCAATTTTGATGGGGATGGCTAGAAGCAGCCTCAAACTTTTTGAATTGTAGAGTTAAGACTTTTCCGTTCTTTTATTTGGGTCTTCCTATTGGTGCAAATCCGAGAAGGAAGATTACATGGCTCCCAGTTGTTTTGAAAGTACAGAAATGGCTGTCAACATGGAAATGTAGGGTGCTGTCTTTCGGTGGCCGTCTTGTCCTTTTGAGGTCTGTTCTTCAATCACTTCCGATCTATTACCTGTCTTTCTTCAAGGCTCCCAAAGATATTATATCTAAACTTAATTCTCTTTTCATCTCATTTATGTGTGGAGGGAACTTAGAAAAAATAAAATTTCTTGGGTTGCTTGAGAGGATGTGTGTAAGGAGAAAATGCATGGGGGATTAGGTTTTGTGAGATTTGAGAGCCTTCAACTTAACACTCTTAGGCAAATGGAGGTGGCGGTGGTTGTTAGAAAAAGGAATGCTTTGGCATAGGATTCTCTCTTCCATCTATGTGTGAGTCTTGGGACTGGGACCGGTGGTCGGGTGGGGGGGGGATCTAATTGGTGGAGTGATGTATTTGGTCAATTGAGTGTAATGGTTATTTAACCAATGAGTGGGTTTCAAAATGTTGTGTAAGGAAGATTGGAAATGGTTGGGGTTGATATTTTGGTAGGATATGTGGCTAGGTAGTGTGCCTTTGTATGAACAATATCCTAGGCTTTTTCTTATTACTAACAATAAGGATGTATCCTTAACTGACATGTTTCATAGGGGTGAGAGTGGTGTGTGTTGGAGGTGGAGTTGGAGACGTAACCTATTTCAGTGGGAAGAGGATCAACTACAACAACTCAGTCTTGTGTTACAGCCAGTACATTTATTGGAGGACCAATCAGATTTGTGGTCGTGGAATGTGGATCCAGAAGGTTTTTACTCTATAAAATCTGCTTATAAAGTTATTGTCAATGATGGTATTTTTATTGACTTTCCAATACACAATTTTCTCTGGTCTAAACTTGTACCCAGTAAAAATTTCATGCTTTGCCTAGAGAGCTTTTTAAATAGGATTCCTACAAAGCAAAATCTAATTAGGAGGAAGGTAATTCAAGTATCTGAAGTCGATTGTGTGTGGTATGGTCAGGCTATTGAATCTTTGTCACACTTGTTTTTCGAATGCTCTTTTGCTTACTCTGTTTGGATGGAATGTGTGAAATGGGGTGGATTATGTTCAGTTTTATCTATTAGCTGTGTGGATCACTTTAGTCAATTTGTTGCTCTACCATTATGTACTGCTTCAAATAGGCTACGATGGTCTCTTGTATGGTTGGTGGCTTTGTGGTCATTATAGTTAGCCCGTAATGATGCATTATTCTCAATTACAGATTTGTGGAAACCACAACTGTGGTGGAGTTAATAAAAATTAGATCATGGAACTGTTTGAGAGCAAATAATTTTCTTTTCTATCCTTTTATGTGGGAGTGAGAATATTGGCTCTTGTTTAAATTTCAATTTTGTCTTACTGCAATATAGGGGGTTATTGTTTCCGCTGGAATGGTGTGTGAGTGCTCATCAATTGAATACCTTTGGTAGAGTGTATTGACGATGTTTACTGTTTGGGGATGTTATTAAGCTGGTCTGCAGGTGCTGGTATGTTATGATTGCAATTCATTATTGTCTGTGCTATAGCTTGCAGAAGTGTATTTCATTTGGAAATGGGTCACGTGGAGCTTCCTTTCCATCGGTTAAGGCGCATCATAATTTAATTTTCTAAGCAATGTAACCCCTGCAGTTTAGTTTTCTTTATATTGGTGTTTTCACTTTCTATTTGGTACTTTCTTATGTTTGCAGTGTGTTGTATTCAGATCTTATTTAGGGTGTGGGAGTTAATTTTATGGGTTTGGGTATTTGTTCTATTTGTAATTTACGTATATGAGTTGGAGTACCCTTGTACTCCTGATTTTAATTTATCTCTTTGCCTAGAAAAAAAAATGATTGTTAAAAACCAAATTGGTAGGATAAGCCACATCAACAAAGTAGAAAGTAGAAGTGCGAATGTGAGAAGTTTTGTGAGACCCGATGTAAATAGGAGGGTCGGGGACAGAGAGGAATTTGTATGGGGAGGCACTAGTAATGTGCATAGGTTTTAAAGGAAGTGAGTGGGCTGATGTAGGCATTCTAGTTTTATTTTTCAAGTGAAAAGAATTGTAAAACCCTTTAAAAAGTGGTTTATGGTTTATGAGTCCATGGTGGACAAAACAAATGAGGTTCATAGTATAATTGTTGAGAATTATATACGAGGCTTAGGCTATAGAAAATAGTTTCTCTTAGTAAATGAGAATAGTCGGGGGAGGGGAAGTCAGACTTGTTGGTTCTTTATTGTAACTACCTCATTTCAACAACAAAAAATAACCATAATAATAATCCCTCTTCAGTTTGAGTAATTCTCACGTGAGCAACACACCCTTAGACACAAACTAATAAAAACCTTACAACTCATTAAAATAAAAATAATATATGAAAACCGGAAAGAGAATCACGTGATCACTTCCTCTCCCACTTTCTTTTTTTTTCCAGTTTTTGTAAAATAGAACACCATTATCTCCTTTTTGTTCTGTCGATCTCTACCTACACTTTTGGTTGCTTTTTGACATTACGATTGTGCTTTATTGAAACGAGATTTCGATCACCACGGCCTTTGGCTTCACCAGTATCTTCATTGCCTCCATCGAGATCCAACCCCCGACATCTTAAACGTTGATCTCCCTCGGTATGAAGATGTTGTACTGTTGTGCCCATTCATGTCTTTACGCACGACGATTTGACTCCGACACAAGGTAACCATCGTCGATTAGATCCTATTGATCATGAGTAGAAGTGGAAAATGTTGATTCAGTTCCTCTATTTTTTTCCCTAAAAAAATGTAATGAAAAAATGGTTCCACTTCTCCTTATGTCTTTGGCTAAAACGAAGTCTTCATTTTTGTTTTTTATTAGGAGCATGATTAGTTAGACTATTGAAGTGTCGTTGCCTTTGATTAGGGGGGGGGTTTGTCAAGTGGTGGAGAGAAAGAGAATTGAAAAGGAAGTGAGGGGTAAAATAGGAACATAGTTTTTGAGATAGGATCTAAACAAGTCACGTGTTCATATTTTACATTTTTTTATTTATATAATTTAAATGAGGTGTAAGCTTTTAATTGGATGTGTCTAAGAATGAGTTATTAAGTTTGTGCTCATAGAAGAATTACTCCTTGAGTTTTACTTTTCTCTTATCCACTATCAATGTAACTTATTAAGAATGTAAAAATGAAATGTATTTTAAAAAGGTTTAGTTTTTTAAGTTTTTAATATAATAAATGTTATACTTTTCATTGAATAGTTTCTATTTCTTATTTCTTAACACGTGTGACACTCATTAACATGAGTCAATATTTTTTTATAAAAGAAAAAGAAAACTTTCTCAAAATATGATCCTTGCCTTTCTTCCCATTTCTATTCTATTGATTTATATTTTTTAACCTAAATTGGAAAAATGGAAATGTCATATTCCTTTATCCAATATTTTTTCCTATTTTTTACTATCAAATTGATTGTGTTTGCAAAAACGAAACTGATTACATAAATCTTCTAGAATTGAGATAGACCATGTTAGAGGAAGAGGGTGAAGATCATTCCCTACTCATGGTCATAGGCTTTTAGTATATATATGATGCATGAATATTATATAAGTACCATATACATATCATATCCGATATGAGGATCTATCTATTCTTAAAAAATATAGGATATGATAGATTCAGGATATATACGCACACATACATATATATATATATATATACACGCACGTATAATTCACAAAATATAATAAATGTGTTATTGCAATTCAAAAAATCTAAATTTAAATCATACTTCTTGAACATTAGTATATATAAATAGAAATTACAAATCAATATCTCCTAAAAATCGAAACTAAACATATTTCTTACATATTACTAAATATAAAATAAGCATTACAAGATGTGGTGGGTCTCAATAGTATTAGCTTTGTTTTTAGTGAGAGAATAATGCCTATTGCCAAAAGGACAAAAATGGAAGTACAAGGATCATTGACTTAATTCAACACATATGACTAAACAAGGGTCTTTATTCCTTTTAGAGAAGCTATGTTACCATGAAGGTGTGAACAAAACAACAAAGTGAGTTGTGGATAAAAAATTATCAGAACAACTGCTTTATATTTGTGGTTCAATGGTTGTTGTTTTATACTTTTCATCTAGACTCCAACTTCTCGCTAGACAAACAATTGATTTTTGGTGGAAGTTTGAAGAAGTTGTTGGATGGATGGAAGTTTGAGAAGACTCACACTTGTTGTGTTGTTGAGCAAAAGCTCAAGAAAGAGACATTTCCAACAAATAGTGAAGAGTCAAGTAATAATGGTATTGATCGTGTATTTGGAAGGCTGGAACTCATGAAGAGGCGAAAAGTCATGCATCACTTAAACTTATCAAAACTTGAAAAATCACATATCTCATCAAGTTTAACATTCTGTTTGGTTAGAGGGATTTTAAGAGGGTTATTATGTTTGGTTCAATATTTTAGGAGGGGAGGGGAGGAGACTAAAATCCCTCAAGGTCTAGAATAAACCAATCAAAATTACTTAAATATCTCTTCACTCATATTAATAAAGTTAAATGGTATAAAGTATATTAGTTATATTTCCCTCCCTTCCCTTCCCTTCCCTTGTAAACCAAACAAGAAAGACCTTCTCTCTTCTCCTCTCAAACCAAAGAAAATAAAATATCATCTCATTTCCCATTCCATTCCCCCTCATTAAAATCCTCTCATTTTCTGTAAAAGAAAACTTGTGTTAGATATTGTTTTGACACATATCAATGATACATCGAAGCATATGAGTATCGAATATGTATCTATGGAAGGGAAGTTGGTGTATAGGTGCATCAACATTGTGCTTGAAAAGAAAAAGAAAATAGAAAGAAGAGAAAATAGAAGGAGGGTTTAATTTTTAGGAAGGATCATAGCCTTTCCGGCGTTCATCAGTGAGTTATTTGTTGGTCTTGGTCATGATCTATGGTCTTTATTTTTGCTGAGGCCGAGTTAGTGTTTGTTTCATCAAATCATGTTTAAAATGTGAATGCAGCGTAAACCAAACATGCTACTAATATCATTGACCAAATTAGTTTGGAGGATCCAAAAACCAAATAATCTGGTAGGAGCATTAAACAATAACAATATGGTCTTTTCAGCTTTTATTCAAGTCTCATCTTTTAAGTCATGTACAAAGAATCTAAATCAAGTACACATCCTACATCTTTCATATGTATAATCAACAATTTCAGAACTTCACATACCTCCTCATTCGTAGAAACAAATCTATCTCCAACAACAAACTGTAAACCTGGTTTTTCAATTCAATCCAGCTCCTACCTGCCTCTTTCTTATTTTTAATACTTCTCATAAGTTTCCTCATGCTGGCAAAATCAGCCCAGTTACCTTCAGCAGCAGAAATATTTGATAACAGCACGTAAGTTCCTGCCTTATTTGGCTTCATATCCAAAACCCTCAAATGCTAATTTGCCTATACTTGGTTGTTTATGTGCTTTACAAGCTCCAAGAAGGGCTACCCATATAGACTCATCTGGCTTAAATGGCATATTCTCTATTAGTTGATAAGCTTCCTTTACTCTTCCAGCACGACCAAGCAAATCCACCACACATCCATATATGTCTCGATCTGGTGCAACTTTATAATAGTTGGTCATTAATCTAAAATATTTCAGGCCTTCATCCACTAGTCCTGCATGGCTACAAGCACTAAGAACTGCCATGAACACTATCTTATCTGGCTTAATACCTGATCTAACCATCTCATTGAACAACTCAACAGCCTCTTTTCCATGTCCATGAGCCCCATATCCAATCATCATGGAAGTCCAGGAGACCAAATTTGTGCATGACATTTGGCTAAAAACTTTATATGAATCAGCTATATTTCCACACTTTGCATACATATCAATAAGGGCATTGGATAATTCCAAGTTGTTATCAAGGCCTTTCCGAAAAATTCCACCATGAAGCTGTTGCCCACAATACAGAATTGCTAAGTTGGCACATGCAGCTATGACACTAGTAAACGTGAAGCAATTTGGACTAAAACCTTCTGACACCATTTGTGAAAATATGCACAGAGACTCTTTAGAATCCAATGTTTCAAATCCAGCTATCAAGGTATTCCACGTGATTGTATCTTTTTGAGTCATTTCACAGAATAATTGCTTTGCCTCAGATGCACAACGACACCTGCAATACATGTCCAGTATGGAATTCATGACAGGAAGATTGGAGTCAAATCCATGATTTATCACTGCAGCATGTACCTGCTTGCCCAAAATCCTGAGCCAATAGAGGCACAAGCTCTAACTGCAATTGAAAAGCTGAAGGCACTAAGCTCTCCTTCCTCCTGTTTGTCACCAATAAACTATGTTACACTGATTTCCCCTCAGATTAATTGTTTTTACTTTTATTCTTTCAACTTGTTGCTATTAGACCATTAATTAGTCAAACAATTTAACTAAAAAAGAAGCTTACCAGAAACATTTGGCGGAAAACTCTAAGACCACCATAGGCATCACCTTTATGAGCATACCCAGTGATCAAAGTAGTCCATGAGACAGCAGTCTTTGAAATGATATCCTCAAAACCAATCTTGCATGGTCCATGCTATCACAACAAGTGGCATACATATCCATGAGTGCATTATCAACATATATGGATGATCCTTGGGTACCAATCTTGATGGCTACCCCATGAGCTAGTTTACCATAAGAAAGAGCTTTCAAACCTTTACAAGCCTTCAAAACAGCTGACATGGTGAAAGCGTTGGGGCGCACCCCATCTCTGAGCATTTGAGAAACACGGTCCATGCACGGTTATGATGATTGCAAGAGGTGTAGCCAGTGATCATGGAGGTCCAGGCAACGACGTCTCTGTGGGACATTTCGTCGAACAGTGTTTGTGCCTCTTCGATGGAGCCCTCATCGAAGTAGGACGTTATGAGATCAGTGGCTAAACCGGTCAAGTCTTTGGTGTAAAACGGTGCGTTCAATCGAAGAGAGTTTTGGAACGCCGATGGGATGGGTCGGAAATCAGCTGGGAGAGTAACTTCCATGCCATCATCCTTATTTAAGCATATTCGATAGATACACGTGTTCTGGTCTTGCAAGGTGGAAAAATGGAACTGTCTTGCAATTTCATGATATCGTTAGTTAGCCGTTACGTTAGTGTTTTCGGTTGAGTTGAGAAACTTGGTTTTGGTTCTGCTTGCACAGCTGCTTTCTTCTTCTATTCACGAACTTTGTAGTAGTAGGCACGAGTGATTTTGGAGATTTTTTAATAAAATCTATAACCTCATCAAATATAATCAATAGATAATAAACTTCATGTATTGATTATTTTTTAAAAAAATCACTCTTAATAATTGATAAATTAATAGTATGTTTGTGAAATAGTTCCTTCCATTGATTAGGATTATGTACAATTGAAAAGGCAATTAGAGAGTGTGCAGTTATAATTGTCAATTGAACGGTTATAAAATTTTATATCAACATTTTATTTTTTATTTAATTTATGCACTGAAAATTTTAACGGCTGAGATCTTGTCTAATTATTTTTAAATTAGAGAGTATCTCAATTCTTCCATCCACCCAAACATTCATTGAAGTTGAATCATTGAAGTTGAATCCTGATATTCTTATTCCTCAATATTTTTTGAAATAAGCAATTGCGCAAACATTTAAACAAACATGCATTAATTTATTTACGTGTCCTATGTTAGGGAAACTATGAATTGAAGCTTGAATCAAGAACACTTGTTCTCTTAACAAGGTTTTTATCCAACTCGAAAGAGAATAAAATATATACCACTTGATTTGAACCAACACAAGAAAGTGGTTAACCAATCAAGTTCCAATTGTTGGAAGAAAAAGTGGTTAGTAGGAAATCACAAATGGTAAAATTGGATAGTATCATGTCACGTGCCTTTCATAAGTGTTTATATGTTAATCTTTTACAACTTTTATTATGTCTTTCACAAGCGGTTGTATAATGGATTTGAATCCTTTCTAGCCTTTCCTTACTCACCAGCAAAAGTTAGCTACAAAATAACTAGGAAAACAAAATCCGTAACTAATACCTAGTTATTCTGCAGCTAATGTTTGCTGGAGAGGATAAATAAGCTAGAGAGAATCCTTACATGTTGTATAATAACCCTTCGTATCTTTTATAATTTCTTTTACATTTATCTTTTAAACCAAGCGATGAATTCTTGAAACTAGCTGGCCTAACAAACTTTTAAAGCAAACCTCATTTTTTTCTAAAAAGACAGGGGATTGAATTAAGTTAATGTAATTGTATAAATATAATTACTCTTATTTTAGTGTAAAAGTTACTGTTTTCTAAAAACTTGAACATCATTCATATGATATAAGGCAACCTTGACTATATAAATAATAATGTCCTCCTTTAATCTTTAACATCAGTGAAAAGTACAGTTGATACACAAAGAAGAACAGGGCAAAATAATTTAGGAACGCTCACAAAGAAACTCGTTATTATAAAATGCTGCAAATGAGTAATTGAATAAAAAAATTCATTGTGAACATTGTTAATATACATATGGCCAAGTAAAAATCCCAAGTACTGAACATTTGGGTAAGTGGAAATCCTAAGTAGTGAACAACGCTACATATGAGGGGATTAAGCCATTTGTAAGAGGTTCATAAATATAAACCTCTCATTGGATAAAAAATAAGTGGGAATTGCCCTCCTAATGCAAAGGAAAGCCTTCTTACCATAATTACAGCGATGTGTAACATATTGTCAAATTTCCTATTTTAACTTACTAGTGAATGTACAAGTTGGCATTCTGCTTCCAAATAACGCAGAGCCTCATTACACAAGAATCTGAGACTTGGCAGCAATACGAGAGCACTTTCTCCTGCCACTCTTGCTAAGTCCACAAACACATATATCAAGAAGCTCATAATCCTCCTCCCAGAACAACATGGATGCCATTTTAGGATTCTTCAATAGCATCTTGGATGTAAGGAACCCAGCAATGGTCCATGTTTGATACAGCCGGGATTGTTTCCAATAAATTTTCCAGTTCGGGTATCATAGTATTCAGGCCAAGAATCAACTGGCAGTCTTTTCTCAGCCAATGCAACTGCTTTCTGGGCTAGTTCAATTCTCCCCATTTTGATGCATGCCAGCGTGAACTGAAGATGATGATGTATAAGGAGATACATCAGATATTAAAGTAACAGTTCATGACTTGACAGTTGATATGCAAGGTCTCAAACAAAATTAGTAATTTTTTTTAGAAGGCATAACCAGTTTAATTGTGAAGATTTCCTCATAATTTTTTTCTCTCTCCTACTTCAGTTTCTGTAATCTCTGGATTAATTCCCAGTTTTCTATAAAACTAGAGTGGGTTTCTATCTGTGACCTAGTAAGTGCTACTCCCATGCATCTTAATCTTATACCCAGACCTAGAGGTTTAATAATTGAGGTACTAAGCTTTTCTTAAATATCTGAGCTAGTGAATAACCAACAAAGTTGAGGTACCCAGACACAGGAAAAAGTTGATAACCAACAAAATATCTGAGCTTTCCTTAAAATATATATTGTCATCTTGAAAAATTTACCTGCCACAAAAGGGTTGGCCAAGATCCACCATTGTGATATGACCAAGGGCTGCAAGAGTTAAGCATGTTGCTTCAGTTAAGATGCACATTGTAGAAACAATTCTGACTACTTATACAATTATACAATGTAAAATCATCAAATGTAAAAAAGAAAGAAAACCAAAGTACTCAAAGATATGCAAACAACAGAAAGGAAAATTACAGAAGAACTTACGTATTCTTTGGGTCGCTGCCAGTAATTATGCGCCACTCTTCATTATCCAAGGCAGGATAACATATCTTAAGAGGCATATGGCCCACAAGATCATCCCATTTTGCTTCTATCAGATTTAAAATAGCCTCGTTCTGTCTTGGGGTGCCCAAAGATGAAACAATTGACCAGAGATTTCCAAGTGTGAAAAACCTGAAATCCATGTGAGCTGGCTGCAGATTCCCAATCAGATACCCACCTTTTCTGGAATCCAATCCATTACCCAAAAAGGAATCTGTTCTGGATATATGTTGAATTTGTGATTGCATCCATGGAGTACTCTTCTGTTTTATACCTGTATATTTCATTCATCTTCAATTCTTCATCCCCCAATAATATTCTCTAATGTGGAATGATAGTGCACTGAGCCTGTTGTTAATGGCTCTAATGAGATTATGGTTCCATCAGTTACACCAAGCATTTCACGTGAGCAGCGAAGAGCTGAGTAAAATAATGCCTGTAAAGTATTATGACGTATAAGGAAAACCAATAGGAGAGATCATATAAATAAGTGAAACAATAGAGTTAGAATTCAGAAACTACACTACCTAATTCAAGTTTCATCTCATGTTCAGCAAGATACATTTATGTCATTAATAGCACATACATGAAATGAACACATATCAAATAAAAATAGGAGCATATGCCTATAGACTAGAGCCATTGTAACAAAGTAAAATAGAGCATCCTTCTATTTTAAATAGTACAAAAATGGCTTAATTTCCAATCCATATAGCATCTAATGCACAAAACAGAAGAATGAGAAACATAGCGTAGTTACTGCTCACTTGGATTTCAAGGGGGTGACCATGAATTCCCATCCGCCTGTCTATCATGCAAGACCCATCAGTGACTAGCAGAGAAGGAAACATATCAAAACCATCTGTTAGACACAAGTTAAGGATCATTTTCAAGCCTGTTTGAACATCCACCCTTTCTTGCAAGCTGTAGTCACCAGTGAGCTTCCCATAAGCCCGCAACAGGATGATCCACCACAATCCTATCAAAGAAACAACATAGGAAAGTCATTATTATCTTTACCAAAATAATATTTTTGAGAATGCCAGTAGTTTACCTTACAACATCCAAGCAATTTTCAAAAACATCATTTTTTTTCTATAGCATATTATAATTATGAGAAAGAATGAAAAACTAACCTGAATCTACAGGTGCAACACGACCAATAGCCGATTCCCCAAAATCAGGATCTAAAACCTCTTCATGCTTATCTCATCAAGAACCACAGTTCTAACTTTGAAACTAGCAGGCATCAAACCCTGTCCTGGACTGTAGCAGTCCACTGTTTTCTCCCAACTCTTTTACAATTAAAAAGGGAAAAGAAAAAAAAAAAGGTAAAATATCAGCAATCAAAGCACAACAAAGTTTTAAAACGGTTATAAATTTTGTGACCATAATACACTTTCTTTTGGGATAAATCAAAGTACAGACAAAATATTAAATTAGCATGTAATCATCCTAATATAAATACACTTTCTATTAGCATTTAACCCTCGGATTTACCATTGATCATCATTCATCAGTATCTACTATAATGGTTACGTAGCTAACCCTTGATTACATAGCTGAAGGGGTTCAAATTCAATGGATGGCCAGCCAGCCATTCATTTATAGGTTAGACTTAAAATGCACATGATTGGATCATTAGGTGACTCTAAGCAAGAAGGGTAAATTACCTGCAATTGCAAGGTGTGAAGAAGAAAATTCTTGACAACCTCATGTTCTCCTCTAAGCAAGAAGGCAAGAGCTGAAGGTATGAAATCCCTTATAAAGACCTGATCATAATTCAGGGGTTGCTTGTCACCTGGATCTTTTGCAGCCCAGTCCCCACAGGGTTGTCACAATAAGTCACAACAGCTTCCTGCAACAACTTCCACGCTTGTTTTCCACATCTGTGTCCTCCCCTCTGGTCTCGACCAGAGTAAAATTCAGACCACCACCTGAATTCTCGGTGCTAACATCTTCAGCCCCAACTCTCAACCGAGACTCCTCTTCTCTTACAACATTCATCATCCTTATGAACACTTTCCACCACCACTGGCTTCACATTCATGCCACCCTGTACGTAAATCCTCTCAAAATTACTATCATTGACACGTGTCTCAACAGAAGTCGAGAAATTTGAACCTTGAAGGCAACTCTTGCAATGGTGGAGACATCCCTATTCGTTGTTGAAAGGCCAGAATTCGAAAGGGTAAGTCAAAAACTATTATGCGGTGAAACCCCAGTATTCGAAAAGGGTAGTGATTGAAACGAGGTTTGAGATTATTGTTAGCCAAGGTAAGGATATGGTGACATTTTGCAACATGAAACGATGGATTCTTAGAACCACTGAGAATCCTAGTGGCGGATTTCATGGCGCGGTTGCGAATAAGGGCGATTCTGTTCATGATGAAAAAAATGAGTGTGGCTATATGCGAGTGAGAACAGAAACGAAATCTGCGCAAATTGTTAATATATCACATAAAAAGCTATTGGGATTTCGAGTGAAGGAGCTAGCATAGGGCTATGCTAATGCTATGATGTTGTAAGAAAGAGTTAGCATTAGCTTCGGTTCTTTGCCCCAAATTTGGTAAAAGAATAAACAAGACTGGTGAATGGGTCATTCAATTGGATTGGAGGCGGAAGGCGGTGCTGCAGCCGGCGGAGAAGAAAAGGAAAAATTAAAATTCTGTGGATCTATTAGCTAAACTGCTAAAGCTTCATATCTTTTATTATCCTTTTGATTAGAATAATCTGCACCACAGGATTATCAAGTCAAGTAACTAATACAAACGTTGATTAAATTATTGCAATTAGAAAAAAAAAAATTACACTATAATGATATTTTATATATTATTTAATTGTTAAATTAATGAATAAAATAATCACATATAATACGATAATTTTATAAATTATTTTTACACCAATAGTACATGAAATTTATTGTGATGTGTCTAATGTGAGTTAGGAGGATTTTTGCTTGAAGAAATGTTATTCGTGCACCAATAACATTTACAATAAAGAAAGAGATAGAGAGAAAGGAGAGTAAAAGAGAGAAATGTGGGATGTGATTGATAATGTGATGGAGAGATAGAAAAAAAAAGTGTTATAAGAGCTGTTGTATGTTTTTATGGTAAAAATATGTTATCTCCATTTTTAACAATTAATTTTATGTCATAAGAGTGGTGACTCAGTCCACCGCTGTTTGGCATGTCATAAACAAACAGATTTTGATTAACCAGTTTAATTATATTACTACTTTTTTTAATTTGATTTCTGTGAAGGTTTAGTGTGCAAAAATAGAAACTAAACACGTGCGACACACCCGTGAACGTTGGAAGATTTTTTTCGTTGTTGACGAGTCAGCATTCACTCATTCAGCAAATAAGTTGTCCACAACTTTTTTTGTCCGAACGGTGAACCCGCCACTACCACAACTGCATGTTTGGTTCACGCTAGTGTTTCGACCAAGTGGCCTAATGTGACATTACGCGATTCTTTTCCAAATTTGTCTATCAGAATTGATATTACGTGTAAGAACATGTTGCCACACTGAAAAAGTGCTGATAAAATTTAGGATCAACCATCAATACTCACTAATCTTCATATCTTCTACGTCTCCTCATGCTCATGCATGATTTTTCAGTGCTCGAAACACAAACAATACACATAAGGCGGTTAGAATCGAATAAATTGCTGTTATAAAGGCTCTAATATTAATTAAAGACTAACTATTAGGTGAAGATGATGAATAATTTTTTAGTAAATGAACAGAAATATTACTACAGAACAAACTATACATAGTATTTGACTGGGAATGCACTTGAAATTGGACAGAAGCAAACTATAATTACATCGTATAATAGCCAGGTAAGGTTCACTATAACCAGAAGAAACATAATCAACTTCCTTTACAAACGAAAGTGTGAAAACAACCAAAGTTATTTACACGCAACAAAATTTCATATCCAAAATCATCAAAAAGTCACGCATGATTTAATGGAAGATACGAAATTATGACCTGACTTCAAATTCACCTGCCTGAGTAAGAGCTCGAAAACCTTTGTAAAATCGGTATGGTACAGTCTTCAGATCCAGTTTATCTATTTGCAGACCAGAGAGAGCCACACCCATAATCCTAAAACCCACTTGAAATGTAGGGAAGACATGGAGGCGCTCCAATCCAGTTTCAAGCACAAATGTTCCAGACATTGAAGGTGCTTTATCTTTTGGGATCTGACCAATGGACCATATGCATGTCTGGTAAACCAAGATATAAAAAAGATTCAAATTATATAGCAAAAATGGAGCATAGAGATTTATATCTGATGATTTTAACTTATACATGATAGTTGTGCAAATTAGGTACCTTTTTAGCAAGGATGTTTACTGTCCCATGATTTGAAGTCAGATCAGCTGATAGGATGAAAGGAGGAAGCTGAAACTGCACAGTGACTGAATCTATTGTCTTTCCAGGATCATTTCTTATTCCAACCAATACATTAATACGGCATATCCCACCATCTGAAGTTAACTGTGGCTTTACATATATTGGGGTGCTTTTCAACTTTCTAACTCTGCAAAGTGAAATGCTTGAATTATTGAGAGAACACAAGAGTGAATAAGAATGTAACATGAATAGAGAATTCAACATTCACAATTACATCTATATCCATAATGAATTCTCCATACAGATGTTTGGTTAATGATGAATCACAGCCAAAAGAAACTAAGCTTCCAGCAAGGTAGTTTCCAATCCGGACTTAGACAACAAAAGGCTGGACACTGTACCTGTAACTCATGAGCTTAAATTGTCCATCAGGAGGCACAAATGAAAGAATTTGATGGGCCTCCCAAGGCCGAAACGAACACAGGGATGGAACCTCACATCATCTAGGATGGAAGGATTAGCAAATGAAAGAGTTAAATCAGGAAGACCTGAGATGTGGGAATTTACTTGAACTTCACCATAGATCTCACACTTCAGCAAAACCCCATCCCTGAATGAATAAAACATTTTAGCTTTGACTATAAAAGAAAGAAAGAAGTTATCCATGAGATACAAACTACAAACTACTAAGAGGAGTCTCAACATGATCTTTAATTAATTTCTACCAATAAAGTATAACAAGTTCTAACTTCCAAAAGTCAGTACTACCGTTCAACAAAACATTCTAGATGATATACTATTGTTACCAGAAAGAAAAAACACCAGTAAAATTGTCACTGTCAATTTGAAGAAGTGATGAATGAGAATGAGCATATAGACCTGTTTACAATTGCATCCATTTTCTTCAACAAGGTCTACATAAGCTTCATTGTTGGAGTACTTTGGCTCTGCTGTTCTCCAGGGAACACAAGATGCTGTAGCCCCAGGAAGGGTATTACTCACATTTGAACTGCTGCCAGTCACAACACTCAAGGCTTTGCTAACAATATTTGGTGGAGCAATCATCTCTTGCAGCATATTAGGTTCTGTAATTAGGGGGAAGCCATTGTCTATCATTTCATCCAGCAGCTACAAGAACAAATAACGGATTAGTTCGCATGTAACCAACACAGACCAATGGGGAAAACTATATTAATGAAGAAAAAAAATTGAATTTGACTCCTCTAAAGTGAGGGAATCACTTTAAAGTAAAGTAAGTAACTATAGTCATTGATTCGAAATCAACAGTTGAAATTGTGATCATATACATGCTCATGTATGTATGATAAACTATTTAGTTGGTTACATCATAGCCAAATCCCACAGTAAGCACGTTCAGAAATCACAATTAATTCCCAAAAATATGTACATAGATAAATCAGTTACTGAAGTGTTAATCAATTAAACCTGATTGGTAAACTAACAGACTTGAGAATTAAAAAAAAAAAAATCCCAAGGTAATTATAGCATTGATTGAAGCCAATTACTAACTACATAACAGCTAAATGTACACATATTTACTTTAGCAGCTAGTTCCATCATAAATATTTTGGCAGAAGAGTTACAGAATGAACATTATAAACCAGAAGGTGAAGTGTAGAAGAAAGCCTACAACACCTCATTTCATATAGAAAGTCCAGTAATGTATGATTGCAGAGAAAGTATTTGAGATAAGCACCTCATATACAATGACGAAGTTGTCTTTAATTAAGTCTTCGTTCAAGCCCCCTAGATAATCATTGAGGACATCTGCCACCCTACAAAGGAACTAAAACTTAAAAATGAGATAGTTAAAAGTTAACCGCGCTCATGTGGCATTCATCACATTATTGAGTTGCAAAAAAATACCTCAATTCCCATCAAGGGTGGCATTTCAACTTGAGTGCATGCCAAAAAAGTGATTCCCTCACGGAAAACTTGGAAAAGATAATGCGTAGGAGAAGCAATTACTGGTTGTTGCTAAAAAGAAAGAACAGTTTTCATAAAATAGATAGATCAGAGACACGAATAACCTCCATGTAATTGTAAGTGCGAGGAAGATAAAAAAACAAAAATTATAATTGAAACATAAATCTGAGAAATCCTAAGCAGATAGAGAAGCTAGTATTATATTTACGCAGACGTAGAAATACCTTGAAGGAATCACCTTGACAGATAGCTTGCTCCCAGAACCACGCACATATGGAGCGATCCACGCGGTGCCCAGTGAGCTGTTTCTCTAGCATTACCTCACTGAGAAATCAAAATCAATTTTTTAGTCAACAACTCAAAGATAAAGATCGATAACCATTCATTCAGATTGAAGCACTGAATTTCCAGCAGGTTGAAAGTGAAAATTTAATTTTCTCAGAGAAATAAACATCAACAGTACATATTTATGATTTGATCTTTCTTACCCGGAATCCGACACAAGGAATATGCACTGCAACATCCCTCTGTTTCTCTCCCCAAAGCCAAGTCACAAAAGTGCCAAAATAAAGGGATTATCTAAAAAGATTAACACTGAGTCACCTTCATTTTGCAGTAGAGGCTGGTTAGTTATCTGTTGGAGTTGGTGAGTAGTTTTTCTAAAATGTTTTTAAAATTCTAAACCGGTTGGTATAGGTATTGGTTTATAGTTATCCATTGAATCATAATTGAGTTCATTATATTTAAATATATTTCTAATATTACATAACATATTTAATAATAAACTAACATAAAATTATAAAAAAATGAAAAATATTAAATTCATAAAATTGCAATTTATGGATTTAATTAATATCTTAATTTTCAATAATTATTTTTATTAATTCATTAACCTGTGTTTAGGACACTCATTAACCTAACCCTAAAAAATTAAGTTAAATATATATTTAATTTGATATAAAATTATTATAGTAGATATCATACTACAATACAATTTGACTTAACATCTGACTTTTATTGGACTAAATTCTATATGATAGACATAAAAAATAAAAAACAATTTATTCTTCATCACCAATTTTGAACTAATTCTATAAGTTCTCATTGGTTCTGCGATCAGACAATTTTGAAGATTAAAACAAAACCCTTTAAAATTTGATTGAAGTTCTACATATATTTTGGTCGCTGAGATAATCGTGACCCGTCACCCATGATGATACAACATCGTCTTTTATATCATCCACCAATTTCCACAAGTCAATGTTATGATAATAAACTGTAAACATTAGTTGCAGTCGATACAGAATATAAATCTTAGACCACCGATGCAAAAGAATACAAGAAAAATCATGATATACACCTGAAAATAAGTAACTGTTTTACTGTGTAATTTGATCATCAAAAGTCTCACTCAAGCCATTTCTTATAAAAGGTACAAAATTTTGCATTTGCTGTATCATTAACTATGCAAGTTTGATAGGTAGTCAGGATCCAATCCGATGCTAGCTGAAATAATCATCATGTACAACGTCCACAGCATCTCAATATTTCCAATAATGCACGGTTCAGCATGCATTTCCATCTTCGATAATCAGACAACACTGAATGCTGACTGTAAGGTAGATGAGAACCGAGTGGCAATTGTCTGAGTGGCAAATTGTTGAAACTGCTTCTTAGCATCTGAAAGACAACCAAGCAGTTTTAGCCATTGCAAATTTTTCCATTGAAAAGCATGGGAGAATGAAATAGTAAATTGATGTGGGCGACAAAGAGAAATCCTTCCTTTTGGGTAGGAAGGGGACGTAAAGTGGGGCAGAGCTTGAGTAGAATAGGACCACTAGTCTCAAGATGTGATGTGAAACTAGGCTTAGGTATCGCATGTATGTTTCACACATATCTATATCATTTGAAATAAAACATGTATTCAAGGGAAGCAGGATCAATTAGACCAAGATGCAATGCAGAAAATATTAATACAACAATAAAAACAAGACGACCAAGTTCCCAATCCCACAAAAACAAGGTATTGTTACAAGGGTCAAGGAGTTGCTTGTTACTTCACCAATCCCACTACAACTATTTCTACTACTAAAACAATAACAACAACGATAATATCTTCCAATTGCTGTGAATATAAGTTGACACAGCATTCTTATGGTTTTCAATAAAGACAAATATTCATTCAATTAAGCCCAATGTTTGTATTGCCAGCCACAAATACAAAAATGCAGCTAACACACCATCAATGACCATGGAACCCTACATAGGAATACAATATATCAGCATCCAAAGCACCTAAGAACCAAATATATCATGACCCAACCTTAAGAAATTATGATTCAGGGATTAAATTAGTCATATTGAGGCCTAATTTCCACCCAGTAATGGACAAGTAAAATCATAAATTATCATTTGACACATACACAATGAACTCTAAACATGAGTTATTTAGTAGTCAGTATCCTCATATTAGCAGCTTTACAAGAAGTGGATAGAATACAGCAAATTGTAGGCTGCATCTTTCAAAATGAGATGAGAAACAGGTGCTACAAGGTAGTTTCCAAAACTTCAAGATGAGATATTACACGAGTCAAACCAAGAAAGGTCTTGCACTGAAAATTTCAGTAACTTGTTATTTCCAGACAATTCCCCAAACCTAAACCAATTTTGCTATGTTAGAAGACACACATTTTAAGAACATAATCAATAAATTTGCGCACCTTTTTTGCATTTGGTGAAACCAACAATATTTGCAATGCTGAGGGTCAAACAAACTCCTATAACAAGGAGATAATCAGCCTGAAGCCTTATTAGTGAGAATATTCCCAGCACAATCCATGAAACTGCCTGTAGAACAAAACAGATAAAAAATCATTTGTTAAGCTGGTTACCAGAGAACATGAATATGCTTTCTTTGCAGGGTAGGAATGGTGGTAATCTAAACTACAAGCAGTGACAAAACCCTGCCATGTTAATTCAAAAGGTGTTATTCTGCAACCAGATCCCAATATATTGAGAATTTATCACTTTATTCTGAACACTACAACCTATTTGATATGTTACTTATCCTAAGTAGCGCACCACCTGAATAAGTATGACCAGGCCATGATATTACATATACTGTTCCCCTTAGGGTATGTTTGTGAGTTGAGTCTTGGAGGGAAAGGGAGGGTTTATTGGAAGCCCTCCCCCCTTTATGTTTGGGAGTTTGATTCTCACAAATGCATTTCACAAAGTCTTCCTCTCACCTACTCCCCCTCCATTTCCCCTCCTATCCTTTCCTTCCCCTCCCTTCTAAACTCACAAACACACCCTTATAGAATCTTCCAAAACAACAATATTTTTGACTGGATCACCATGAGGGCCTAAGAGTGGAATGTCATAGCATGAAACCGATCCATATTTTCTTACCGTAAGATAAAGGGTCCACCAGAAAGCCATGAATCTTTCTTGTTCATCCGAGCCAATGACTGGAAGAAAGAAAAAAATCAACATATGTAAAGATGCAAACAAGTGTCTATAAAGGATTTGAAACCCATTTTTATGCTATTCAGGTTCCAGCAGAGACACCCCTGCAACTGATCGAAAGAAGGAATACCTACCTCTTGGTCAAGACACTCAAATTTCCAAACACTCTCACCCAGATCATTTATTTCATTCCACCATCTCAAACCAACTAAAATCCCGCCCACTCACATTCTTGACTACCCAAAAATCAAGAGCGGCAAGAAGGACGGTCACCACAAAATGATGACAAAGTTATCAATAAAGAGGGCCGAGAGAATGTAAAATGCCAAGGCTGCAGCCTGCCAGATACAAAAGATAATGCCTTTAAGATGTGAACATGGCTTACACAGAAAAGCGTGCAAAGAACATACAATTGGATAAACTGAACCTTGAAGAGAACATGAAAGAAGCAAGTCTTTGGATTGGCGTAGTTTTCAACTACAGACTGCACACGGAGGAAAATTTGATTAATTCTCTAAATCTAAAAAGAATCAATAGCATCAGTAATCCAACCGAACACAGAAAATGAAAAATCGAGCAGAAAATAGAAGGCATTACTGAATCGTTGGAGGAAATTAAACCATTCAACGAAGGATGAACAAAAACTCAACATGGAGCTAACAGTGGTAAACCGGATCTAAGAATTATAGAGAAAACCTAGAAAACTAGTTGACTTACCTGATTGGGATCCATGTGTGACTGTGTGAGAGCTTCGGAAAGAGAAGGAAGGAAGCTTGCAAGAAATCACAGACGACGAGGCATACCAGATCTTACACCCTCCACGGTTTTTTAGACCAAAATTGTTAGATTTGCGAGTAAAATTGCATTCACCCTTCCTCTGTTTCTTTCTTCTAACTTCTTCTTTTTTTATTTTTTTGAAGAAGCGCATAGGAACAGCGTTCTGGACCAGAATGGGCTTCATTGGCTTTAGACTCGGGTGTTGCTATTCACACACCCCTTTTTATTTTATGGTTTTCCTAAGTTGCCCTTTTCTCTCCCCGCTTTTCTTCCTTCAATTTTCCTTCCTCCACCTTCCCAAATCCCAATAAAAGCACCCCTCTACCTCTCTCTCCCTCTTTATCTCTCTTTTTTTAAGAGTGTTGTCAACTCATCATCTCACACTCTTCTCAACACCCTGCGATTGATTGAAAATATTATGGGTCATTTCAAATTATATGGGTCTTACCCTCAATTTGGTGAGACTCATGTGACTTTCAACTCATCACAAGAAATGTATTGGGAAAAGTGTGTTAAAGAATGTTGTTGACATTTTTTTCATGCTATGAGAACATGAACACAAATGAGGGGTTAGAGGGGTTGTTGGGTGTTGGAGAAGAAACATGAGATTATGAGGGAATGATAGTGGGTGATGGCTTTATGGAGAATGGTGGGAGGGGAAGGGGAGGTGAATCTAACATTGTGTTTTTAGAATTTGGAATATGAAAAACATGTTCATAATTTTTCAAAACTATGTATCGGAAGCTATAAGAATTTTGGTATGTAAAAAATGTGAGTCGGAGACTAATTCAAACTCTGGTATGCAATTTAGAAAATTTGGTAACAAAAATTAAATTTTGAGATATTGTGTACTAGAAATTCAATTTCTAATACGCAATTTTCGTACCGGAAATTTGAATTTTCAGTTCACAATTTAGAAATTTATATCCGATACGTGATTTTGAAAAATCATATGCCATAAATTCAATTTTTGATATTTGTAGAATAGCCGATTAAAAGAACAAAAGTAAAGGGGAATATTGTAGAATAACAGTGGAAATGTGTCGTAGACATAGATAAGAAGAAGCGGGAAGAAAGAGAAAAGTGGGAAGAGAAGGGTAACTTAGGAGCAATATTGTAGAATAAAAATGGGGTGTGAATAGTAACACCCTAGACTCCTTATAGCTAAAACAATATTTGTCCCCAAAGTCAACAAAAATAACGTGATGGTCTAATTACTAAATTATGAAATGTTAGGCTTGGGCCTTAGCCATTGTTGGTCATTCTCTTTCTCTTAAACTTTTTTCCTCTCTTGCGAAGCATTTTTTTTATGTATGACATACCTTGAATCGATTATTAAAACATTACTCATAATAATCAATACTAGGCTATGTTTAAGAAAATTAACTTATAAGCTAATTAGTTGCTGATCAGCTAGTTATAGTTGATAAATTTATAGTTGATAAGTTTCGAACTGATAAACTAGCTTATTGAGTTAGAAGTATTTGGTAAAACTAGTTAATAAGCTAGCTGTTAATTATAAAATAACATAAAATGACATATTTACAAGTTTTATTATATAATTTTTACTTTTTTTCTAAATAAAAAATATAGTATTAGGTGATTTTAATTTAATATTTTTTCAATAAAATTTAATTTTAAATTCTTATTAACTTTCATAGTAATAAAATATTTTATTAAATAATAAAATAAATAGTATAATATAAAAAAATTCGCAAAATAATAAATGACAATAACATTCGAAATTGTTTTTTAATATTAAAAATAAGGAGAGGGCGGATATAGAGACCGAGATAGAATAGAGTGTGGAAAGGTAGAAAGAAGAGATAGTTTTTATTAACAATACAGGGAGAAGATAGAAAAGTTAAAGATAAATAAGGAAGTGTATTAAAACACAAGAGATAAAAATAAATAAATTACAGGGTAAAAATTAACCAAAGTACGTAGCTTGTAACTTAGAAGTTATAAGCTCCCAAAAATAATCAGTTTCGTGTATCTTACAAAATATTTTTATGTACATAGGGCACTCATTCTACAAGATATATAGATTCCAAAAGGGTGAGCTAGGCCTAGTCCGAATTCTAGGATATTCCCCCTTTCCACATTAGCTGAGAATGGATTTAATTTGAATTGAAGTATGAGAAATTACAATAATCATGATTCTATTGCTATTTGGAATGATGTAGTTGGGAGTAGCATTCCCAGAGTTGTAGCTGTGTAGTCCTGGCTTGGTGCCTCCCTTTAACCAAAAAAAAAATCATGATTCTAGCTTAAATATGGCTTGACTATAACGTTAAATATATATTTGGAATCACATCCCATTAATTATTTCATATACATGTCACATCCAACGCTGCACTATGTAGTTTCTATGTCTCTTACACTTGGATATGGAGCAAGGGTTTTGTCCATGTTCTTGGTGAAAATAACTCCATATATGCTACCTGACTCAATAACTAACGAGCTTGTATTTCATGCATGAATTAGGTTTTCTTTGACTAGGGTTAATATCTAAAAGATTTATTGACAATAATAGTGTGTTTGGATAGGGAAATTTAATTGAGTAATGTATTTTAAGTGAGAATTTAAAATGATTTAAATTAAAATTTCTAGTTTGGATATTAAATGTGAATCATTTTAAAATTCAGGGAATTTTAATTGGGTATTTTATCTTAACAAAATAGAGAATTTCAAATAACACCAAGAAAGAAAGAATTTCGAATTCCCTTTTCTCTCTTGCTCTCGACTCGCTCGCTCGTCTCTCAAGCTTTCTCTGAACCTTGACCTCACAAGGCTCGTCTCTCTCGAACTTTACTTTTGATCTTGCAAGGCTTCTCTCGTCTCTGTCGTTTTCGTAATCACGCTCTTCTCTTTCTCAATTAAGGTAAATTTTCTTTCTCTCTCAATTTTCACCAATCTCTCTCCCTCATGGCTTCTTGGTTCCGATTTGTGTTCTCATTTGTGGATTTATTCCTTGTTATTCTCATTTCCACGGTGATCTCTGATTCAGTATCCTCCATATTTCCTTCTCTGAACTCCTCACGTTTTTTAGTTGCACCCGATCTGCGTCTTCTTCCAGAGTTATTGCAGTCGGGTTTGTTCGAGTTCCTTAACTTGTTTCCTCTGTTGCTAGCTACGACTAGTTTTCCATTTTTTGCGGAGGCCAAAATTACTTCAACTTTTGATTGTAGAAGGTTCATTACTCTATTTCTCTTCATTGTAGTGAATATTATTGTAGAGTGCATTATTATAGAGTCCTATATGTGTTGATTACTCTTTTACATGTTTCTCTTTATTACTCTGTTGCTCGCTCCTTCTTTCTATATTTCAATTGGTGTGCTATATGTGTTGCAAATAACATGATCATTTACCCACCTTTTGCATATGTTATCCAATTTTCATTGGGCACACAACTTTAAAAAAAGCTAGAATGATTGAACCTTGTTTGCCTTAATTCAGTTTGGGTAGATATATATAATGGTGGATTTCATTATTCGGTCTTATTTGCCTAGACTAGACTAGACCGCATTCATAATATTGATGCAATTTAGGCATGCTAGCAACATTCTAACTGTTTAGTCTTCACAAATTTATTAGAAGAATTTTTTTAAGAAAAATTGTTTATACAATTCTGTGTATTAAATTTATATATTTTCAATCGGAATGGCCAAATGGGATTTATAATTTTGTACATTTTAAGCAGAAAAATAACCAATATAATTATCACCAAACTACAAGTAGTCAATTTCAGTTTCTATCATTTTCCTATTTTTTCTTTTACAAGAAACTAATGCAAGAATCTCAAAATATATATGACAGTACAGACACCTTTTGTATGACTGAAGTTTGTTATTAAAGTAACAAAAGTTTAATTTCACATCACTTTTATCCTTTCAGAAGCACTGTTGTTTCTATACAAGTTGGTATCATATGTTTTGTCTTAATCACTTTGTGATTGTGTGGCTGTATAATTGGAGCGCACATGCCATGCCCCATAAATGTTAGGATTACAACCAACCAGTTTTAATTAATCTCATATAGTGTAACATATATCATAGAGCACTCCAGTGTGTTGTACAAAGAAGCATGCATCATATGTGTCAAGTATTTCATTTAATCCTAACAAGATAACATCTGCATTATGGAATTCAATTGAATTAACTTCTTTGAATAAAACTCAACCATGCATGATCTTTGATCTTTCTTAATTTTAACTTTTTCCCTAGATAAAAATTGAACCATTTAATTAGGCTTTAGCATAAGAGCCCAAAATCAGGTCCTACTGAGTAGCTTTCAGTCTTCATCAGTATTAAAACATTTCCATGTCAATCCTTTTTCAAAGATTGTCAAGCCCTGTCATATTCGTTATGGTAAAGGGAGTTTATATTTATATATATATATATACACACACACTATGAACGATACCACAATTATTAGTTTGAGAATTTTTTATTAGATAATGCAATACCACTATGTTTAAAGTGAATATGTCCTTTTGTCTTGGTGTAGTCTGTTATGATGTATATTTTGTTTATAGTATTCTTAGGGTTGTGGTTATAGTTTTGAACGGTTGAATTATAAATCTCAGTTTCTATCAAAATTATTAGTTTGAGAATTTTTTATTAGATAATGCCAATGTTGTCAGCATATATTAAACAAAATGTTGTTTCTTTTGACATTCAGGGTTTTAGCCAGTAGTTTAAAAAAGCAGGGTAGAAAAAGGAGATATAAGTCCTTTTTGGTTTTTTTGATTATGGGAAGCAAGGCAATACTTCACTGAGAAATGATCAAGGCTGAAATTTAGTTATTGACCTTTGTTATGTACCTAGGATATGTTATTATATATACAGTTGGCACTGTCCCAAAATTTATTGAATGTAGTTTTACATCATTTCACCTTAATCTTGGATTAAACTTTCATAGATGTTCTATTTATGCTATCTATTTTTTTTCTCTTCAATGCTCCTTTCTTATAGAATAACTTAGTTAAATAGCTTAGTTTATCATAATCGTTTCTTATAGAATAGCTTAGATAATTTTTTGACATGCATTATGCTAGAATCTGATTCTCCATACTCCTAAATGATTTCTTATAGAACTTAGTCTATCTATCTATGATGATTTTCCCTTTATCAGAAAGATGAAAAGATTTGTCATATACATCATTGACTTCTTTTGGATAATAACCATGCTTGTTCTTGAGACTTTCATAAATAAATATGCATATCTATTCCTAGACCCAACATTTCACATCGGATTGATATTGCATTTCAGTTTGGATATCATATACTCTTCTTCTTTTTTTATTATTATTTTGGATTGATATTGCATTTCATGACATTGGCATTGTTAGTATTTGGTTTCTATCTCATTGATACCTTTATGTTTGTTGTGAAGTTAAAAATTGACTTACTAACCATTGGTTGATTTGGGCAGAGGATTAGCTGGAGGCTAAGTCAAGTCATCACTTAGTTGATTGAAGAACGAGCAAAAAGAACATGGAAAAGATCTAATTTGTATGTTTACATGTTTCCAATTATAGGCTTACTTGTAAATTCGAAAGGCTAGTTGATCTATAAAGAAATAAATATACTCTTGAGAGATATTATTGTCTTCTCATAGAAAGTTCAATTTCTTGTTCACATTGTGCTTGAATGAAAAATATGCCTGATTTTCATGATTTTAATATATTAGTTATTACTAATATATATATAAAGATTATCATATTTTTTATATATTTTACAAGTATGAAAAATGATATTAGTTTATAAAATGTGTTTTTTAATTTTTCTATAATTATAAAAATTAAATCATAAAATAAATTAAATACAAATTTAATTACTTTATTTAAATAATATAATTTTTTTTATTTACTTATATTTATAAAAATAATAAAATAAATTTTGGAAAATGAGGAATTTGATTTCTTCATTCAAACAAAGAATTTTAAAATGAAGAAATTTGATTTCTTCATCCAAATAACAAAATTTCAAAATGAAGGAATTTCAATTGATGCAATTGAAATTCCTAGAAATTTAAGAGCCTGTTTGGTTTGCATTTCATTTTCAGTTTCCTGTTTTTTGGAATTTTAGAAAGGAAAAACTGAAAATGCTGGAAATAAAAATTTGCTGTTTCCAACATTTCCAGTTTTCCTTTGTAAAATTTCAGAAAATAGAAAACAGGAAATGAAAATGTAAACTAAATAAACCTAAATTCTCTGGAATTTTCAAATGCTCCATCCCACGCAAGGTAAAGGTAATTCCCAAAAGTTTGAAGATTGAAAAAAAATACATTTAGATTAGCTCCAATTAAAAACTTGCAAACAAAAATTTCTAGACTTTTAGTTATAGTTAAGAAGTAAAAATACCAAAAGTAATAGCATCCAAGATACATTGCATCACTTTTGTATTTAACAGAACTACGCCTCTAGAACAATACACTACATGTGTTGGATAATGTTAACTTAATGGGTTGAGCCTTTAAATTATTGAGTATGAAATTGTTCTTTCACGTATACAGAAGGAGAAGAAATATATTGGTGAATATTATAAACGTATACATGCAATGCGAGTTTGATTGATTGGTGATTTAGTTAAGTGTTCAAATGAACTAAGAGCCTATTTGTATGTTCACCGGAAAGTCTCCAGGTGCGTGTTAAAGTGAACATGACAATTTTTTCTTTCACGTTTAGTCCATTGGAACATATGCAATGAATCATAAATTGAAAAACAAATATAGCGTAATGCGTTAATTATCATCATAATCGATATAAATCGGTCTAACTTAGCCTTTATTTAGAAAATCAATGAATTGATGGATTATGATTGAATTGGTTAGTGATACACATTATATTTCTTTAAAAATCCAACAAATAATCTCGATTTATCTTAGACGCCAACTCTATTGTTTTTATTGCTAGTTAAATACACTCTTTCTTCACTACTTTTTATACACGGTAAACTAACACACGCTTTCTCCATTTTGAATTCAGAATACCACCTTGTCTGTCTCATATTTCCTCAACTTTGCAAGATAAAGGGGGAAAAAGGAAAGAGATAAACAAAAAAGTTGGTGTGTCGGTGAACGAAAGTTAAAAAGGGAAAATATGTGTATGTTGCTTTAAAAAGGAAAATTAAAACTAACAAAGCTAGGTTATAAAGATAACTCAACTTAAAATAATGAAAACTAATTAGTCCTCTTTCTTTTATTCATTTTTTAAGCCTCCAAATATAAAAATTGGAAAATGAAAATGTATCGTACATTAATATACAATTAAAACAAGTAAGTAATATTTTTTTTTTAAGAAGATATTTTATTCAAGATGACGACATGGTATGATGGCTCAGATTACTCATGCACAACCGCCGGACATTCAACAAGACAATTAAGATCATTGTCTAGACCCCTAAATTTATAAGGTCCCCTATTTTTTTAATAGTAGTATTATTGATATAAATTATTTTAAAAAAAATAATAATGTTTGAGATAGGGCCCAATATTTTATAAGGCTTCATATCTTACATTTTTTATATCTCTTTTTTCTTACTTAAAAGTCCACATCCCATTTATTAGATTTTGCAAATGAAAAGTTACTCAATACTCAACAATGAGTTTCCTTATATCAATAGTATTGCTGAACCTATGATCTATTGGCTACTTGTACGGTTATTGAAATGAATATAGAGCCCAAGTTCAATGGAAAAATATAAGATTCATAAAAAAACATTTTGATGACACTGTTAGTGATGAAAAAACGTTTTGATGGCACTGTTAATGATGATATAGCTCATTCTGATGAAGATTCGTTTTGCATTGATTATTTTTTGTATATATTAGATCAATCTTTCTTCCATCGAGAGTCGATTTGAACAATTTTCATAATATGAAAACATGTTATTTTTTATTTGATTCAAATAAATTTAAAAACTTGACCAAAAAAATAAATTTAAAACTTGAGGGGATGATTAATTGAAAAAATATTGTATCAATCTTGAAAGATTTTGAGTTTTGAGGACCAATTCTGATATCAATGGTCTTGATTTCTTTTCAGAATTAAAATTATTAAAAGAAATTCTAAGAAATGAAATTAACACACCATTAAAAAGATTGAACTATATAAAAAGATTATGTTCTTTTCCAAATACATACATTGCTTATAGAATATTATTAACATTACCTGTAACTTTCGCGGCCGCTCAAAGATGCTTTTCAAAATTAAAATTGATTAAATCATATTTAAGATCAACTGTGCTACAAGATAGATGAATAGGTTAACTATATTTTATTGAGAGTGAAATGTTAGAATTACTTGATTACAAAAACTTAATAAATAATTTTACAGCTCAAAAACCAGAAAAATAACGTAAAAATTATTAGTCTATATTAACATAGGCCTCTGTCTTAATTTTTGCCTAAGGCCCCGAAATTCCTAGATACGACCCTGACAAGTAATCCCAGGGGGTTGATCAAGTGGAGCAAGACAAGGTCTCGTAGGTCGCAGGTTCGAATCTCCACTCGTCCTCTTGGGGCGAGGTAATCTGTAAGTACTCAAAGAGCCCGGAGACTTTCCTTGCCTTGGATTGGGGCACCATCCCCACCCCTAAATTTCTATCTACCAAAAAAAAAAAAGATTACTCATGCACAAGCCTCATGTGACATGCTAACTTATCACACAGAGTTTTGTTATACTTTTTTTTTTCGGTTTAAGATCCTTAATTTTTAAAGTCATATTGAATTCTAATAAATTTGAATTGTGTTGAGGGAACCATTAGTTTTCACTTTAGATAATGATATATCTATTATTAAAATTAATATTGCAATTCTCACGTAATTTTAATTTTGTTAAAATAAAAACATTGATAAAAAATTAAGTTTTATAATTTTATTAGATTGTTTGCATTTTTTTTATTATAAATCACAAGTTTTAAATATATGAAATTTACAATTTTAATGTATACCAGTTGAGGACCGAATGATTAAAGGTGGCAAAATGGGTCAAGCTCATCGAGTAAGTCCGATTTCATCTGTTAAATTGTAAGGCTTGATTTTTAAAATGTGAGCCCGTATTAATATCGAGTTTTTTTTAATCTAGCACGTTTTCTTAAAATGACCGTATTTTATCGAGTTTTGACATTATTTTTTAAATCTGAATTGAATATAACCTTTTGTATCTGACCCTTTTTAACTCAACTCGCTTCGGCGGGCCTAAATGGGATCGGGTAACCTATTTTGCTACCTCTACAAATGACATCGGACTAAGTCGATCTCTAATATGAGTTTTATAATATTAGATTTTTTTTAGGATCCATTTATTGATGAAACTTTATGTTTAATATAAGTGTTTTGGGCCAATGAATTTAAAAAGGCGGAGGTACATCAGTATCTTCAACAAAAGTTTGGATGGGTATTGGGCAGGTGTTGTCTTTCGAGGAATCGCCAAAAGATTTAGGTGGGTATGAGCAAAAAGGCCTAAAGTTAGATCCCATTACTAATGACCCTTTGCTTTGAAGCTCATTTTGTTGGTCCATAAAAAGCCCATTATTTTATGAAAAAGTAAAGAGAAAGCTCGTTTTGATATTGATTTAGAATATCAGTGCCATCTCGATTTTCAACTGTAAACTATATAGCAGATACCCACACAAAAAAGTTACCATATCAGTACAAGAAAATAAGAGAAATATTTATTTCCATAAAAAAGAAAATATTGAATAGGCCAATTAATTATTTGCTGGAATCACTCCTATATTTAAAAATAAAAGCTCATTTCATTCGGGTACAAAGCCCAAAAGGGAAAATCCCTTTTTTCGGTAACAAAAGATAAATAGACCGAAATTCCTTTTTTTTTTTGGTTGTCTTTAACTTTATTGTACTTTCCTGAGCTGGCGTATCTAGCTCCTTTAGATTTTTTTTATCCACTAATACTACTGGAAAGCTCAGTTTGCTTGTACTTTGGGCCTTGGGCCCTCTTTTCTTCGTTTCCCCGTTTCTGGGGCTTTATTGCAGCGCTCTATTGAAAAAAATAAAAATAAAAATAATAAAGATACCGAGAATATTGGAGAATATTCTCAGGGGAAGTTTTCTACAAGCTGCCAGTCAATTTCGCTTGCGGAATATAGTCCCTTTTCCCCCTTTCCCACTCCCACTCAGTTAATCTATAGGCTCGAGCTATCTAGAAACAATAGGAAAAAAAAACTTTCAATTTTGAGCATAGAGATTAGAGATCAATATCATTGCCAAAGATAAATGGTCGGTTCAGAAAGAAGGCCAAAAGATTGTCGTCAAAGAACATATACATAAAATGTTAGTAGTATGTTTCAGTAATTCACTTCATTATCCTATTCTTAATGCTAATTAAATTAGATTTGGCGTTTTGATTTTGGACCAACTAACAAACCGTCAAAACGAGAAAATGTGGGTCATAGAAGCTGGACTAACCGCCCATGTGGCTCTCTATTGATCAAACAGAGCGTATGTATAACCTCGCATTAAACACGCAAAGGATTTTATGGACCCCGCCAAAATACAGATTTGAATAACGGTTTCATGAATGCCACGTGTCCAGTAACGGTCGACGTGCCACACCATCGCGTGGATTTAATGACGTAGGGCCAGTCGGTGGTGATAGTAGCCACTGCTGTGCTGGTGAAGGGGGCGGTGGCAGTTAACCTGAAAAATGAATATCTATATACTTTTTTGTCGCTTATGTACCACAAGATTTTTATCTTTGAACTAGCTTTTCAAGGTTGAATCCATCAATAGGGAAATATTAGCTTGAAAAGATGATGGTTTAGGTATAAAATGTTGTTATCTAAAGGTAAGAATGATATTTTCTCAGTTCGAATTTACTATAAAAAATATTTTAATTGTCATATTTATAAAAATACACATAAGTTTAGAAACATTTAATTTTTTTTTTACATTATCATTGATGATCATTAAAGACTTTTAATTTGTACAAAAAAAAAGACTTTCAATAACATAATTATCATATATATATATATATATCTTTCATTTGTTCTGCCGAAAAACCTAAGGTCAAATATTCAGGGATTTTGTCATGGTCTATCTGTCCTTCTTTCTGGTCTCTTGCTAGGAAGCAACGGTTATAACCCCAGATATCTTGATTTCTAATCTGTCCACTTCAAGGGTGCACTATTTTTCATAACTTCAAAAAAAAAAAAAAAAGTAAAATCTTCTACGGTTATTGATGCAACGTATGTAATAGATTAATAATAAAATGCGTTATGATACCGCTGTCCATTTTAAAAATTACTCCTTTGAAGAAAACCTTTTTGAAGTTATAATTTGATTTTAAAAAATGATTACGCCCATCAATCAATTCGATTCATATAATTTCCTTTTTTTTTGGTTAAAAAGAAGAATCTGGATACTGATTCATATTCTTCAATAACGATTATTTCTATTATTAGCTAATTGTTTGCAATATATATTTATGATTTATCTCAAGATTTGATTGATCAATTAACGCATACTCATAAGATTTTTATATGTTATTATTGCCTTTATGTCGGCCATCATTATCAAGATTTTACTAGAGCCTAAAGAGCCTAAATAAAAGCTATGGCACTAACAATTCTCATTGAATGAATGTTGAATAATGAAATAAATAAATATAAATAAATAGTAGCATCGATAGAATAATGTTTAGAATTCCCTAAATGTTAAAGGCGTGCCAGAATGATAATATAAATTAATAAATTATTCATTCTTAATTAATTGATCAATGTAAGACTATCTATCACCGTCTGATTCCAAAACAATCTCCTTAACCGTTGGATTAATTTGGAGTATCACAATGACCATTATGCCCTCCAAAGCTCTATATAAGCTGACATACCACTTCTCATTTTCCCTCACCAACCAACAAAACATTTCCAACATCTCTGAGTCCTTTGCAACTTTTCAAAGCTTTGCTTGTCTCATCTTTTTACATTTCAACAACAAAACACTACTCACTGACACCATGGCCCCTAACATCACCACCGCTACAGCCAAAGTCACCGACGATCAAGCTAAGGCCACCGGTGGCCGTGCCTTCGTGACCTTCCTGGCCGGAAACGGCGACTATGTGAAGGGGTTGTTGGCTTAGCCAAGGGTCTGAGGAAGGTCAAAACCATATACCCTCTCGTAGTTGCAGTGTTACCAGATGTTCCTGAGGAGCACCGCAAGATTCTCACCTCCCAAGGATGCATTGTTAGAGAAATTGAACCGGTTTACCCGCCGAGAATCAAACCCAGTTTGCCATGGCATATTATGTCATCAACTACTCCAAGCTACGTATTTGGGAGGTAAATATTAAATAATAATCTCTCTCTTTTTTCTATTCTTAATTTTTGTTTTTTTAATTTTTTGCATTGCATGTGTTAGTTACACGTTCTACTGCTGAGCTGTCATATGGTGTGAGGTGGTTGGTTAGGATTCTGTTTCATCAGTTTTCACAGTTTTGGTTTATTTTGCAGTTTGTGAGTACAGCAAGATGATTTATCTTGACGGTGACATCCAAGTTTTGAAAACATTGATCACTTGTTCGACTTGCCTAACAATTACTTCTATGCGGTGATGGACTGTTTCTGTGAGGCCACTTGGGGCCACACCCCACAGTATCAGATCGGTTATTGTCAGCAGTGCCCTGATAAGGTTCAGTGGCCCTCTAATTTTGGGCCCAAACCTCCTCTCTATTTCAATGCTGGCATGTTTGTTTTTGAGCCTGATTTGGCTACCTACCGTGACCTTCTTCAAACACTCAAAGTCACCAAGCCCACATCCTTTGCTGAGCAGGTACTTAAATCACCAAATTAATTATCATTACTATGCTATAAATATATATTATACTTGAAAAAAAGAAGCATATATAACCGCTATTGTTTTGCAGGATTTCTTGAACATGTACTTCAAGGACAAATACAAGCCTATACCTAACATTTACAATCTTGTGTTGGCCATGCTGTGGCGTCACCCTGAGAATGTGGACCTTGACAAAGTGAAAGTGGTTCACTATTGTGCTGCTGTGAGTGTTCAATTTAAACACAATTGATCAAAGTAAAATTCAGATTTAAATTTATTTTAGTGGAATTAAGATATTGAATTTGGTTAATTTTGGTGTGACAGGGATCTAAGCCTTGGAGGTACACTGGGAAGGAAGAGAATATGGAGAGAGAAGATATAAAGATGCTGGTGAAGAAATGGTGGGATATATATGAAGATGAGAGTTGGATTACAATTACAATCCCCTCAATGTGGATCGCTTCACTGCGGCGCTTTTGGAGGCTGGTGGTGTCAAGTTTGTCCCCGCTCCATCCGCCGCTTAATGTGGTGCATTGCTTGTCAAGTATATATATTATATATCTCCCAACAAGATATATACCTACCGCATCAAGCTTTAATATTTTATTAATAATTAAGAGGACCCTTTTTATGTGTCCTTAATTTTTTTTTTCCTTTTCATCTTGGATTGTAGACATCTGAATATCCTTCATTTTATAAATGGATATTTTATATTAGAAGATGTACTTTTTATCTGTATTTTTCCTTCGCTGTTAGCCTTGTCCTTGTGGATCACGTTTTCTAACTGTAGCGGTGACCGGTTGTGAGAATTGGCGTTTGCACACACGGATTCATTCTACTAATATCTTAAATACGTATCCGTAATTACTTTGTATAGTATTCGGTCCAATGCTCGTCTTCCACTAACTTAAACTCATCAGGATGTTCTTAACCCTGATTTTTCAATACTCTATTGCTATAATTGAGAGTTTGGAAGGGAAAAAAATCTATTGTGGAGGACAGAAGAATAAGGAAATAAAGTGAAATGAATAGTAAATTTTTATGATCCTTATTTGAATTTTAATTGAAAGTACAGAACTGGAGCATTGTTCAATTTCCCGATTACTACCTACTTTCTCCTTTTTTCATTTTTCTCCGCGATTTCCCACTTTTCCCCTTCTCCGGCCTTAGTCTCTCTTTCTCCCTTTCATTTGAGAGCCTCCAAAAATCTATTAGGATTTTCTTCTCTTTGAAGATTTTCAATCTCTGTTTCCTTCTTGCATTTTTTTTTTCAATCCTCAAATAGGAGGAGAAACTAATACGTTTTTAGTTTTGATATCCTATCATTTTTCCCAAAGTTGATCCAAACATATCTGATGCTCAACTTCCTATATTTTGTTTGATTATGCAATTTATAAGGTACAATTGGCAAACAAGTCATTAATTATACAATGGATGCCAAAACCTTTTATAGGCGGTTTATAACTAGCTAGTGATTTAAAATAATAATTGTCCCCCGGCTAAAACTTATCCTTGGTTTTCATAACAGAGGAATTTCAATGGCAATCAGAGACATTTGCAGTCAAGAGTCAGATTGTCCAAAGTTAGTCCGATATCTTTGCCATTGAAAAAAGCATGCTTCCTATACGATGCACCAATGAGTTGGTCGGAGATGACACAAGTGTCCGTCGAAGGAAGGCAAAATATCCGCCAAGTGGTATGACGACATTAATTATAAACAATACTTCTTGATGAACTACATGGTATCAACTTTACATTTACTTGTCCAAGCAAAATATTGACACATAAATAATACAAATCTCACAGTTTTAAGAGATGAAAAGAACATACGATGGAGTGATGGGTAAAGTGATGGTCAGTAGGGAAAAAATGATGTCAACTAATTAATCTTGTTATTTCACCAGAGATTTCGTCAGGAAAACTGGTTGTGAATTTCACTTGACTAGGTGAAAAGAGAGGTAGAGTGACATAACGAGAGGAAAACAAATCATTTTTTAGAATCGGGTATGTTGTGCTTTTTTGCATTCATCCCATTTCCTTATCCTAATTTGATTAGAAAAAAAGTAACACAAAAATATCAGGTTTTAAGAGATGAAAAGAATATATGATGAAGTGAGAGGTGCACAATCAAAGTGACTCTGCGACGGTCAGAAGGAGAAAAATGATGTGAACCAATCAACCTTGTCATTTTGCTAGAGATCTCGCCAGAAACTGGTTGTGAATTCTGTTTGACTAGGTGAAAGGGGAGGTAGATTGACATATGAACGAGAGGAAAATGAATCATTTTTTAGAATGGGGTGTGTTTGTACTTTTTTTGCACTCATCCCCTTCCCTTATCCTAATTTGATTAGAAAAAAAGTAATACAAAAATCTCAAGGTTTTAAGAGATGAAAAATATAGATGATGGAGTGAGAGGTGAACAATCAAAGCCAAGGTCAAAAGGAGAAAAATGATGTGAACTAATCAACCTTGTCATTTTTCCAGAGATCTCGCCCGAAAACTGGTAATGAATTCCGCTTGACTAGGTGAAAGGTGAGGTAGAGTGACAGAATGAGGGGAAAACAAATCAATTTTTAGAATGGGGTGTGTTGTACTTTTTTGCACTCATCCCCTTCCCTTATCTTAATTTGATTGTATCCACTTTTCAAATCAATTTTAGAAAAGAAACAAAAACCATGCAATTCATCTAGTAAGTCATCAAGTCTAGGCATAATATGTCATACTTGATTGTGATGTTGTAGATGACCCTACAATCCGTGCACATCTTCCATGTTTCATCCTTCTTAGGCATTAAGATTACTGGCATGGTACACAAGCTCAAGCTTTCTTTAACCCATCCTTTGTGTAAACAACTCCTCCACTTGCCTTTGTATCTCTTTAGTCTCTTGAAGGTTTCTCCTATAGGCTGGCCTATTGGGTAGAGATGCAATAGGAATGAGTTCAATGTGATACTCAATTTTCCTTAAAGGTGACATCCGTAAGGTACCTCCTTTAGAAACACATTCCCAAATTCCTGTGAAATTAAAGCAACACCATTAGGCAAAGAATGAACTTGTACAAATTCTAAATATCTTTCAGTACCAGATAATATGAGCCATATAATTTTTTATTGTTAATTCAGTGGTAATAATACCTATTATACCATACATGGCCTTTTCCATCTATTGTACCTTAGCCACTGCCTATGTAGCAATACCAAGTTTTCTTTTTCTTCGTTCACACCAACCACTAGCTTTTATTCCGTGTCATATCCAGATATTGGTCAACAAGCATTTGTTACATGTCTCCTTGGTTTACTAAATTGCCAGTCTATTTGGAATAACTTTATTTATTACATTCCTTTAAGTTTGACGTGAATGTACTTATCAAGGTATTTGTTAATGATCCCACAACTAGAGGAATTTTAGCATTGTTAAGGTATTGGTGGTTTCTCTTTTCCATCATTAGAAAAATACCCTTTTCTATTTATTTGTTGTTCATTAACACAAAAATATATACAAATTAAAAAAATGAAATTAATATGAATAGTTTTATAAATTTTAATTCTAATTTCTTATTATACCATTTCTTTATTTTATATTATCTTTTCCAATAGCAGAATATTTATTATTACTTTAGAATTAATATAATGGTATAATTTAGAAAATGCAATTAATGCTGCCTTAGACTGAACATATGTATAGGAACAATATTTACTCCCATCCAATGGACAGGTAAATGAACATGGAGAGATAAATAAGTATGGAGGTAGTATATGAATAATGCTAAACTTTACAAAACAAAAGTCATACAAAGATACATGACAATCAATGAATTCTTCTATCCACCCATATATTGTTTCCTCTAATTACCCATGATTTTTGTACTATCCTAGTCGAGCTTATGTTTAATTAACTAAATCACTCAGTAAAGACTTAGAGTAATACCAATGAATCTGATCAAGATAGACTATCACTAACGGGTGAGAATCTGAACATTGAACAAGGCAAGATTCACAACGATAACCACCCCCAATAAGATAATAGTATCAAGGAGTAACTGTGAAACAATCAAGAGACATAATTAGTGTCATCAAGCCTTGATACATTTAACAATTATAGTACTGTTATAAAAAGGAGACCAATGTTTAAAAAGACGAAATCCAAAGCGCCATAATCGCCCTAATAAATAACCAAGGGCATTCACTGCATAATAACAGTGAAGTAATCATTAGACATAATTAGTATCATCAAACATTAACAAGGGTAAAGGTTATAAGACCATTATTAAAAAGAGAGAAAGACAAAGACATTATCACATTCTTACTCTAAAGGCTACATTGCGATTCTTTGAGAGCATTTCTAGAAGGTTGATTAGGTTTAGTTTGTAAGAAAAATTTCTAATAAGAAATAAATTTAACTGGCTGAACTTGTTTGCATGAAGATTTTCGTAGGAAACAACATAACCCTTAATATATTTTACGGGAACATCCGCATTATGGTGGGGCTAATTCTCCGAGTGGAGATTTTTCCATCCACATAACTCTAACCCAAGACCTTGCTTAAGGGAATCAAGCATGTACCACTTGAACCAACCCCCGTTTGTTGTACAAGATAAGTTGGATGAAATAAAAAAATTAAGGTTATCATTGTAAAAGAATAATTAATGTTTTCTTGATATTTAATGTAATTAATAAATAATTTTAAACAAACCAAAAATTTGAAGTGATAGATATTATGAGACTAGGTTTCATTTGCCACGCCAGGATTAAAATTAACGGTGTTAAGGAGAGGAACTAAACTTACGTGATTTCAGAACATAAGAGACTTAAACCAACATTTTAAACTTTAGGGATTGAAACCAAATTCTAGTCATACTTCAGGGACTTAAAAACATATTTAACCAAAAATTAAATAAAATAGAACATTTAATATCTTAAAAGTATAAACATATCAATATTTTTTTCATTTAATGATTAAAATGATTATTAGAAGTAATTGATGAAATAAGAGGATATAAAATTATTTGAAGTGTACAATTGCTGATGTAACATCCTAATTTCTCAATAAAGGAATAATGCCTATTGGAAGCACTATTTCCTAATTTGCGAAATTATTTCCGCGACATTACCAATATCGATTCACACATACACCACACAAGTACGCTTAGGTAACCATTTACATAAGTTACAACTCCCAAACAAGGATTTTAAAATCGTTAATTACAAAGTTATGCCAACAAGTGGCTAAATTCAACTAACAATTAATTCAAATTAAATTCATATACATCCACATTATAGACATCCTAAAGAATTAGAATCCCATAAGGAGAACAACCCTTGCCTCCCAAAGCCTCCCAACCATATATC
This sequence comes from Sesbania bispinosa, assembly GCA_026901365.1. Lineage (NCBI taxonomy): Eukaryota > Viridiplantae > Streptophyta > Magnoliopsida > Fabales > Fabaceae > Sesbania > Sesbania bispinosa. The sequence goes on from QLOH01000081.1 coordinate 376,803, forward strand.
GTGTCATGGACCCTGCATTTCTATAAATGGTCCACAAAACGTGTGGTGAGACTAAAGTCCCAGTGATTACAACCATGCAGGCAATGTAGGTAAACAGGAAAATGTAAATGCAACAGTAAAACATATACTAGAATCACATCATTAACTTGTATATAGTTAGACAATCATGCATTTGTTAGTCCTTTAGTGTTTAACGTAGAACCCAATGTCTTTTCATTGTTACCTCTTGGCCAGAACTGAGCTCAGTATTCGAACAAGAAACGTCTTCCCTGCGGTCATAAGACCTCATCATTTAATCCTCATGTTTATGAGCAATCAATCACAAACATCCACAATCTTCAGCAACTTCGTATCTAGCATATCAGGGGTCGTAACTCCGATTCACCAGGTTCATTTCTGGTTCTAGATTCGTTGATCGAGTGATAATTCTCGCGGAGGGAAGGTTTGTGGAGGAGGCATCCTTGGAGACTCGGGTCATCACAATAATCAATCAAGACCTATCAAGAACTGAGAGGAAAATTGCTTACCAGATGAAGAATTAGAGAATTTGAATCGAAGAAAAGGAGTAAAGATGTGAAAACTTGGATCGTTTGGTGTTGGGAGGAGAAGGTGAAGAGAGAGAGGGGGGGGGGGAGCTTGGAAGAAGAGGAACCGCTTCTGGTTTCAACCATGATGGTTGTAGAGGGTTTTAGGTCGGTATATCCCTATTCAGCGAGGCGAGGAAATGGATGAGAGACAACTTATGACTAAGAATGATTGAGTCACGTAAATGTTATCAAACCAGTAAAAATGTCCTTACCCCAACTATCTCATTCAAATCTTATCCCACCTAGAATTAAATAAAAATTATAATATGTATTGAGTTTAGATTGTGGCTCACCTTTTATTATTTGCTCACTTTTCCGGTCAAGGACAAGATGTGGTGGTTGAGAAAGACGATGTTTGCTATCATTTTTAATTTGCACATCCTATTAAAGGGTTATTTATAAGAAATAAAAAAGATGGGATATATAGGATAAAAAAAGGTATCATAAAAATTAATTCCCTTTTATAATTTGTTTTAGACCTACATAGGTATTGAGTCAACCCAAAAAATATGCAACTGTCTGACATGAAATGAAGATTACATGATATTGATTGCGACGTCGTTGGTTAATCAAACCAGTCAAGCCCCTTATTCTAAACTAACTTGTAAATCGCATAAGAATACTGTCATATTTTTTTTGGTCGAATGTCATATATTTTTTTGTCACTGAATATTATGATCTGAAAGGAGCTTTTGGATTAATCAAAACTAGCATGGAAGAGAAGAGAAGTAGAGCTACATACGTTTCATGCATACGTGTACCTGATAGGCCCCCCACATAATTTTGTGAGATCCATGTGAATTTTAACCAATGTGTATTAGAAAGAATGTGGTAGAGAGTGTGATGCTAGCACTATGCTTGGGCTGGAAAAAAAACTCCCAACGAGCATGACTTTGAGGCCTGACCAGGTCCGACCTTTCACTTGTTTTTGGGCTTTCAGCCTGTTTATTAATTAATTACCAGAAAACAATGTTAGGTGAGCGCGAGTGTCTGAGACACGACCACGTTTCCCCTTCCTCCAAGTCCCACCAATTCAAATACAACTCCATGTTATTATGAACCATTCTGTGAGGTGCAGCTATCAGAAGCAAAGAGAGTTAGGTTTTGGTGCTGAATTTTGAAAATGGGTGGTAATGTTAATGGGAATTCAGCTACGCCAACGATTGAGATTAAGATCTGAGATTTACATACCCTGGCATCGACGGCCATCCTCCGCCGGGTTCCACTCCTCTTATTCAAGACTTCTCTCTCTCCCTCCATTCCGGCAACCGTTGCCTTCTCGTTGGATCCAATGCGCTGGTTCGTTCTCTTTCTATTTCTGTACCCATTTATTGCATTTGCATCCAAAAATTGAAGTTTTTTTTTTATTGATTACTTTACTAGGTAAGACAACAATCCTGAAGATATTAGGAGGGAAGCACTTGGTGGACCAGAAATGGTTTCGTGTGCTCGGAGATCAGCTTTTCATGACACCACTTAGCACTTCTGGTGATCTCTGTTATCTTGGTGGTGAGGTTAGTTGTTTGTTGCTTATGAATTTATTAATAGTATAAACAATTAAACAGTGCTCTCACCCAACAATTTAATTAAATGCTGAATTCCTTATCCTGTGACTCTATGAGAATTGAGAACCTGCATTTAATGTATAATAGTCTCTACAAATTACAATTTAGGACTTCCCTCACTAAGTCTTCAAACACATACACAGGGAGTGAAGAAGGGATTCAGAAGATGAGGATCAGAAATTTTATATTTTTATTTTATATTCATTTTTTGTTTCTATCAAAATGGTAACTGGCAGTAATTGATTCCGTCGGTTTTTTGGGGTGGGGCCCACAGTGGAGGCGAGATGTTGCTTTTGCAGGTTTGAGGTTCCAATACAAATGGACATTTCTGCAGAAAAAATGATATTTGGTGTAGCTGGGATTGATCCTGAAAGAAGAGCAGAGCTAATCAAGGTGGATGAATCTTTTATTTAACTTTTATAGATCCAACTTTAGCTGAACACGGTTGCTTAGTTATGTCAACATGCATTTCATGAATATTTTTCCCTCATGTCATGAGTTACTAGTGGTAGGACACTTTTATACTTAAAAACCAAGTTTGAAAACAAAATAAAGCATCCGTTTGGAATTGTCGTGGTGCAATACAAAACTGAGTTTTGTAAAATTGATTTCAAATCCACTGTATTCAATATGCTTTGTAATTTATGTATGATTCATTTTAGTCATTGATTATAAAATCAATTCTATCCAACTGTAAATCAAATGGATCCGAAGCAGCAAATGAATAATTACTTTTAGCTCTTTTTTTAAAAAAAATAAAAGAATTATCTGATAGAATTGAGTACAATTCTTTAAAAATATGTTTTATTTTTTGTGTGCATATATTGGCTGCAGAAGGGGCATAATGGCCACTGAAGTTGCATTTGTTTTTGTGGAGTAAATGTGGGTTTCTCTGCAACCATTGCTAATTTGATATTGGTAGATGGCATAAAGGCTGGGCTTGCCTATGCCAGATTCAATCAATACTAAATCATTTTGTTCTCTTGATGTTCATGTTCTCTAACTATGCATATATATAGTTGTCTCTGGAAAAAATTGCTTAATTTCTGTTGTGCTGTTCAACTGGGAAGGTATTAGATATCAATCTTTCCTGGAGATTGCATAAAGTATCTGATGGTCAAAGAAGAAGAGTGCAAATTTGTATGGGTCTCCTCAACCATTCAAGGTATGAAATTTTTTTATCTGATGTAAAGAAAACTCCTTACAGCCTTTTCCTTTTTACACTGCACTTGTTGAATTTAGAATATATTTGGGGCTTCATTGCACATACATATAAGGTTACTCCTCATCCTTGTTTATCTAGGTTCTTCTTCTGGATGAGATAACAGTTGACCTTGATGTTCTAGCAAGAGCTGACCTTCTGAGGTTTCTAAGAAAGGAATGTGAAGAGAGGGGTGCCACTATTATCTACGCAACACATATATTTGACGGCCTTGAGGATTGGCCCTCACATATTGTATGTCTGAGTTCCATTCTGAACTATTTTATGTCAATGTTTTAGCACAATCCTTCATCAATTTTACTGTTCTTTTATCAGGTTTATGTAGCCCATGGAAAGCTCCAACTCGCCATGCCTATGGATGAAGTCAAGGAAATTAGCAAGCTGTCACTAATGGTTTGTTTTGTTACTAAATCTTGTCATAAAAAGTTTTTGATCAATTATCTGTATGTGTCACTGACTATATCTTACCTATAGAAAGCATAAAATTAATTGTGTCTAATTGGTTATGAATATGCAGAGAACAGTTGAAAGTTGGCTGAGGAAAGAACGAGATGAAGATAGGAGAAAAAGGAAAGAGAGGAAGGCTGCTGGCCTATCTGAATTTGAAAAGCAAGTTGATGGAAGCCGTGTAACAGGGACCCAGCACGTGCTGCGGTTCGAGTAACTAACAATGGCTGGGCAGCAGGGCGATTACATTCCACCATTGCTGGTGAGGAGAACTTTCTCCTGAGCTCAAACCGAGTATTGAGATAGTAGACACATTTCAAATCCTATTAGCGTTTTTGCTGTATAATTTCATGAACTTCAAAATAAAATTTATTACCAATGCATTTCTGGTATACATAATCCTTATATAGAAAGGATCACAGGTTATAGGGAAAAAAAAATACTAGTTAATGTGTTTACCCTTGAGAGTTGTACTAACTTGAAAGCATCATGTTATGTTGAGATTGCAGATTTGTGACCAGTATAGTATTTAAATACAAAGAGAGCAATAACAAGCCTTCGTATAAAATTCTCTCAAAAATTGTCCCACACTATCATCTTTGTTTGGCTCAATTTCTCTGGCATCTCTTTTTATTTGATCAGAAAGGAAGTAATACAAATCTCAAGGTTATAAGAGATAAAAAAAAATATATGATGGAGTGAGGGGTGAACAATCAAAGCCACGGTCAAAAGGAGAAAAATGATGTGAACTAATGAACCTTGTCATTTTGTTAGAGATCTCGCCAGAAAATTGGTTGTGAATTCCGCTTGACTAGGTGAAAGGAGAGGTAGAGTGATAACTAATCGAGAGGAAAACAAATCAATTTTTAGAATGGGGTGTGTTGTAATTTTTTGCACTCATCTCATTCCCTTATCCTAAATTGATCCGAAAGGAAGTATACAAACCTCAAGGTTTTAAGAGATAAAAATAATATATGATGGAGATAAAAATAATATATGATGGAGTGAGGGGTGAACAATCAAAAGGAGAAAAATCATGTGAACTAATGAACATTGTCATTTTGTCAGAGATCCCGCCGGAAATCTGGTTGTGAATTCTGCTTGACTAGGTGAAAGGAGAGGTAGAGTGATAACTGATCGGGAGGAAAACAAATCAATTTTTAGAATGGGGTGTGTTGTAATTTTTTGCACTCATCCCATTCCCTTATCCTAATTTGATCCGAAAGGAAGTAATACAAATCTAAGGTTTTAAGAGATAAAATAATATATGATGGAGTGAGGGGGTGAACAATCAAAGCCACGGTCAAAAGGAGAAAAATCATGTGAACTAATGAACCTTGTCATTTTGTCGGAGATCTCGCCAGAAAACTGGTTGTGAATCCGCTTGACTAGGTGAAAGGGGAGGTAGAATGATAACCGATCGAGAGGAAAACAAATCAATTTTCAGAATGGGGTGTGTTGTACTTTTTGCACTCATCCCATTCCCTTATCCTAATTTGATCAGAAAGGAAGTAATAAAAATCTCAAGGATCTAAGAGATAAAAAGAATATATGATGGAGTGAGAGGTGAACAATCAAAGCCACTGTCAAAAGGAGAAAAATCATGTGAACTAATCAACCTTGTCATTTTGTCAGAGATCTCATCGGAAAACTGGCTGTGAATTCCGCTTGACTGGGTGAAAAGGGAGGGTAGAGTGATAGATGAATGAGAGGAAAACAATCAATTTTTAGAATGGGTGTGTTGTACTTTTTCTCACCCATCCTCTTTCCTTATCCTAATTTATGGTATCCATTTTTCAAATGAATTTTAGAAAAGAAACAAAAACCATGCAATTCTTCAAGTAACTCTTCAAGTTTAGGGATCAGATGTCACACTTGATTGTGATGTTGTTGATGACCATAAATCCATGCACATCCTTCATGTTCCATCCTTCTAAGGGATTATTAAGATTACCAGCATGGCACACAAGCTCAAGCTTTCTCTAACTCATCCTTTGTGTAACAACTCCTCCACTTTCCTTTGTATCTCCTTAGTCTCTTTAGGGTTTCTCCTATGGGTTGGTCTATTGGGTAGAGATGCACTAGGAATGAGATCAATGTGATACTCAATTTCCCTCAGAGGTGGTAGTCCATAAGGTACCTCCTTTAGAAACACATCCTCAAATTCCTATGAAATTAAAGCAACACCATTAGGCAAAGAATGAATGTGTACAAATTCTAAATATCTTTGAGTACCGGATGATCTGAGTCATCTAATTTTTTATTGTTAAATCCAGTGGTAATAATATCCATTATACCATACATGGCTTTTCCACCTATTGTACCTTAGTCATTGCCTATGCAACAACACTAATTTTCTTTTCTTCGTTCACACCAACTACTAGCTTTTGTTATATGTCTCATTGGTTTATAACTCTACCAATCATTTTGGGATAACTTTATTTATTACATTTCTTTAAATTTGACTTGAACGTACTTGTAAGGTATTTGTTAATGATCCCACCGCCAGGGAGATTTTAGCATTGTTACGTATTGGTGGTTTCCCTTTTTCATAAAAAAAAAAATACTCTTTTTAATTTATATGTTCATTAAAGCAAAAATATATACAAATTAAAAAAATGAAATTAATATGATTAGTTGTATAAATTTTAATTTGAATTTCTTATTATAGCATTTGTTTATTTTATATTATCTCTTCTCAATACTAGAATATTTATTATCACTTTAGAATTAATATAAGGATATAATTGAGAAAAATGTAATTAATATTGCCTTAGACTGAACATATATATAGGAACAATTTTTACTCTCCTCCAATGGACAGATAAATAAGCATGGACATAGTATATAAATAGTGTTAAACTTCATAAAACAAAAATCATACAAAGATACATGATAATCAATGAATTCTTCTATCCACCCATATATGATTTCGTCTAAGTACCCATGATTTTTGTACTATCCTAGTCGAGCTTATGCCTGATTAATTAAATCACCCAGTATAGACTTAAAGTAACACCAATACGGATCTTGATCAAGATAGATAATCACTAACGGGTGAGAATCTGAACATTGAAGAAGACAAGATTCACAGCCATAGCCGTAACCACCTCAATAAAATAATTAATGAGTAACGATGAAACAATCATGAGACATAATTCTCATTAAACCATGATACAGTTAACAATTATAAGACAATTATAAAAAAGGAGACCAAGGTTAAAAAAAGACAAAATTCATAGCCATAACTACCCTAATAAAATAACAAAGGGCATTCACTGCATAGTAACAGTAAAGTAATCATTAGACATAATTAGCATCATTAAACATTGACAAGGGTAAAGGTTATAGGACCATTATTAAAAGGAGAGCAAGCCAAAGACACGAGTCATCAAACTCTTACTCTAAAGGCTACATTGTGATTCTCTAGAGAGCATTTCTAGAAGGCTCACTAGGTTTAGTTTTGTAAGAACAATTTCTAATAAGAAAACAATTTTGCTGGCTGAACTTGTTTTCATGAAGATTTTTGTAGGAAACAACATAACCCTTAATATATTGTACAAGATAAGTTTTTTTTTTTTTTTTTTGTATAAAACACATAAATCCTCCACGAGAGGTACTACTGCTTGAGCCGGGAATATCCACATCATGGTGGGACTAACTCTCCCAGCAGGGATTTTTTTTTCCATCCACAAGACTCGAACCCGAGATTTTACTTAAAAGGAATTAAGCATATACCACTTGAACCAAACTCGGTTGGTTATACAAGATAAGTTGGATGAAATAATAATAAATTAAGGTTATCATTGTATAACAATAATTAATGTTTTTTAAATTTAATGTAATTAACAAATAATTTTAAACAAACTAAAAATTTGAAAGTGATAGATATTATGAGACTAGTTTCATTTGCCACGTTAGCATTGAAGCTAACAATGTTAAGATAAGGGACTAAATTTACGTGATTTCAGAACATAAGAGACCTAAGACAACGTTTTAAACTTTAGGGATTGAAACCAAATTTTAACCATACTTCAGGGACTAAAAACATATTTCACCCAAAAATTAAATAAAAATAGAACATTTAATATTTTAAAAGTATAAACATATTCAATATTTTTTTCATTTAATAATTAAAATGATTATTAGAAGGAATTGAAGAAGTGGGAGGATAAAAAATTATTTTAAGTGTACAATTCCATGATGTGACGTCCTAATTACTCAATCAAGGAATAATGCCTGTTGGAAGCGTTTTTCCCTAATTTACAAAATTATTTCCACGATATTATCGATATCGATTCACACATACACCACACAAATACACTTAGGTAACCAACGTTTACATAAGCCACAACTCCCAAACAAGGATTTTTAAACCGTTAATTACAAAGTTACGCCAACAAGTGGCTAAATTCATATACATCCACATTATAGACATCCGAAAGGAGTAGAATCCCATAAGGAGAACAAACCTCGACCTCCCAAAGCCTCCCAATCATATATCGTGACATGGACCCCACATATCTATAAATAGTCCACAAAACATGTGGTGAGACTAAAGTCCCAGTGACTGCAACCATGCATGCAATGTAAGTAAACAGACCAATGTAAATGCAATAGTAAAGCATATACTCAAATCACATTATCAACATGTATATAGTTAGCCAATCTTGCATTCGTCAGTCCTATTATGTTTAACCCAGCACCCATGGTCTTTTCATTGTTACCTCTCAGCCAGAACTGAGCTTAGTATCTGAACAAGGAACGTCTTCATCGCGATCATAAGTGCTCGTCATTTAATCCTCATGTCTTATTAGCAATCAATCACAACCATCCACAACCTTCAACGACTCTGTATTTGGCAGATCAGGGGTCGTAGCTATGGTTCACCAGATTCATTTCCTGGTCCAGATTCATTAACCGGAGTGATAATTCTCACATATGGAAGGTTTATGGAGGAGGCATCCTTGGAGACCTAGGTCATCATAAACAATCAACCAAGACCTATCAACAATTGAGAGGAAAATTGCATACCTAGATGAAGAATTATAGATTTTGAATCGAAGAAAGGGAGTAAAGATGTGAGACATTAGATCGTTTGGTGTTGGTTTTAGTAAAGGTGGATCAATTAGATAATCACCTGTCACTTAGTGATGCCATACATTGTTTTCAGACTGTTATATGATACATATTTTTGTTATTTCATTTTCATCCTTGCAAATTAGGCCATCTATCTTACTCAATTTTTTTCACTTAACTATATTATCTGTGATTAGTATGTTGCCTAACCTTAACTCTTAGACGTAGGAGACCAAGGTCCTTGAAGCGGCAACAGCATATACTCTTTTTAATTGATCAATCGATTGTCTCGCGATGTAGGTCACCTTCTGGGTTCCATTGTTGTTGGTGTCAAGTGAGTTTATCTCTTCCTATAGCATAGTAGCATTGAAAAAGTTATTGAGTTTGGTTTGTTACTTAACATTTTAAGTAAGAGGATAAATTAAAAATAGATAAAGGTCTAGGGTTCGAGTGAAAATACAATAAATTCTCTGATTAGTTATCTAAGAAAGGGCATGTATGTCTTTTCTCACTAAAGGGCACCATAGCAACCACCTTTTTTGTATCATGAAAATGTTCATCCATTAGTAGTGATTCAGCAAAATTAACCCTTTTAGGGAGAAGATGTTGATCTTTTCACTTGCTATTTACAAAGTTAATTAATAAATATTTGTCAGCACCCAATTTTGTCCAAAAATTTTATTTTATTTCTTTCTCCTTTTCTTTCTATTTCGATATACACATATATTTGTGATATTTAATTTTTTTCTTTTTTACCTTATTAAAAATCTAAAAAAATAAAAAATAAAAGTGGATTAATTAATTAGTTAATTGATTAATTATTAGATAATTAATTAATTAATTGAACTTTTTTAAGAAAAAAATTCTTCTTTTTGCTTTCGGATTTTTTTTTTTTATATTTTGGTCCAGCTTGGGCCATTATTTGTAAAAAAAAAAACAAAAAAGAAAAGAAGAAATTTTGGGCTAGTTTAGGTCCATCATCTTTTACTTGATTCTAACATTTTGAAACCAAAAAAGGGGAGGTGGTTGGCTTAGGCTGTTTCTCTTTATCTTGTTCAACCATTAAAAAGAGAAAAGCCACCATGCTGGACAAGTTGGCAAATTGCAGTGCAACTTGCACTGATATTGGGCGGTAGCAGTCTGATTTTGGGTGGTGGCAGCTCCTAAAGTAAGGGAAAAATGATACTGCAGGCAACTTGCACACTGAAAAAGATAAAAATTTTGCCTATAAATGGGGGAGTCATTTTCAGGAGGGGGAGGCCATTTTTAGGGGAACCAATTTTTAGAATTAATCCGGGGGGATTCAATCAAAAATCGTACACAGGAGAAAATTACAGGGGAAGCATACAGATACAGATTCATAACCAGAAGGAAATACATAAAAGATAGGGGGAATTCTTCTGATTGAGACCCAAAAAGACCATACAACAAATCAGAGGAAAAGCTTGAAATTGAAAGATACTAGTTGCAAAATAAGCTTCCTATCAGGTAAATAATACCGCTGAGCTTTATTGCTAATAAACTGTTAGAGCATGTAATCTGATACTATTGCTCGGTAAAAATAAATATGTTCTCAAAACAATTAATGCCCTACATAATATACAATCTTTAAATGGAATCCAATAATGAGATACAATCAAAAAATACAATCAAAAGATCATAGAAATGAGTAAGATAGTCACTGTAATCTCTTCTAACAGTACCTCATTCCCATAGCACCACCGTGAGCCCACTGCTCCGATCACCACCACTTGGCCTTTCGCCTCTATCTCCTGCAATACAATCAAAGCCAAAAACTGAGAGAAAGAACAAGGGAAAGAGTGAGAGAGAGGGAGGGAGGGAGAGAAAGGACGAACCAAAATGGGGGTTGTGGCAGCGCCACTTCGACTAGCCGCGCCGCCGCCGTTCAGACCCCTGGGTCGCCGCCGCGACCCACTACGACCGCCGTTGGCGGAGGGGAGCTAGTAGCTGGGTCTTAGGGATTTTGTTGAGACTAGTGAACCCTAGATTTTTTTCTCTGGGTACATTTTTTTTTTTTGGTAATTTCTCTGGGTACTTTAACATAAAGGCACTGTGTTAAAATCTGGACAATTTTTTTGGTGTAGGTTGGGCCAATGTTGAGGCCCAATCCATTTTTGGCATGTTTAGGTTTCCTTTTTATTTGTTTGATCCAATAGTTGGTGTATCAGTTGGGCCAATGATGTGAGCTGAGGTCCAACCCTTTTATTTTTAATATGTGTTAGTTGTTTTAATTTTATTTTTGTTTCATTTGTTATTATTTATTGTCTTCTCTTAATTTATTCTTTTGACCCACCATCTTGTATCTCTTGTAAATATCTATATTTATTATTTTTATTTGTCCTTTGTGAATGTAAATACTTGTTTAATTTCGTTCCCTAAAAAATAATTGGTTATTATCCTTTTTGTAAATTCTTTTAGATCCACCATCTTGAATTTCTTTTAAATGTTTAGAATTATTTATTTAACATTTGTAAATATAAATATTTGTTTAATTTCATTCCCTTTTAAATAATTGATTATTTGTAATTTTAATTATGCATTCATGTAAATATTAGTTGATTATCTTTGACATTAATAGAATAATATTTCTATCTTTTAACATCATTCAAATTAACTATTGAGTATAGTCATTTACTAACTTGATGGTATGCCCGTTTGTAAATATTTTTTTTTTAAATTAGAGTCATATATCAAACCAATGACGTTAATAAAATAACATTTCTATCTTTTAAGGTTATCCAAATTAAAAAGAACCATTGAGTATAGTCATTTGCTAACTCGACGGTGTGTGCTTGTGTAAATAAGAAAAATTCTTTAACCTTGTGTTTGGATGGAGAATTTTAGAATTCTCAAAATTATTATAAAGTTTGTTAAGTAAATTGTAAGTATGAGAGGAATTGTAAATAATAACCTCAAAAATTAAACATAATAGAGAAATGTTAAATTCTCTTTTAATATGTATCATTTGAAATTCCTCCCATTTATCATACAAATCCCTCTTATTTGTCATTTAAAATTCTTTCTTTTACTATTTTAACACATAAAATCTAGTAATTTCAATTGCTCCATCCAAATACAAGGTAAAAGTAATTTTATTTACCAATCCATTACATTAATCGAATAACGTTTCTATCATTTAACGTCATTTGAATTGAAATGATTTATCGAGTATAGTCATTTGCTAACTCAATAATGTGTGTGCAATTGCAAAAAAACGTTTTCAAAATTAAAATCAAATTTGCATAATTGGTAATGTTTATTGAATAGCATTTCTATCAATAACATTTTTTTAGGGTTCATAGTACATAGTATAGTCATTTGCTAACATGAATCTAAATTCTTTTCTTTAAATTAAAATATTTTCAAAATTGATTTCTCCATTTCTCTTTCCTTTTTTCAAAAATTAAAAAAAATAATCAATTTCTTTTCAAAATTAAAACCAATCTTTTTCAAACATTTTTAGAACTACGTGACTTTGATTTCTCTATTGTAATTGGGGTTACGTAGGAGAGAGATTTCTCTGTCGAGTCAAAATAAAACTTTCAAAATTTTTGTCTCATTGATTTCAAGTTAATTTTTCTCTATCATTCTTTGATTTAAAGAATGTAAATGTAAATAAATATTTTTTTAGGGTAAAATAAACATTTTAAAAGTTATTAAATTTTTTAACTGATGTTGTAGGGTGCTAACACCTTCTCTACACATAATCCACTTCCGAATTTGGATCTGTTGTTTACAGACCAATTTTTCAATTTAAAATCATTTTTGGATTTTCTAATTTTCCCTAACCAAATAAATTGGTGGCTACTCCCCAAATCAATTCATCACTTTTCAATATTTCTCTTAGCTTGTCGACCCGTCGTAACCCGGTTGCGACAATATTATTCTAGTATCAATCATGAAATAAAAAATGAGACTCCAACATACCTGATGATCATATATTTATTTAAACTCTCTAGAATAATTGTATAGGGAAGTTAAGCCAATAATTGAAATTTAAAGATAACTGGATATAAACCCGCTCGTTGCGGGGAATTTTTAATTTTTTTTTAAAATAACTAAATAAATTTAAAGTAAAGATAGTAAATGAAAATTCAAGAGTTCACGTGCATTTCAGTTTTTACAAATTAATAGATAATAGATGTATGAAAATTAATTGATCATTTTTTAAAAAATAAACTTATAGCTATAGAAAAATTGTATTTACTAACATCTTTGATGTAATATATTAATGCTTTGATTCAAATTGCAAGCCATTTTATAAATTTTTTCAATAAAAATCTTATGTCACGTGAATGATAATTGTGTGAATGCAATGCAATTTTGGTGAAATAATTTTTATTTTATTATTTTTAAAATTTTATACAAATAATACATTGAAATATATGAAATCATGAAAGAATGATTGGATTATATGAATTATTCTCATTTTACTTTGTGCTTTTATATATATATATATATATGTGTGTGTGAAAAAATGCACAATTTAATGAAACGGTGGTGGAAAAAATATAATAATAATTATATAAAATTATTTAGAAAAGAAAAAGCTTCAATATTTTTTAATAAATTAAAAAATAAATCCTTCAAATAATTTTAATATAAAAATATATAGTAAAATTTTTTTAATGTTTAAATAAATGTACGCTCAAGTTACATAATTATAATAAAATGATGATAGAGTAACATGAATGCTAATTGTAACTATCATTTGAGATAAATGCTAATTGTGTGAGTAGATTTGAGAGATAGATTGCAAGCAAGGAATATAGAGGTGAGACCTCAGATTTTTTTTTATATGACAAATATAGAGTTATGTGACATTAAATGAGTTGAGTTGTCAAGACATCATCATGCAACTCAGCTTTAATATATATAATAGATAATAGATATCCAAGAATTTTACCTGCAAAGAAAAATGGGTTTAGACACATAAGTCTACTGCCTATGACTTAGTTCTAGTTTGAATTAGCTTCTAGTTTAGGAAAGCTTTTCAATTGATATAAGTATTTGATTCTCCTTAAAAAAAAAATTCATTATAAATGTTTATATTTTATAGAGAAGTTAAATGATAGAGCTAGTATTAGAGTTAGCTTAAATTTATGTAGGAAGTTATTATTTAGAAGACTTCTAATTATTGTAAGATTATTTAAACTTTTCTTTTTCCTATAAGTTATAAGTACTTATTAAGAATTTTATCAAACCTAGTGTTTCACTTTTGAAAAGTTAATGATTATGATTTTGGCAAGTATTCGTGTCTTCTAGCTTTTGTCAAAACCATGTTTTCCACTTCCCATGTTTTTTTTCCGACTTCAAAAAAAAAAAACCATGTTTTCCACTTCCAAAACAAATATTTGCCAAAACCACCATTTTTAACTTTCCAAAAGGAAACCAGAGATCACCTTAATTGTAACATTCCAAAATTTAGAAATTTAAAATTATAATTAGAATACGTATAATTATATTTCGATGACGTTAGTTGTAAAAATAAAAATTTTAATATAATAATAGTAAATATTAATATAACTGTATTTATGATATAATAATATTATAATATTATAAATATTAGGAGAGATGTCATATTATTAAGATCTTAATCAAATTTGATTATATTGAATATAATAATATCAAGATTAATAAGGATAATCTTATGAGAGGGATATGTTTTAGTATTTGAATTTAGGATTGGATATTAAAATAGGAATAATGATATCACAATGATTAAAGACAAGGATTAATAACAAATTTAGGATAAAGTTTAATTATAAGATTTGAAGTTGAGTGTAGATGGATAAGGATTCTGTAACATCCTAATAATTTCTAAAATAAATGGATAAATAAAATAAAATAAGATTTATGTAGAAATAATATTATTATTATGATATTATTATGTTTCAGAAAAAATATTATTTAATTAAAAAGGGAGACGGGTGGGTCGGAGTAGGCCCAACCCAGTTAGATATTTAAATAGGGGGTCATCTATTTCACTCTAGCCTTCTTTCAAACGTCAGATAACCAAACTCTAGGAGGAGAGAAGAGACTCTACAAGGGGGAGGTGCAGAAGTGTAGATTGTCGGAAAAATCATGTCTTTCATCTTTGATCGCCATCTCTAAGGTATGTGGGAGTGCTTGGGTAGTGAGAGCAACCATAAGACCCTCTAAGAATTCTAAATTTGAGAACCTATCTGTGAATCGTGTGTTGTGTGTTTGGAATGTGTTTGATTTGATGTGTGCACGTGATAATCTTGATGAATTGGGTGATGGTAGCGAGAATAGTGAAAAGGGGTTAAATAAGGGTTTAGATATGAGGAACCATAATTGATTATATGTTAAATTTATTGTAATTCGTAGGAATGATTGTGGATTTCAATGTTTTTAATCGGTGAAAACGAGTATAAACGAGTTAGAACTTAAAGAATTGAGTAGGGATTGAAGAAGAGGGTTGAAAAGGGGCAAAAAAACGTATGAACGGTTGCGTTTTGCGACACTTACGCTTCTACTGCGCTGAAGCGCAGGCTGGAGCGTATTTCTCTGGAACTGCGCTCCACTTGCGCTGAGCGAGAGTGGAGCGTAGCTCTCTGGAACCCGCGCTGCATGTGCGCTGAGCGCAGGGCGAGCGCAACAGGCAGATCAACTTATTTAAAAACGTGAAATTGAGTTGGATGCTTATTTAATATAAGAATTATTTTGTGGAATTGATAGATTAATTGGATGTATAAAGTGTATTGATTGTGGCGTGAGTATTTGGCGTGAGTATCCTATGTGATGTTCTATGTTTATAATATTGTGATGTGATGTGAAGTGATAGAGTAAACGAGATTGTATGAGATATATGTGAATTGATGATGATGTATTGAGCATAGAGATTGTGTGAGAAATATGAGATATGATGTTGATTGTATTGAGCATAACATTTGAGATATGAGATATGTGCGATGTATGAGAAGCCATACATGGCCAGCATATACCCTAGTCCTAAGAGGGGACAGCGTGTTGGGTGACGACCATGATGGGAGACATTCGATGCATTTACTTCAAGAGGGAGTGTTTTCAATGCGAGTCATCTAGCCCAATAGAGGTGGGTGATGATGACGGGGGGCGAATGTCTTTGCACGGGCCCAAGAGGGGTGTTTAACTGTGCAATCTATCGGCCAAGATGGCGTTAACGGTAGGGCCATCATTGGTAACAACTAAGATGATTGATGGGGTGCGCCCATTGTGCGGAGTTCCAAATCATGATCCTTAGGAAGAGTTATTGCGCATGAGCACAGAGTGAACATTCATGGCATTTTATGATTGTGTTAGAATGTGAATTTATATTTATGAGAAATTAATGTGTAAAGTGTAAAGAGTGTGTCATTGATGATTTGAGAAGTGTGAATTATATATTTGTGTGAAATTAATGTGCTGTATGTAACGAGTGTGGATTAAGATGAGAGATAATATGTATGGTGATGAGTAATGTGTTGAATATAAAGAGTGTGAGTGGATATGAATGATGATGATCATGTGATGACATTAATGATGATGATTATGTGTTGGGTGAGGACATGGTCGCCTTCTACATTGCATGTATGAGTATGTGTTCTTTTCCTCACCGTACTCTCTGTGGTTATTTTATAGGTGATGAAGATGGCACACAATGTGCCGAGTATTGAAAAGAAGGGGTCTCACTATGATATATGTGACATCGGGACTTAGTATCTAGGAGATTATATTCTTATTTTGTTTTGTAAAGATTTGGAAAATTATTTTTAAGTGTCTTACATGACCAAGTGAGATTTTTAAGATGTTGATATTTTGATGTTTTAGCTTTGAAAACCGTTAACTTCACTTTCTATTTAAATTGAGTTGACTTTGAATCAAATGGCGTTTTAAAGTGAGAATTGTGAACCTTTTTACCCGACGTGAACTTTGACTTTTCCTTATATTTCAAATTGATGATTGTATTAGAGGTTGGGGTATAAGGGTGTCACATTAGTAGCTAATGTTTGATTAATGAAAGTACTTTGATTTTTATTTTCTTTACTAATTACCAAAATAATATGGATTTAATTAGTATATATTGTCAGCGTAAAAAGTTTTACACAGACATCCAATGATGTGTTGTCTTATCATTTAATGAATGTGACACCTCATGTGTTATTAAATTCAATATATAATGTGGCAGTACATCATTGAATATCTGTGTAAAACTTTTTTACGCTGACAGTGTACATGTTTTAAACCCAAATAATATTTTGGTGATGTTTAGTCCAACTTTTCTTGAATTTCTTTTATCTTTGAAACGAGAAGTCAGTTGACCAAAAAAACATTATTTAAGAAAAGTTCTTTAAAAGAAAAGAAACTTATTTTTATAAAGAAAAATTAAAATAAGTATTTTAAGACTCCTTTATGTTCATATTTTTCTCATTTTTAGTCATATTTATATTTTTACTGTATTGAATATTTTAATATTTTAATGAAAGAAGCTTTTAATACTTTAAACATATTTTAATATTTTAGACATTTTAATTTTAAGGTAAAATAACTTTTTTAGTCCCGATAAAATATTTGAGTTTTGATTTCCGTCCCTAGAAAATTTTTCTTTTAACCTTATAAAATATTTAAGTTACATTTTTTTAGTCCCTGTTGTTGATTCTTTGATTAATTACGAAATTGTCGAATGCCCATCACAGTCATTAATCTTATGTGTAGCACCCTAACACATTATACAACATTGTTAGCATCTTCAAACTCATTCAAAGATTGTTTGTGATATATAAGAAGGAGGAAATGTACAAAGAATTTCATTTCATGTCGGACATTAAATTTGACTTTTTGAATGAGTTTAAGGAGGTTAATACTCTTATATAAATTATAATGTGTCAGGATACTTCTCAAGTTTTGGTCACTATTATAAACGGTCAATAAATCCATAATTGACAGTAGAATAAATACCAAGGACTAAAAAAATAGCTTAAAAATTTTATAAGGATGAAATAAAAAATAAAATTTTTCTAGGGACGAAAATCAAAACTCAGATATTTTATAGGAACTAAAAATTTATTTTACCCTTAATTTTAATATGATGTGAAGGTTACTTTAATATTTAAAATATATTTAAATTTAACCCTGAGAAACATATTTTAACACAGTCTAACACAAATATACATATAAGATACACCAACACAAATATACATATAATTTAATGTAAGAGGATATGATTTAAACAAAATTTTTTATAAAAATATAGATAAATGTAATTTAAATATATTTTCAAAGAAGAGGGTATAATTCACTTTAAAAATAATTAGTTGAATAGTTATAGGAGGTATTTAGCAATGTAGTAGAGGCGTAATATAAGAAAGGGTATTTTTATAAAAATCAATATTTCTGGCTGAGCCAAACGCATGATTAGAAAATTCCACGCAAACATAATTTAAGATTTTAGTAAATTACCAAACATTTCTAAAATTTCAGAATCATGATTCATAGGAACATGGTTCAAACGAGGGGAAAAAAAAGACCTACCATACGTCGCTGAGATAAATTGCATTCGGCTCATGGCTCATGAGTAACTTAGTGCCCGTTTACTTTTGCGTTGACACAATATAAAATTAAGATTTTACAAAATTGAATTTAAATTATTTTTATTTAATGTATTTTATAAAACATGCATCATTCATTTTAACCATTAATTTTTAAAATTAATTTTACTTAACTGTAAACTAGACGACACTTAATCTTGAAGATACAAGAAATACGCAAGTACTACCACTACCACTATTATAAAGTAGCTGGGTTCCTGTGAGCCGGGAAATGTTGGAATTTATTGATTAGCGTAGTTTCCGCATAATCAAAGCATATAACTGATAACAAGTAAAATAAGTAAATCATCCGCCAGGAACAACTAATAAATCAAAGCTTATAATAAAAAGGATTAATGATTATGGATTGATGCTTAATTCTAATAAAAATAAGACCGCGACATATATAGTTTGTAATTCATTAATTATTTAGAAATTATACAGGAACAAACACGATTGCTATCATATAGTAACGAATAACTACATAAAGAGTAACCAAAAGAAGAAAAAAAGATTTTTATGATGTAAGAGAAGCAACACCCAATAAACCTCATAATACATCGCAAAGCCAAGCATGATAGCAGCGTCCCCAAAAATGTCTCTAAGCCTGATCCAGAAAAGTAAACTAAAATCAACCACATAATTATACGAGACAATCACCCATGCAGGAGGTGCAGAATTTAAGCCTACCTTGTTGGCTATATTGTTGGAGAGCCAGTCCAGTCCCTCATAGAGTCCTTCCCCAGAGGTGGCACATGTGCTCTGAATGTACCTGCGATAAATAAACCCATCATCATAATCCAATTATCAAAATACACAATAAAGATGAAAACAGGCAGACATAGCAGAAATGTATCTGAATACCAGTGACGTTGACGAAGAGAATGAAGACCAAGCTTGTCTGTGATTTCTGCAGCATTCATAGCATTTGGAAGATCTTGCTTGTTGGCAAATACGAGGAGTACAGCATCTCTCAACTCATCCTATACATTAACCAAGTAGATAACTAAAAGTTCTTCCATAAAATATAATGCATAAATGCAACAATTATGCCATCATCACTCATAAAGTCAATTGAGAAAGGCTGCTGCAAGAACAGAAGTATCAATTTTTCAAATCCCATGTCATTTATTGACAACATTTAGATTCACCCTGCACTTGGTGTCTTCTATTTACCTCATTCAACATTCGGTGGAGCTCATCTCTAGCCTCAACAACACGGTCACGATCATTGCTATCGACGACAAAGATAAGCCCTTGTGTGTTCTGGAAGTAGTGTCTCCATAAAGGGCGTATCTGTGAGCGCACCATACAAAAGACAATTAATGGCAAAAACTTTTAATCAGTTTAGCAAAAACATGCAAATAGTTTGCAAGACAAAATTAGAAGTTAATGTAATAGGCGTTGCGTGTACTATAATAAGGGTTCAAAAGTCATAGCAAACATTCAAAAATTTGGGAAGTGAACGGGAATACAGTAACAATTTAGCTACCTTATGAATATAAAAAATGGATGATCTACCTCACATATCAGAATACACATCTAGTAAATACTTTCAAGGTAACAAAAATGGATGAATGAAGAAAGACCTATGGGATGCATAAAAAGAACACATGCACGGATGAAGAGACTACTCTCTACACATGACTGTCGACAAGCAAATTCAACTCTGACAATGACAGCAACAAATAAATCAACATACATAAATACATACACAGGAATTCTTTGTTTAACATCGAAGTATAAGCCACAACGTGTATAGCCTTCCCTCACACTGTTAGAGGAAAACCTTGAAAACCACAATGGCTCAATATGTAGCTTATGTTCGTGTTGTGTGCCAACAAGACATTATCTGCTTGGCACAAGACCGTCCATAAGCACATTAAGAAAACAAAGAGATTTCAAGCAGCAAAATCTACAGAAGGGAGTTCTAGAATAAATTATTGAAGATTGCATGCTTAACTTTAAAAACCTAAAACACCATAAATTTCATAGGCAGAGGTGGAGCTTCTTTGGGGGTTGGCAGCTGGAACCCAAGAGTTTGTGTCTTTCTTGTTTGATTATTAAATTTCCTTAATTTACAGTCATAGATTGAAGGCTTTCACCTTAACCAGGACCAATGCTAACTCAATGGCAGATAAACTACAGAGATTTTATCATGCTCCTACTACCTCCTCAAACTTTTGGGTGGCGTTCCATAGGAATTCTTTATTTAAACTTTTATAATGTAAGTCACTACACTGATTATTTTCCCTCATATGGTTCAAGGAGAAATCTGAAACAAGAAGGATTCCATATATGTAGCCTGCGTTCATGTTGAAGTTAAGTTTGAAATAGAGACAAGTAATTACTAGTACTACCACATGTTCACATCTTTTGTTTCAGGTTCAAAGTGCTACATCAATGAAGAAAAGGATCAGAAAAACTATATATGTGTACAATGATTCATTACAAAATTTAATAATAGATTCTTCCAAAAGTTTTAACAGAACTTATAAGAAAAATACAAAAACATACAAGCTACAAACCTTATCTTGGCCACCCACATCCCATACAGTAAAGCTAATATTCTTATATTCCACAGTCTCCACATTAAATCCTGTATAACAACAAATATAAGCATCAATTGGCAAGTCCTTTTTAATAGCCAAAATATATACAAGAAAGTCGAATTCTGAGTGAAATCACATCATAAAGCACTAAATGTTCTGAAATTATAGAGAATACAATAGTTGGAACATAAGTAAAAAGATCAGCATGCAAAAGACAAATTCAGAAGAATACCAATTGTGGGAATGGTTGTCACAATTTCTCCCAGCTTGAGCTTGTACAAGATGGTAGTCTTACCAGCAGCGTCAAGACCTACCATTAGAATACGCATCTCTTTTTGGCAAAGAGCCGGCTAAAAAGTTTGGTGAAAGACAACCCCATCTCTTATTCCAACTGGATGCAGAAATTCATGAGGATAACGCACATGTCAACCAAATCACATAATCACACATTCCTCCATTGATCAAATCTCATTTTTAACAGTCAATATATTATAGAACTGATCTCATCCTAACTGGATGCAACGAGGACAACCTTATTTTCAAAATTCAGACGGAATTGAAAAAAAAAAAAAAATTTATCACATGAAACAGACGTCCCAAGTATTTTGAAAATTAAAAAGGCAGGGTTAACTTATTTCGCCAATCACCTTATAAATCTATCAAACAAATATAATAAAATAATTCAGTACGAGCTAAAATCTAAATGGAACCCCAAAAAATAGCGAAAGAAAGAAGATCTGTTAAATACAATTTTAAATCAAATTTTTAAAACAATAATTGCTTTGAAAATAAATAAAGTGATTCGGCGTTGTATTCAGCAGAACAAGGCAAATGCGAAGGTTAAGATCCCTGTGATTATTGAGAACGTGCTTGATTTGCTATTTGAAAATGAGAAAGAGGTTACTTGCAACAGATCTGCTGGTAGAACACGCAACAAGATGAAAACTATTTCAACTCAGATTTTGCACATACAAAACACCGAAGCAGAACACGAATGAAAGCTAAGCAGATCTAGAGCAAACAAGCACACACAGACAAGCAAAAATGAATACATAGCGAAAGCAAGCGCCACTCGCTGTCCATATGAGAAGAGGGTTACAAGGAGAAAGAGCGAGATTCAAGAGAAGAACTTACAAAGAGCAGAGCAGTGAGATAAAGATTAGCAAACTCGAGAGGGCAGATCCAAGAAGATCCCTCGAATCAAACTGCAGGCCAATGCGTTTCAGTTTTAAGTTTTAACATTTTTCATTTATTTATTTTTTAATTATTATAATAATACCCACGTGTAGGGATGTCAAAGGACTAAAAAAAGGAAAAAAATATATATTATATAATATTCTATAATCTCATATTTTATTAATAATATATAATATCTTTACGAGTTAATATACGGATATATAATATTTATCTAATTATAAATTAATAAAAAATTATGATATATTAATATATTTAATGAATATGAGGATACCCGCAAAGTAGGTGCTATAATATTTGTCTCCACTAAACCATTGCAGATATATCTACGGGTGCTTTCTTTTTGTCATCTCTTCCCGCGTGAAGAAAATATGAAATAAAACTATGGTTCTATAAAGCCCGTAAAATGAGCTAATTTAAGTGGGCTGGCCCACAAAACCCAAATAATTTCATGTTTTTTAATCAAACTCTAAAAAGTGTACTGCCGATAAAAAATCAAACAACATGCAAAATCTACATAAAAGGCTGAGTTACCCGTAAAAGAACTGCAAAAAAGTAGGGTTTAAGCATTTATTTTAAAATTTTTAATAACTCCCTAATTTTTTAGTCTGACTCATGAAAATCCACTACCCGCATTGAATCAAGCTCAAATTGTCAACTCTATTTGTTCAACTCAAAGATTTGACAGCTTTGGCATTCATGGAAGAATTTTATAGCACGTTTGCTTAGTCGTCTGAAACGTAACTTTGCGACATCCCGAAGTAAATCAAACAAAGAGTTGGATTTGTCGAACGTGGATTTGTCCCTTCCCAACATTTATACAAACACAATTTTAGTGACTTGGTAGTACCAACCATATCTTGACTTACGGTTTGGGCCAAAAATTAGGGTTATGTGGATCATATAATTTGAGTAGCATATTGTTATTCACACCAATTTTTTTTTTTTTTACTTTTCACATTACCCCAGTTTTTTACTTTTGAGGATGTACCAAAAATCAGGGTTTAGGGTTACCGTCATCCCACCATTTTTCTTTTCTCTTTTTAACTTTTTAAAATGCACTAGAAATAAAATTTTCAATATACAAATATTAGGAAAGGATCGTCTCCATTTAAGGCGCGAACGGGAGGTCCACTCCCTTTCTCCTCAGCCATTCAATGCATCCAACGGTTCTTATAATCCCACCATAAATAATCAAATTAACACAACGTTTTGTAAAATGAAATAGTGAGTCTCGTTCAAATGCGTCATCACAAGACACACGCTAGTGTTTTACAAAAAAAGAAGAAGATGTAGCTGAACAATCCATTAATTTCCGCTACCAAAACTTATTTTCATCTTAAGTAAGAAATTAAAAGGCATACATTGAAGCAAATTAGTATCACTTAAATTAAAACATACATGAAAATATTAAGGGGCCGTTCGGGGTGGTTGCGAGTTTTTAGGTTTTGGTTTTTAAACATTTTTAATTAAGTTTTAACAACTCAAAACAAAAAACTGAAAACTTGTTTTTATGGTTTTCAAAACAGACATTTTGAAAACTACAAAAAGTGATTTTCAGTTTTTGGTTTTGAGTTTTAAAAACTTAATTCCAAGTTTTTAAAAACAAAAAACTGAAAACTCGCAACCACCCGAACCAACCCTAAGTTTTCTTTTTGTTTGGCCAGTTTGTCAAGAAGCTATGGCCGGAGTGCAAAATGATGCAGAATTCACATGTAGTAATGTAGTTTCTGAATGGGTCAAACACGTGTATACGTGAAGATCTTTTAGCTTTATTTCTATTATTTGGTGTGTGTGGAAGGCTAGGAATTTCGCTTGTTTAGAAAATAAAACAGTACCTCCTAAGCATGTTCCTTATTGGAGCTATCAACTTTTTTCATATGTTCAATAAGCTTTTGGAGATGTCATTCCCAACTATGAAGCAACTACCTGCCTGGTTAAATGGAACCAGCCCCCTGATGTGGATTTTATTGCTTTGAATGTTGATAGTAGTAGTTTGGGGGATCCTAGCCCTCCTGGCTATAACGGTCTAGTGAAAGTCTGAACTGGAAAATGGATCATAGGCTTTGCAGGACATGTTGCAATATATGTTCCATTTTAAAAGCAAAATTACTGGGATTATATCATGGCTTAAAGTCGGTTCCAAGCTTGGGTTTTAGTAAGGTTATTTGTAAAATTGATTCACCGAAAGCTTTTAATGTTGTATTTGCAGCCTCCTTCTAAGTATCACGCCTATGCCTCCATAGTTGAGGAGATTCGAAGACTCTTGAAGCTAAACTAGACAATTTCATCCAACCTTTTAATGCATTGCTTTGTTTACCTGCATTGTTTTATTCAACCTTTGGCTGATACTAAAGTATTGCATTGGTTTTTAGAATTACTCACTGGCACACAAGCAGAGTTTTATGTGCTATTTTCTATTCATCAGTGGAGGGAGGCACGAACCAGAAGCGACAGACACAACCACGATAATGAAAAATGTTTTACTAAATATTATAATAATAGTTGATCAACAAATATTTTTCATGAATAGTTCAGATTCATTCAACTGCAGATTCTCTAGTTTTGACTTACGATCAGGTTCCCAAATTTTATTCTTGAGAATTGTGTACTGGAAATGAGATCTGTTAAATATTTTAATTTTATAGTTACATCATCAAATCTCATATTTTCTCTGTTTTATTTCTATGTTTTTAATAGTTTTATAAAAAAATTATATTGTATGAATATAATTCTCTATTCAATAACAATAAGCATTCGAATCAGGTCAAGGAAAAAAATTGAAAACGACCTTCTTATTTTGCTAGATTGGGGATAAAATTCTAAATAAACATTTATAGCGGATATCAAAGGGTATTAATATGATCTGTATAAAATGATATAGCTCTCCGAGCAAATTTTTAATATAGAGTCGATACCACGGCTATGGGATCACTTTCTTTCAAATGTGACACAAGATTACAAAATTCACCGGACAATAGAAAAGTCTTGGGCCTTTGATAACCTCATCTGCATTGAATCCTCTGCCTGTCACTTCTCCCTTTCCTTTAAGTACCTGCACGATTAGAAGGATTATAGGTTTGCAATTCCATATCATTCATCTCATCCTTGATTGTTTCTGTGACCATCCCTTGATTTCCCTCTTTCTGATCCATCTCTTTGCTCTTTCCCCACAAAACAGAATAGAGCCCGAAAATTATCAGGACAGACCCTATGACACTGAACCAAATCAAATCAAAATCTGGGATTAAAAACAAAACAAAACAAACCAAATTGCAGGAAACATATATATAGTCTACAATTACAGATGAGAAAGTAGTGCTTATAATTTTCATACGTGCCAACATATAATTTCTCATGAAGCAGAGCCCAGCTGACAACGGCGGTGATGACAAGCAGCAAAGGAGAGAATACAGAAACATAGAGAGGACCTTTCCTATCAATGGTCCATGAAAGGAGAACATACGTTAGCCCCGTGGAAATAATCCCCTGAAACCAACATTACAATGAGTACATTTATTACTAAAATAAAAAAAAAATATTTAATTCACCATAGTAAATGTTAGCTTAAGTAATTGAAGAAAAGAAACATATGGTATAGACAGTGGTAAATATACCGCATAAAGTGCAGAAGTAAGTCTCATAGTATTATCGAGTGACCAAGCTGAGACATTGTGTTCAAAACACAAGGCAATGGCCACACACTGAATGCTTCCTAATAAACACATGTAGAGGCTACTCGTATAAGGAGCTGGAAAACTCTTGCTCATGTCAGCCTGCACAGCCAAAACAAGTATGTATATATTTTAATTTAATTTAACAAACTCTTTCCACATATAAATTAAAGAAAGAGATTTAATGTATATACACTAAAAGTGTAAAAACTTTGTTGTCACATCATTTAATAAGTCAGTATGCTAATTAAACTCAAAAGAAAGTGGCAGAGAAAATTAAACAAAAGTAATTAATATTCAGTTAGAGTGAGGCTTACTTGAATTATGAACCATATTGCCCAAACAAGAGAACTAACAATTACGGCAATAGGGCCTAGAAGCAAGTTTTTTTCACTACTGGAGGAGGAGGTTGTGCTTTCCGTTCTGTCTGCATATCCCCAGTGAATTATTGACTCACCTAGATTAAGGGCCTTTCCATGGTAAAATGATAAAAGCAGGGCTCCACCCACACTCAGGACTGTCCCTAACACCTTCGCTATCCCGGACTTCGTCTTCATTCTCAAATACTCTTGTCTAACCATAAGAAAAATTAATACATCAATTACTAACATTGTTATCTAGTAGCTAGCATATATATATATATACACACACATAAGGCCTATATGGTATATCTGCATAGTACGTAATGTTATTAGTGAACATATATAGCTAGCTAGGGAATACTGACTGGGGTGGTCCAGTTTATTTACTACTACTTACCTGAAGAGGACTGCAAGGACAATAGTGAAAGCTGGGAGCAAATTGGTTAGTGCACATGCAATTGTAGCGGTTGAATATTTTAGCCCCACGAAATATAACACCTGATTGCCTGTAACCCTGCACTCAAGCTCAAATTAATCAGTAAGTGGTAATAGTACAACAAAATGTCAATAAATAAAAAGAGTTTAATGAGTATATACCCACGTTATAAAATAAAGGAATTTTAATGATGTATTGTCACATTATTTTATGAAATATAATGTCTCATATATTATTTAAATTCAATAAATTATGTGTCAACACATCATTGAACGATGTAAAATTTTTTTACACTCATAATATATATCCATTAATTTCTAAATAAAATACGAGATAGTTAATCTTTACCATGTTACCTTTTTTCTTTTAAAAAAACCTGTTCTACAACTCTTGTGCTTTTTTGGTCAGAAACCCAAGTGTTTGTTATATGCAAAAACTAGAGTCACACCCATTCTGGGTTATGCATTAGAAACTTAAAACAATAAAAATCAAATTTTAATAAGATAATAATTTTTTCTTGAGTATGAGATATTATTGAAGATTAATATTTTTAATGATTTGAAATAAAAATAAATATTTGATTTATAAATTACATATTAGTGCATTATTATTTTGTACAAAATGAAAAGTTAATAAAAATTCAAAATTTGAATTATTCTTAATAAGATAGTAACAAAAACTTAATATTTAAATTTTTATAGCAATTTATCATATATATACATCCCACTAGACCCTGGAAAATTAAAATACATGTTAAACGTTCAATAAAATATTTTTTTTTTGACGATAAGTTTAATAAAATATTAGTGTCATGAGATGGAGATATTTTACTTGACAGAATTTTAGAAATATGATTCTTCTTTTTCATATTATATTGATATTGATTCTAGCGTTAGATATATACTTATATAGAATAAATTTATTTTTATAATTAAAAAATAACATCAAAAAATTAAATTTAATAACTATACACTATTGATATAAAAAAAATTATATTATTATTCAATGATATAATATATGATGTGTCATATTCATTAAATGATATAACACTCACTATAATTTAAATTAGGATTTAATTGATATACACTGTTAGTGTAAAGAAGTTTTACACATACATCCAATGGTGTGCCGCCACATCATTTAATAATTGTGACACATATTATGTGTTATAAAAATCAATAAATAACATGACAACATATCATTGAATGTTTGTGTAAAACTTTTTTACAGTGAGAATGTATATATATTAAACTCTTTAAATTATATGTTTTCCCCTTTTTCCTTCACTATTCTTTTCATCATTATCCTTAGCGCTTATAACGTCTCATTTCCTTACTTGATCATGTATTAACTAAAAAAGAATAAGCAACTTTAGCAAATTAAATGGGTAGAAGCAATCAAGAATCAAGCAACCAAAATAAGCTTACCCTGTTAAGGAAGATATTAATATCTGGAACCCAATGCGCATTGTCAGCCGGGGAACCGTATTCCTATGGAAAAGAAAAAAAAAAAAAAAAGTGTAAATCATGATGCAATATTGCAATTAGAGTTTTCAACTTTTCTTTCTTGGTTTATACATTTGAAATAAAATGTGAAATTATAATTATTAATTAAAAAAATAATAAAACAAATTTTAACAGAGTGTAAACTCACGCATCCCTTTGATCAATTTTAGAGCCCAGCTTTCAAGAAAAGAATGACACTGACGATTTGGACCAAACTCTTCTAAAATGAATGAGACGAATAGTAGTACTACAGTAAGCAGGTAGGAGTATAAGAAACAGAGGAGTACTAGTATACTAACAATTCTCTAACACATTTTTTTTACACAATATTTATATTTGGTTAAAATTCATATGACAAAATCAAATTATGTGTATCTTACCCGTAATATATGATGGGATCCATATGACTTATAATAAAAAAGTGTGTTGGGTAACATTTTTTCATGAGAGAAAGAGTGAAACGTGTTCAAATGGTCTTTAATTAAGCTTTGACTCTCTTATCCACTCTAATCCACTTATTGCGATCCGATCATCATCTCTTCCCATAAGTCATCATAAAGCATGCATATTATAAGTATCATGCAAGTAATTCTTACGTTAACACAGTCAAGAATTAACACAATGTGTAGGCACAAGCACAATCTAGCTATTAGTAACTCAAGATGCAATAATAACAACAATAATAAATCATTATAAAAGTATATTAATAATCTTGAATTTTATTTTAGTAATTTCATGTTCTCTTCCTATGGATCCTCAGGAAGAAGGAGGAGCACCATTCATCAATTAATTAACTTCATTTTTCCATTGAGAAATTAACGTTGAATTTAATTGATAGGGTAAAGTAACGCCAAAAATAGTTGCTCTTAATTTTATTAGTCCATCAATTTATTTTTACTGTCAACTAAAAATTGTTTTAATTTTTCATAAAAATTATTAACTGACTTTTTATTATAACTCTTATCTCTCATATAAATTAATTTGTTATTGCACATTTATTATTTTTAAATTTGTTTTTCTTATATTAATTATTAAGTGCGGAATTGGAATTTAATATTTGATTATTTATTATTATTGTAAAGTGAAATTGAGAGACAAAAATCTTTTCTACGAGTACTTATAGGATATGGAGAAGAAAACAAAATGAATTAAAAAATAAATTGAAATTAGGTAACGTGGAGAAGTTAAATAGGAAAATTTTTAAAAAATTAATTTGAGTTACACGGAGTAATTCCAAATTTATGAAAAAAAAATTAAATTCAATTTATTTTATTTAATTATGAATGTGACATGAAATAGAAATAAAGTGACCACAAATAAGCAAACTTTTCATAATATGTAGATAAGTATTTGTATATATATATATTACCGTTCAAACCAATAAGCGAAGGGAGCAATGGAGAGAGTCGCAAAGATTTGGCGATAAGCAACAAGGACAAGAGGGTGCATCCCAGATTGTATTGCAAGCTTTGAGGTAATATTCATTCCTGCATAGCTCAATTGCACTATAACCATGACTACGAATGGAATGACACTATTTGTCATTCTCTCTCCAAAGCTTCTTCTCCGCTGCTCTGTCTTATTGGGGATTGGAGAGAACATTTTAGAGTCTGATTTATATAGGAATGGCACACCGTAAGTGGACAAAAAAATGAAATGTGGTGTGGGAGAGAAACGTAAGCGAGTGTGCGTGTATTTGTTGAGAGCTTTTTTTCGAGAAAAAACTGCATTATGCAATGGGACAATATAGCTGTACAAAGGAAGATACGTGTGAGTGTGTACAAACAAGAAACAACAAGTATGGGAAATCGTGCATGAAACAAGTAAGGGTAAACTGTGGTAACAACTCTATTTTAAAAGGTAAACACGAAAAAGAAACGTATAAAGAAACCCTTATATCTCATCGATTTTAAGACAAATTTTTTGGTAAACACTTTACATCTGTAAATATGTACATTTCTATTTAACGAGAGAAATGTTAATAAGTACTCTTATTCAATGAATGAATAAATTACTCTAACATCCCCTTTATTTTGTAATTCCAACACAAAATTCCTTCTATTTTTAAAATCTACCCAAAAATCCAATTTATCTAATTCTATTAGGAATATTCTGTTAGAAGCTTTTTTTATTATTTATTAAAA
This sequence comes from Sesbania bispinosa, assembly GCA_026901365.1. Classification (NCBI taxonomy): domain Eukaryota; kingdom Viridiplantae; phylum Streptophyta; class Magnoliopsida; order Fabales; family Fabaceae; genus Sesbania; species Sesbania bispinosa. Next base: position 407,160 of record QLOH01000081.1, read on the forward strand.
AATATTTTTTTTAAAATGCTAACATTACCCTTTTAAAAAAACAACTCAGTAATTGAATATGCAGAATTGATTATTGTAGTGACAAAATTGTATATTTTCACATCATTGATTGTGTTTTCAATATAAAATGAAATAAAATCTGAAATGAAATTGGGGCTACTTTTTAATTTTTATCCTAAGTCCTTGTACAGTCGAGTTAGAACTCATGAAAAACCTTATCGCCTGCAACATATAATAGAGTTATATATGAATTATTATTTCCAATCACAATGAACTTGTACAAACAGAATATGCATAAATAAGAAATGTTTTGAATCATATTTGATAATTTACTGGGCTGTCACGAGGTCCCGGAGATGTTACCCCATGAGGTCCCTGTTGTAATATAATTATTGTAGGGATCAGCAACTATTTGAAGCATAAAAATTAAATTTTTTTTCTTAATAATTTCAAGTCATCATAAATACCTTATGAGGCATGAAGCATGAACGTGAAAGCATGGACGGTTGTTGTCTAATTAAAAATAAAAACAATATTGCTATATTGATTTGTTGGGGTTCTACAAAAAAATAAAAGTTTGTAATTAGTAAGGACATTTTAGTCAATTAAATCTAAAAGATAACTTTTGACTGTTGACTAACAGTTTCATTGAGTGTATTATGGGAAATTGGGTTTAAGTGTAATATACTTTAAAATTTTGAGGGGTTTTGTGTAGGTTTTGAAAATAGAGGAGATTTTGTGTTGGAAGTGCAAAATAGATGGGAGGTTTGAGTAGTTTACTCTTAATGAATAAAAATTAAAAAGTTTTTATTGTATTAAATAGTATTTAATATTATAAATATAATTAATGTCGTGATTTCTAATAATAATTTTATTATGAGTTGGAGTACTTTTTATACTTCTTTTTAATTAAATTCTATTTTACTTTAAAAAAATAAAGAACCATTATATATACTCGTTAGTAGAACCTAATTGTAAAACATGATCGTGCAATACAATATACAATAAAAAGAAAGAAATATGAAATATAATGAATGATGTGATGAAGAGAAGTAAAGAGAGAAAAATATATTATATGAATTGTTGTATATTATAAATAATGGATCTCTTCTAATGGGATAAAAAATAGAGATAACAAAAAGAAGAAAAAAAAAGAGATAAAATGAAAAAAATAATAATAACTTATATGTTGAAGAAAATGTGTAAAAAATGTGAGAGCTATAGAGTGTTTCTAACATTGTTTCTAAATAAGTATATAATTAATATGTGTTGCTTTAAATAAAAGGGGTCCTATATACATATGAGATATTCCTTGTGTTTGATAATAAGATTTTTATATAAAAAAGTATTGTTGGAATAAAGATTCACCTTTAATTAACTTTTATTTATATTAATTATGAGAGACTAGTCTTTTGTTTACAATAATGAAGGAATAATTTAAAAAATAGGAAAAAATATGTTTTTCGTTTCTGTAGTTTCGGTCAACTTGGGTTTTCGTCCCTATACTTTAAATCCTTGGTTTTTTGTCCCTGTAATTTCTAAACCCCTAAACATTAGTCTCTGCCATTAGTTTGGACCGTTAAACCTGTGACGTGTCAATTATCTAGCATGCCACGTGTCAATTGCCTAGCATGCCACGTCACATGTTTAACGGTCCAAACTAACGGCATGGACTAATGTTTAGGGGTTTAGAAAGTACAGAGACAAAAAAACCAAGGATTTAAAGTATAGGGACGAAAACCCAAGTTGACCGAAACTATAGGGACGAAAAACATATTTTTCTCTAAAAAATATAAGCAAAAAGTCTTTATATGTTCACCGTTTATCTTTAGAGTTTAATTACTATACACTGACAGTGTAAAGAAATTTTACACGGTCATCCAATGATGTGCTGCCACATCAATTAATGAGTATGACACCTCATGTATTATTAAATTCAATAAATAATGTGGTGGCACATTATTGAATGACAGTGTAAAATAAGTTTACACTGTCGGTGTATATTTATTAAATCCTCACGATAAATTTATTTACCAATCAATATTTTTTTAATATATACATATATATAAAAGAAATGTGTAAAGTTGAGTTTGTATACATATGTTCAACGTACAAGTAAAATTATATATAAAAAAAAAATACATAACTGAATTATGATAAAAAAATAGTCAATGACATTGTATTAACGGTTCGATTGATCAAAATTTTATTTAACAAAAAAATATATTAAATGGTGAAACTCTATAAATTTGATACTTGGTGTCATTTGATCTTGTCTCATATATATGTGTGTGTATACATTCATAAAAAAGAGGGGGTCAAATTATACCAATGTAAGTTATACTAAATATTATACCGTTTAATAATTTTTTAATAGATCATTGTATTAAGTAATCCACCGTTGGATTGAAAGTCACTATAAATAGATCATACATATTATTTTACATTAGTTCAAAATTATTTGATATGTCATTAAGATGTCTCAAGATTAACGTCATATATACATTTGAAATATATGAAAAAAATCAAACATTTGATTATCAAGTTATTAGTGTCAAAATTTTACAAAATTTGACACAAATAATCATGATGGTAAATAAACATAATTCAACGGTTGGAATACTAAAAAACACATTTAATTTATAATTATCAGCGGTGTAATACTTAATATAACTTATACCGATGTAAGTTGAACCCTCCTCATATATATGTGTATTGTATAAGCCATATGTATTATTTATGAGAGGTAATTGTGATCAACTTGAGAACATCCAATATCATGATGGGCTAATTCTCTCCATGAAATTTTTTTTCAAGCGGACTCAAAGAGACTTTGTTTAGGGGTTAGAATGAAAATAGCAATTTTAATATTGTTTTTTCTCTCAATGAACTAACAAGTTTAAAGTTTTAATAGGAAGATTAGTTTTCAATTAAGTGATTTTTTTATAAGCCAAAGATTTTTATTAAAGTGACAAGAATTAACCGTGTGGAGGACAAGGTCAAGGTGTACAAAAGAGAAGTACAAAAAGTCAGAACCTACATATTGTTTATCTATATATCTATATATCTGTTAGAAAGTTAAGCTCCCAAGCCCCACGTGTCAAGTTTTGGGAAAAAAAATTTCCGCCCAATTCCTCCTCCTCTTGTTTTTTTTTTTTTTTTTCCTTTCAGGAGAACAACTGTTCCTTTTTTTTTTTTTAATTTTTCTCTCCAACAAAAAATTATTTTTTTTAAAAAAAATTATTTCTCATGTGTCATGTTTTCACACTTACGTTCTTTTAGTTTTTTCATTATCATTTTAATAAAGTGATTTTTTTATAAACCACATGGATATACACCATGAGACGCATTCCTTCTTCTACCGTTTTCTTTTTTTTTTGTTTTCTTATCACATATTCGTTTTCTTTTTTATCATTCTTATATTAAAATATTTCCTCTCATTATTCGTTCCTATTAATATGTTTAATTACAAGAGTGATATTTTTATAAATCACGAGTATCCTCCATAGGGGCAGTTGTGCTCTTACTAATTGTTTTCTTTCCTCTCCTTTTACTACACTTTAATTTTCTTTTTTTATTATTATATTAAAACAGTTTATCTCATTATTCATTATTTTCATTTATTTATTATCTCTCTTATCTATTCTATTTATTTTAAAAAAAAAAACACGGGAACATCCGTTCCCTTTTCTTTCTTTTTTTTCTTTTTTCCTTTTAAAATTTTTCTTCCCAACAAAAGTTTTTTTATACTTACTCTTTAAATTCTTTTATTATTTAAGATGTTATTTTTTTTTCATTTTTTCAACATATTTATCTCATTATTTTATTTATTAATAATTTAATCTATTATCTCTCTTATCTATTCAATCTATATTAAAATTATTTCTCATGTGTCATGTTTTCTCACTTACATTCTTTTAGTTTTTTCATTATCATTTTAGTAAGGTGATTTTTTTATGAACCACATGTATATACTCCACGGGACACATTCCTCCTTCTACCGTTTTCTTTCTTTTTTTGCTTTCTTATCACATATTCGTTTTCTTTTTTTATCATTCTTATATTAAAATATTTCCTCTCATTATTCGTTCCTATTAATATGTTTAATTACAAGAGTGATATTTTTATAAATCACAAGTATCCTCCATAAGGGCAGTTGTGCTCTTACTAACTGTTTTTTTCCTCTCCTTTTACCACACTTTAATTTTCTTTTTTTTATTATTATATTAAAACAGTTTATCTCATTATTCATTGTTTTCATTTATTTATTATCTCTCTTATCTATTCTATTTACTCTTTTAAAAAAATACACGGGAACATCCGTTCCCTTTTCTTTCTTTCTTTTTTCTTTTTTCCTTTTTAAATTTTTCTTCCCAACAAAAGTTTTTTTATATTTACTCTTTAAATTCTTTTATTATTTAAGATGTTATTTTTTTTTTCATTTTTTCAACATATTTATCTCATTATTTTATTCATTAATAATTTAATCTATTATCTCTCTTGTCTATTCAATCTATATAAAAATTATTTTTCATGTGTCATGTTTTCTCACTTACATTCTTTTAGTTTTTTCATTATCATTTTAATAAGGTGATTTTTTTATGAACCACGTGTATATACTCCACGGGACACAGTCCTCCTTCTACCGTTTTCTTTCTTTTTTTGCTTTCTTATCACATATTCTTTTTCTTTTTTATCATTTTTATATTAAAATATTTCCTTCATTATTCGTTCCTATTAATATGTTTAATTACAAGAGTGTTGTTTTTATAAATCACGAGTATTCTCCACGGTGGCAGTTGTGCTCTTACCAACCGTTTTCCTTCCTCCCCTTTTACCACACTTTAATTTTCTTTTTTTATTGTTATATTAAAACAGTTTATCTCATTATTCATTCATACTTTTTTGTATCATTACATAATTACAGGTGCGCACCCTTCCCGATCTCTCTCTCTTTTTTTTAAAACTGATTAACTTTCTCTACTTTCATTTTAGTGTATAGCGGCCGAAAGGTTGCTATATATACTTTATATATTACTCATATATTTTGTCACCACGGATAAATTTTCTTGTAAATATTTTTTCCCTTTGTATCGTAAATACCCTCTCTCAGGTAAACCAACTATTTAATTATAGGTTTAAATTGATTTTTTATAAAACACAAGTATCATCTACGAAAAACAATCAAACTCCTATCGTGCATGTATTAATATTTAAATTAGTAAATCATATAAAGATAAAAACATCAAAACACATATTTTTATCTTATATATTTTTTATATAATTTATTATTTAAATATAATGTTTATCTTTATTATTTTATTAAAAATATTTGATAATATATAACAATCAGCATCACCCATTCGCACGGGTAACTTGCTAGTTGAAGATCAAAACAATGCCCTTGCTCACAAACAGAGCCCGTGCAGAATACTACATAGCCTCAGCCCCTGCACAATACTGTCAATACACCATTCCCTGTAACAAAGCATATAATATAATAATTCCATTAATTGGCTTAATCTGATTTTAAAAACTATGCTTTAATTTAATAAAGCATCGATCCATGAAAAAAAAAAATTAGTGTGCACATATGTGAATTTTTTTTACACTTGCAAGATTAAATTCCCCATCTCACGGAGGCTTTTTAGATCGAATATGAGTAGTCTATAAAGCAACACACACAACAACAATCGGCGATTTTACTATATCAGTTTGTTTTTATCTTCTCTTTTTTCCACATATAGGCTAAATCTTAGGAGAAAACCACTGGAATCGGCTAGAGATGAAAAGGTTGAGTAATTTGTATGGGATATAATATTAAAAGAGACCCAAAAATGAGTATCATAATTTTTAAATTTTGAGACCACTATTTTTTGTAATTTATCAAAAATTGTATTACAGAGCGTTTGTATGAAGTGGCGCTAAATCAGCAAATTCTTGTGTTTTTTAAATGTATGTTTAATTATTGAATAATTTTGGTAGAAAAAGAATCATATCATTTTACTCTAAACACAAAGGAAGTTGGGATTCTAAATTTGTGATTGCTGATCGATATGAGTCCGTTACTATACTAGGAATATTTCACTGGGAACATCTCTGTCCCGTATTAACATCACTTTTATAACAAACGTGATGATATCTTGCTTACAAAATTAGACTTTGTTTGGGGAAAAATAAAATTATCAGTGCAGTGTATAGCTAACCAAAATATGAGCAAAATGCCACTTCTGTTTTTGTTCTTTTGTCTTAGGTGGGGAAGCTTTTGCTGCATTCAGAATTTCGAAGTAACCAGATTGTTGTGTTTCCATCCATGCCCATATCGGCAAAAACATTAAACGGGACCCACCCCAACTCTTGATAAGGGATTCTAAAGATGGACCCTATATTTTGGTTCTATGATAAATATTTATTATAAATAAGATAAATTTAATATTAAATTTTTTAATAATACATTTTATTTTATAGTAATAATATGTGGAGTTTCTCTTTTGCTGACCAGCCCTGAAATATATGCATTTAACTAAATTAAAACACAATATAATAAAATTATAAAATAAAACACATAATATAGTATGTATAATGAAATTGTAAGTTTTAGAGATAAGGAATGTGGGAAGAAAATTAGAATCAGTAAAATGGGCTAGTCCAATAATATAAAAAATGGGTTAGTCTAATCTGTAAAATCCCGCAAAAATGTAGGGTTTTGGGCACTTATTTTAGAATTTTGAATAACTTTCGGATTTTTTAACGCAGTCCGAAAAAACTCGCTATCCGCAAAAAGGTCGGATAACTCGCAACACCACAAAAAAAAATTCGAGTTACCCACAAAAGCTCACAAGAATGTAAGAGTTCAAGCACCTACTATAGAAGACTGACTAACTACCAAACTTTTTAGTACAACTTGATAAAAGCCTGTCACCCACATCAAATCGGGCAACGCCGGATAACCCAAATTACCAAAAATAATAAAGACTTTGAATCATGAACATGATTCTTGGTGGTGTTAATTACAAAAGACAAAAGCACTGACTCTTATTTATATTAATAAGAGACTTCAAATCCTAGTTAAATAGAAAAACTAACAATAACGATAAGGGAAATTTTAGGGTACCCTCTCGTGAGAGAGAGTTTTAATATCTTCTTTGATCATTTAATCAATTTCTCTCAATTTTTTTAAATGATCTTAGTATTTTTATACTTATAGGACAATATTTAACTATTAGAATTTGTATTTTTAATTTTTGAAAAGACTTTTTGACCCCTATAACTGTTATCATGTATTTTTTATTGTATTCCCTCATTTTTCACATTCTCATTTGCAATACACATGTGTCTCATTTAAAATCTATTTTATGTCTTTGAAATAATTTAGGACGGAGTACACGACTTGTTCCTACGTAATTTTGGCCTATTCAATAAAAAAAATGACAAGAAGGTACCAAAACCCTCTCTAACGGGAGGGTACCAAATTGCGACCCTAATTTTAGATTCCCAATTCTACTTAATTAAGGAAATAAATTATAATAATTATTAAGAACTGTGAAAACTATTCTAAACGATTTTTTTTATGTACTAAGGGCATCCTCTTGTTCATAATCATGGACTAATCATTTTAAAGGTAGAGAGATCACCAAAGTATGTACAATTTCTCCTAAACATTTTTTTTTTCTTACACATGACCAAGAATCGAACCATGTCAATATGCTTGAGAGACCCAACTATTAATCAACTGTGTTTGCATGGGGGGAGGTAATTGGTTAGGGTGTTCAAATCCAATCTAATGTATCACAAACCACAAAAATCAATCAAAAAATTGAAAATTTCAAAAATCGAAAAAAAAATTATTAGATTAGATAGTTTTTAGATCTTATATTGAAAATCGATTCAATCCAATTTAAATCGTACTTTTATACATATATTATTTTATTTATAAAATGAGCATATATAAATAATATAAGTATATAATTATGAAATTACTTGTACTAATATGTTTTTTTATGATTTTATCATTTAATATCATTTTAAAATTTCTATTAATATATCAATTTTAAATTAGTTTTCAGGCTTCATGTTCTTCTTTTTTATATTATTTTGTATTTATATTGATATATATAGTTTTCAATAAAATATATGTTTACTATTATGGGAAAATTTTACCATTTTTGTCTAATATTTATGGTCCCTTTAAAAAAAATCGAAAACTTATCCAATCCAATCCAATTCAATTAAAATTAGATCAGATTGGATTGGATTTGAAAAAAAAAACTGATTAGACGATAAAATGATAAAACTATAATGATTGGATCAAATATTTTTTTCCCCATAAAATCGATCCAAATCGAACCGTCAAGACGCCTAATTTTAAAATAATACTTTTCTTATATTCCCCCTAAAGTCCAACTAAAGTAGCTTCTGACTTGTCTTTACTCTCCAATCTGAGCTTGCACTTCAAGTTTGAGCCTCAAACTTCACATGATCATCTTCATTCATTGCCTTAGCTTGTGTGGTTCTTTTCTTGAGTCTCAGAGGTCACAAGTCTGTGACATTTGTCTAAGATCTTATTTATTGAGCCTTCTTTTAAGTGGTTCCAATGGAAGTGGTCTTGACCAAAAAATATGTTTAAAAAAGTTATAGTAATGATGAAGTGACTAGATAACTGTATGAAACATGTTGGAAAAACCACATAGAGAGGGTTGAAAATCAAAGATGGAACATAATTAAGTGTTTGTTTGGTTTGACGTTGAAATTGACTAAACTCAAGTTTGGATTTCTCAACGTAATTATTTTTAGCGTTGGAAACGTGAGTTTACCATATTTCAACGTTAAACCAAATATGCTTAAGAAAGGAAAAGAAGAGAACAGTAAATTGGGGAATTGATTTTAAATCATTTTCGTCCAACATACTTCGTAAAACGTGCATCATCTATCTCAACCATTCATTTATAAAATCAATTCTACTCAACTGTAGACCAAACGGACCCTAAAACATATTTAGCTGTAAACAATCTCTTTTTAAAAATTATTGTGGTTGTCATATCATTCATCCATTTACCAACGAAGACTAATTCAAGTGGTACATGTTTGATTTTCCTTAAAAAAAGTCTCAAAACTTGGGAATGTAAAAAATCATCACCGGGAGAGCTAGTCTCATCGTGATGTGAATATTCCCAACTCAAAATTAACTTCTCTGGAGTGAGTATACATGTGGTTTTAAAAAAATATCATTCATTCATTTGGGTTTCGTTTTTTGGTTCTAGCCTTCAAAGTAGGGGTGTTCAAATTCAATCCAATCCAATCCAATTGAAATCGCAACAACCGATCCAAAAAATCGCAAATCGAAATAATCACAAACCACAAAAAACCGAAGTTTTTTATTGGATTGGATTGGATTTTGGATCTGCCTGTGAAAACCAATCCAATCCAAACCGATCCAAAGTTTTCTAAACATTTTGATATATTATCATTATTGATATTATTTTTCCGTGATGATGTAAAAAAAATTATTACTATGCAACTATATTTAACGAATAACATTCAATCATGGGATTGAAAGTCATCGAGTAATTTGTATATTATAGGATAAGATAAGATAATTGCATGTTTTTATTATATTGTGTTTACCATAAGCGAATACTGCTATATGGACAATGGAATTGAGATCCACTTTCACATTTAATTAAGTATTTAAAGTTACAACTTATTGTTCAAGAAACATTAACAATTTTGCAAAACATAATTTTTCGGCTTTAAATTTGTAAATGATTAACGATTTTGGAAACTAGTAATGATATCATAATTTTGCTTTCATAACTTCATTTTTTTAGTTTATTTGAGAAACCGAAATCTAATCCAATTCAAACGGATTAAAATTGGATTGGATTTGGATAAAAATCAAAATTAATTACATGATTAAATAAAAAAAATCAAAATTATTGGATTGAATGATTTTTTACTCAAAACCAATTTAATCCAATCCACGAACACTCCTCCTTAAAAGCTTTGGCTGCATTAGTGCTGAAGCAACCGAATTTGTTATTTTCCACCGGAAACTGCAAAGATATAAGGTGCCTTAGTACGTATCTATACGTCCAATTTGTATAAATTTATCCGAAAGAACTTATAGAAAAAAAAATAGTAAAATAAAATAAATCCAAATTTTTATAAAATAAAATTATTTTTTAACTAAACTTTTTAAAAATATTTGTCAATTAACTTTTTCAAAATACTTTTAAATTTACAAGGATATTTTTTTTTCACCTTTTTGGTTGGATTCGTTTTAACATTTAAGTTCAATTTTTTTTTATGAGTTTTTTTTAGAGAAATTTATTCTGACCATAGAATTATTCTTCTAATTGTGAGTTATTGCTCCGACAATTTAACAATGCTATATAGTTTATTCACATCATAAAAATTTAATAAAAAAAATTATTGATTAATAAAATATGCCTTCAATTTGATTCCATTTTGTGTTCCTATACACACATTCCATGTTTTTTTTTTTTCAAAAATCTGTATGTTTGTAATTTGTGTTCTAAATTCATTTTGTATTTATTTTGTTATCTATTTCATCAAATCTGGGACAAACTTACACATGGAAGTTTTCCAAGGGTGTAAAAGCACTTCCTCCCTCTTAAGCATCCTCCTAGAAGCATATTTTCTAAAAAAATGGGAGAGCGCTCCCGTAGATAAAAATGTCTTAAATAATTTATTTTTATGGCATTTCATAAACCTCCTCTTATCTTTATAATTATGAGAACACAAAATAAGAGAGGGTTGACAAACGCCCTCAAAATTAATGCAAAAGCCCATTCATTGCTCATTTTTTGTCATAGTGACATATGTGTTTTTCAATAATTACAATTCAACGGTAAGAAGTAAATTTAATGGTAAATAAATGGTGCCATTAGATGAGTACTAAATGAACCTTGAAAATGTTACTTGTAAAAAAGGACTTAATCCTATTACTCCATATGCATGAAAAATTTAGGGTCTGTTTGGTTTGCATTTTCATTTACTGTTTCTATTTTCTGTTTCTTGTTTTCTGAAATTTTACAAAGGAAAAACTGGAAATGCTGGAAACAAAAATTTGCTGTTTTCAGCATTTCCAGTTTTTCCTTTGTAAAATTTCAGAAAACAGAAAACAGAATGAAAACAGAAAATGAAAACACAAAACGTTTCCTCAAACCAAACAGGCCCTTAGTCTCACTCTCACATCTAAAGGACTTGTTTAAAAATTTTCAAATTGTGGGTGTTGTACTTGGTATGATTTGGAAGTAGTTGATAAAGAGGACTTGCCAACTTTCACAATCTAGAGACAAAAGAAAAAGATTGTTGGGCTTTAGAGCTCGGCCTAATGTTTGGGAATATGGGCTAAGATTTTGTCGTGTCTTATACTTCTTTTACTTGTAATGGATGCTCTGTTTGCAGCATGGCAACTGTAAAAGCCTGGCAGTGTTGTAATTGGGTAGAATGTAGGCAATACAAGGTATAGTGCAATGATGTAATGGAATTGTGACATGTTTTTGTGATGCTTAATTTTGGTTATGTAAATGGTCATTTCAACCAATTATTGTGGTATGAGAATGTTGAGTTATTGACTGTTACCTAACATTGTGCTAAGAGTAATAGACAACAGAAAATAAGAGTAAAGAAACCAAATTGATGTGATCTATTTGATGGACGCATGTATAGGTACGTGGCTGTAGCCCTATTTTAATTAACTGCACTTCTTTGGCTTTTTAATTATTGGAAGCATAAAAAGACAATATGACAAAACTCAATTAACCATATTAAATGGCAGTGTTTTGATAATTAAAAAACGTGGTTAGTATAGCAGCATTAATTTGTGGGTATTGATGAGCTATGAGATTGTAGGTTGGTTCAATAAGTTGGGCTATGAGATGCCTTAGAAAGCTGATGTGATTGAGTGGCACGAGAGGGTTTAGGTGTAGGTTAATTAAGTTAGGTGCAAGCTTTTCTTACTAGTTCTACAAGCAAAAGTCGTAGTCCTAGCATAAGAACAACTCATGCTGGGAAGGTGCAGCGCAAATAAAGCCAATTTGAACTCGGGGGACCAACTCCCTCCAGATCCAGTCTTTACCATCCCACCATCTCTTTTCCCTTTCCCTTCTTCTTTCAACTAAACAACGTCACATGATTAAATTTTTCCACCATTCTTTTTTCTTTAATTATTAACGAACAAGTATTTTATGCACATGAGTATTTTCATAAAATATAAAATTAAAATAAAAAAATGATTTAATTATTAAGGGATTATTTTAACAATAATGATAATAGAGTAAAATATAAAATATAGATATAAAAACCTTTAAAATTTAAAATAATGGAAATGAGTCTAATTGATGAAATTATTGAATAATAATTTATAAATATTTTAATATATTTAATATTGATAAATAAATTTAAGTAATGATTGGAGAAAGTAAGAAAAGTAAAACTCTTAAAATTAAAATTGATTTTATATATGGTGATTTAATATGAAAGTTCGAATATGTATCACTTCAAAATATGTGTCAAACTAAGAGAAATACATAAGGTTTTATGAGAAGAGTAGCATAATAAGACTTATTAAAATTGTTATTTCTGTTATATGAAAAATTGTTCTTTTATTTTGTTATAATTAACTTTAGTTAGAATTAGTTGAGTATTCTACCATAGTTAGTTTAGTTTTAATTAAAATAGTTCTATAAATAATTGTTGTACCCTTTTTATTTTGTATTTTTTCCATTAATATCAATGAATTTTCTAAATATTCTCTTAAGCAACTTTTGAGATGATCCATGGGAAAACCCATGGTATTCATCCTCAATCTCCCTCTACTATTCCTCTGTTTCTCCATCTTATTTTCACAAGATGGTATCAGAGCTCAACGAGAAGAGCTCTCCACGCTTCAAAACAATTCACCGTCCTCTCAAACAGGGATTGCTAAAAGCTAGCTATGAATATGGTGGTTCTTGCAACGACACCATCATCTTCTCCATCTACCAAGAACTCTTGTTCATTGGCCCCTGTATATCCGCACTTTATTCCTTCTTCTATTTCAATTTCGAACCATAAGGACTCTGCAGTTTCAAGATCTCTTATCTTCATGATAAAAAAGCATAACAATTTGGCCTCTTCCTCTACAAGATCGGGATAGAAGCCAGCGCCAAATTCGTTCACTTTTGGGGGTTTTAGATCTCAATCATGGAAAGGTTCAAAAGAGGGCAAAGAAATTGCTACACACTCGGTCTCTACTTCTGTTTCTTTTTTAATAGATGGAATCCACATAAGAAAGCCAAGCTAGGAAGTGATTATCTGAAATTTAGCAAGAAATGAGCAAACCATTTTGCATTTTCATATCATTCCTCTTCTTTCAACCTCAAAACAGAGGTAGGGATGGACGAGGCTGGCAATCTCCGCAGAGACCAAGACGCACATGGCAGCTAAGACTGTAAATGAGCCGAGCCGAGCCGAGTACTTGAAGCTCAGGCTTGGCTTGTGAAAAAAATGGGTGGCTCAAGCTTGGCTCATTTATTTAAATGAGTCAAACTTAAAGCTTGGGCTTGGCTTGTTAAAGAAAAACAAAGCTTGGGCTTGGCTTGTTAAAGAAAAACAAAGCTTGGGCTTGGCTTGTTTAACTCATTTATAGCTTCCTTGTTTTTGCTTTTATGAAAATTTTCATTAAATCATTTTTAAAGTTCTTGAATTTAGTATTTTAATAAATATTTTACTATTAAATGATAATATAAAAATCAAAATATATTATTAATGTATGATATATATTTAAGAATTCTAAAATATTATATTTTTTAAAATTCATTATATAACTTCTTGAATAATATAAGAAATATTTCAATACTTATTTTTAAATATATAGAGTAATTATTTTACTTTATTATTTTATTACTTATTTTAAAAATAAATTTATATTTTTTATATTTTTTATTTATCTTACTTTACTTCAAATATTTATATTATTTAATTAATATATATAATAAGCGAGCTATTCACGAGCTCTTAATGTCAAGCTTCTAAGGCTTGAACTTGGCTCATTTAAATAATTGAGTACAATCTTAAGCTTGGGCTTGTTTGTTTAATTAAACAAACGAGCTTGATCGAGCATTTAACGAGCCGAGCTCAAATATTTCACGAATAGCTCAGCTCATTTACAGCCCTAATGGTAGCTCCTCCGCCGTCAACCGCCACGGTCTCAAGGTTCTCTCTGGCAACCCTTCTCTTTCCGTGATTGTGAAATCTGACTCTGACCTCACCAATGATCAATCGCCCAGTCACGCATGCGTTCCACGCTCCTCCGCATCAACACCATCGTTTGAAAGAGGGAATTACCACTACGGTGTACTCATAGCGCTTAAGAGCGAGGACTACGACTCCGCCGCCAGGTATGTTCGGGTTCTCCTCCAGATCGATGTGCAGTTCAAGAATTATGGCTATGGTCTTCTTCTTTCTTTCCAAGTTTTGTTGTTTTTGGTTATTCGAAATCAACAACGACAATTGATCCATGAACTCTTCCATTTTTTATTGAATCTCAACGCTCCAATGGCTATTGCTTCCAAGTTTTTCACTCCCCCTCACTCAGTTTCTGCTCTAGAGCCTGATCCGCAGCAGTTTCAGGATGATATCCCCGTGTTGAGTTTTACACCTGAACAAACTAAGGAATCCTTCACTACTAGAAAATTAGCCATTAGTGACTAAAATTTTGGTCCCTGAAATAAAAAATCGGTCGCTAACCCGAATTAGAGACCGATTTTGCTGAGTCACTAGCTAAATCGATGGCCGCTAAAATTTAGCGACCGAAATAGAGATTGATTTGTTAGCGGCCGATTTAGAAACCGCTTATAGAAACTGATTTAAAGACCAATTTTTTAGCGACTGATTTAGAGACCGTTTTTTAGAAATCGATTTAGAAACTTATTTTAACAACTAATTTGGAGACCGACTTTAGCCACCGATTTAGAGGCTGATTCAAGAAATGTTCTAAAGACTGATAAATCAGTCATTAATTCGCGGTCACTTGATTTTATATTATTAAATCAAATTTTATATAAATAAAAATTTATAAGGCCTACCAAAGTCAGGTTGCGGACGGGTGAAACGATTTTGGACTAATCTTGGGCCTGATCATTTATTTTATCAATATTTTGGGCTTATTTTATTTTCTCTATTTTTTCAAATCTAGTCGATAATATTCGAATTGGGCTATTGCACATTTAAATTGTAAAGTTCAATGAAAAAAATTACAAATATAAAATTACATATATAATTAAATTTTGTAGTAAGTACATCCAAAATTTAAAAACTATAATAGTCCAAGGCCAAATTAAACAAAAAAAAAATCAGATTTCAACATAAAAGTTACAAGTTTTTTACATTCATCAACATTGAATCCAGAATCCAAGTTCATATTTTCTTTTGTTGAGTTATTTTCTTAGTTTCAAGTTGGTATAATTGGTTGATATCAATATCAACTTGCGGGAGGTTATTATAATTTTTATTTCTATTATGAAAATTATTAGTTCTGTTATTTTGTTATAATTAGCTTTGGTTATAATTAGTTGAGTATTCTACCATAGTTAGTTTAACTTTAGTTAAAATAGTTCTATAAATAATTGTTGTACTCTTTCCTTTTTGTATCTTTTCCAATAATATCAATGAGTTTTTTGAATACTCTTTCAGGCTACTTTTGAGATGATCCATGGAAGAACCCATGATATTCATTCTCAACCTCCCTTTACTATCCTTTTGTTGCTCCATCTTATTTTCATAAAATGACTTCATGATCAAAAGTTATCTTGTATTAAAAAATGATGGCTTCAATTTTATATATAGGTGTAATTTTTTTTTATTGAAATATATTTTTCTTTTTTTTAAAGAGACACAAAATGACGAGAACAAAAGATTTCAATACCGAAGGTAAGATTATTAACACAGTGGCTTAATTGCACTTTTAGTCCCCTATTATTATCAATTCGTGATTTTGGTCTCCCTACTTTTTTTTCGCGATTTTGGTCCCCCTATTATTCCAAATTCGCGATTTTTGTCCATCTAACACATACTTGGGAGGTATAGATGGACCAAAATTTTGAACTACATCGCGAATTTGGAATAATAGGGGGATCAAAATCGCGAAAAAAAAAGTTGGGGAGCCAAAATCGCAGATTGATGATAGTAGGGGGACCAAAAGTGCAATTAAGCCTAACACAATTAAACAAAATAATAAAGAAATAAATGACAAACTTGAACATATTTTTAGCTTCAAACAAACTTGAGTGTTGATTATTGAGATTTTTTTGTAAATAATAATATTTTTTTAAGAGACACAATTTATTTCTTTCTTTATTGATAAATGAGAAAAGAAAATTAAACTTTTGATATCTAGTTTAGCTTTAGATCTTAAAGACTCTTCCAAAATATATTTGTATTGGCATTGATGTGTGTTCCAATGACACTCGATGTGAAAGCATGTTGCTAAATGTAGTATTCATTTGATTCGCAGTTGAATAGAATTGATTTTAGAAATCAATGGTTGAGATTATAAGTGATACACATTTTACGAAACACGTTGAACGAAAGTGGTTTAAAATCAATTCTGTAAAATCATTGTTTCCTATTGTAAAACCTGAGAACCTAATGGGCTAGCAGTTAGCTTCAAAACCACAGTGCAAATAATTTGATGTTGAAAAAATTTGTAAGTTTAATGAGAAATTTTATGCAAATAAATATTATAGAATTAGACGCAGATATTTTAATCCTAATTTTACAAAATTGTCTAATTTATCTGAATTTTATTAAGGACTAGTTGAAAGTGAAAAAATAGTAATTTTTTCACTTATTGATATATTATATGTCTTGTATGAACCCTTTTAATTTCAACTTTAATCGAGCTTTTTTGTGTAATGAAAATTGTCAAAACACATTTTATAATAAAATAGAAGATGATTTTCTTAAAATGATTTTAAGTATGTGTGTGAATTTTGCATTGAGAGTAAAAATGTTTGAAAAGTTCAATATTACTAAAAAGATAAATTGAATACTATAAAAGATCGAAGATTTCAATTTTTTATTCAAAATAAGTTTAATATTTTTTATTTCAAGATTTTTATATTCTGTTTCAATCCCAACGAATAAAATCCTAGCTCCACCTATAAATTCCACACACCCCACAAGTTTCATCATTTGTTATTCCCCTACAAACTTGACGAAGATTTGTCAATAAATCATTATTCATTATGTGCAACTAAAGAAAGAAAGGTGCAAATGTGCGGGGACCCAATCCAAGTCCTTTTATATTCACGTTTAAAAGGAGTTAGTGTGATCTAGCCAAGAAATAAAAGGTGATATTGGATTTGTTAAATTCTACTCTTATTCTTTAAATTTATTTTCCATACAATTAATTTTTAGACTTATTGTATAAAATAAAAATATAAAAAAAAATCGTTCGATGAATTTTATTTTGGGAATAAGCTTTGAAAGTTTGAGACACTCTCACAATAGTAGTGACAAGATGAAAATTGTGCCGTACGTGCTAGCCAAGTTATACGCCCGTCCACAGGGATTGCAAAATAGGCTTCACCTGTTGAGTTAGCCGGTTTAACGTACCATTAATTTAAATGGGTTGGGTTAAATATACTTAATCAAACAACCCATATAACCCGGTCTGTATAACTCATTGAAAAAGTGGATTGGTGAAAATATGAATCACACCAACCCGTCTTGCCTGTTTTTCAATTTTTCAATTTCCCCTTTCTTTCTTTCTTTCTTTTTCTTTTGTTTTTTTACAGATCAGTCTGTTTGATTTGACTAAATATGGATTGAGTTGAATTTTTTATTTATTTTTAAATTTGGGCTATCCGGTCCCGACTCGTCTTTTGACAGTTGATCACGGGTCAGGACGCACGAGTCGACCCATATTACCATCCCTACCGCCCCACCCTTGTCACACGCAAGTATCTTGCTTATTTAAGCTCATAGGTTGGAGGGTTGTGTAACGTGCTGTTCGAGTTATATCTCAATCTCCCTAAATGCCTTTGCCACACGCAAGCTATTTCGCTTATCTAAACTCATAGTTTGGAGGGTTGTGTACCATACTAGCCAAGTTATACCTCGACCTCCACTTAATTAATAGAGATGGTAATGAATAAGGTTTGGGGAGGGTACTATAGTACCCATCCCCATACTCACGTTTTAAAAAAAATACTGGTACCCGGATCCTTACACATATAGTTAGCAATTCTAATATTCGTACACTTACCGACTGGTTAATTGAGTATTGTACTTGCATTCATTATCCATAATTTTTAACCATAATATATATATATTAATTAATTAACACTATATATATACATATATAAATTAAATTAATGATATATATATATATATATAAAATAAATGTGAGTATGGGTAGGTTGGGTACTTGGGTACTACCCACATTTGTACCCATTAAAAATGCGGGTAATTACGCCAACCTGCATGACCCAGACCCATTTGATGTGTAATTACATTATCCATTGTGGGTATTTTTTTATTGATATCTATTGATTTTGGGTCCAATTGTTATCCCCGCCACTTAACCCGGAATCCAACTAGACAGAATCATAGAATCAACATAGATCAAGATATCCCCCTTCATTAAGCACATACTCCTATAGATTAGAGAAGCTATGTTATTACTTTGCCTCACTAGAGTCTTATTTTCAATATATAAGTTAGGATACGATTTTAATTGTCTTTGTAAGAACAACAACAATAATGGTTATGGTAGTGGTGGTTGCAAAAAAGGTGGCAGTGATATAAAGGGGTGGTGGTGGTTTAAGGTAAGAGTAAAAACTTTATGAAGACAAATTACATAAAATCGAATCTAAGCAAAATATGTTATGAAATTTTCTACTCTCTAAAAACTGATTATGAAAATTAAGTTTTTAAAACAATCATATAAAACAATTAGACAACCAAATATGTTTTTTGGGTACTTTAATAAAAAATGTTTTAAAAAATAATTAAATTAACAAACGTTAGTTCAAATTAATAATAATTTTGTTCTTAATATATAGTATATCCTTGACTAGCTAGAAATAAAAAATCACAACTTTTGCTTAGATTGAAAGTTACTCACAAGTTTTATTATAATTTTTTTAAAAATGATGACTACTTCACTTGAAAATGATTTTTAAGCTAGATCAATTTTACAAAATTAAAATAATAATTGATATCAAATTATCTATGTTTGCGAACCTTGATCCAAAAACCCGTGGCCTGAATATTTAAGAAACACCAATGAAAAATAAATTGAGTCAATAAGTCAATTTAATCTGCAAATCATTGTGAATTCATTACATATACATGTTATTCGTTACAAAGAAAGTGTTAGGTCTAAATTATCACGTGCTTTCTCTTTATTTTCATTTTCAGCTATGGTTGCTGCTTCTGTTAATTCTTTTTCAGCAGCCTCTTCCCTTTTCTCTTTCTCAGAAGGACCTGCAGGTGGATGTAAAATATTAATCCTTGCCACCTCTTCATCATTAGCGAAATCTTCTAGTTGAAATGTTAGGTTCCAAACACCCTTTGCTTTCTCTTCCTTTTTCTCTTTAGTGATGCGATCGCGTACATCTTTCGTGCTCTTTATCAGTGCAAAGAACTTCTCCATTTGCTGCTCTTCACTTTCTTCTTCATTCTCTAATTTCCTCTTCCTTCCTTCTCCTTCCATACTTCCTCTTAGTTTCAATTCACTCGCAGGCAGGAGATATATAGAGAAGAGCAAGGAGCTAGAGATATATTGGTTCTTATAAGATCAATAACATGAAAGTATATATGGTCACTCTTCCTTTTTTTTTTTTTTTCTTTTGCACTATTTAAAAATTGAATACAACAATTTAAGAATCGAATAATGTAGTAGTACTTGCTACAGTCAAGAAGTTTGGGAACTGCTAACTGAATACATTGCACAAAAACCGTGTTGATTGACTCACAAAATGGTAACCATCGCACGATTTTATACTTTTATTTATTGACCGATTAATGGATTGACAAGAATGACCACGAGGTAAAAAACAAAAAGGGTAAGGATTTTTTTCTTAACTACATTTTTACCCCCTATTTAGACAACAAATATTTTTTACGTGAGAAAATACAACTTAAGTCAAAAACATTTATATTATGGTGAAATTTGCTCTCCTAAAAATTAAATTTTTAGGATCACGTAAAAAAACTCGAACCTAAAACTTCTTTTAGAAAAGAATCAAAACACCTTGACCAACGCATGGGTCTTATATATATCTTTGTATATAGGTGATTTTGATTCTCACACTCAATTGCGTAGTTTTAGCTGCCGATAATTTTTAACAGTTTGTTTAAATGTATTTAAACATTTTTTAATAATGAAAAAAATGAAATTACTCTCATTAAATATATATTATATAATTTATTTTTAATCATTTAATTTTTTTTCCAAAATCTAACGGATAGTGAATGTTATAATCGAATCTGATTATTAATTAATCCTTCCACCTATCTTTTAACAAAATTTACACAATATTACAATCATAAGTGACTAAAAGTGTAATTTTATTTTTTGATATGAAGGATTTGGTTTGATGAGGCAAGGGTACCGTGGTAAGTTGGAGCACAAGATTCCTTGAAACCATATGTACATATTTTGCGTCATGCCATAACGTAATATATATAAATAATATATAGTATGGGTCATGGTTGCTTTATAACAACTAACGCGGCATCTTATGCAAAGATCAATTGATCAAAGTAATACTTTAGTTATAGGTAGGTCATCATGGTGATGGAGATGGACCCCATATTAAAGACTTATCATCATGGAAAAATTGAAGCCCTAATTGATTTTATGTGTCTAAACAAGAGCGACTTAATCAGAATAACATATGGCCAAGGAGATGGCAAGTCGTTGTCTTCATCATGTTGATCTGATTTTCTTTTATTCTTGAAGCATCCTTGCATGTGTTGGTGAAACAAGATATTTATTTAATACTGTACCATATATTTGAAAGAAGAATTGTAGTGGAAGCAACTTGGATTTTAGCGAAAAGCAAAGAACAATTTTTTTTTCCTTTATGGATTTGTTATTGTGAAATGTTAATTAATTAATAGGGCCATTTGAAGTCTAAGTAAAAGTGTACCTAGTCAATTTTAAATAATCATCATATCTTTGAAATTTATAATTAAAATTATCTAAAATATGATAACATTTTCTGTGCTCTCATAGTATTTAGTTTATCATAAAATGACTATTCCAAGAATAAAAAATTTAAAATAAAAAACTGATCTAAAACAGTTTTCTTTTGTTTTTTGTCTAAAAAAAAACTCATGACACTTAATCTTAATTTTCCCCCCTTAAAGATATATAGGCTTCTAGATGAGTAGATGGGCTTTTGAACTGTAGATGGGCAGTAGTATCTACCATGGACATGGTAATGTGAAGAGGACGATTGTACGACTAAATAAAATTTGGTTCACTCCTCCAACCTGCATTTTACAAGTCATTAAAGGTGGATGAATAATTTTATTTTTTATTAAATAGTTTTTATATGACTATTTGAGTTTAACTTAAGGTAATACGATTTATGCTAGTTTCATTGAGGATGTATCAATTTAAAATTAAAGGGAGAAACTTCTACCTGATACTATTAATTTGGATTTTTATTATTTTCAACCAATATTTTATAAAACTAACTGAAACTGGTTTAATACTAGTTATTGATAAAATGTGAATTGAATTTGATGATCAATAATTTAAATTACTAATATTTTTATATGAGGAGGGTTCAAATTACACCAGTGTAAGTTACACTAAGTATTACACCGCTGATAACTACAAATCGAATGTGTTTTTTAGTAATCCAACCGTTAAATTATGTTTATTCATCAAGATGATTATATGTGTCAAATTTTGTAAAATTTTGACACTAATAACTTGATAATCAAACAATTGAGTTTTTCATATATTTCAAATGTATATATAACGTTAATCTTGAGACATCTCAATGACATATCAAATAATTTCCACTAAAAAAAATGCTATTTAGTGGGGGTTATTTTGCGGAGGTTTCGAAAACCCCCTCAAATTAACATGACCTGTGGCCTATTTGAAAAACGCTTAAAATTGTGGAAGCAGTGGCGGTTTTTATCATTTTTTGTGGAGGTTTTTGCCCTCCCCAAATTCAAACACTTTTTTCCCTGAAAAAATTTCACCACTTCCCTCTTTTACCTATCCCACGATTTTTTTTCATCTATCCCTCCTTTAAATATTTTATTATCAATTTTACTTTATTATCTTTTCACAAAACTACCTAAAAATTTTCTTGAGACATTGTTGAACCCTAGCATTTTACTCTCCACCCTCTCCTCTTTCCTTCTTCCACTGTGTTGTTCCTGCCACACCACCATGCGAGTGTTTTAGGAAGAAGCAATCTGGGGTAGCACCAAAGAAGCATTAAAAAACTCTTTTCTTCCTTCAGAGGTCTCACTCCCTCCCTTTCGTCCTCTCTGTTTTCCTCTTACTCGCTTGGATCTCCATCCGCGTTCACCACTCCTCCCACCCTCTCCCCCTCTCCTCCCCAAACGACGACGTTAGGGCCAATCTCCACAGGTTCACCTCCTCCAATCCTTTTCGCATTGCCAAAGACAACTGTGGCTTGTTGCTCAACCCTATCTCTCTCACCCTCGCTTTTGGAATTTCAGGTACGAAATGAACCGTTTCCTCTTCCTTTAATTTCGATTCAATGTTGTGGCTCTGCCAATTGAAATTGTTAAACTTGAGAATTGTGGTTCTCTGCAGGTAGAACCATCACCTGTGCTTCGCTCCACGTCAGTGAAATTCGACCTGGCAA
This sequence comes from Sesbania bispinosa, assembly GCA_026901365.1. NCBI lineage: Eukaryota > Viridiplantae > Streptophyta > Magnoliopsida > Fabales > Fabaceae > Sesbania > Sesbania bispinosa. Next base: position 430,037 of record QLOH01000081.1, read on the forward strand.
GTTGAGAGGAAACCACAGACACCGTGATTGTAACGAGACTTTTGTCATTTGGGGCGCTGTAACCAAATTTAGGGTAAGCTCCTTGCTCTAGATTCTCTTATTAGAATAAACAATAAAGAATCAAACTAGTCCCCTGAGACATAATGTTAGTACCTTTATTTTGCTCTGTAATCAATGATGTGTTATGGTTGATTTTTCATGTGTAGTTCATGTTAGAACTGGAGCATTGCTAGGGTGTTGGCATAAACCTTCTGAGTAAATTATAGCATATTAAATTTTGATTCAAGCATTACATTTTTATCTTCATTGGCATGAACCTTTTAATTTTGATTTTATTCAACAACAGGGCAAATTGGCTATGTCTCGTTCCATTGATTGCAAGAGGGAAGATGTTGGGTCCAAATCAGCCTGTAATTCCACATATGTTTGATATATATTGAACCAGCAGCAGAGGCCTTAGAAGGGGTAATGATGGAACTGATTAACTTGCATCTGCTATATGATATGAGTATGTAGCTGCACTGGGAATCCTAGTTGGATTCTTTTTTCTTTTATATGTATAATATTCTGTTTCAAGCGTTTGCTCTTTGTTTTCTATTCTATAATTAATTGAGTGCTTAGATCTTTTAGCTTGTGTTTCAGTAAATTACTATATCCTGGATTTAGGTTTTTTTGCAGAAACTTCTCCAACCAGGTGGTTCTCAATGGCACTGTCATCATTGCTTATATTTTGAGTGTCCTTAGATGCTTCACACTGATATGATGCAAAACCATTAATAGTTCTGCTGTATTTATCTACTTCCTGAAATGTCCATTATCCAAAAGGTTCTCCTTAAGAAATAAGAATGAATATGATTGAGATCCTACTTGATATAACAGTTGTGATTGTTAAATTGTTTTTGTCTTTTTGAAGTGTGTTGAATGCACCTTCTCACATGATTTAAAATCACATGGTTCTATTTGACATAGCATTATCAGTATTTGTAGAACATAAGCCGATAGCTTTCTATGTTGAAGGGAATTTTAAGATATCAATTATCATAATATCTATGCGGTTTTTGAAGCTATGGACTTTACACCCCATAAAAAATTGTATTTGAAATCAGTAATTTTAGTTGCATATAATCTTTTAATCAAATTATTATTGCTTATGTTGATTTTTTTTGTGATTTTATGAACCAAACGAACCAATACTCTTTTAGCTTAATGATATGGTCCAAGTGAGATGAGCAAGAGTTGATGTTTCACTAATACAAAAAGGGGCTGATCGTCCTCTCTGTCTTCATCAGATTGTTCATCAATACTACATATCCATTAATTGTTTTAGGGTTTCAGTAACATTATTTTCTATGCATTAATTATATCCACATGTGTTTATAAAAGCAATTACTGAAGCAAGGGAACCTAAAGAGGTCATATGTAACGCTGTTTACAAGCATGGAATTGATTTGTTAGTAATGCCTGATGATCACTCTTGCCCCTTAAAAAGGTTCGTTTGACTTGAAATTTCCCTATAGTATTATGACTATATGATGTGAATATCCTAACAGGGTAACAAAACCACATTTTGTGGTACCATCAGAGATAAATTTACTTCTTCATGTAATGTCTTTTGGTGTAAACCATAGCTATCCTTATTACCAGGGACAATCCTATTCGGGGCTTAGTCACAGTTAAGGCCCCTCACAGTTAATGTCTGATAACATATTATATTATAACATATTATATTATAACCTGTCACATTGCATAGTCATATATAACCGAATGGTTGAAAATACCATTTTTAGTTTTCGTGCCATGTCTATTTGCTTAGTGCTTTAACATTTGGTGAAAATTAAATAACAAATTCCATATATCCCAAAAATACTATTCAAGTGGCACGTGGACATTCCAAACTTGGCAAGGTAATTATAGGTTTATGCCACGTTGATAAGCAATACATTTGTAGGAACTAGCTATATTGATTAGTTTATAAACAGTGCAGGCGCAGAAAAGTAGCAAGTTTTCACTTTCCAAGGTAATTAATTTTTCTTTTTTATATTTATTAAATTAATATAGTTATCTCAAATAAAATATACTTTGTGTATATAAATGCACCAACCTGGGTAATTGTTATCATTGTTGTTAAAGTGAAGGTGATAGATCAATTACTTGGAGCATGTGTTATGTCAAGGAAAAAGGAAGCATTGTCAAGGACATAGAATGTGTGAAACGTGTATAGCAGACTATTTTTTTTCTTTGCCAAGGTAATCATTTTTTAATGTTGCATGTGTTAACTTGTATCAAACTTAGCCTCTGGAATATCTTATACGTGACACATTGAATCATTTATTATTATGAGCTTTGAAATTACACTTGAACTATAGTAAACTAGGATCTGTATGCACATTTTTTATCTCTAAATTTACTAATATTATGTTACTTTTATTTCAGCTATTGGAAGTAAACCAGATTCGCATAAATGCTAGAAGATCATCTGGTAGTAGTAACTTGAACGATTTATGTTTAGTTTGTTATGGGTATTCTTATTATGCACAATTTAAGGTATTATGGATTTTCATATTTCAATGATATTGTAAAATTTATGTTGGATGGATCTTTTTTAGTTTTGTTATTGATATTTGAACTATGTTTATGTTATATTGAATATTTTGCAATAGAATTATATTTTGATTATGTGAGTATACCTATAACCTTTTTTTCTAACTTATAGGTTAAATGTAATTTATAAAAAAATTCAAATATGCTGAATATTAAAAAATATCCATCATTCAAATTATGGTGGTTATAAAATGCCACATAATGAATAGAAAACCTCCTGAAATCAGATGGGTAAAAGTGTTATGCAAAACTCCTGCAATTTTTTTTTTTAAAAAAAAACCTATGCAGATAGAGGACGGCAAAATCCCCGTCAAAAAAATTGTCGCAAAATAATAGAGGTTGCGGAGGTTATTAAAAACTGCTTAAAAAAGCTTGTGGCGAACGTAATTGCGACATTTTTTAAAATCGCCGTAATTCATTTTGAGGAGGTCAAAACCCTCCGCAAAATGAAAAATAAACCCCCGCAAAATGACAAATTTCTTGTAGTGTTCGGATTAATGTAAAATTTTATATGTATAATTTATATGATAGTAATTTTCAGTCAAACGGTGGATTACTCAATCCACTGATTCATTAAAAATTTATTTAGCAGTGTAATATTTAATGTAACTTACTAATTTGAACCTTCCTCTTTTTATATTATGGAGCATGTGGGCCATGATCCAACCTAGAGAGACCTATATGTGAAGATGGTGGTGACCACTAACATTTATGCTTGCATCAGGGGAATGGAATCAGATTTATGTCCATCATGCGAGTAATAATAGGGATGGTATCATACATAATACATATCATATATGCAAGAGTAACTCAGCCAGATTACTGTGACCCTAGCCCCTACATTGAAATGGAAGTGAGGACGGTATGTGCATTTAGCCATATTTTTGTCTTTCTACCACAAAATATAATTAAAACAATAAGAAAGTGCATGGACGAATCCAGAAATAGTTTGAAGGGGGCTAGAATCATTTAAAGGGGATGTAAATGTATAGATTATATAAATAATATTATTTTAAATTTTTTTATCAAATCAAATAGAAAAAAATAAAAGTTAATTTATATAAGGGTTAAATATATTTTTAGTGTCATGAGATATAGTCGATATTTGTTTTTAATCCTTGTAATTTAAAACCAGTGGATTTGATCCTTCAAAAAATGAAAATACCCCTTTTAAATCCTTATTGATAAAAATTTGTAGTTGATCTGTTGCAAAACTCTTGAATAAGGACTAAATTGATGTATTTTTAATTTTTGAAGGACTAAAATCACTTGTTTAAAATTACATGGACTAAAACCAAATTTTGACTATATTTTAGGGACTATAAACGTATTCAACAATTTATATAAATATGAAAATCATCAGTAAAAAAACACAACTTAAATATAAGAAATAACTAAAAACAGATAGTATATATTTTTTGGTGAGTGAAAAATATATAACACATATATTCTTGTTGAGGAGGGTGAAAGCTCCCACTTACCCCCTCTAGATCCATATCTGAGGAAGGGAATATTTTGACTTTGATTTACAATGAGTAAAATCTTTATAATAATAAAAGGAAGGAAGCCTGTAACTCATTTTCCCCGCCAAATTAAGGGTATTTCTGTCATTAACATTTAACCTTTTATTTCCTCACGTTTTTTGAAACATTGTTTAGAAAGTAATCTGTATTAATTAGAGGTTTCCATTTCCCGTGCTGCAATTAGGTGGCAGTAATAAATACGCACAAAACCCTATTGTTTTTTCTTTCAAATTTTAAATATAAAGTTGAAATCATTCCCTTTTTATTTTTTCCCCTCATCTCTTCCCTCCTTTCTGTGCGACACCTCCTCTCTTCTTCTCCCTCTAATCCTGCTGAATTTCCTACATTTATGTCTCTCTTTCTCTGTCATTTCTCTTTCTCCTGAAATATTTCTCTGCGTGGTAATGTTTTTTTCCTTCCAAATTTGTTGTAAAAAACACCATCTTTCCCTATCCCTTTTCTTCCATGCGGCTGAGGTGGTTGCATGCTATTGTAGGGGTCGGGTTTAGCCGCGATTGTGGCCAGATTGGCGGTGACTGAGTCTGGCCGTGGCATTTGAGGTAACGGTGGTCATGATGGTGGCCAACGCAAGTGGGTTCACTCTTCTCTCTATGTCTGTTTGTTTCTGTTACTTAATGAGACTGCAGTTTTCCTTTTACAGGGAGATGGTTGTGGTGGGGTGCGGCCTGCATAGAGGTGGTGGCTTGGTGCTGCGGCGTTAGGGTCTGTTCGTGGGATCAAATGCGGCGATGGCCATGACAGAAGGGTTGTTGTTTCACCCCGGTTCATCCCTCATTTTTTGCATCTTACTTTCTCATTTGATTTTTTTTTTTAGCCTTTGGTTCTACGCACTACATCTTTCTACATTTCTAGACGCCCTCTCTCTATGACAATATTGTGCTTTTTGAAAAAATTAAAAAGAGCAATGGTCTGCATAACAATGACTATTAGGTTATGCTATAAGCTCAATCCTATAGCTCTATGTTTGTACTCTTTCCTATTGATTAGAGACCTAATATATATTACTCATTGTGGTAAGTTTCTTTACTGCGTTCTATTTCCTTTTTTTTCTTTTCAAATTTCTCAATAAATTCATAATAGTTGTTTAACACTGCCTTGCTTGAATTTTTTTTTTCATTCTTATTGGAACCGAAACATATTACTCTTGGCTTTTTTGTAATCCTCATCCTCAAAGAAATCAACTGCTGATTTATCTGTTTTAAATCATATTTTAATATCTCTTTCAATGGTGTCCTTAAAAGTGATTTAGATCATAGAACAACATGATTAAACTATTGTTGATGTATTTATCTCTGGGAAGAATGGTTATTTACTCTGCTGGGTGTTTATATGTGATAATATATGTTATCTGTAGGTATATAGTTTGTCTCTACTGTTAAAATGCTATCTTTTTTTTTACACTCCAAAAGGCCATAGGATAAAATGATTTGAGATTTTAAAAAAAAATGTCAAATTGCACATACTTTCACGTTTGTTGACTTGCTTCCATATTGCCAAGTACATGCAAGAATTCCCAATTTTGGGTGCTAATTAATCTTGGTTGTTTCCAAAAGGACAAAAGGAGCAAATCTGAATTCAATGGTTCAAATCAAATAAGACAGTGCAATCTATCTTTGATTATGTTTAGGTAAAACCTCTATTACTAATCTCATCTATTTATAAGGGTAAAATGTTTAATATCAATGTCTATCTTATTTTGTGTTTTTTCTTTGCTAATTTAATTTATCTTTTTTGTATATCAGTATTTCTCTACAGAAGTTTGGAATTGAAATGAAAAAAAAAGGAAAGGTAAGATATATTTGTTTTCATGGAAAAGCCAATGACACTGGCCAAATTTCATCCTCCCTCTTCTCTCTTTTCCTCCCCTATCTTCTCTTTTTTTTTTCTTTTTGCTTTTTCTAATAGTCTCTGTTGAAGAATCAGGCGGTGGCTTCTACGGTGGTCGTGGCTCCAGCAGTATTGAAGAATCAGCCCCAAGGTTAATATTTAGATTGATGCTGTAACTATTATTTATATCTCCATACTTTATAGATGAATTATATATTTTGGGTTATTGAAAGTGATTTTTTGTTAAACCAATAGAGACATATTTTGATTGCATCTGAAATTGGTTTCCAATTTTTATAAAATGGATAAAAATATTATAATTCTCTTTTGATTTTTTGGTTAAATCAATAAGGACTGATTTTGATTGTCTCTGAAATTACTATAGTTTAATATTCTTATAAGATGGATGTTATGACACCAAATCATTCTATAAAGATCAATATGAACTTTCTGATGTTTTGATCCAGTGATTACCTCATTCTTCAACAAGTCTTGCAGTAAGAGGGAAGACTTGCAATGGGGACATGGTGATGGCAGAAAAGATGGTGCCGTTGACGACAGGGTGGGTGGTGGTGTTGCACCTCGGATGCGTGTGGTGGCACCGTGATTGAACGGATTGGTTCCTATCTGTGATACACTATTATTTCATTTGGTCATTTGTTTTCAAAAGCTTCTATTATCATCTCTGGATTGGGTTTCAATGGCTGGACTGATTCCACTCCACCAAAGCCACGTTGGGATAGAGCAAAAAATGTTGATATATTAGGAGTTAGGTATGCAAAGAGCGCAGTTGTGATTCCAACTAAGTGGGATATTTAAATTTAAATCTCTGAACTAAGCACCTAGCTTGGCCATTGTGAGTTTCTTTCCTTTCAATTTTTTTTTTGTGCACAGGTGTCTCTGCTTAGCTAACACTGGAATATAAACATACTTTTATTTTTAATCATGAAACTTAATTTAGGGTCCTAAGTCCTAACTGCATAATTTTCAAGTTCTGTTAACATTTTGGTAATTATACTTTTTACATGGTTATTTGTATGGTTTTTAATTAGTTTGTATCCAGGATTTGTTGTACCATATTAAAGTAATTAATCTCTCTTCTTGAGTTGTATAATATATATTTTGTTTCCAATTGATGTACTTTACCTATTTACCTTTCATAAGGGCCAATGAAGTAATAATGTAGCTATTTTGTGTTTTGATAGATCGATGTTTATGAGAGACTAATTCAGAATGGGAAGAAACCGGATCTGTTTCAGTTACTTGCCACACATTGTTAGTGCTATTTGGCATGAGTGCAAAACATTATTTGCATTTTAAATTGATTTTTTTCTAATAATACTACTGTATTCGGCATCCGCATTACTATTACTTCAAGCTTATTTGCTATCTTTGTAAATGTATGTGTAAATTTTTAGAAAATAGATAAACAGTCGTTAAATTGATCATCACTGAGCAGTTTATGATGATTGGTGTTTTTAAATGAAAGTTAATATATTGTATGGTCTCATTAAACTAAAATAGACCCTAAATAACAATTGCTATAACTCTTTAATAAATACATAAAATTGTGCATTATATCTTAAACATTTTAGATAATATATAAATATTTAAAACACATTTCCAAGATTATCACTAAGTTCATATTATAAAACGATTTTGTGTTGATTATATATAAATAAGAATTTTTTATTATTTAAAGTATAAAATAAGAATATGTCACATGAGAATGAGAATAAACATTTCGATTGAAAATTCATCAATATCTAAATTTATAAGGTAAAATTTATACTTCGATTCTTTTTTAATATCAATGTGTGTTGATTGTAAATGTTATGTTTTTGTTTTTTAGTTTAAGTATTTTTTAAAAATTAATTAATAATAATAAATTACTTTTTTAATTGAATTGTAGTTTTATTGATAGAAGCTTTTTTAAATTTTCTTATAAATTGTTTTATACACCATAGGGGTATAAATCTTTACAAAAAAAGTTTATCAATATTTAAATGTTATAGTATATAGATGGTAAGAGGTAAAATCCTATTTGAGTTCAGACAACATCTGTTTTGTTAATGGATAATTAGATACACCGGATGATGTTCATATCCCTGAATTTTTTAACACTGTAACTACTTTTAGACTTTCAAAAAGATAAACTTGAAAATAATTGTGCCTATTACATTGTTGATAAATATACATCAATATTTCTTTTGGGTTGAGTAATTAATGGAACTCAGACTCATAATTGGGTACATACAGGGATGTCAACAGGGTGAGGGCAGGTAATGTATTACCCGTGTCTATACTCGCTAAAGTTTACGGGTACCCATGCAGGTAGCATGGTATACATAGGTATTCACAAATATCCATTAATATTTAATAATTCAAAATTTTATAAAAAGAAAAAAATGTCATATAATATATCATAATATTATATAATATCATTACGTATTAATATATTAAATATCATTATAAGAAAAATAAAAATTAATTTTTATATCATAATAAAATAATAATAAAATTTAATATTTTAATATATTTAATAAAAAATATTTATTTTAATGAATATATGGGTACTCATAGTGCGGGTAGTATAATATTTATCCTCACTCATTTATTAAATATACAGGTATATGGGGATGCATGTCATCCTTACGTACATAAGCTTTTCATCATGCAATTGTTCAACTATTATGACATTTTTGTAAAAGATAAATTATTACTATAGTTACCTTATTAAATTACATATGTTCATCTTTGTATGATTTTATTATAAGTAATTTGAATTTTTTTATGAAATTCTACATAGCAGCTCATATTGCAAATCTTATTTGTTAATTTCTATATTTCTATATAAGTTTAGGAGATGTAGGTGTGCTTAAAAATTTGAAATACAATTATACTTTGTAATATTAAATAATACTTAATATTAATATTTTTTAAATTGTATTCTTAAATAATTTTATTGGTATGCTAATGAATATTTATTTAATCATTTATTGAGTTTTCACATATTTATATATATTTTATTAATATATATTATATTTTTACTAGAACAAGTACTTTGCTGTCTAGTTGATTCTAAAATCAATGACTAATGAAATTTGAAAATGAGTTATGTACACGAAGAACGTTTGATTTACCAAACCACTAACCAAACAAACATTTATAGTCCATTTGGTTCTGCGTTTGAATAGTACGAAATCATGATTTTGTAGAATTGATTTTAAATCACTTTTGTCTAACGTGTTTTGTAAAATGTGTATCACTCATCTCAACCATTGATTTCTATAATCAATTCTACTCGGCTGTAAATAGGGGTGTTCATTGGTTCGGATCGATCCGATGAACCCGACGAACCAAACCGAACCATTCAAATTGGTTCGGATTTTTTCTCATTCGGGTCCGAACCGAACCAATTAGAACCGAGGTCTATTGGTTCGGGTAACGGGTTGGGAAATCCAAACCCGTTACTCGAACCGAACCGAACCAAACCAAACCCAAATATATAAAAGAAAACGCATTTTTTTACGGTTAGTGTTTATGATTTTCTTGATATCAAGATATTTGAGGACTAATTTTCCTATGATCTTTAATTAGTAATTTTATCAATGTGTTAATATGTTATGCACTTATGCTGGTTTATAATTTTCATGTTTGAATGTTATTAGTAATTTGGTTATGTTACTATTGATACTTGGTTGAAACTTGAATGGTTGGTGCAAATTTGAAGCAACAAAACAATCTTGTGCATTTTCTATATCAGATTATATGTATTATTTTAGGCAAAATCATGTATTTTTTCTTTTATCCCGAACTGGTAAAAAATGACATTTTCTGAGTTTCTGATCCGATTGAACCGAACCGAACCAACTCGTATTTAATTGGTTCGGTTTGGTTCGGGTCAATGCAGAAAAAATAACGAAATCCGAACCGAACCGAACACTTTTGTTTGATTCGGATTCCTTTTTCCTCTGAAACTGAATCAAACCGACCCGTGAACATCCCTAGCTGTAAACGGTAAACTTAGAAGTTGGAACTCAGCCACTGATATTCCTCTCTTTTTTGAATTAATGTGTTTAACTTTACATTATTAGTTGTTTATGATTGTTGACATTGCAAAGTTGCTGTCATTTAAGGTGGCCGGCCTTGGCCTTGGAAAACTTGATTACCCTGCATGTTTTCATTGTGATGTAACCACCACTCATACAAGAGGACAAATGTACTTCACCTGTTTTTGTGGTTTGGAGACAAAAATATGAAAGATCTACTTAAAGAACGGGGGGAGATTATTATGCCCAATGGTCAATTATAAACATAACAATTGTAGTTATTTGATTACAAGATAAATTATATCAGATATAATCTGTATTTGTCATTGACGCTTTACCTGTGACAGTTCCTTCTACAATAATTCACAAAGCCTCGATAGTCCTTAAATATATTGCTTGTATTTACATAAACAGAGACTAATAAACCACGACCCGCCAGCTCACACAGCTCCAATGCTATATTGTCCCTATCTCATTAAGATCGAGTCCATGTATGAGGAGATGGCTATCTTCCACATCAATTAGAAGATATATATTGCTTGTTTGAATCAGACGCATCCATAAAACCTTTAATATTAATTGATGTTAGAAGCAAGCAAATAAATGATATATTTATACTAGAATATGGTTAGCATCAATTGGCAAATGTCAAACAAATAATGCAACATTTAAGTTCAAGTAGCAAGTAATGCTTTGTTTATTAATTTTGGAGAACAAATGACAGTGAACAATTATACACAATGTAACTGATTAGGATATTTACCACCAAAGTACCTGCACCTACACGGGGCAAAAAATTAAAGGATATCCTGATGTCATATCATAAACTATATATTATTTGGGGACGAAAAAGTATGTTATACTATTTTTTTTTTTAACCACAAGTATTATCTATTGGAGTCAATTTTGCTCGAGTCAGGAACATCCACATCATGATAAGCTAACTCTCCTAGTAGGGATTTCTTTCATTCACAAGACTCGAAGATGACTCTTATTTAAAGAAAATCAAACATATACCACTTCAATTAACCCCATTAGTCGTTATACTACTTTAATAAAATCACAGTAGTGTATTAATTCCCTTTACCATAAGTTCTACATTCAATTGCAGAAGAGACAAACTGCACATCCAAGTCCTTGACAAACAGGGGACTTGTTCACACACACACTGGCGAGATTTCTTTTGCTCTCCATTAATTCATGTATGGAATGTTAATGTTTAGATCATTTAATTAACAAGAAAGCTAGAATATCAAATTTTATTGATTAAGCACAGGACATATAGATGAAAGGAACTGGACATTCTGATGGCAGATCAAATACATACATACATATATATATATATATATATATATATATATATATATATATATATATAACCTTCTAATCCGAATTTTATTGATTAAACACAGCAAGGACATAGCTCACCAACTGATTCAAATAATGTGTTAATTTGTAGTAAGGTGATTTTCCGTCATAACTAAATCATATTGGGCCGGGCTTATTTTATCGGCCCATTCTGTTTTGTTCTGTTTGCCCAATGCCCACTTTATAAAAGCCCATAATTCAAGATTTGTAAGACATGGTGCGTTAAGGTCATAATCGTGGGGTACAATTTATAAAGGAGAAGAAGATATGGTATTGGTAGCAGATGGAACAGACCACAATTCTCAATTAATGATACTCAACAACCAAGAACCAACCAACCCATTCAACCCTAAAACACCCAACCAAATTCAATCCCTTTGCTTATCTTTCAACACAACTTAACATGAGTGGTTAATTCCTAAAGGTGGTAATTATGCTCTTTTTTACTATAAAATTCTTCCATAAAACTAGTAAACTAAATCATACTATAAAATATTTAAAACATCACTGCAAAAACTTTTTCCTTGTTGCTTTTCTTTTTTTTATTAAATAAAGCAAATAATTTCCTGGGGTATGTTCAATCATTTCCTTCTCCTTTATGCTATACAAAATTACATATCTTGACTTAATTATTAGCTCGTTCTTAAGGATTCTTCGTTCTTTTTTTTATTTTTATTTCGACCTTTTTTAAAGTGTAATTTTTTATAATTAAAATAAGAAATAAAAAACCCAATCAAACCAAAGCATCGAGTTTCACTTGTGGTAATTAACTGCATAACTTGATTTTAAATTTAGAGATTTATATTGTCAAAATTATTAATTTATTTTGACTTTGAAATAAAAGAAAATGTTCTCTTAACGTATGCTAATTTCATGTTAAAAATAAAAAGTGTAAAGTAAAGCAATAATGCTGAAAGAACGTCAAAAAAGTGCCGGAGACTATAATTTATGTGCTGAAGCAAATGCTGTGTATTAGTGCGAAAAGATGCGAGTGCTCAATTAGGCGATTCTTTTTGTTCTGCTGCTTAAAAAAATAGAGAGAGATTGATACTAAATTAAAAGTCAAGTCGTTTAATATTCTTATTCTAAATTGTATGATAGGCATGGTGTCCTCTTTCGAAATATTATAAAGCAAGAAGAGGAATACTGGAATCCTTGCTTTGCTTTGTCTCACCGGGTTTTTTTTTTCCTCTTGCTGTAACTTTTTAATAATTTAATGGACCTAAAAGGAAAAGTTGCAATGAACCAAGAATTATTAGATGATGGAATGGAATGCGAAATGGCTACCAGCGATGTTTGTGGATTGCCTGGATAAGATTTTAATTTAATTAATTTTTATAAGATTATATACTTGATATACTTCAAAGTAAAAATTAGTAAAATATTTTATGCATTATATATATATATATTAATTTTATTCAAAATTTTAGAAATAAAAAATTCATTTTTTTAAAGTAAACACACATACACACCCAAATATATGTATATTCCAAAATTTACCATTAAATTAAAAGTTACTATTATATAAATTATGTCTATAAAATTTTACATTGATAAAAAAATTATTTAATAAATACTTGAAATACGTTAAAATTAATGTTATATATACTTTTAAAATTATATGAAAATAAAAAAATATTTTATTATTAATTTATTAGAAATTTTATAAGATTAAACATGAATAATCAAAATAATGAATGATTATAATTTAACGGTTATATTAGTGAAAAATCATATTCTATAACTTATCAATGATGTAGCAATTAATTGGTATAATTCATGTCGGTGTAAGTAAAACCCCATGCACTCTCTCTCTATATGTGTGTGTAAAAAATAAATATTTTAGGTTAAATTTCCATAATATAATATGACAGGAAAAAAGAAGGGATGTCAATAATAAAAATTCAACCAAGGTGGATGAAATGAAAAAAATATTTCAAGTTTGATATGTGATAGAAAGTACCACAAAAAATTTTAAAAGTAATTTTTATTGCACAGTTATAACACATACAATAAATGTTTGACAATAAAGAAAAAAATGTAATATCACCAAAATAAGAATATTATGATGGATAAATTATTATATAAAATAAGATAGTGTTATGAATGAAATTATTACAATAAAAATGAGTAACTCTTATTGTTGAAAAAAATGTTAGAATTTTGTGCATATAATGTTAATATTGTGACACCCCAATTTTAGGGTATAAAAAGTGTACGGAAAAAGATGTAGACGATGGAGAAAAAAAAAAAAAAATGAAGAGAGGGGAATGAGGAATGTGGTAATAAATGTAATAGAGAAAATAGATAAAATAAATAAATAAATGAGTTATAAAACAAATGTGAAAAAAACTTGTAGAAACACAAGTAGGATGTATTAGTTAAGAGTAAACCACCATTTTAGTCCCTGAAAGTGTGGTCAACTATTAATTTAGTCCCTGAATTGAAAAAACTGTCAATTTAGTCCCTGAAAGTGTAAAACGTCGGTCAGAGTCATTTTGCTACTGTGCGTTAGTTAACAAAATGTGAAATAAAAGGATTAATCTGACCGACGTTTTACACTTTCAGGGACTAAATTGACAGTTTTTTCAATTCATGGACTAAATTGATAGTTGACCACACTTTTAGGAACTATAGTGGTGATTTACTCGTTAGTTAAAGTTAGCCCAAACCGTAGATTACTAAATGATTTTATTTAGAATCCCTCTCACAAGGCCTTAACCTCTATTATGTATGCATGCATGAGCGCATGTTAGATTAATTGAATCCTTATATCAAAATTAAAAGTATTGTTAATTAGTAATATTTTTCTCATAACAAAATTAAAAAAATATTAATGATCAGTTGATAAATGGTAATTAAAAGTAGTTTTTTTAATGAAAAAACAAACTCCTCATTTTAACATACTTTCTTTTTAGTAATACACTCCTCATTTCTTAAACACATAGATATATCTTCTCTAAAAAATAGGTTTCTTATCTTTTTAAAATAAATCCCTTATTTTATAACTTACTTTTAAACCTACTATACTGGATCGATCTGAGTTAAGATAGTGAAGTAGATAGAGGTTGAAGAAATAAGGAGAAAAAAATAGGCCAAATCATTAGAAAAGGATTTAGAAATAAGTGATTTCAATTAAATCTAATATATGATTAAGAATTATGACATTGTTGAATCCTATAGCCATCTTAGCCTTATGAATAAAAAAAAGTCTTGCTTGTTGTTATTGTTATATACAATTATACATTGAATCTATTTTTTCAGTGTTTGTCTACTTTTAAAGAAAATTATTTTTATCATAATAAATTAAATATAAATATAAATAAGATTTAATAGATATACACCAAAAGTATAAAAAAAAAGTTTTGTATTCTCATCCAATAATATGTTACCATATCATTTAGTGAGTTTAATAACATATGAGATGTTATACTTATGAAATAAAATGGATATACATTATTGGATGATAATGTAAAATTTTCTTAACTACAATGTGTACTAATTAAACTCATATAAGTAATTTATTAAAACATGTTAAATATAAGTACAATTAAATTAATCATTTACATCAAAATAAAACATTAAAATTTCAGTATAATAATTTACATCTAATTGGAAGAAAAATAACTCAATTTTATTTATAAAAAACAAAAATAGAAAAAGAATTATAAATAACATAAAAAATGTTACATTAAATATTATTTATAAAATTTCGATAAAGTATCAGATTTCATATTTGAATCTAAAAATGAACGATGTAATTATTTATTATTTTGTTTTTTCAACTCTTTTTTTTTTAATAGATATTGAGCCTCTCCAACTATATTAATATAAAGTCCCGTGGTCCACATTTTGTTATAGCCTGTTTTTATAATGACAATAATAAACTTAGTGATTAACTATTATTCTTGAATTAGAAAAAAAAATACACTAGTTCATATCTTGATATGATATGATGATTATCCATTACGACGTTGTGCTCTATTTTTTTTCTTGAAAGTGACTCGCACGTACCTCCCTCTGCTATTATTTGGGTATTTCTTACATTTTTATATTTATATTTATATATGTATATATTCTTTGCCTTCGCTCTCTCTCTTTTCTCTAAATCTAATCGGAATCTTCACCAGTTAATCAACTTTGAGTAGATAAGACTGGAGGATGTGTCATCTCTTCTATTGAAGGTTCAAAATTGTTATTATTCCTGGTAAGAGGAAAAGTCTCTCTAAATTGTCTCTTTTTTTTTTTTCTTCTTAATTCTCAAAACACATGCTTAATCTTAATTATGTTGTTTTCTGTTTCGAGGTAATATTCCTGGGTCTTTGATCATTTGGCTGCATGATCATCAACTTTATTTTAATGGCGTATTGGTCTCATGTTTTTGTTTAAGTTTCCATTTTTGGGTGTACTATAGCTTACCCA
The DNA here is from genome assembly GCA_026901365.1 of Sesbania bispinosa. Lineage (NCBI taxonomy): Eukaryota > Viridiplantae > Streptophyta > Magnoliopsida > Fabales > Fabaceae > Sesbania > Sesbania bispinosa. The sequence goes on from QLOH01000081.1 coordinate 445,851, forward strand.
TGTCTTCTATCTCCTCAGTCCTAAACAGACTTCTCTTTCTCTGAAACGTGTTGGAAAAAAAAAATCTTGGATGTGTGTGTGTCCTTCTTTGACACCCAATTATCCTTCTTTATGTCACTCTTGGAACTGGGTTCTCTTCAATTGTTCTTGAAACCTTAGATTATGTATTTCAAGACCCTTTTCTGCTGCTACTTGCCTCCTGTGACCCAAATTGGCAATTTTTTTGGGTTCTTCAGTGAAATGGGTGCACTTTTTCCTTTGATCACCTTGTATAATTTGCTTTTTCCTTGTAAAGCCTTGAAATTTGATGTAGTTTAGTAGTGTACTACTGCTATTTATGCAATTCATCAAAATAGTAATTTTCAATTAAATCATAGTCTGGTAGGTGTCTTTTTGGCATGATGGTGGGGGGGGGGGTTCCTAATGTATTCAGAGGATTATGACATAACTTCTTTGTATATAGGAATTTTGTTTTTGTGCACTATTTGCTAAAATTTGCTCATTATTTTTATGCAGGTATTTAGAAAATACTTTCTTTTTGAAGCTCTAAATATTTACAGACCATCATCAGCAGATGGGGTCTGAAGGTCCTCCAGCAGCTGTAACAACAGTTCATGTAACAGGTTTCAAGAAATTCCATGGAGTTTCAGAGAATCCAACGGAGACAATTGTTAACAATTTGATGGAATATATGAAGAAAAAGGGCCTACCAAAAGGGTTAGTTATTGGGAGCTGCAACATTCTTGAGACTGCTGGTCAAGGAGCAATTGTTCCCCTATACCAGACATTGCAATCTGCTATTAGTGGCAAGGACCCTGAATCTGCAAGTTCCGACAGAATTATCTGGGTGAGTTGCCAATATACTTCTATAGTTTTCATTTATGTAATCAGATCAAGATTTATACCTCTCAATGAATTTTGGGGTTTATTGCTGCAGAGTAATTCTTAAGCAATTATTGTGCTACTAGAGTGCCTATAGGCATGACTGATTTAAAAAAAGCTATCATTAAAATAACTTCCTAAAAAGCTATTATGCAATTATTAGTGTCTTAATATTTAAAGCAGCTGGATCTATGTTCAGTTATGATCATATAATTAAGGAATTAACCATGATTAAAAAATCATTGGACTCTGAATTAACCATGTTCAGTTATGAAACCAAAATGAAACTTCTGTTGGATTTTCTTTCTTAGCACCTGAGTAGTAACGCTAATGCTGAACTAAAAAAAAAAACAACCATGTCTTAATCATAAGAACCTTTAGAAAAAATGATGAGAAGGTGACCAGTTGACTAGGACATTTCCTTGTTTGGATTCAGATATCTTATTTTTTTATTCATTTGATTACATTTCATTTCTACACCTACGAATCTTATGTCCTGGCTGTTTCTGATTATGTTTGTCCAGCTGCATTTTGGGGTAAACAGTGGTGCAACAAGGTTTGCTATAGAGCGTCAAGGTGTCAATGAGGCTACCTTTCGTTGCCCTGATGAAATGGGATGGAAGCCTCAGGTTAGATTGAAATAGTGGATACATTTTAAACACACTTTTATCAAACCTATGGACCTGATCTTAAAAAGTTTCCAAAATTTGTATGTTGCAGAAAGTCCCCATTGTTCCTTCAGATGGTTCGATTACACGAACACGGGAGGTAAATTGGATGGCTGATTTTTCTTACACTTAGTTTCCTAAATAGTGTACTCTTGGGTTTGGTGTTTTGTCCTAACATAGTAATGTTGAGGTTTTATTTTCATATAGATAATCATTTATACCCATGCAAGTATTTGAAGGTGCAGCATAATACTAAGTATCACTTAACAGGCTTTTCAATTATCTTTGGGACCTTAGCATCTAGAAACTGTGCTCTTCATTTGTCAAAACTTAAAAAAGTAAGGAGGTATTGAGGAATTGTTTAATCAGCCTGTGCCTCTTGATGGAGGCATATATAGGAACAAAGTTATTGGGATGCATTTAGACAACATGAAGAAATTGACTTCATAAGTACTCTATCAAAATTTTGGCATAATAATTCTTCCTTCCTTTTTTTCATCTGTCATATGATTGTGTCTTATGTCCTAACTTTATGCAGACTTCCCTTCCTGTGGAGGAGATCACCAAGGCCTTGGCAAAGAAGGGTTATGATGTAATGACATCCGATGATGCAGGCAGGTTTGTGTGCAATTACGTTTACTATCATTCTCTTCGTTTTGCAGAGCAGAATGGGACCAAGTCCCTTTTTGTGCACGTGCCACTCTTCTTCACAATTGATGAAGAGACCCAAATGCAATTTGCTGCTTCCTTGTTAGAGGTACTTGCTTCTATATGTTAGCAACATCCAGCTCATGTAATTGATCTGGTGTTGCAAAGCTTGTGAAAGTGGACGAGTGTACCTTGAATGAAATGTTATAAATTATAATAATAAGATATTGTTTTAAAATGGAAACGGTTAATCGAAAATGGTATATGTGGCTGAGGCATTTGCTTTTGCCTGTAAATGTTTCTGATTAAAGCCTTGAACAAATTGTCAAGACATGTTGACATCTTCTGTCTTAACTTGTGAATAAATTGTTCATTTTCCTTTTCCTTAAGTACCGCTCTTTTTTTAGACTTGCTTATAAACGAATTGTATCTAAAAGGCATGTACGAGTAAAACTGAAAATAATAATTCACAAAATGCTTTTTCAGTTAGATGCTTAATAGATTGATGAAGCCATTCACAGGTCTAATTTTAGTGATCCTTCAATAGCCTTATGCATATTTACCTCAACCTGGTCCCTTTTTAGTTTCCCAAACCATACTTGGACAATGCAAGGACTGAGATTGTCTGCATCACATGCAATTCTAAATTTCTAATTTTTGAGTTATATTCAATTTTTTTTTTTGTTTTCTATAAAACATCATTTTTAAGGGTCAAAATTGAATACAGCTTTCACGAAACTGTAGATGATTCTGATGCGACCAAGAAATACGATAGATAGATTTTTTTGGCATGGTGTGTTCTTTTATTCAAATATTTGTAAAACTAATATTAACGAATGCCGCACGCATAGGCTGTTAAAGATATCAATCATTTAGTTAAAATTGTGATTACAAGGGGTTCTGATACTATTTATTATTAAAAAGCAACTTAAGTCAAAGCTTAAACTACTCCAAAATAGATTTATGACTTAACATAGGCCAGATACTTTCTGAAAAACGAAAGTCTTTGTGAGAAACATTTTTAAAAAATTACTGTGTAAGGCCTGATTCTTTGGCTTGGCATGCTGTGTCCCAACCCCAAGCCTACTAAAATGCACGTGTCATGAAAGACAGCAACAGCATCCAACTGCACCAAAAGATCTTACATTGAAAACATGAGGTGCATTGGCACTTGGCTAACACTTAACAGCTTAAGGTGCAGGAGAAGGTGGTCATGAAATAAGGGATATTTGAAACCATTCCCATTGCTTCCCCTCTGTGTTTATTTAGTCTACCAAGAGTTGGGAGAAAGCACAAAAATGAAATGAAAATAAAGAAAAAGTAGGTGAGACTCAGCATGAATCTCATGTTTACGCAAGGAGAGGGAACTATAGACTATATAGTTCAATGCAAAGTTTTCCTATCACTGGTTAGACATAGTGGGAAACTAAGGGATCAATTCTGCAACTTGCGAGAGATCATAAATGTTGAACGGAGGATATTGCAGAATCGTTTGGGATTCATGAGTGGAAATCACTTTTTCAAGTACGGGTCTACCTATTCTTCCATTACATTTAAGCAAGGTTTTAAATCTAGGCCCGCGACCACGATTGCAGTTGAAATATTATGGTTTTTGAGGTCTCCGTGATTGCAACTGTGACGGCATTCACCGCATTTGTCTGTAACTCTCTGCATTATTGAGGATGTGATGTAACCGCGATTGTAACAGTGGCAAGGATTCAAAACCTTACATTTATTTAAGGAATAAAGACCGGCACTCTGATGCGACAACTCAGATTTGTTGGAGTAAAAAATCGAGTAAACTAACACTTTCGTCTTCGACTTTTATAGTATCTTGCAGTTTCATCCATAAGTTTTTTAAAATAGCACTTTGGTCCCTGTAACATGCACTTTAGTCCCTGACTTTATTAAAAAAATGCATTTTAGTCCTAAAATGGACTAAAGTACATGTATTTTAATAAAATTAGGGACTAAAAAGCTATTTTGGAAAAATCAGGTGATCGTGGTCGAGATCTGGGGGTTTGGTGGCGCAGTTAGGGGCGGCTGGGAAGGCGCAGAAGGATACTGAGAAGGCCCAGAAAGAAGCTGAGAAAAAACTAGCTGATGCTGAAGAAAACTGTAAGACCTTGAAGAAAGTGGAACAGCTGAAGGTCAGCCATAAGACCGAGATAGAGAAGCTGAAGGCCGATCATGAAGCCGAGTTGGAGGAATTGCGCTCCAAGTTGCAAGAGACGGTGGCCGAGAAGAACAAGATGTTGGGTGATACCGTTGCCTATGCTCAAGAGGCTTTTGACCTTGCCATCGCTCAAGTTAAAGCTCGCAACCCTGCTTATAATTTGGATACTCGTAATCTTTCGCCCGTGTACGAGGTCCATAAAATATGAGGGATGACGGCCAAGGGGGTAAGGTCGAGGTCTTGGCCGATGCTGATCTTGCTCCAACAACTTCTGAGGTGCCTACTCAAGAAAATGCTGATGCTGATGTTGTAGCTTAGCTTTGTTTAGCTTTTGTTTTTCAAGTTTATTTTCTCGGTTTGTTCTGGCCGAGCTATTATGTAAAGACTTAATTTTTAAATGTCGTTTGTTCATTTCCTGTCGTTGATCCTGTACTTGATTTACTTACTTTTCGTTGTTTGTCGGCTAGTTGGATAGTTAATTCTTTTTGTTTAACCGCATGTCGTCTCATCGGACATTCAATTTGTGTTTCTTAGCGCGTATTCGGCCAATAAGGTTTTGTATCGGTTTTGAAGCTGATATTTAGTGCTTGTAGGGTTTTCACGACACCGGAGATTTTTACTGGAATGCTTTCATAGATAACCAAAAAGGTTTACATGTCGGTCTTGTGTTCGACTTGATCAACTATAATATTTTCTAAGGTTGGTAACATTCCAGTGTCTAGGGATTTCACTCCTGGTAAGTGTTTCCAGCCGATAAGCTCCTTTTCTTGTTTAGTGAATGATCCGATATGGTCACTCCCAATTTGGTGCCAGCTTTCCTTGTTGCGAATTTCTTCCACCGATATCGGCCAGTCGAAGAATGAGATCTCCAATGTTGAACTTCCGACTTACGACCCTTCTATTATGTCTAAGGGCTGCTCTTTGCTTTACTGCCTCTTCTCGGACATGGGTAACGGTTCGCCGTTCTTCCAAGAAGTCGAGTTCTTCGAGGATGAGTTGGGAATTTTGTGTTTCATCCACATTTTCGGTTCTCCAGCTTGGTTCCCCGATTTCAATTGGGATGACGACTTCCGTTCCATACGTAAGTCGGAATGGTGATTCACCCGTGGATGAGTAGGGAGTCGTCCTGTATGCCCACAGGACATGGTCCAGCTGCTCGGCCCATTTCCCTTTTGCCTCGTCTAACCTCCTTTTTAAGCCTCTCCAGATGACCCTGTTTGCTGCTTCTGCTTGGTCATTAGTTTGGGGATGTTCCACCGACGTGAAATGTTGTTTGATGTGCAGACTAGCTAAGAGTTCTTGGAATCCTTTGTCAGCAAACTGTGTTCCATTGTTGGTTACCACGACATTCAGGATCCCGAACCTGCTGATGATGTTTTTGTAGAAAAACTTCTGGATTTTGGCCGAGGAGATGGTGGCTAAGGTTTCTGTCTCGATCCACTTCGTAAAGTGGTCGATTGCCACAACCAGAAATTTCACCTGTCCAAGGGCTGGAGGGAGGGGTTGAGAATGTCCATGCCCCACCTGAAGAATGGCCATGGAACCGAGGTGGTGGACATTTCTTCCGCGGGGGCATTGTGCAAGTCGGCGTGTTTCTGACACAGATCACATTTCTGAACATATTCAGCGACGTCTTTCTCTAATGAGGGCCAGTAGTACCCCGCTCTCAGGGTTTTCTTGGCTAGTGCCCTTCCTCCAAGGTGGTTGCCGCAGCTTCCTTTATGTATCTCGACCAAGACATAAGAGGTCTCTACCGGGGAAAGACACATCAACATTGGTGATGAGAAGCCTTTCTTGTATAACCCACAGTCTATTAATGCATACCAAGCCGAGATGCGTTTGACCTTCTTTGCTTCCTTTTCATCGTCGGGGAGAGATCCGTCTTCCAGGTATTTTTGGATGGGGGTCATCCAACATGGAGTTGTGTCGATTTCCATGACATGCTGTTGTTGGAGGATGCTAGGTGCACTCAACGTTTCCTGTATGACGAATTTATTGTTGCCTGGTTTCTTTGTGCTGGCCAGTCGGGATAGGATATCTGCCCTTGTATTTTGCTCCCGGGGAACATGTTGGAATTTGACTGCTTTCAATTGTTCAGAGGCTTCCTTGACCTTGGCCAAGTATTGCTGAAGGATAGGATCTCTGGCTTGATACTCCCCTTTAATCTGGGATACCATTAATTGTGAATCACAGCATAGAATGATTGTTTCTGCGCCGAGATCTTTGGCCAGAGCCAATCCTGCCAGACACGCTTCGTACTCAGCTTGATTGTTCGAGGTTTTGAACTCGAATTTCAGGGATTGCTCAATGACGAGTCCGCTGTTATCTTCAAGGACCACTCCTGCCTCTGCTCCTTTTACGTTGGAAGATCCATCTACATATATTGTCCATGAGTTGGTGGTCTTTTGGGGTTGGGATCCCGTCATTCCGAGGACAAAGTCGGACAAAACTTGGGCTTTGATAGCTACCCGAGGTTCGTACGAGATGTCTTGCTCGGAGAGCTCAACTGCCCACATGATCATCATTCCTGCCAAGTCTGGTTTGTGGAGAACCGACTTAATTGTGAGGTCGGTTCTTACCATGATTGGGTGGGCTTGAAAGTAGGGGCGTAGTCGTCTAGCCGAGGTGACGATGGCAAAGGTTGCTTTCTCTAGTTTCTGATACCTCTATTTTGGTCCATGCAGTGATTTGGATGTGAAGTACATCGGACTCTGGCTATCTCGACTTTCTTTGACGAGGACCGAGCCGATTGCTTCTTCTCCTACTGAGAGATACAGGTACAACCTCTCACCTAGGTCTGGTTTTACCAAGATTGGGGGATTCGCTAATGCCTATTTGAAGCTTTGGAAAGCTGTCTCACATTCCTCTTTCCATTCAAAAGTCTTTCCTCTTCGTAACAATTGGTAATGGGGAAGAGATTTATGGGTCGATTGGGCTAGGAAACGGGTGAGGGCCGCTATCCTTCCCGTCATCTGCTGGACCTCTTTGATCAACTTAGGGCTCTGCATTTCCAGGATGACTTTACATTTCTCTGGGTTGGCTTCTATGCCTCTGCTGGTTAGCATATAGCCGAGAAAGTGGCCAGCTCTTCAATGGAAGTTTTATTTTCCCAAAATGTATCCTAACTAGTGTATAACCCGTGCACTGCACTGGGATCACTTTAAGAAATTGATTTCGATAGAATGGTGAGAATATTGGTTTTTTAAATTGAATTTTGTGTATATGCGATGGTGCGATAGTAGAAACACAATCTAACTAAATGATATAGGTTATAGGAAACTCAGGTGGTAATATATAGGATCTAGTGAATGTTTGTAGTAAAATTGTGTATATCTACCTGGGTTTGCTTTAGTTGATGTGACAACGACAAGACTTTAAAATGATATCATCATTATATCACATTATAAGGCTAGGAATCCGAGTTACTGACTCTATGTATTGTTTTGTTATTTCATTTTGCTTTATATATTGATATATAAAGATAAAGTGTCAGAACGCTCTACCATATAAACAATCATTGTTCCATGTAGCAAACCCTAAACCCTAAATAATATCTCAACAAATAAATTTGTACTCATGTGTATGTTGATTATTAATCTCTCATCTCTTCCAATTTATTTATTTATTTTAGTACAGTTCTTTTTTTATTTAGGGTGATTTGGTTCGGTTCGGGTAACAGATCCAGTATCTTTGATCCGTTACGTGCCAGAACTAATCATTGACGGGTTTGATTGGTTCGGTTCGGATCCAACCCGATTTAGCTAAAAAAATCCAAACCAATCAGATTGGTTCGGTAGGATTTAGGGTTTATCGGGTTCGTCGGATTGAACCAAACAAATGAATACCCTAAATAATATATTAGGAAAATACATAATAAATTTGATGTAAATCAACACATTTTATTATATTACCACATCCAAACTTTAGTATCAATCTTAACAAATATATTTGTACTCATGTGTATTAATCTCTACAAATTAAAAAATTTTAATGTAAATAAAATATTAGGAAAGTACACAATAAAATTGATGTAAATCAACACATTTTATTATATTACCACATCCAAACTTTAGTATCAATCTCAACAAATATATTTATACTCATGTGTATCAATATCTATAAATTAAATAATTTTAGTTTGAATAAAAGAGATTACACCACTTTTGATAACAGAAAAGTAGTAAAATAGGCTTAAATAATTTTTTGGTCCTTGTAAAATATTCAGTTTTTGCTTTTGGTCCTTATAAAATTATTTTTATTCTTTTGGTCCTCATAAAATTTGAAAATTTTAAAAATGGTCCTTATTATCATTTTTTGATGATATGTTATGCATCTACACACGCCACATCATATGCCACCTCAACATGATTACTTATGTGGCATGGTTGGATGCATGACAAGTGGCAATAGGGACCTTTTTCAAAGTTTCTGAATTTTATGAGGACCAAAAGAATAAAAATAATTTTATAAGGACCAAAAGCAAAAACCATATATTTTACATGGACTAAAAAGTTATTTAAGCCTTATAATAAATTGAATGAATAGAGAAAAAAATATTAAAATACCTATAGGATTGTATAATTATAGATTATAGATAGATGTAAATTAACATATTTTGTTATAATACCACATCCAAACTTCGATATTAATCTCAATAAATTTATCTGTGCTTATCTGTATCAATGCCGACATCTTAAACAATTTTACTTTAAATAAAAAAGATGGCACAACTTTTAATAACAAAAAGTAGTAACAATAATAAAAAAACAACTAATAAAATATTGTAATAAATTGAATGAATAGTGAAAAAATATTAAAATACCTATAGGATTGTATAATTATATATTTTTGGCCTACATCAAAGGTGCATTTAAGAGGGTTCAGCCTCATGTTGTGCTTCCTTAATCGGCTAAAGACCTTCTCGAGGTCGGCTACTGGGTCTCCTCCTTCAGGTGTCTTTATGATGATATCGTCCACGTACACCTCCACAACGTCTCCAATGAGTCCTTCAAACACCTTCATCATCATCCTTTGGTATGTGGCTCCAGCATTTTTAAGACCAAAGGGCATCTTTATGTAACAGAAGGTGCCTTAGACGGTGACGAACGCGATCTTTTCCTCATTCTCAGTAAACATGGGTATTTGGTTATAACCAGAATAGACATCCATGAATGAGAGGAAACGATAGCCAGAGGAGTTGTCGACTAACCTGTCAATATTGGGCAAAGGAAAAGGGGTCCTTTGGGCATGCTTTGTTGAGGTCAGTGTAGTCGATGCATATCCGCCATTTGTCGCTTGACTTCTTTACCAGGACGACGTTGGCTAACCAGGTAGCGTACCTGATCTCTCGGATGAATCCCGCTTTTAGCAACTCGGTTGTCTGTTCCTTGATGGCTTGCTGCCTTTTTGGGCCCATCATTCTCTTCTTTTGAGCATCTGGTTTCAGTCGAGGATCCACGGACAATTTATGACAACAGAAATTGGGATTTATCCCCGGCATGTCGACCGCTATCCACGCGAATAGGTCTGGATTCTTCAGGAGGAGGTTTTCCATTCTCTTCTGGAATTCTGGTGGGAGGTGTGAGCTGACCTTTGTGGTTTGCCCATTCTCTCGCCCAATTTGTAGGGGGTGGATTCGCCCCCTGGTGTTATTCTTTCTTGGCTTCTTCCTTCCTCTCCTGCATCAATCCTGGGGTCAAGGTCTACAAGAGAGACATTATGTCTAGCCTTGGGGGTCGAGGTCTGGGCACTCTACGGGGGGTTCCTGGCCTGCTTTAGGCTGGTGTTGTAGCAACTTCTTGCCACTTGCTGATCTCCTCTTACCGTTGCCACTTTTCCTTCCCTTGTGGGGAATTTCATGGCAAGGTGTGGTGTGGACACCACGGCTCCGATGGCGTTCAAACTCGGCCTTCCCAAGATGGCATTGTAAGAGCTCTTGCACGGCACCACAAGGAATTTGGCTTTTTCAATCTTGCTTCCACCAGTTCCGACCAAGGTTACCGGTGTCTCCATGTATCCCAAAGGTTGGATTCTGTCTCCTGAGAAACTGACTAGATCACTGTCATATGGCAGGAGGTCGCTTCGGTTGATGCCCATATTCTCGAAATAGTTCTCGTAAATGATATCGACCGAGCTTCCTTGATCTATCAGTACTTGCTTCACATCAGTGTTTGCAATAACGGCTTGCACTACCATTGGGTCGTCATGCCCAAGGGCAACATCAGCAAAGTCCCTGATGTCAAAAGTAATTGCTGGAGTGGGGAAAGAACTGGTACGTCGGTGTGACCTCAACTCATCGCCGACGCCCATAACCTCCTTTAGTGACCTTTTCCGGGAGTTGGAAGATGACATTTTCTTCTTTTTCCTGAGTTGGAAGATGATCCTCCTCCACTTGATGAACTGGGCCGCTCGTTCTCCGAAAGTTGTCATGTTGTGGACCCTTATCCTTCTCAGCGATATGTCTAAAGGTGTTCCTTTGCGAAGGGCCTCCACTGCACAGTGTAGCTGGACCTCGTCAGCTACATCAGGGGTTAAGAGCCACCTCTTTGTAGAATCTTTCCAGGAAGTCTCGCAGGGTCTCGGTCTCGCCCTGGGTGACTTTGGCTAAGGTATGGGAGTCCCTTGGGATTTGGTTGGCCATGCTGAAGCACTTGGCGAACGTAGCTACGAGGTCGTCCCATTTGTCGACCAAGTTCTGCTGGAGTGTCCTGAACCAAGTAAGGGTCTCTTCATCTAAGGTTCGAGAGAAGCTTTTACACACGATGTCATCTTGGGCGCCAAGGAAAAGCATCTCGTTGAAGAATCAGTCTAGGTGTCTTCCAGGATCAGTCTCCCCTGTATAGAGGCTGATGGTTGGATATGGTCTGAGGAATCGGTCTGGGATTTCAATTTGAGGCAGACGAGATGTGAATGGATGAAGGAAAGGGCGATATAGAGCGTTGAGGTCGACTACCCCGGATAGCGGAACGACTGGGGTAGCAGGGGTGACAAGGGTTGTCACTGTTGTAATGAGGTTTTGAGTAACTGGGGTCGCTTGATTCCCAGCTGGGGCAGGAGTCGGATTGGCGTGGTTCCCAACCTGTGTCTCCTGGTTTCACTAAGGGGTGACATCAGCAGTTATGGCATCGACCTTGGGCATGTCCCCTTGGCCACTCTTAGCCGGGTTTGTTGAACCTCATCCTTAGCCGAAGGCGTGCGGTGGCGGCTTCTCCCACGAGTACGGTTCATCTGCTCGGTCTAGAAGCTGGAAGAGGAGGATCCTTCCGGGGGGTGTCATCCCGGGAAGAGAATGTCAACTCTCTGGAAGGGCAGCATTAACACTGACACAAGCAACCATGATTTACGGCCATAGCAGATGGATTACGACGTAATTATACATACCTCTTCTAGCTAAGAAGCCTACGTCACCCCCTACAACCAGCGGAGAACATCAATATAAAGGGAAGTCTCCCCACTTGCACAAGGTAACCAAAATTGTCCATTACACACACTCATCATATACTCTCACTAACTTAAGCGTCGGAGTGCCTTCTGCAGGTACCCCCACCGCGCACCACCGTCCCGGACATCCTTCTTGGACCACCCCCCGATCTCGGCCATGATCATTTGGCGCCGTCTGTGGGGAACCTGTAAAGAAATCCCCACCACCTTGCATGATGCGATGGAGATTGGAGATAGAGGCCCCAACAAACACCCAACAACCTCAGAACGCAGAGACTTTTACCTAGAACGCTGCCCTGCCGGAGGAAGTGAGGGAAGGACAGATCCCCAACAGGTCATGAGGACCACCCCCCGGAGGATATCTCTGTCAGGGCATACTGCCACTCCCTCATCTGAGGACAACCGCCGGCCTCCCTCAAGCAACCTATCTAAGAGAAAGAAGAGGCTCCCTGTGAGGGCCCGACGCTGGAGAGACACCCCTTCTAGCAGCGACGTTGACGAGAGAACCCTTTCTCCACCCCCAGGAGGAGGAAGAGGAAAAGCCAATCTGTTCGAGAACTGGGACATAGAATCCGTTACCTAGTATCCCTTATTCCCGCCGCACCTAGGCGGAGGTCCGACAGAAGGGAGAGAAGCAGGAGAAGTGCAGCGTCCAGAAGATCTTTCCATACCAGATACCCATCCGAGATGATTCTACGCTACCCACTCCGGACGAGGTCATCAGAGACCCATCCGAGATGATTCTACACTATCCACTCCAGACGAGATCACTAGAAACCCACCCGAGGCGCGCCCCAATGTCAATTCCAGACGAGGTCATCATGGCTGCATCCTTGACCTCGAACCTACCAACCTTAGGTGGGCAGGCATAGGCCACCTACCAGGTCTCATCACATTTAATGCGCCCCAGCCTCCTGCTCAAGGCAACATTATCACTGACACAAGCAACCATGATTTACGGCCATAGTAGAGGGATTACGACGTAATCATACCTACCTCTTCCAGCTAAGAAGCCTACGTCACCTCCTACAACCAGCAAAGAACATCTATATAAAGGGAAGTCTCCCCATTTGCACAAGGTAACCAAAACTGTCCATTACACACACTCATCATATACTTTCACTGACTTGAGCGTCGAAGTGCCTTCTGCAGGTACCCCCGCCCCACACCACCGTCCCGGACATCCATCTCGGACCACCCCCTGATTTCAGCCACGATCATCAGGGATCAAACTGCAAGACGCTGTAAAATTCGAGGACGAAAGTGCTAGTTTACTCATAAAAAATCCATGCAGTGCAATAAAAAAATTCCATGCAGTTAGTGTATTCATGAAATCGGAAGATGTTGAGATAAGTTTAAAATCTGATTTTAACATCTTGGCATCTGAGTCGGACGGCTTCGATTTCATGACTGCACTGACTAGATGATTGGATTCAGATTTGTTGGAGTAAAAAATCCATACAGTTAGTGTATTCATGAAATCGAAAGATCTAAGATTAGTTTAAAATCTGATTTTAACATCTCGACATTTGAGTCGGACGACTCCGATTTCATGATTGCACTGACCGGATGGGTTTTTTTTACTGCAAGAGGAAATTGTCTAAAAAAAAGACTGCCACTAGAGGGAGAAGGGTCAAAAGGAATAAATAAAGGTACACACTACATAGGTGTGTGTTTTGATGTTCTTTGTTTTATTCTTACTCAATAGTTTGTTTGCATAAGAATTTAGTTTGGATTTTAATATTGGCACGATTAGTTGATTACACATCCATTTTATTCTAAGATACCCTTTTCATATTTTTTTTATGATGAAAAGGAGACCCTAAAGTGGGATGTACAAAGTTAAAATTATTATTGAAGGCCATTTCCATGATGGTGACATTTATAATGTGTTTGGTTTATCATTCATAAGCATTTAAAAGTGGGTTAATATAGTAACTATTTTTTCTTTCACCTTTCATAGTTTTGGAGTATGTGTAATGAGTTCACAAACATAATATTGCTTTTCTAAGTGTTGGTTTGGTTTATAATTGGATAAAATTGATTTTAATAGAATTATAAAATTAACGATCGAAAATGAATGATGCACAATTTACTAAACATGTTGAATGAAATTAATTTAAAATGATTTATAGTAAAGTTGATCATTTCTGTTACTAACTAAAAATCAAACTAAAAATCAAACGGGCATTAAGTACGCATTGCTTCAGGTAGAATTAATTTTAAATCACGTTCGTCCACGTGCTTCATAAATTATGCATCATTCATCTCTTATCATCAATTTTTAAAATTTATCAAAATCAATTCTACCCAACTTTATCAAACACACCATAAATCGTTCATCATTACCTCAATTTTAATATCTTTCGGCATTTACCTTAATGTGGTCAGGTAGCAAAAGAGCTCGTGATTCTTCCATCTTTGTGGCCTATGAAACTGTAAGTTACATGATTTTGTTACTAAAAGAAAAAGCTTAAAAGTATGGTAGGATTATGAAACTTTATTTATATAATTTGTTCTTATCATAATCTTACTTTCTGAGTAATGCATTTATGTAGTGGCGTTGTCTTCACCCAAATATGTTAATTGATACCTTGTTGTATATGAGATACTCTTCTCTTAATAAAATTTGAATGTTTAAGAAGAAGGACAAAAGAAAAGAGTAAAATATTATTTTGGTCTCTTGGAAAATTAGGTATCAGTCAACTCAATTCATAAAAGAAAGGAACAAATAAATTAGTCACTGAAAAATAGTGATCTCGATCAAATTAATCCTCCCATTAGTTTCTGTTAGTTTAGGATTAATTAAAATAATCTTTTCAGTACTAATTTGATAATTAACCCTAGCATTAGAAAATAAAATAAAATGTCAAATTGGTCCATGAAAGATCATCATAACTATTAAATTATCCTTAAAAGATTATTTTAATTGATTTTTAACTAAGTAGACCTAACAAGAAGACTAATTTAACCGACGTTATTACTACCTTCGTTACTATTTAACTGTTCACTTTTAAAGATAAATTTTATTCCCATTTAACTGTCCACTTACAAATTCAATGCATTAATAATTACACTTTTCTCCATTTTACCCTTATGTTAATAAATGACCCACCATTGAAAACTAATGAGAGCCAATAGTACTAAGAGAGATAAAAGGGTAAAATACAAAGTTTAAAATTTATTTCCATGAAAACAAGAGTAATAATTACATTCCTTAATATGTGTGTTTTTAGTTAAAGTGGACAGTTAAATAGGAACGGAGGTAGTATCTTTTAGAAATTAATTTATTAATTTCTTTCTTCATAGACTAATTTGAAATGAGGTTTTAGTCCGACAACTAGATGTAGAACATTAAATTTGTTTTACCTAAGTACTTGTGACTTGCAACTTCTCTAGATTACTAATGGAGAACTTGATGTCTGACAGTGAAAGTGTGCTATAAACTTTCACAATTTAAGGACTTAAAAAAAAAAAATCATTTCCAAGCGAAGATGTCAATCACCACGTCTCTTTGTTTTTGGAAGGGGTCAGCTCTCAAGACAGCTCAATTATGAGGTTCTTATACACTCTACTCCTGTATCGGGGACGGGTCAACCCTGTCCCTAATCAATTGTTTTATACAAGAACACTCACTCTTTGGACCAAACTATCGATAGCCACTTTTTCAGTGGAGATTTCCTTTCGCCTGTTTCTGTTGAGTGACAACATTGGTGCCCACTCTGCTATATCTCTTTTTTATTTCGGTCCACCACCATTCTAGTATATCTTATCTAAAGTACGGTTAACTAAATTTCTAGATTTCTAGGCTTTTGGCATCTCTTAAGTTATTGACATAGCTGCCACTAAAAGCTTTATTGAGCAGATGATGTTTAGACTTCTCGGTGGGAAATGCTTATAAATGAAGTGTCTTTAACTTGAAGTAGTGTACCAAGTCAACTTACCAGTCAGTTACCTTTTGACTTTTGACAGATCCACTCCCAGAACCTTCATCAGAAGATGAGCAGTTTAATAACAGAGAAGAAGAAACCCCAAGCTTATTCACAATTTTCATTAGAACGAAGCAGACATGTGTACACTTAAGTTTAGAGTTAGAATTAGAACTTATGTCAGTTTAGAAGAATTACCCGGATTTTTTTTATCTCTTCCATGATTAATGAAGATAATTTAGAAATGATACAAAATTAATTACTGATATAAGTGTAAAGTAAATTAACTACAATTATCAAAACTCCGAAAGTACAAAAAGGACAGTAAGCGTGTAGCCACACTTGATAGGAGAAAATTATAAATCACAAGTTTAAAGTAAACAATTAATTACTGTGGAAACATGTTGAGAATGAGATGAGATATGAGTGTTGGTAGAATTCAAATGAGAAATCTAACCCCAATCAACAAAGGGAAGTTGGGGATATCCACCCTCAGGCGGAGGCTGTAGCGATGGGGGTAAATTGTCCCATGAAACTCCCATTCCCGTTCCCATGCTATCTCTATCTCCTACTATCACATTCCCTGCAACTGCATATGCCACATCAATTCAATTCAACACCTCACCAAAAAGATAAACAAACAAACAATAAATAAATAAATATTGCACACTAGTAATAAAGCTGACCTTGTGGCTGCGGTATATTGTTGGGATTGGGATGCATATATTTGCAGGAGTCGCCGTAACGGCAAAATCCCTAAAGATACATACAGTAAACCAAAATCAATCACAATATTAATAATTAACAATTACTTGTGTTGAGTGCACTGCACTGTAAATGGTTGAAATTAAATTTGATTTGATTTGATTCGATTCATACCGTGTTGACGAAGTGAAAACAGAGGGGTTTAGGGGATGGAATAGGAAGATGATGAGGTTGTTGTTGTTCGAATTTGAAGGAATCGTACCAACGAGCTTTGGCTTGTTGGTGCTGAATGCCACGATTGTGTCGCTTCCGATCCGCTGGTGTGTCCGGGAATTGCCTATCGCAATAATCGCAGTAAAACTTCTTTACTGGCATTCTCCTTCGTCTTCTCCCTCTTCGTGCCTTTCTCTCCAACCCATACGTTTAAGTGTCATAATGAAATGAATTAATAATCCCCCTCTTATTATTATTATTATTATTATTATTATTATTATTTAAGCATAAAATTTCTTAATTTTAAATCAAATTAAATATCAAATCCAACACATGATTACACAATTGACAGATGATGGTCCAACTTGAATCCAACTAGCATCCTTGATGGTTGATAGTGGTATCGTCATTTGAACGGTATCATGTGACTAGTCGTTGTTTTGATGTTACTAGAGTATAAAGAATGTGTATGTGGATGTTCTCAGCATAGACATTAGAATGCAGAAGTGAAGGAGGTGGGAGTGTGTCATGTGACTTCATCACCTCAACGACTTCCTTAATGTCACTGACAACGTTAAAATTCAGCTTAACTATCCTGTAATCTTCTCACTGACATCCTTATAATTCAGCTTAACTATCCTCTAATCTTCTTGTGTGTGAAGTCAGATTGATATTCCTTAATCGTCAAGACGAGAGATCGGATTAAACAGTTTGTGCACACTCTATTGTTGTTCCAATCCAGAACAACAATGTACTTATGCAGCCCTAATAAATTTAAAAAAATTATAATTGGATGTAAAAGATATAGGACAGTCAATATGAAGTGGCTATTCCCACATGTCAAGAATCAAACCACAGGAATCACCAAATTGACCTAAGAGCCAAAGTAGTTAAGGACTAAACAAAGAGAGTTTCATATTTATAATTCTGTATAATATGATATATTTATAACTAAAGTAAATGCAAATTAAATGGAAAGGATGAGAAGAAAAGGAAGGGACTTGTGATGCGATACATGATCAAATAAAAAAGAAAAATAAAAAGATATGTGGAGTAAATGTAAAAAAAAAAGTGAAAAAATAAACGTTCTTAAATACAGAAAGGAGGGGAAAATAAACATACTGACAGATAACAAATTAACAATCACAACTTCCAATTACCATGCTAAGCATAATTAAATTAAGCCAACAACCCATCATTGTCTCAACAAATACAAATACTGATACAATATTTAGATACTTGCAGACATTTGTCTTCTATTGCATCTTACAATCTGCTGTGATACAGGAAACGGGGTATTCTGAATACCCATCGAGGGTTGGGTAATATTGGGTGGTAGCATGTATATCTCTAAATCTGCTTCCACAGGGCAACCGAATACAACAAAGATACTAACAAATATCATATCATCAAATAGAATGAACGCGTAGCATTCATATGGAAACAACACTTGCAATTTTTGTTACATTTCACAACATATTACAAGCCAAGAAACGGGCACTGCTTCCTCGCATGTTCCGGAACCAATTTCGCCAAAGTCTCGACTGGAACTCCTTTCAGTTCTGGTACACAGCACCAATAACACAAATTCAGCCACAACTATTTGTGAAAACAAAAGACAACCAGAGTCACATAAACACGATAGCCTATTCCAGAATCCACATACCGTGAGATTTGAAATTAAATAGTGGTGGAAGGAAACGACCAGTTGGCAAGCGAGCGTTTGGGTCGCGAAGCTCATCGAAGAAAGGATGGGTCAAGGCGTCTAACTGCACCACATAAAGCAAAAACACAAATTATATACATCCTTGGAGGATGGCAAACAGCCATTGAATTAGAAACCATAAAACTGTCAAATACAAATTTGCAGAACCATTACATGACTGAGGGAAGCACTATTTTTTTATTAAAAAAAAACATTTTAAGGAGGATATGGAAGGTCTGCAAGAATTCATATACTCACAGCTGAGCACCGCAGGTTAGGAGAGTACTGTAGTAATCTTGATACCAAATCAACAGCCTCTGGAGGCATGCGCTTATGGAAGATCTAGTAGAAAAAATCAACAAATATAGAAGTGTAGTATGGTTAATAAGGAGTTTTGAATACACTAGTAATATGATCGAGCTTAGGAATCAAGAATGAAATGCTATTAGATTTATTTATATTACCTTGTGCCATGGATGTGCTTTAATCTGTGGGAACTTAAATTCTGTATAATTAGGATTCATGCATTTAATCTCTTCCCTTGTTGGAGTGCCCAAAACCTATCAAAACAAACAACAAATGGATCATTTACATGTAAAATATACTGGTACTGAGTTAAAAAAAAAAAGAAGAAAAGCCACCTATCGAACTGATCAAGTCATCAAATCCAATTCAGTCTTGAAAGGCTAAGGTTAAAGACAAGATTAACAACTCAACATGCATTACATAATTTTGTTACAAGTCAATAGAATATAACAGTATATCTAGATAAAAAAAAAGTGATGCAATGTAAATAAGGAAAATATTATAGCAATAATGAAAGGAAGTTAAAACTTAAAAGTATCTGAAAGATTACCTTGATGATCTCAACAAGCTGATCAACTCCACTCTCACCCGGGAACAAAGGCTGGAAAAAGCAAATACATATTTCAATTAAATATACCAAATCACAAAATTAAAGGAGCTCACATCAACAGACACCAACCTGTCCAAGAAGCAGTTCAGCTAAAACACAACCAACAGACCAGACGTCAATAGCAGTAGTATATTCAGTTGCTCCAAATATAAGCTCAGGTGCTCTATAATATCTAGAACATATATACGATATATTTGGTTCGCCTTTTACCTGTAAAAAGTCATACCAAAAATGGAAAAATAAAACTACTATCTAACACAGGACAACAGAAGGTCAAAGAGAAATTATTGAAGGAAGAAGGGGAAGAAATGCACACACACATATAACATACCAAGACTTTTGCACTTCCAAAGTCACATAATTTAACCTGGTGAGTGTGTGGATTGACCTGCAAAGAAAACATTTAGTTAGTAAATTCAACCCAGCACTCCTGACACCAGTGTTTGAATTAGCTGTTTCCTATATCTTTTAGCCACTCTAAACACAACCATAACTACAAAACATGAGAACTAGAAAAATGAGGAAAAAAATTATCAATGAGAGGATATATGCAAAATAAAATAAAGGGCATACCAATAGATTTTGAGGCTTGATATCCCGATGGCAGACTCCAATACAACGGTGAATATAAGATAATGCCCTAAAGATCTGTAATATATATTAAAAAAAATTATTACAACCTAAACAAGGTGAAAGCTGAATACAGTAAGGGCAACACAGCATACCTGGTATGTATAGAGCTTCACATAAATCAGCGGCAACCTTTGGTTCAACTTGTTGTAATGTTTGATCACACGATGAACTGTTTCAGGAACATACTCCAGTACCAAATTAAGGTATAGTTCATCCTTTTCAGTAGTTGAAAAGAAACAATGCTTCAAAGAGACAACATTCGGGTGGTCAAGAAGGCGCATCGTTTGCAGCTCCCTGTTCTTATACCTCTTGTCTTGAAGAACCTTCTTGATAGCCACGGTTTCACCATTTTCCAAGCATTTAGCCTACAATCATACACGATATCAGAGCTAAAGGCATCATATACAAAAGGCTAAATTAACACATCTCATTCAGTCAACTGGATACATATTGTTACCTGGAAGACAACTCCAAATGAACCATGCCCTACAACACGCTCTGCCATATAGCTTATAGTCTGAAATATTGAGAAAGGTATAAAATTATTTTAAAGTAATGATATTTCAAAAAATTGAGAAAATAGTCAGAATAAACGGTTATAGTAATATGTAGAATATGATAAATCCACACCATATGAAATTATCACCCTATCCAATAATATCTTATAGAGCTTCATCAATTAGAAACCAATTGGTAAGAAGTTATATGCTAATCAGTAATCACTGTAAAAATATTCTAGTCAGCAGGCAGTAAAGCTGGTATAATACTCAAAACTTGAGGTTTTTTTTTTTTTTTTTACTTTAAGAACAAATAAATTATTCTCAATTCAAATATCAATATTCAAAATCACAGAAGCTAAAGAAGTGGAGGGAAAACATTGACACATTAATAATATCAAGCTGGAGCATTAATTGTTTATGGCCTTCCAAGCAGCATGAGGTAAGCACAGCAAGTGAGAAGGTGCAAGACTTGAATGATTTCAAATCGCATAAATGATTGACAGTATACAAATAAAGGGAGAAGGTATACCTGCTTCGGCTGACCATTTCTACCCCCAATGGTAGTCACAATGATATGTCCAGTCTCCGTTCCATTGCCATCAACAACTGTGGCTTCTATTTCCTATGAGAGAAGCAAGCTTTAAGTAACTGACCTGAAATTTTAAACCAACCACACACACACACACACAACAAAAAAAGATAAATAAATTAAGTGTGAAGAATTAAGAAAGTGGGTAACATACTCTATCATCCCTAATTTTCATATCGTTCATCTCCTCTGGCAATCTATCAACACCTGCTGCAGTATGACCACTGGCTTCTCTCATACCTGAAGTTGGTGCCACACCAACCGAAGCCATCTCTACTGAATCCCTTTCTTTTTTTAACTGCTCAAAAACCACTCATACACCTGCCAGAATGAAAATTTCCATCATACATAAAAAGTTACTTTTTTAATTTCGAAGCTTAATCAGATGCAAAATTGGAGTTAACAGACATGGAAAGTGAACCCAAATAGGAACGTTCGCATACAGCAAACATTAATTAAAGCAAAACCAATGCAAATCCTTTTTAGCCCATAAATAAATACCCATTTCACAAAAAAAAAAAATGAAGGAATGTCAAAGATCCATCAATCCCATGAAAACACCACAAATCCAACGGAAAATTCATTGACGAAATCAACAGGAAGAAAAAATCCCTAAACAAACCAAAACCGAAGATCACCGCAATCAAACGCGAAACAACTTGATCCAAACTTACAAAACAAAATTAATGAACAGAACAAGGTAGACACGTACGAAAAACGAACAAAATCAGTTATATCGTATAGAAGACGAAGAATCAAATTCAGGAAGGAAAAAAAAAAGCTATGACGTAAAAGACATGAAAATAAAAGGAAAGGAAGGGAAATCTACTGTTTGGTATGGAAAATGATTCTGGAAAAAACGGCGGTTGGAGGACTGAGAAAGAGAGTTTAGATTAGATTAGATCCATACCCATGTGTTGTGTTGTGTAATGGCTTGTTTGGTTTTGTGTGAGCGACAGTTCTCTGCTTTTTGTGTGGTGTGCTATAATGCGCTGGTGACAGTCAAAGAAGAAAACCCATTCTATTTATTTATTTTTTTAATTGTATATTGTCGGGTAAATAAAAAAATAAATAAAATAATTCTGAGTGTGAACATTGAAGTGAAGAATGCCTGGTTCTCTTCACTTTTGACCGTTCAAAGTTCAAAGTTCAAAACTCACTCACTGTATTAAAAATGGTAACAAATATTAATTGAGCACAGGTCACATGAGAGGAGAATGGCTTTGGTTTTTGCTTTTTGGCGCCTTTACTCATGGGCGCTCTTCTGGATATTTTTTTCTATAAATATAAATATAATAGAAAATTATATTTTGGACAAAAAAAAAACATTACGATTAGGTAACTACATAAATTAATTATCTTTAATGAATGAATTAACAGTTTAATATGTAAAGATTTATTATTTATTATTCATTTGTTTTTTAATTTAAATTTTTTACTTTTTTAAATATCACACATTACGGGTTACAACCTTCTCAAAATAATACAATTTTCAATATTCAATCCTTTATCTATTAAAAAGTTCACAATTTTTTATTTAGAAAATATGTCAACAGTCTACATTTTAATAGAGGAGTACATAATTAATATGTATTGATGCGAGTGAAATGGGTTCAGGTCCCTTAAGCATGTGGTCCTGGATTTGATCTTTAGATTCATATGAATAAAAAAAATACTGTTGAGAAAGGTTGTTACTTTGCACCTGACAATATTCAAGAGATTAGTCTCTATCTATCGGATGGGATGATAATGGAAAACCATAATAAAAGAGTACATATTATTATACCATTGAAAAAATTTTCCTAGAAAACTATGAATTCAATAATTTGACAATTTTTTGCATATGTACCATCATAACATTTATTAAAAACTAGTTTGACCAGAGCATAAAATATATAGATAAATATTAATCCGTGTTCTTAAGATATTAATTAAAAATCTAAATGTGAAAGGTTTCTATTATAAGTATAATATTCAATTTTAGCAATATATTGAAAATTGCAATTTCAAATAAATATTTTTTATTAATTTTTTAATCACATTTGTTAGTATGACTCAAATATATATACACACCAATCATAATAAATTATTTTGTAAAATATATAAATTTCGAAGTAATTAATAAGGATTTAATAGGTATGACATGTGTTAGAATAAAAATGTTTTATATTATAATTTAATAAGATATTGTTAAATCATTTATTAAATTTAATAATATATGTGGGGTGTCATGACAATATATTATTACATTATAATATAAATTTTTTTTTACATTACATATCCATAAAGCTAAATTAGTGATGGTGTCATGCTTCGAAACAATATAAAATAACACAATCAAATTAAAATAATAATATGTAAAAAATTAGTGATACAATTATCAAGTTACTATGTGTAATAAAATAGAGCCTTTACGGTTGAAAATAATAAAAAATTATTATATTTTTTTCTCCCTAGATAAAATATATTTTTTTATTATTAGATAAAATATAATTTAAAATACATGAATTTAACATTATTTAAATTTATCTAACTATTAATTACTTTAAAGTATATTTGAAGACTTGAACTGATATGTAATATTGCATGTTCAAATTCAATGACTCTACGCCTAAATGGGTAAGATTAAGTGAAGTATTATCTTAAATTATTCTATCTTATCACTCAAATCTAAAATATAAACTTCATTTATTTATTTAACATATGTATTTTTTAAGGCATAATAACTTTGACATTTTTAAAATATGATTTAACTTAAAATTTTATTTAATACTTCATAATAAGGTCTCTAAATATAGCATAAATCTACTTTTAAATAGGTTAATTGACTTGTGTCTTTAAATGGGTTATTAAGTATATAATATTTAAGAGATTATGATGATTATGATAAAAATTCAACAAAATACTTATGAATACAATGATTATATTATTTATACCTATTTAAATAAGTTATTTAATTTGGTCAAGCTTAATTTTTTAAATAACTTAAAATCTAATCATTTTTAGCTAAGTGAGCTATTTAAATAGTCATTTTCTAACTTATTTAATAAATATAGATCAATTAAAACGAACCTAATACATATTAGGTTCAAGGTTGGCCCAACCCTGAAAGTAGATAAAGTCACCGCTTTAACTTAAAAAAATATCCTTATTTTAAGTCCCTGAAAAATATTTTATTTACTATTAATATTTTTTAAAAAAAATAAGTTAATAATTATTTAGTAAGTTATATTAAATTATTAAGAGTAACTATCTTTTTTATTAAAAATACCTCATTTTATCATGATTTTCTCTTTTTTTCATAAATAATAATTATTAATTGATTTTATCCATTTTTAACATTGATTTATCTCATCTCTTCTTATGGTGCTATATTGATAAATACACATTTTCTCTTATTCTCACACTCTCTCTTTTTTGTTGAGTGTAGAGATATTTGTTCTTTAGTGAGTATATATAAATAAACATGTCATTTTACTTGATTAAACTCTCTTGTGTCGGTGTGAATAGATTTATTTATTTAAATAGATAATTACATTTTTAAAAAACTAATTATTATTTTTTTCAAAATTATTCTAATAAACATACATTAATATATTGGATTAAAAATAAAAAACATCTCATTATAAAATTTATTTTAGACCTTGGAAACATTGGGCCGGTCGTAATTAGATTATAGGTTTGATATTACAATGTTATTTGATTCATATAATAAATCTCATCCAATGATATGAGAAAAAGCTTTATTTTTGTTATTTAACTTTTTGTTAAATTGGTACTGTAAAAAATATATTAAACTAAGAGGAATTAAAGTTAAACTACAAAAGCACTCTTTTTAAACTGAAACAGAAATATAATATTAGGATACAACCTTTATTATTACTGTTTTATATTATCACGTGTGTCATTCTGAAATTATGAGAGAATTATCTGAACGGATTATAATTTATTGATGATTATACCAATACCGTATAAATATAAATAAATATTTAAAAAGGGAAAATTGAACGTGAAATAGGCTAGTTGTGCTAGGTCCTAGTTCGAAATAATAGGGGCGGTGCTGCTGCGGCATGTCTGAATCATGACCACTTATTGGCCGGGTTATAGTCAAATAATCAATTAATTATATTGTTGATACTGGGTACATAAAGGTCAATCTTTCTCTACAATGTTTCCCTCATCATTTTACAGTCATACTCAAATAATGGACTTAGCTCCACAGTCAACAAAATTGAATGCTATTCGCCATGCAAGAATTCAGCACCACTTCATGGTCAATTAAAATGTTAGGAAGCTGTTGGGTAAACGTAGTTTGTCAAGTAAACCAACAAAAACAAAATTTTGTTTACTATTGTTTAATTTATTTTATATTTTCAACCTGTTTCTGCCGGTTATTAAGGGGGGAAGAATGACATACGCCACACACGTAATCTGAACTTTTAATCTCGATCGTTTAAATTTATCTAGTGGTTCATATTGATTCATCTCACTCTCAAGTAAAAATGTCTTTCTCACATGATACATCCCTATATATTATCATCTTTGTTACATTTTTTCAGAATTTATTATTTTTAATTTTTAAAGGAAAGCACTGAATTTTTTAAAAAGGTGTATTTTTTTTCAAAAACTTATATAATTCTTATTAATATACTTTTAATTAAAAGTTTAAAAAACTTAACAAGCCAGACTCTCGTTGGATTAAATAGTTTAGAATTAACTGTATGCTTGTTATTGATTGAAATGAATACACATTTAATTTTTGGCATTTAAAAAATCAATTACATGTATTTATCTTTTACGACCAACTTGGATTATATTTATGCATATACTCACATACATAAAAATCTGGAAGTTGAAGAACAATGCTTCCCATGGGTCTCCGTTTTCCTTACCTATAATATATAAAAAGGAGTTATGTTAAAACATGTTCAGTTTACGATATTGAGATGAAAGGGGTGACTTCCTACTTGACTGTTTTATCCTTAAAAGATCTCATAGAAAAAATGGAGATAAATGTTGTGCAATTTTCTACTCATTTTCTATATTTAAGTTGTGTCTTTACATTGACATTTTAATACTTTTTTTTACTTGACTTGATAAATAAGTTTTAAATTAATATTACTTACACTATGCCAAAATAGGGTTTTATCGCGCTCCAATTAACATGGTTACAATAAGCAACGGGTTAAAATGCAAAAAACAAGGAAATTACCGCGGTTCCGAAAAAGAACCGCGGTAATAGAATCATAGCAGTACAATTTAAAAAAAATAAAAAATAAAAATAGACTCAATTACCGCAGTTCCTTTTCGGAACCGCGTTAAAAAACTGATTATTTTGATTAAACGCGCGTGCTTTTAGCAACCGCGGTAAACCCTTTTTGCTTCCTATACGCAAAACGAAGAAAGCATAGGGGTAAAGTGAATCACCTTCTCACACCCTCTCTCATTCCTTCTCGGCTCTCCCTCTCCCTCTGCTCAATTCCAGTGTCCCTTCGTTCTCTCTCGCTCGGCATGCACACATCACTGTAATGAAGGTACGGTAACCTAAACATTCTCCCTTTGCTATCTTTGTTACCCTAAATGGAAAATTGTTTTTTTTAGGGTTAAGCATCAAAACCTTAGTAGGAATTGGTTTGTGTTTTACCCTAAAGTTGTTTGCATCCCGCGGCAGAACAAGGAGGAGGAACGACGTGTCCTGCAGCCTCGGCGGTGATTCCGCCGGAGACGATGACAATGGGGTAGAGAGGGCACTTAACATGTAGGGTGCTAAAGTGTTTCATGTAGGGTACAAGACCCATACGCTAACGTACCATAGACGCAACCTACTCGTAAATGGATCAACTATGTTCTCAGAACCGAAACGAGTTCTAGTAGCTTCAATGGCGTCCAAAAGTTAAACGCCTTCGTATCCAAGTGCTGCTAGAATCTCTGATTCTCCGTGTTTTCCTCAATACACTGCTTCTCTCAAATGTGAGATACTCCTTTTCCTCTTCCTCTTTCACCCGTTAAATTTTCTGCTTTTTTTTATAAATTAATTGAATGCATAGGTCGTAGGGTATGCTCTCTGATATTCTCATTGAAGTTGAATTGGCCCAGGAAGTTTTAATCTTTGAAAATCCGTGTGTATTTTTCATACCTAAGATGATTATTTTGTCCCAAGTTATGGTTCCTCTCCCCTTTGAGGACTATGTGAATATTTTAGGTATTGGTATTACCTATTTGCAAATGTGTAGAATTGAGTGACTCAATTGGGAATTAGGTGCTTAAGGGAAGTCAAGCAGTTTTCTTTTGATCAGGAAATGAATTTGTAGGATGAAGTTGACTAATTTATCTTGAAAGAAGAGAAAAGAAAGAAAGGAAATTAACATGAAGTTGAAGAAAAGGGAGGACTTACAGCTTCTGATTCTATGCTATTGATTGCTTGGGTAGTAAGATAACGCCACGTGACTAATGACCCTGTGCTATTCAGCCAATTATTAGTGTATCTTACATTTTGTTTTTCCTAAACATTTCCAAGTTTAGAAGAATTTAGTTTTGAAAAGAGTAAATGTCAAGAACATTTTGATGTTTACAAGGAGTGCAAGAAAAAGGAGGTACTGTAAATTTCAGCACCATTTGTTGCTTGTATTATTTTACATTGCATTTTTTGAAAGTGATGGAATGGATCCTACGAGGATTAAGTGCTACATATGAACCATGTTGCTTTACCTGAATTGTGATGCTGATATAAAATACAAGAAGGTTGTTATGTTGTTGGCTGATGATTTTGTGTCTGTATAGACTATAGAATTGTTCAATTCTTAAGCATAGGTGCTCCTTCGGTCCTTCCTTTGTCCATGTTCTCCCCTTCACCACACTTCCTTTAGAATGTTTAATGAGAAACTATAAATATTTTGGAGGTTCCCAATAAATGTAGGAAAGACAAAGTAATTTACATGAAAACTAGCTTTTGAGTAGCCTGACTGAGCTAGGCAATTTTGCTTCAAATGGGCAATGAGTTGAGCTGTATCAGGTCAATAATGAATCTGATGACATTTCCTAAATGCAAAAAGACGTTTTAAAAGCATGTTACTAAAGAAATTCTATTGATTACAAAATCTCTTTCTGTATCAAATCTTTTATTCAATTCAAAATATAAATATCTAATTGCACCTTTATCTAGCTGTGCAAAATTTTTTGTTATCATCTCTGTTATCTGGTTGGGTATGGTCATTATTTTTTTATTTACTCCTTGTTTTAGTGTTATTGTCCAAATCATTACATGATGGAAAGAAACAAATAGGGGCCAGTTTTGTATGATGAAGCTTTGGTGGGTACACATTGGGTTTGGGTATATGTTTTGGGTATGACTGCAGTGAGGTTGTGTACAACATGGGTGCCAACTAAGTCATTTCCCCCAAAAAAATGACACAATTTTTTAGTTATGGTTAGGTTTTCCCCATTTTCTCTATTTCTCATTTGTCTCCTTACCAAACTAGACCCATTTATATCCTTTGACATGTGAGCTATGAGTGGAGTATAGCCAGTAGTGCACAATGGTGATAGTAGAGGCAGTGGCACGCAGTGATGAATGATGATGGTGAGTCGAGATAGAGATTAATAGTATTATAGTGATTCCTCTAATATTGGTATTGCTTGGGTTATTGATTAGCAATAGTTAACAGTTTTTTTCTTTAATATTTAAAGCATGGTCAATTGACGAGTTTGTTAATTTCTTATACTATAGTTGCTTTGACAGACATACAAATATGTTATTTTTTTTTTATGTTTTATGTTATTCAATGAAATTTATGTAATTTTATCTTTCATGCAATTTTGTCATGTTTTATTATATGTAATTCTAATTTCCTTTCTCAAACCAAACAGACCCTTATTTCTCATGGTTACGATTCTTTTAAACAACCTGTCTCTTAAACCACCTTTCTCAGATGATGGATTTAGATGTACCCCTGATTTCATCTTCCAGCCCACTGAACTAACAATGCACCCAGCACAGGTGTAGAAACCCTAAAATGAATGAACTAAACTAGCCATATCCATTGTTAGAGTGCCTTCAGTGGAAGGTCTCCAACATTTGAGTGAGTGAATGCATTCATTTAGATGAAGAGCTCTTGCAGAGAGAGGGAGAGATATCTTGGCAATCTGGTGATTGGCATTACCTGCTTTCCTTTTTTCTTCTTTCTCTATTCAAATGCCCCTCCTAGGTCCCCGAAATTTTAAATGTGATAGAGCTTGATCTGTAAACCTTGGACACCATTAGATTTCATTTCTTCTTCCTCTTCCACGTATGGGTCTCATAACCCATCTTATGGGTGAAATTCTTGATCTCATTGCAAGTTTGATCTTAAATAATTGTTTCAAAAGTTGAACCAGTTTCTATCCATCTTGACGGTGGATTAATTGGTTTTCATTCTGAAAGACAGAAAATAAAATTTAGGCACTTTCTAGTATTATAACTGAATAGTGTCCGATGTTGTTGTGTGCTGGATTAGTTTGTCACCATTTTCTTATGGGTTTTGGATGAGATGTATACAACTACAGTTTGACACTTTGACTTTCATAATAATTATGAAATTACATAATTGGCATTTTGAATTCTTTATCATCCTCATGCTTCAGTGTTGTTCTCTTCCCAGGGCATAGTCTTGGTATGTGTACAGAAAAAGGGAGAGAGACGACTACTAGCATAACAGTATGTACTGGGCTTTTATTTAACTCTTGTTCTCATTCTAAATTTTCCATTGCCTGTTTGTTTCCATCCTGGTACACCCAACATGAAAATAACCATGAAACTCAATACTTTGCATAAAATAAATGGTCCTAAATCTCTCCTAGGCGTGCACTGAATTTTGTCGTTGTACTGATTGTCGGGTATTGGCAACTTGGCATCTATGCATTTGATGTGATATTATTTCATTCACTGCACTTAAATCCATATTGAAGAATGCTAGCAAGATACTATTTGTTACACTTTTTTCGAACACACTCTTTATTGTTAAGTAAATTTCTTGTGGATCTCAATATCCTGTGGGACTCATGAAATTCACCCAATAACAAAGGAGTATGTTGAAAAGTATGTGACATAGAGCTTCTTGCTACCATTTCCCCTCCATATTAATGCAATGGAACTTAAGCTGAGTCTTCTGTGTAACTGCATTTGACATGTATATGTTGGGGAACTTAGATCAAATATTACTTCTAGAATCATTTCTTATTGTAACACCCTGCTCGATAATGATGAAGGAAATATTTTGACTGTTAAATCTGGTTATACAATACATTTCTGCTTAATATATTTTACCATCTTATCTTATATAATATAAAAACAGATAGCCTTTTTCTGCTTTTTCTGGGAGCATCTTGTTGTTAACTAGGATGGTTGAATAATTCATTCTCCTTGTTTTAACAGAGGGAAGCATGGTTGGAACGTAATAAAAATGGTCCCTCTTCTCATGAAATCTTGGCTGGGTTTTTGCTGATTGTATCATGGAAAACAGTCAAAAAGTTCCCTAAACCCTAAAAGTGATTACTCTATATGTCCAGAGAAACATAAAAAGAGTGCAGTTCAGGTTGTTGGAGTTAAATTGAAAACGTGTCTAATAGGAAATTTATATTTGATTGTAAGCATTCTATTTTAAATTGTTTTATATTGCACCATTTTGCTGTTCCCGTAGTTTCAACACTTGAGCATGTGTTTTTCTGTGAGCACTTGTATGATCCTACCACTGGGTCACTGAATAAGGTATTCTATTTTTAGCCTCTTCAAGCAAGTGAATAATGTGATTGCTAATCCATCACGTAAATCTTGTCTGGACTTTTCAGGCTATTATCCCTTATAGAATCTGGCCTTGGCATCAATAATGTTAACTTAATGGTTAGGCCTATGATTATTGTTTAGTTTTCTTATTCTATAAAAGATAAAATTGCTTATCACCTGCACATTATCACTTTTGTTTAGCTCCTCTCTCTATACTAACGTTTTACTTATTGGAATGACTAAGAGAAACATGCTTGATGAAGCTCTCTTGAGGTACCGATATCTTCCCCAGTTAATTATATCTTGTTTGACATTTAGTTTAGCATTTTGAACAAGTGTATTTTAATGCCAAGTCCTTGATACTTTTATATTGGACTTCTTTGAAATTTATGGTTGGCTAGTTGAAATTGTTGGGCTAGTTGAAATTTATGAAGGTAAAGGCTTATGAGTTAATTACTTTCAGGGATTAAATCATATCTGGCTTTCTATTGGGATTTTTGGGATTTTTAAGTGTGCAGGAATTTCACGCTTCCAGGCAATTATTGCGGTTACTTTTCGGAACCGCGGTAAAAGGCCCAACTCAATTACCACGGTTCCGAAAATTAACCGCGATAATTGCCTTTTATCCTACCGCGGTAGACCGCGGTCACAACGGCGGTAAAAGGGCTTTTTGAATCGCGGTAAAAGCCTTTTTCTGTTATAATGTTATAAAATTAAAACACTCGACCCTCCTTAAATTGTTTTTTTGGATTCATCTGTGGTACAAAGATGTTTTGATACTTAGGTTGTGAGTAAGGAGAATGAGGCATTAAAAGAGTTCATTTGCCTAGTCTATGAAGGGTATTTACAAAACTTGAGATAAAGTGGGATTTGAAGAGTTGAAGTGTCAAACATAGTATGTATTCTCAACACTCATGTGAATTATGGTACAAGCTTGTTTGTTTTGCTTTTTATTAATGAGAGTTGACATTATGATATCTTTATCTTTATCTTTATCTTTATATTTATTATAATAAAAGGAATGAAGTCTGTAGTCACTTTTTCCCGCCCAAAATAAGAGTAAATTTGTCCCAATATTTTCTTCAAATTTAATCACGTTATAATGAATTTGAAATTTGAAATTCAAAATATTGAACATTAATACGCTCTCCTTCTTCCCACGTTTTTGCCTTTTCGTTTCTTCACAATACTTTCACTCAGAAGCCCATTAATTTTTCTGCGCGTGTTACATCTCCTCAACCAACTCTGCAGTATCCACCTACTGTCTCATTTCTCAATCCCTTTGTCTCATTCTCCTTCATTCCCTCGTGCTACAATTTCTTCCATCTTTCGTTTTTCTGTCTCGCATCTCACAATTTTTTTCATCTTCAGTCGCTCTGATTCACAGGTATTGTCGGTAAGGTGCTAAGGTCCTCTTCCTCTCTTATTTTCCCTATTTCTGATTTACATCCATCCTATCTTCTTCGTCTTCCCTTCTTTCTTTCGCATTCTCTAATTTTTCTTCTTTTCTCTTCCTTAGATTTGATTTACCTGATACGTTGAAGGCACTCCAATAAAGTGGTTGTGGAGCACAACATGTAGAGAGGCAGTGGCTTGGTGGTGCGGCATCCAATTTTGGCGCAATGGTCCAATGGTGATGGCAGTGTTTCTCTTCTCCGATTTCACTTTCTTCTTCGACCCTTTCTACCACCCATTCTTGGGTTCTTCTTCTTTTCCTTTTGTGGATTCATTTGCCCTTTTGATTTTGCAGCTTCTTCTTCATTCATTGTGTTTATGTGATTTTCTGCATCTACTCGGTCTCTCTTCATTCATTTGGCTCAGGAATTTTTTCGATCTCTCTCGCTAATTTTTTTTTCTGATTTCTTTCCTTTGCATTTTGTTTAAAACAGTGAGGCGATTGCAATACATGGTAATCTGAATATTTTTTCTTCGATTCCCCTTGCATGTACTAATAACTTTTTTTGGCCTTTTAATAGGATTTCATCCGGTGGGGCGCAACTTGCTACATAGAGGTTACTGATTCAGTAGAGGCATGGATTCTTTATTTGATATTGGTATTCTCTGTAAATTTTATACATGTTTTATAACTGATTTTTTTCAATATAATATATACATGCTAACTTATTCATTTTCCCTCATTTATAAGTGCAATTATTGAAAAAAATTAATATATTTTCCATTTAAAAACATTTTCTTGTTGATGAAATTAAAGTTTGACTTTAAAGTTGTATTTACTTCAAAAAAGAAATCAACATATTTAAAAAATATTTAAGGGTAAGATGTATTCTTAATCTATGTAAAATTGAGCAAATTTGGGTTTGTCTAGGGATGAGAGTTTTGTACTACATGTGCCGTGGGGACAGCCCCATTTGGAACCCCGAGGATGGGAACAGAGACTAAAATCCCCTGAGACAGATTTGGAGTTGAGGACGAGGATCATGCTCCCCGCTCCATGTGGTTCCTGTCCCGCCACACACACACAGACTGACACACAAACTCACACAATCCTAATTATATAATATTTATTTTATATTATCGACATTTATAATTTAAAAAAGAATTTCTAATCCTTTTATACTATTTTCATCCTTTATGTTACAATTTTTTTCTTAATTATGGGGTCCCTGTGGGGATGGGGGAGAAAATTACCCCGAGACAAGGATCAAAGATGGGGACGGGGACGAAATGTGGAGGCTAGGACAAGGAGTGGGGAGGTACTCCCCGCCCTCGCCTCGTGCGGGTGTCATCCCTAGTTTAGTCCTCTTAATATAAAATTAGTGTACGGAATCCCTTCTTTTTTAAATCATCTCAAATTAGTCATTATCATTCTTTCTGTTATGGACTAAAAATGCATATAGTAAAAAAATATTGGGACTAAAAACACACCTGATAAAAAATAATTTGGGGTGATTTTAGAAAAAGATAGATTGAATACACTAATTATAAATTATGAATACCATAACTAAATTTACTTAATTTTACAAGGATTAACAACACAATTTACCATTTATTTTTTATTAACAAGGAAAACTATAGGAAATGTTATTATAATTTGGTTTAATTCTATTTTGTCCCTAAAATATTGTGAATTTTTCATTTGGTCCCCATTTTTATTTTTTCCAAAGTATTCCTCAAAGAATGATTTTTTTTCGAAAATGGTTCCTCTGTTATTTTACAATTAATTTTTCCCAAATGGTCCATAAAAAATATTATGATTTCCAAATTAGTCATTTAAAATATTGCAATTTTCCTAAATGGTCCCTATGTTTTCAGTGCCACGTCAGCACTTTATGGTAAAAAAAATTTAGAGGGACCATTTGGGAAAAAATAAAAAATGGGGGACCAAATGGGAAAATTGTGATATTTTGGGGGACCAAAAACATAATTAAACCTTATAATTTTATGTAATTACTTACCGGGTTAAATATGTTTTGGTCCCTGAAAATATAGAGAAATTTTATTTTAGTCCCTCATTTATTTTTCATTAGTTTTGATCCTCTATTTTTTTAAATCACATGTTTTTAGTCTTTATTATTGACTATATTCTGTTAAGTCATTTTCATAACTCCACAACAACTTTTTTTGGATAAAATAATTCAGAAAATTTCTTGCGATTTTTTCTCTAGAAAAGTCATTTGTAATAATTTCCAAAAATTACAAATTTTTTACATAAAAATGTTATAAAATTTCTTTTCTTTGTTGTAAAAAAATCTATAGTAAATTTTCCTCAAATTTTAGAATTTGAATAAAATTTCCTCTAAATTTTGATATTTGCAAGAAAATTTGAAGGAAAATCCACAGAAAAATCTACAAGAAATATTGCTGGATCATCACTTAGCAACATGTAACTAATGACAAGAACTAAACTCATGTGGCTAAATCATCACGTTGTACACTTGTGTTCACTAGATGAAACTGATGTTAAGTGGCACAAAGGGCAATCCAAACAAGCCATTAATCCAATTTCAAAGTTGAGAAATTCATTATGCAACAATTTTATTCTTAAGCAACATCCAATGAAGATGAAGTCTAATATATTAAGGATTAATTAGTTGCATTAGTGATAGTAGTACATGTAGTGATAATAACTTTAGTCAGAGACCAACAACACATGACCCTGTATAAGGCAACCAGCCAACCAAGTGTTGTAGTCTATAGAGCATACAAAATCGATAAACTACTAAAGTTAGGACTTATCAAGCAATTGTTGATGAAATAACATCATGCCCTTCCATACTGGCCCAAACAAACAAACTCGTTAATGAAAAAAACACTTGTGCAAGAACAACAAAAGTTTGCAGACAAGGTTAAATTACAACATCGAAATATACATTTTCATCCAGAAACCCTAGCATAGAAGCGTCGCGCCGCAGAGACAGTGACGCACCTAGGGGGCTTCACCCTCCATGGAAGGGTATCCTACCACTTCATGTGATTTTTTCTATATGCTCTAGATGAGTTATTCTTTCTCTCTCTCCCCCCTCTCCCTCCCTCTCTCATGAGTTTTTTTACACTTTATCCACCTCCCTCCACCCCATCACCACCTCTCCCTCTTTTGTTTACCGACCACCACCTCCATAACCTTTGCCCTCCCTCCTTCCAAAGAATCTGCTATTTTCTTCCCCTTTTTATTTCACTACGATTGTCTTATTCAATGGATTCTAATTGAGTTGTCTCCCGTAGCACTTTGCAGCACTTATTTACTCAGATGTGCTACATTTTATGCATTTCTACCACTAGAGCTCGACTTTGCAGCACTATTTTACCCAGTCTGGTTGCAGTTGATGTCGTAGAATTATTTGGTTTAAGTTGTTATTGGATGTGTCAAACCGGGAGGAATAATAAAGAAAAATTCAATGCTCTTTAAGGATTTATATGTAATAGGAGGTTATGTTTTTATTTAGGATTGCTAACTTATTTAGATTTATAAGTATGTGTACTTCATTTGTTATTTTGATCTGCAATGCACAACTATAATACTTTGTTTAACATCCTACAAACTTTGTAAGTATCATTTGGCATCTATAAATCAATGATCTTTCTGGACAAAAAAAGTCACGATTTGGATTATAAATGTTCGGAATAAATAATAATTTTTCACCCAACAAAATTCAAGAATCAGCAGACTGATTTGACAAGGCATCTCTTCTATTTCTCTGTTTACTTTTTTTCCCCCTAAAATGAATTAAAAAAGGAAATATAGCACAAAATGAAAACGTATATAAAAGGGGGGGTTTTTATTCTCTATTTCAAGACAGAAAAGCACTCGGAATCTAATCACTAAGAAAAGTACAGTTCACCTAATTGATACACTCCAAACTTGCAGTCGCCCTAAAGCATCCTTTTTACGATCAATCAGCCAAGTCAAGAAACATCCATGCATATAATGCATCCCAAGCCTAGATTCAAGTTATTTCCAATGTAGAGAGAAATGGCCCGCACTTCAATTATGATACAGGTAACAATCCTGAACCCTGCATGTTATGTCAAAAGAGGAATCAGTGTATAAAATAGATTATATGATTGTGATCAAATCACTATAGGTATCTATCTCAAATGGAAACTACCTACCTACCTACACATACAGACAAACATATCAAGTAAAAGGAGTTAATTCTAGCTATACAACCAGGATAGATAGACAGGATTAGATTCGAATAAAACAATTTTGACCATCCATATTCGGTTTCAGTCAAGATTAGTTCTTCTCATATCCCACGCTCTCACTTGATACGCCCCTACGCAAACACACAAATATAGGGGCGTATCAAGCGAGATAATCTCCATTGTTCAATTTTAGATAGACG
This sequence comes from Sesbania bispinosa, assembly GCA_026901365.1. Lineage (NCBI taxonomy): Eukaryota > Viridiplantae > Streptophyta > Magnoliopsida > Fabales > Fabaceae > Sesbania > Sesbania bispinosa. The sequence continues at coordinate 482,419 of QLOH01000081.1, forward strand.
GTCAAGATTAGATCTTCTCACATCTTTCCTAATGTATATACTGAAACCCTTTGCTAAAAATACTACATCACATGTTCACCCTGTTTAAAACATCAGAGGGACCTGGATTCTCCCTATTTCTCATTAATTTAACTTTCAATTTCCGGAACTCTGAATATGACACAAATTGATAGTGTCAATTTTTAGAATTCCATCCAAAGGATATATAATGTAAACTGTTTCACAGGCCGTATGCAATTTGATTACATCTGGGCATTGCAGTTCAACTCATATATATCATGGATAATTGCCACAAGATACTCCCTGCCTTCCACCCACAGAAACAGAAAGGGATTTTTCACTTGAACTTCAAGGACAATAACTACACAGACCATATTTGCTTTTACAAGCTTGCGATAAGATATTTATAAGGTAAAATATATATATTTAATTGAAATTGCCTAACAGAAGACTACAATCAGTACCTATATATTATGATTGCTGCACTTGTCGGGAAATTTGTAGCATCCAATCAGCATACCCACTATTACCACCCATCTGGTCCTCAACAAGGTTCGAAAGAAGAAGGAACCCTTCTCTGGGCTGTTCACCTTGCCTCACAAGGTGGCACAGCTGGTAATATGCACGGTCAGCATTTCTGAATTTCTCAAGTACCTTCATCAGTCTCCTTGACATTTCATTATCATGCTCCTTAAGAATAACCTGAACATATACACGGCACCAGATGGATGTCGAATGTTATTCAACTAGACAAACAAAGGAGGAAGACATCACAAGTATCTACTTTACTTAGTTATTCAATAGGTTAAAATATCTATCAACATTGGTGCAAGTCTAAATCAATCTCACCTCACTGAATAAAATTATTATCAGACAAATTTCACACAAATCCACCATTGGATTAAAAGTTTTTATCATGAAGCTGAAGAACGTTGAATTTCATATTAGATAAAAATAGTGTATGCTCCATTGATAAATCTTAAGGTTAGCATACAATATACTTTTTCAGTTCAAATGTAAGAAAATATCAACAACTCAAATATACTTGTTGCTATAATTTTTTTTTTAAAAAAAAAAAAAATTGCCAAGAAAGATCAATATGACAATTATTTATAATTCAATTGTATACATGTGATGTGGACACTCATACTCACACACACACACACACACACTGAGAGAGAGAGAGAGAGAGAGAGAGAGAGAGAGAGAGAGAGAGAGAGAGAGAGAGAGAGAGAGAGAGAGGAGAATATGAACATATAACAAGTTTTAATTAAGAACCAAAAAGCACCCTGGAAGAATTTGAACAAGAAATAAGACAAGTTTAAATAGATTACACCGCTGATAGGCCCATGGTCCATATTTATAAAAGAAAGGGAAAACAAGATGGGCCCAGCAGCAATGGTTTATAGATTTATGAAAGGAAAAAGGTGAATAACAGAAAGGGGCAAGAGGTGGAATATTCTATGAGCCAAGGAAGAGAAGAATCATAACAGAATAGGTACAGGTGGATTGGGTGAGTGTGTGCAGATTTGGTGATCAGGGAGAATATAAGAGAGAGGAGGAGAGAGGGAGGTAGGAAAGATTTTGGTGAAGGAATAGGGGCAACTGCACTGGTTGTGACTGCACTGGTTGTGACAGTCTTGGGTTTTTGAAATTTCCTTTTGTTCTCTGTTCTGTTTTCAGGGAAGTTTATCAGCTGTAAGGAGCATAGCTCCCACTTTCTTTAATAACAATACTCATTTTCTGTTGGTTTCTATCACTTGGTATCAGAACTCCCGATCCTGGGAGCTGAATGGTATCAACGAGAATGGAAGGACGAGTAGAGCCGTTGGAGCAAAGGGTGGAGGAGATGAACCGAGAATGGCAGGAGGCACATCGACAATCAATGGAGGAGATGATGCAAGAACTAAGGGCGGGTTTAGCTTGTCTTAACAGAAGCTCACCTACTGGGCAAGAAGGGGAAGGAGCGGGGAGAGTAACGGGAATCCGGTGCATAGAGATCGAAGGGAGGAGAGGTTGAGGAGGTTGGAAGTACCTTATTTCACCAGGAAGGACCCAAATGGTTGGATATACTGAGCTGAACGTTATTTTGAGATCAATCAAATACCAAAAGAAGAGAAGGTGGTAGCAGCAGCGGTTTGTTTGGAGGGGAAGGCTCTGAATTGGTTTCAATGGTGGGAGGCAAGAACAGAGCTTATATCATGGCTCTCTTTTAAAGAGCCTTGCTGAGTCGTTTCCAAAACTCTGTCTGAAAATCCATATGAGATGTTGATGAGCTTAAGGCAAACCAAGTCGGTGGAGGAGTATCGAGAGCATTTCGAGCTCATTTCTGCACCGCTTCATCATGCTGATGAAGAGGTACTCAAGGGGGCATTTATGTCAGGGTTGTCGGAGGATATAAGGGCAGAGGTTCGGTTACATAGTTCGGGTGATTTGGGGACGTTGATGAAGCTTGCTCAACGAGTAGAGGAAAAGAATAGGATATTAGGCCTGGAGAATTGACAATGAAACGGGTTGGGCCCAATTATAATCAGCCAGCTTTGGGTGCAGGTGACGTCATTGGGAACGGACAAACCGGAATGGGACCACGGACAGGATCAGTTGACTGGCAAGGGCGGCCAGTTGCCGGCGGCTTCGCTGGGAACAATGTATCTAGAACTTATGGAAGTCCTAACAGTGGAAATCGTCGAAACTCAGCATTCAAAAAACTATCTGAGGAGGAGATGCAAGACAAGATTCGTTGGAAAGTGTGCTTCCGGTGTGTTGAAAGATTTTTTCCAGGGCATGTGTGTAAGAATAAGCAGCTGCACATTCTGTTATTAGGTGACGAGGAGCAAGGGGAGGAAGGAGCATGTGTAGGGGAAGAGGTGGAAGATGCAGAAGGGGGAACCATGAAGCTGAACATGAGTAGTGTGGCAGGGGTGACTTCAAAGAGGTCCCTAAAATTATGGGGGACCATCTTAGGGAACAAGGTAATTGTGTTGGTAAATTCTGGGGCTTCCCACAACTTTTTGTCAGCTGATTTAGTGAAGACATTGGGAATACAACCCAAAAAACTCGTGAGTATGCTGTTGTGGTGGGGAATGGTTATCGGGTGAAGAAATACGGCGTGTGTAAGAGGGTGGAACTGCAATTGCCTAATCTGAAGGTGGTGCAAGATTTCTATTTGTTTGATTTAGAGGGAGTTGATGTGGTTTTAGGATATGGATGGTTGGAGGAGTTAGGAGGAATGTATGCCAACTTTAAGGAGAAAGTGATTAGAGTGGAAATAAATGGTTAAAACGGTGGAGATTAGAGGAGATCCAGCGTTGTCGAGAACTGTGGCTTCACTAAAAGCCATGATGAAGGAGTTGAGGAATGAGTCACAGGCCTATTATGTTGAGCTGGGAATGATGACAGTGTGTTAGCAAGAAGCAAATCATCAGATGGAGGGGATCGAAGCGTTATTGAAGGAGTATGAAGAGTTGTTTCAAGAATCCACAAAGTTGCCTCCCAAAAGGCAATGTGATCATGCTATAGTGCTGAAAGAGGGATCACACATTCCTAACATTCGGCCATATCGTTATCCTCATAGCCAAAAAGGAGAGATTGAGAAGTTTGTGAAGGATATGCTTGCTGCAGGGTTAATCCGTCCCAGTGTAAGTCCAGTTTCAAGCCCTCTAATTTTAGTGAAAAAAAAAGATGGAAGTTGGAGGTTTTGTGTGGACTATAGAGCTCTTAATAATATCACTACTCCGAATAGATTTCCTATTCCAGTCATTGAAGAGTTATTGGATGAATTGGGGGGAGCTACAATTTTTTCGAAGCTGGACTTAAATCTGGCTATCATCAAATCCGCATGAAGGAATGTGACATACATAAAACAGCGTTTCGTACCCATGAAGGGCACTACGAATACTTAGTGATGCCCTTTGGGTTGACAAATGCCCCTTCCACTTTCCAAGCATTGATGAACGATATTTTTCGTCCCTACCTTAGGAGGTATGTCCTGGTATTTTTTGATGATATTCTCTTATATATAGTTCAGATCAAAATGCTCATCTTAGCCACTTGAGAACAGTATTTGAAGTTCTTAGAAGCAACTCCTTGTGGGTGAATTATAAGAAATGTTGTTTTGGGGGTGTCACAATTAGAATATTTAGGCCACATTATTTCATCAGAGGGCATTAAGGCTGATTCCAATAAAGTGAAGGCAATGAAGGAGTGGCCAATTCCTAAGGATATCCGGAGTTTGAGAGGATTCTTAGGGCTCACAGGCTATTATAGGAGATTTGTACAGAACTATGGGGTGATTGCCAACCTCTCACGCAGCTGCTCAAAAAGAACAGTTTCAAGTGGAATGACGAGGCTCAAAAGGCATTTGAAGAACTCAAGGCTGCCATGGAGAAGCTGCCCACGTTGGCTATTCCAAATTTTGATCAACCCTTTGAGATTGAAACTCATGCCTCTGGGTTTGGGATTGGAGCTGTCCTCATGCAGCAAGGCAAACCATTGGCCTATATTAGCCAAGCATTGTCTGAAAAATCCAAGGCAAAATCAGTGTATGAAAGAGAGCTCATGGCAATGGTCTTTGCAGTGCAAAAATGGAGGCAATACCTGTTGGGGAACCATTTCATTATTTGAACTGACCAAAAAAGTTTTAAATTCTTATTGGAACAAAGGGCGTTGGATGGAGAGCAGCAAAAATGGGTCTCTAAGCTGTTGGAATATGACTTCGAAATACAGTACAAACCAGGTACTGAAAATAGGGTAGCGGATGCCCTGTCACGAGTGATGGAGTTTGATGCTATTTCTATGGTTAATAATCAAGATTTGGGGGAAATCTCAGAGGAAACGTTGGCTGATGACAAACTGAAGACCTTGATTCAGGATCTAGTTAATGATCCACACTCACATTCTGACTATAAGGTATCTAAGGGCTGTTTGTGGTTAAAAGATAGGTTGGTTTTATCCCCAAAATCAATTAAAATCCCCCTCATATTGGATGAATTTCATTCTTCTCCTTGGGGTGGTCATGCGGGAATAACCAGAACCTATAAAAGGATAGCGCCTGCCTTTCATTGGAACGGGATGAGAAGAGACATTGAGAAATATGTGCAAGGCTGAGGTCTGCCAGAAAAACAAATATCAAGCTTTGAGCCCAGCTGGGTAACTTCAACCCCTTCCAATTCCAAACCAAGTTTGGGAAGAGCTCTCTATGGATTTCATTGGCGGTCTCCCACGATCACAGGGGTGAGATTCTGTTTTGGTGGTTGTTGATCGGCTGACAAAATCAGCCCATTTTATTCCATTAAGTCATCCTTATTCAGCTAAGGATGTAGCAGCTGTTTTTGTGCAAGAAGTAATACGCCTCCATGGTTTTCCCAACTCTATAGTCTCTGATAGGGACAGTATCTTCCTCAGTCATTTTTGGAAGGAGTTGTTTAGGTTGTCAGGAACCAAATTGAAGTTCAGTTCATCATACCATCCACAGGCAGATGGCCAAATGGAGGTCATAAATTGCACAATAGAAACTTACTTAAGGTGTTTCATGAATAACCATCCAAAGCAGTGGTTGAAGTGGCTGGCTTGGGCAGAATTTTGGTTTAATTCTTCTTACAATGCTTCTATCAAGATGAGCCCATTTAAGGCATTGTATGGGAGAGAACCCCCTTCTATTATCAAATATCAACAAAGTAATACTGCAGTTGCTGAGGTGGACATATTGCTCATGTTGAGAGATGCTATTTTGGATGAACTCAAGTTGAATTTATTGAAAGCACAACAAAGAATGAAGTTGCAAGCAGATAAAAATAGAAGAGAGGTGGAGCTTCAAGTGGGGAATATGGTGTATTTAAAGGCTCAGCCATATAGGCTGCGATCCTTGGCTAAAAGAGTAAATGAAAAGCTTAGCCCTCGCTTTTATGGCCCCCTATGCAATTAAGGAAAGGGTGGGACCAGTCGCATATAGGTTGGAGTTGCCTCCCGAAGCACGAATACATTCAGTTTTTCATGTCTCACAGCTTAAGAAGGCTCAGTCAGTTGAATTGCCAAGTCAACAGATTCCTAATTACTTAACTGAAGAATGGGAATTGCAAGTCACTCCTAGTGAAGTCTTGGCTACTTGATGGCTCTAAGCAAGTCCTTATTAAATGGAGCAATCTCCCTTACTATGAGAATACTTGGGAGAGTTATGATGATATTTGCAAAATATTTCCAGATTTCCACCTTGAGGACAAGGTGATGAAACTGATTGCGGGGGGTATTGATAGGCCCATGGTCCATACTTATAAAAGAAAGGGAAAACAAGATGGGCCCAATAGCAATGGTTTATAGGTTTATGAAAGGAAAAAGGTGAATAACAGAAGGGCAGGAGGTGGAATATTCTATGAGCCAAGGAAGAGAAGAATCATAACAGAATAGGTACAGGTGGATTGGGTGAGTGTGTGCAGATTTGGTGATCAGGGAGAATATAAGAGAGAGGGAGGTAGGAAAGATTTTGGTGAAGGAATAGGGGCGACTGCACTGGTTGTGACAGTCTTGTGTTTTTGAAATTTCCTTTTGTTCTCTGTTCTGTTTTCAGTGAAGTTTATCAGCTGTAAGGAGCATAGCTCCCACTTTCTTTAATAACAATACTCATTTTCTGTTGGTTTCTATCAACTGCTTAAAGTGACAATGACATAATAAATCATTATACTCTCTAGCCCACTCAACACTCTTGAATATACAATACCTTTGATAACTCTGCTGCAAAGTCTGTCCCAAGTAAGTTCTTAGCTATATCTGGTGAAATCACTCTACCAAACCATATAATGAATCGGAAGCCATCATCATATATGTAAAGGCCTCTAGAATCCAAGCTCTCCCCAGTCAAAGGTAACCTTCTATTAATGCTTTTCAAGTCATCAGCCTGAACATAAACCATAGAAACAGAAATAATTCAAGGAGCTGACAACTTAGCCATGTAATTGATGACTATTCAAAGGCAGTAAACACATACCTTCAGAAGATGTTCATCAAGTCGAATCAAACTAGGATAGAGAAGTTTCAACAGCCTTTTTATTGGTAGAGTCATCATTGTGTGTCCAGCTGCACACCGTTCATCTAGCGCACATCCCCATACCCTCCACGGAGAGGTGTTGATCTACAAAGAGCTAAGCCATACAAGGGTAGGAACTTTAATGATTCAGGATATATTATTCTGTTTGCCAGGCGGTGTTGCACAGCATAGAGATTTCGATACTCTCGGAGGCCTTTCACAATTCTTAGTTGCACAGAACTCCGTGCTTCTTCCAGTTTACGGGACAATGTGTTCTCAATTGCTGCAAACAGAAAGGAACTGTTCAAGAAGACAAATGCAATTATGATTCACACATATGATGTTACAAGAATATAAGTCATGTCACCATACCCAGCCTACTAAACAGAGATAAAATTGCACCAGTATCAGCCAGGCGATACATCTCTACCAAGTCTGTGACTACTGGAGCTGCAGCTGTGTGTACTCTGATACGTCTTTCTCCACAAGATGCAGTATATCTATTTAGTTGTTAGGGATGGAACCCATTTTAAAAAGATTCACATTCTAATCATCCTGCCATATCAACCTTTACTGAATAACGAGCATGACAGATATCCACATAGATGTAAAATAGAGAAGGAGAAATAGTAAAAATAAGCATGACAAGATGTGCTAAATGTCTTAAAAAAATGAAAAAGACAAAATAAGGTTGTTATTATTATTATTTCTATCATCATCATTGTTTTGTGATTCCATGTGCATCAGAAGCAAGAATGAAAAGAAAAGGACAACTCTGAAAAATTGCATGATGATGATGACAGCACCTCAAATAGGAATTATCCTAGATCCCAAATATAAACTGCTGATAAAATCGAATCTCATTTTATCTCGGGGAAAGAAACAACAATCCTCCAAAGGTCAAAAAGAGAATCACTCAATGCAAAATGTGATGGGGGAGACAAGCCTGATGGTTAACATAGATGACTAAACTGTAAGAATGAAATTGTGTATACAGTAAGAATGACATTGTTATGCCTTATCACGCATCTCAAACATTATGGAAGAAAGGATACAGCAATGCAACTTGGAAGTACATTGTCTGAGTTGTCAATAATGTTTCTTCGAGGGATAACTGCATCGCAAAGGCTTTATCACAGTCTACAGCTGGAAGTGCTAACAAATCAGTGGACCTTAGCATAAAGTTTCCATGATAAGTTGTGAAACGGACACCTAGAAGCAAAAAAAACATTTATTAGTTATTGTATATGCATTTATATAATTATATACTTGCTGCATGAGACAGAAGATAACAGAAGAAGACAAGCTAAGTCTAAATTCCCAAGACAATGAATGCACAAACCTTTTGCACATCTAATTCGCAATACTGCTTCCCAAGCAGTTTCTCTGGTAAGGTCTCTACTTAACTCGCTTCTTAGTTTCTCCCCATGAATGATTGATTGGAAAGCAGGATAATAATACACCTGACCGGCAGTATACTTTGCCAGAGTTCCTGGACAGATAGTAAATTATAAGCAAATAGTTCACTCTGTCACCTACAAGATCATTAGGTATGCAAGAGTATATGCGTAGAAGACCACTAATACTGAGGGAAGCAAATATAACAATTGCAGAAAAAGAAATGCATGCATTGTTTACACCCAATGAGTATGCATCATCATAAAAGCAGTTAGAGAAAGTTCAGTGAAATTATGGTAAATCTATACTCTGAGTGTCACTATTAGTTAATTTTCGACACATCCTTAATCACACAGCACTGTCAAGTGAAATTGTGGTAAATCTATCAAAATTTATAATTCAAAAGTCCAGATGAAGAGGAGAACATGAGAAGTATGGAAATTTTATCAAAATTATCTTCTGAAATAAACCACAAAAAGTGTGGCAAGCAATCATAAAACAATGCTGTGTCAACAAAGAATCCTCAAAAATATCAATCAGAATTCTTCTAATGTGTGGCATGGAGAAGTTAGAAGAAATTATAAATATTTACCTAAGGAGGCTATGTCAGAGTATTTATCACTGAATGCATACACATTCACTGAGATCTGGTATTTACAAAACTCAGCAGCCATTTGCTTGTAAAAGGGATCTTCTGGCAATCTTAACAGATGTTCTTTATCTGTGCCATAAACACGAGAATCATCTCCGCGTAATTTCAAGTGACCAACACCAAGAGATGGGAGAGTGTTTTGAAAAATTAACAATTTCCCTCCAAGTTGACTCTGCATCAAGAGGCGTAAAAAAGGTCAAACAATGTAGTGCACAAGAAAGAGGGACTTACTAAACACAGCTTGCATTGAAATTCCACATATTCAAAGTGGATGGTCCTTTAAATTTAGCAAACCATGGGTTCCATTTCTGTGCATGTAATTTACTTCTCTGTGATATAACTGATTTATTCAATGACTTTCTGCATGTTTAGAATGGTTAACAATACCTGAAAGCCCCACTTGGAGCTTGGATCTGAACAAGTAGTTGAATATTAAAATTTAAATTGGATCTTCCAATCATAACTGTCATGTTTGCTGGATTTTCTAGAAATGGATTGAGAAATTCCAACCATGATCCCATAAAAATATATAAAGTAGAAAATTATAACTAATGTATGTTTGCATCTGCAGTACTTAATATCATATATCCTCTCATTCTCTACAGAGGAAACCAATCTTTAAATCATATTGTACAGTTGTTTCAATTAATAGAAAATTATATCCAATACATTTGGTTTAAGAAAGCTCACTATTTATGAAAAACAAAAATAGCATAGGAAATAATAATAATTCAATATAGAAGGTAAAAAAGGACTACCATACCATAACCATAAACGCTGCCTTAAGAGCAGGACCAAAAGCAGATTCCAGATTCACATTGTCCTGGAACATGGTTGGCAAACTATCAAGAAAGGTTTCCACCACACTTCTTGATTCTGATAAGTTGACAAGGAGATCATCTGGCAGTGGAACAAATATGTCATCCAGATCTGAGACTACCAACATCTGTGGTTGAGTCAAGGATGACTGGAATAGTGTAACAAGGAATAATTAGCATATAGTTTGGCCAATTAAGGTGAAGATGGAGATATATTAAAAATTGTTATGCTAATAAATAGTACTGCAAACCTTCATGTTATAAAAATGTATTGTGCTGTCGAAAGTTGCAAACCCTATTTGTGTTCGTGGAAAGCCAGGCAGCTCATCTAAGCATGACTTGATTGTTTGGGCCACAACCTGCATTACAAAAAATAACATCAACAATCAAGAAATAGTGTGGGTTTGGACAACACCTCCAATATGCGCGCGCTCTAAAGCTAGTACTTCATTATGCACAATAGAAAGTGATTCTGCATCAGACTGGTTGTTTGGTAACCCCAAATGCAAAAATGCACACTAGAAAACAAAGTTGCCCAGAAAAACATTAGCCGAGACTTAAGACATAACATTTTGTTACTTCCGGGTAAGTTTCATTATAATTGGACAATTTTATCCACACCAAATTATAAATATTTTAAACAGTATTACATATAGAACAAAGCATGTTTGTGTGTATTTTTAAACTAAAAAGTAACTTCATTCAACAATATCCAAGCAAAACGAATCCTTTTAAAATTTCTTTTGGTACATATTCCCAAAATAAAACTCATTCTTCCAAAATACATTCTACTTAAAACTAATTCTACACAAATAACCCAAACATGTTCACAAAGCATAAATTTCTTCTTACTCTTTCCTCCCTTCCTATGTGTGCTTCCCCCCTTGGTCCAATCCTACCTCTTTTTTTTTTCTTCTGTTGTGCATGTGGGTCTCGAATGGTGGTATTTGAAAGCAAGACTGATCTGCATGTACAATGCAGTTGCTGTTCTCGGTGGTTGTGGGCAGTAGATGACACAGTGTAGACCAGTCAATTTCATGAAGTGGATTCCAGTTCAGACAGTCCACCACCAGATCAATCTAGTATTTAACAGTTTGGATGCTTTATTACCAGTTCCACACTTTAGCCAGTTTTTAGAGGTTATTTGGACCAATAAAACAGCCGCTTCACCAACAAACCAGCTGATTCAGTTTAATTTTTAAAATATTTCTGAAAATAATCTAAAAGATATAATGTCGATAGTTTTAGTCCCAATGAAAACTACATTAGCAAGATTCTGGTGAGCAGATCACTTGCTTATCTATAAAATTAATTTAAGACAAATCACAAAATACATTATAGCACCACTCTTTTTTCCAGTGAATTTGAACACAAAAATTTCTCACATTCATGTGCCTAGCTGAGTTCCAATTCTTCAAGTCACGCAAAAATAACACCAAATATATGCAAGATCGGTAGTACAATATTTTCTTAAATAAGAATGAAAAGACACACTACTTCCAAGCTTCAGTTGTGTGCCTAAGCTAGGTGTTAGATTGTTATTGTTAGTGTATCATATGGTATTCTTAGATTTTGGACCTGGGCCTAACTCAACCCCAAAAGCTAGCTTGTAAGGTGAGGACTGCCCAAGGCTTATATACTTTTATTTAGCCTTATCTCTAGGCAATGTGGGACTCTAACACACACCCTCACGCCTAGGGCTGGACATCTAGAGCGTGGACATCTATACGGGTGGCGGCCCAATAACAACGGATCATCTAGGATAGGCTCTGATACCATCTTAGATTTTGGACCTGGGCCTAACTCAACCCCAAAAGCTAGCTTGTAAGGTGAGGACTGCCCAAGGCTTATATACTTTTATTTAGCCTTATCTCTAGGCAATGTGGGACTCTAACACTAGGTTTAACATGAACCAAATAATTTCCACTTAAAAGAAAGGAATAGTAGATAATAACAAAACCTACTAAAGACTGGCTAAGTGAAGTGCTTACCTCAATCATTCCACTTCTAACTGCAGATATGGAAACATCGATTAGGAAGAAATATACTGGAGGCATAGGAGGCCGAACCATATATTCAGCTGGGGCAACAAACTCCACAGTACCCTTTGTAAGCTCAGGTCGTTGATTCAAATCAACTCTTCTGCCAGTGGCATCTAATTGTGCATAATATTCACTAGGAACTGCACATAAGATTATGACTCAATGTATTACCACCTTAATAAAGATAAATTAAACCACATATGCAAGCTACAGCGAAGGCAAACAAGCAACTTCTATCATAGAAATCCTTCATGATGCAATCAGGTTACCACCAGTCTAGTTTCTCATTATTGCACAGTTACAGTCAATTTATCATGATACTAATGAACATACAGCTCTATTAACAAAAATATATAGAGTTGGTGAAGTTTGAGAGAAAGTGTGCCGTCCATGATGCAGACACCATCATCCAATTTATAAAGGTAACAAGCCAAGTCTTTGCATGCTTTTATCAAGAGACCTTTTGAGCACATATTCAATAAAGTAAGAATAATATAAACATCAATATTTTTCCAGAACCACTAATTATGTTCTTATATCTAAATGTGATAGACTGAAGTTTTAATCACTTTCAAATAACATATTAATATCTCCCCAATAGAGATTTCATCTTCTTTTATTATTTCTAAATTTGTAAAGCATACGGAAGGTAAAAAGTACCATCATTGAGCAAGGCACACATGTTGCAGCGGAACTTTCTTCCGGCTTCTGTAAATGCCACATATGGATTCACATATGTACGACATCTTCTACAGCGTACGACACCAGATGCAGCAAAATTAACTACATCCACTTCATCCTGAAATCAAAAAACAACAATGAAAAAAGAAAAATAGCAACATGACTAGTATGAGTTACTGCTAATCAGACAGAATAACGAACTAACCCCATCAGGAGATTCTGCAAGTGGACATACAACTGCTCCAAGAGGAAGATGCCATCTTGAACTTAAGGACTGGGAACTAGGTATTGCACTGGTTGTCAGTCGTAGATATCTGGGATGGCAGTTCATGGGATACATCTCAGCTAAAGACTTTGGTTCCACATCACCATCCAATGGCCTTGGCAGTTCTTTGGCATCAACTGACGGCTCCATGAGTCCAGGACGAGTTTGAATTGAGAGCGAACTGAAGTCTTCTGTCAAGCCCTGAACAGCACCTATTGGTGGTCCAGATGCTTGTGGGGACATGTGCTGGATGCCTAACGGTCCAGCCACTGGAGGCTGCGGAACATAACCTCCTTGATGATGTAGGAAAGGTGAAGAGGCTGCAGGAGGGACAGGTCCATAATTTCCTTGATTGGAGGGGAGAGAAGAGTGCACAGGTGGAGCTTGCATTTGCATACCACCAGTCTGTTTCTGTGCATATCCAGGAAAAGATGGCTGAAATGCGGGAGGAGGAGCATTCAAACCCGAAAGTGAAGGAGTGGCACTTGATGGGGGAGACCCCCATTGGAACAAAAGATGGTGCTTGACCTGCAGAAGGTTGAATTGGTGGGTGCCCCATAGGTGGAGGATGCTGGGGAGGGTGCTTGAGCAGTTGAGGAAAATTGCGGCATTGGAAAACGCTGGAAAGGTCCCCCAGCAGGAGGGACATTGGAAGTAGGAGGCGGCACTGAAGGGTCATTAAACCGTCCCAGCGGCGCAGGCCTAAAACTGGGCATCCCCTGTCCAACAGCAGGACCAGATGATGAAAATGGTGTGGAGGCTAAGGGAGGAGCAGGGGGAGTGGGTCTGAAAGAAGGAGGCTCTGATCCAACCACGGCACCTGTTGGTGCAAAAGGCGTCATTGTCTGTGCAGCAGCAAAAGGTGGTCTTGAAGGGAAGGTTGGACGACCAGGGTTTTCAGTCCCCATAGTTCACAGAACAGAATAATAATAATAATAATTCAATCACTTGTAGTTGTAGGGTTTTAATTTACAGCGTTGGTTCCACCGTCACCAAGCCAGCCTGACAGAGAAAGCAAATTGATACAATCATGATGCCTGATACAGAAAAGGAAATCTTACAAGTGACAACATAGAGCAAACCAACATTTCAATTTCGCAGTTTATGGAAGTGATAATAAATCGAGTGAATAATTAAACAGAAACCGTGGATAAGAGCATTAAGAATGAGAATTGAAAACGAACATGAATCAGCTTAACAGAGACGGATCCAGAGAGTTGAAACTGAATTGGAGATCGTGGGAGGAGAATAGAAAAGGAAAGAGACTCACCGATGCTGATGCTGATGCTGATGCTGATTCTGATTCTAATTGTAAGAGTGTAATAGAAGTTAGATCGGAGGAGCAGATGCTGAATCAGAATAAGGCTAGTCAATCGGGCGTATCACTTGTCTCAAATCGTAAATATTTTATTTACAAATATGTTTAACAATAAATAGGGCTCGAGATATACTGAGTTGAGCTAGACTTCTTAAGTTTCTAAAAAAATTGACTATTTAACTAACGTTGGTTTATTTTAAAGTTAAATCTAACCAATTTATAAAGCATGTAAAGTGGCTAATCCAACGAGGCAAGTTTGTAATAATCTATAAAAATTAAAAAATAGGACTCGGAACTTTACGTTCAAAATCTAAATTAAATCTGCTACTTGCAAAACCTAAAAAAAATTGGGTTATCTATAAAAAATCGAGTTATCCACAAAAGTCCGATAAGATAGAGCTTAAAACTTTATTTTAGAAGTCAAAATAACTCTCAGAACTAAAAAGCCCGACCTGCAAAAAACCTGCTATCCACATGGGGTCGGGCCAGATAGCTTGAATTGTCAACTCTACCTATTTAAAATCCCCATTTCACCTAAAAGAGTGTTTTATAATAAGTTATTTAAATATGCCTTATGACTTATGTATATATTTATATAGATCAATAGCCTTAAATCTTTTATGTAAAACAACAAACTCATAATATAAATAAAATAAAAAATATATAATTATAAAATAATATGATAAAAATATTTATAATAATAATAGCAATATAAAAAATTATTATTATTTTATTTATATTTTAACCGGAAACAATATATAGAAAAAAACAAAATTGAAATAAAAAAATTACTTGATTGATTGCAGAAATGATATAAAAGTTCTTTTCATACAATTGGCTAGGTAGAAGAACTTACTAACAAATTTGTTAATATTGTTATAACTATAACTAACTAAATAGCTCTAGAAGATGCACACTTGGTGTGGGATTTATGTGTTGATCCTCTCTCGTTTCTAAGTTGGAGGGCTGTCAAGCACGCTAGGCTTAGAAAAAAGAAATGTGAGGGTCTTTGGTAGCAAAGCTTTAGTGAAAAATCAACAAGTTGATTATGAGAGGAAAGAGGTAGAAAACGCATGAGCTCATATTGCAACTTCTCACGAGCAAATGATATTCATTCTCCAAGTATTTGGTATGTTCACGAAAAAATGAATTTTGAGCATTGTGAAGAGTGCATCTATTATTACAAAACAAAGATGTGATCTTGTGTGCTTGAATGTGAATGTCATGGAGCAAATAATGGAGGCATTGAAGCTCACAAGTAGCTGCACTCAGAGCCCGATATTCAGCCTCAGGCTCAGAAAGGAACAAGCCACAATAAGTTACTTCTTTGATTTCCTGTGCACCAATACATTGCCAATGAAGAGTATTAGGGTTATTTGTGAGGTCTATTTAATTGAATTTTTAAAAGTATTGGGTTGGAGAGAGTGGATGCTTAAATTGTAAAAGATAGAAATTAATGATGTGTACTACTCAGGTCCACTCAAGATCTATGAATAGTAAAAAAGTGAAGTGTTAAGTATTATTAAAAGTTTGAAACTTATTTTATTTGTCAAAAATCTATGGGCAGTATAAACTTCTCTAAAAGAATTTATAGGAGAGATAAAATGATTTCAACTTCTTTCATAAGTTAGAAATTAATTTTTACAACTAAACTTTTACATAAGTTCTCACATTTAGCTTATGAAGAAGTTGAGTTATAAAGACTAAATTCCACTTATATAAGAAGTTGAATCATTTTACCTTGTTAATTTATTCTATTTTCTTCTCCAATAAGTTTTTCTAGAAAGTTAATCCAAATTGGGCCTAATTTCAACCGATAAAAGAATTTGGATTTGTTTTAGTTTCTTGATTCATTTTATTTTTTTCTTCTCCTATAGGTTCTATTAGAGAAATTAATCCGAATTGGGCTTGTATACTCAATTAGTTTATTAATAATATCAATAATTTATCTATCTATAATATTAGAAGCAAGAGTCTGCTTCCACTTTTTACTATTCATTCAGAAAAAATAATATTTTAATGTGTTTGGTTCATTTAAAATAATATTTTGATGTGATAATAAAGGAAAAGAGAGTAAAAAATGAGGTGTAAAAGAAAATGTGAAATAAAAGAGTGTGAAAAATATCACCTTTTTGAAAAAAAAAAAGTGCAAAAAAAAAAAGATAATGAAGAGAGAAAATGTGAAATATATAATAATTTATGTGATAAGAAAGACAAAGAGAGATAAAAAGAAAAATGAGTAGTGAAAAGAAATATAAAATAAAGAAGTGTGAAAAAATCATTACTCTTTTTTAAATGTTCTAAAACTTTCAACACCTTATTTTTGGAGTGTGACAATTGTAGGCAAGAGAGAACTATAAAAGAATAAAAGAAAATAAAGAGAGAGAGTGTGATACGAACCGGAAGCATAAAGATGGGAACGTGTTGAAGATCAAATAACGGTAAACTATCAAAGATACAGAAAAGGAAATCTTACAAGTGACAACACAGTGCAAACCAACATTTCAATTTCACACAGTTCATAAAAAAGATAATAAATTGAGTGAATAAGTAAACAGCGACCGTGGATAAAAGCAATAAGAATGAGAATTGAAAACAAACGTGAATCAGTTTAGCAGAGACGAATTCAGAGAGTTCAGACTGAATTTGAGTTCTTTGGAGGAGAATAGAAAAAGAAAGAGACTCACCCTTCCTAATGCTAATTGCAAGAGTGTAATAGAAGTTAGATCGGAGGCGCGGGTGTTGAATCAGAATGAGGCTAGTCAATCGGGAGTATCACTTGTTTGCTTGTTGCACATTATCCCTCTATCTCAAATCACAAATAATTGATTTAAAAAAAATTATTGGTCCACACTCTTTACACCATCTTACCACATAATCATTGTTATTGGTCAAAAATCACATGAGTTTTACTGCACAATTTAATGGGACCTATGTAAATTTTAACAAATTACAATAGGTGTATTGGAAAGAGAATGTTGATAGTAAACCTCACAAAAAATTTTAATAAAAAATAGGGTTGGTGATAAGTCGAGTCGAGCTAAACTTTTTAAAATATGATGACATATATTGTAAAAGATTCATGTATTTAAGGAATGTTGGTTTTATTTTAAAGTTGAAACTAGCCTATTTAAAATCATGATTTCACCTAAAAGCATGTTTTATAATAAGTTAATAACTTATTTAAATATGTCATAAGTATAAATTTAAATAGATCTATTAGCTCAAATCTTTCATGTAAAAGAAGAAACTCATAATATAAATATAAAATAATATAATAAAAATCGTAATATAAAAAATATTACTATTTTATTTATATTTTATGTGGAAACAAAGCATAGTGAAAAGAACTAAATAGAAGTGAAGAATTATTTTATTGATTCAATAAATGATACAAAGTTCTATTTATACAGTTGGCTAATCAGAAGAAGGTAGAAGAATTGATTAACAAATTTGTTGATACCATTATGACCGTAACTGACTAAATACCTCTGGAATGTGCACACTTGATGTGGGACTGGCGTTGATTCGCAAGCCCCTGTGGGCGCGAATAGTAGTGCTATAAATGTCAAACACCCCAAACTTAGAAAGAAGAATTGTGAAGAGCTTTGGCAGCAAAACTTTAGTGAAAAAGTCAGCAAGTTGATCATGGGAGAAAAGAGGTAGAAGACGCATGATCCTATATTGGAACTTCTCACAAATGAAATGGTAGTCAATCTCCAAAGTGTTTGGTTGGTTCACGAAAAACTAGATTCTAAGCAATGGGAAGAGTGCTTTGATTGTTACGGAACAAAATGTGGGACTTGTTGATGAATGAATTGTTGTACACACTTTGGAACCTTAATCTTGACACAATTGAATGATGTTGGGCTTAATCATACTTATTTAGTTGAGCTTTGGTGTATTGGGTCTTATTAAGGCTTATTTGTTTATTTTAATTAAAATCGGATTTGATTGGCCTAAATGACTTTTGCTTACTTTTCAAGTCATATCTTGGGTTATAGGTAGAATTTTGAAGCTCTTCCAATAACATTAGAAAACAGACATCTAGGGTTTAATTTCATATGTAATTTGGCACAATTTGGATATCAAACTTGGGCAATATTTAAGTTGCAAGCCAGACTCTGATTTCATCATTGAGTAGTTACTTTTATTGACTTGTTTTAGTTGTTTTGGGCCTGAGCTAGCTATATTAGGCTCATTTTGTATATTTCTTATTAGGGATTCATTGGTTACTTATTTTGTCTATATATAACTATTAGGTATCAATTAGGAAAAACTTTTGACTCTTGAATTTTAGGATTAGAATTTGGTAGAATTCACTCTTCTTTTAGTTTCTTGTTTTAGGAATTTCTATTATGCAATTTGGTTTGAAGTCTCCATCATGAAAACTAAATTTTGGGGATTAATTCTCTAGTGCAATCCATAATATGAATTTCGAGGTTTGTGAGTAATTATCATTTTCTAGTTAGTGTTCCCATTCTTCTTCTCCTATTATTCTCTCTTTGTTGTAAAATTCAAATTGATTGTTTAATCGATTTGTGTTTATTTACTTAATAAAAATTTGTTTTATTATATTATTTAGGGATTAGGGTTGCATGTGAGTTATTTAATCTTACATGAGTTGGGTTGAATTTCGATCCTCATAAAAATAGAATTTAGAAGCATTTGATCACTAACCTAATTTGATGAAATTGTACATTGCTTAATGTAAGTAAAATTCTGATCAACAAGAACTAGTGTATCAACTAGAAATAATTGTTTCTACTAACAATAAATTCGGTTATGAATAAACTAGAGGGTTAGCTTGTATTCTTGAATTGATTTTCTTCTCAATTGTTGTTTTAATTAATTTCAATTTTGATTTCAATCTTTACAACCCCCTGTGTGTGTGAATGTAAGTAAATTTTTAATCAACAAGAACTAGTGTATCAATTAGAAATTATTGTTTCTACCACCAATAAATTCAGTTATGGATAAACCAAAGGATTAACTTGTATTTTTGAATTGATTTTGCTGTTTTAATTAATTTCAATTTGATTTCAATCTTTACAACCCCTTTGTGTGTGTGTTTGGAGAGTTTAGTGGTACCTGATTGTGTGATTGAGTTCCTTGAGAGACGGCCTAGGTTGACTCTTAGTGCTATATTACGACATTGATCACTTGTGTGCTTGAATGTGAAGATCATGAGCAAGTAATGGAGCAATTGAAGTTCATAAATCGATTTTCAAGACCTATGAAATCGATTTTTTTTATAATGAAATCTATTGTTAAATATTGCAAAAAAAAAAAATTAACTGAAAAATCTCAAAAAAATCAGGGAAGCTGAACGCAAAAATGGAAGCAAGAAACAGGGGAAATCAATTGCTTCAACTTTGGTTGCATACACCAGTTCACCCTTTTTTTTTCCTGAGAAAACAGTCAAAAACTTGTAAGGATCTCTAGCCTCACACATTCAGAGGAAATAGGAGAGCCATTTGATGCACAACGAAGAGAACGTGAAGAAGCTATGTCAGGGTTAGTGTGAGAGAACAATTTAATATAATATTTAAATCTGCGCTCAGCAACAAATATGGCACTGCGTTTGCTAGCAGGATGTCTCTTCTTTCTTTTTCAACTCTCTCCCCTTGGCCTATTTCTCTACCCTTTCAGTAGTACCAGATGGAGGGTGGTACCAAAAGGAGGGTAGTGTGGAGATCCTCTGAAACCTTGCAATTAAGGTTTGTGTTTGTCACTGCTTACTAATGTTTTCGATCATCTCATTTTCTGTCACTTGAATGAAGAATCTAAACCACAATAAGTTGTGCAAGAACTCCTCGGTAATAATAATAAAATAAAATAAAAACACTTGTGCAAGAACTAAAGAAGTTTGTAAGGCTAAGTCACGATTTGGATTACAAAACTTCCGACCTTTAAATATCAGAATAAATAAATAAATAATTTTTAACCAACAAAATTCAAGAATTGTCAGACCGATTTCGCATCTCTTCTATTTCTCTGTTTAATTTTTCCCGCAAAAATGAATTAAAAGAAATGAAATATAACACAAAAAATGAAAAAGTATATAAAAAAGGGTTTTTAATTTTTTATCCTCTATTTCAAGACAGGAAAGCACTTGGAATCTAATCACAAAGATACAGTTCACCTAATTGATACGCTCCAAACTTACAGTCGCCATAAAGCATCCTTCTTACTACCAATCAGCCAAGTCAAGAAGCATCCATGCTTATGATGCATCCCAAAGCATAGGCTCGAGTTATTTCCAATATAGAGAGAAATGGCCTGCACTTCAATTATGATACAGGTTACAAGCCTGAACCCTGCATTTTAAGCCATGGAATGTAAAAAAAAGGAAAATCAGTATATAAAATAGATTATATTATTCTGTTCAAATCACTATAGGTACCAATCTCAAAGGGAAACCACCTACCTACCAATCTACACACACAGACAAAGAAAGATGATCAAGATTAGGCGCACAAATCCTCTGCAGCTGAAAACAACTGCAGAGTGTGCAGTCTCCTGAATCTATGGCTATAAAGTGCTGATTGGTTTTTTCATACTTTAATTTATATGCAAAATAAATATTTTGAATGGTTGTGATGGTATCCAGTTTAAAATAAATTGAAGAGGATCCAAGTCCATTAGATTGAATAAAACAATCTTGACCATCCATATTTGGTTGTATGATTAAGATTAATTCCTCACACATCTCACGCGGTCACTCGATATGCCCCTAAACACACAAATATAGGGGTGTCACTCGGCACTGCAGTTCAACTCATACATAACAGGAACAATTGTCATAAGAAACTCCCTGCCTTTCACCCACTGAAACAGAAAGGAAGTTTCACTTAAACTTCAAGGACAGTGGATATGCACAGCATATTTACTTTTATAAGCTTGTGATAAGATTAAAGATATATTTAATTGAAACAGCCTGACAGAGTACCTATATATTATGACTGCTGCACTTGTCGGGAAATTTGTAGCATCCAATCAGCATACCCACTATAACTACCCATTTGGTCCTCAACAAGGTTTGAAAGAAGAAGGAACCCTTCTCTGGGCTGTTCACCTTGCCTCACAAGGTGGCACAGCTGGTAATATGCACGATCAGTATTTCTGAACTTCTCAAGTACCTTCACCAGTCTCCTTGACATTTCATCATTATGCTCCTTAAGAGTAACCTGAACATATACGCAGCACCAGATGGATGTCGAATGTTATTCAACAAGATAAACAGAGGAGGAAGACATCACAAGTATTTACTCTAGTTAGTTATTCAATAGGTTAAAATATCTATCAACAGTGGTGCAAGTCTAAATCAACCTCACCTCACTGAATAAACTTATTATCAGACAAATTTCGCACAAATCCACCATTGGATTACAATTTTTTTATCATGAAGCTGAAGAACATTGAATTTCATATTAGTTATTAAATATAAATACTGTATGCTCCATTGATATATCTTTTAAGGTCAGCATACAATATACTTTTTTCAGTTCAAAAGTAAGAAAATATCAACAAATCAAATCTACTCGTTGCTATATTTTTTAAAAAAAAAAAATTGCCAAGCAAGACGAATATGACAATTATTTATAATTCAACGATATACATGTGCACACTCACACTCACACAGAGAGAGATAGAGAGGAGAATATAAACATATACCCAGTTTTAATTAAGAGCCAAAAAGCACCCCGGGAGAATTTGAACAAGATGAGATAAATAAGACGTAAAAGTTTAAGAAGATTGAACTTCTTAAAGTGACACTGACATATAATAAACCATTATACTCTCTAGCCCACTCTCCTTCACTCTCTTGAATAAACAATACCTTTGATAACTCTGCTGCAAAGTCTGTCCCGAGTAAGTTCTTAGCTATATCAGGTGAAATCACTCTACCAAACCATATAATGAATCGGAAGCCATCATCATATATGTAAAGGCCTCTAGAATCCAAGCTTTCACCAGTCAAAGGTAACCTTCTATCAATGCTTTTCATTTCATCAGCCTGAACATAAACCAAAGAAACAGAAATAATTCAAGGAGCTGACAAATTAGCCATGTTATTGATGACTTTTCAAAGGCAGTAAACACATACCTTCAGAAGATGTCCATCAAGTCGAATCAAATTAGGATAGAGAAGTTTCAACAGCCTTTTTATTGGTAGAGTCATCATTGTGTGTCCAGCTGCACACCGTTCATCTAGTGCAACATCACCATACCCTCCACGGAGAGGTGTTGATCTACAAAGAGCTAAGCCATACAAGGGTAGGAACTTTAATGATTCAGGATATATGATTTTGTTTGCCAAGCGATGTTGCACAGCATAGAGATTTCGATACTCTCGGAGGCCTTTCACAATTCTTAGTTGCACAGCACTCCGTCCTTCTTCCAGTTTACGGGACAATGTATTCTCAATTGCTGCAAACACAAAAGAACAGTTTAAGAAGACAGAAAGCAATTATTATTCACACATATGATGTTAATAGAATAGAATTCAAGTCACCCTACCAAGCCTACTAAACAGAGATATTATTGCACCAGTATCAGCCAGGCGGTACATCTCTACCAAGTCTGTAACTACTGGAGCTGCAGCTGTGTGTACTCTGATACGTCTTTCTCCACAAGATGCAGTATATCTATTTAGTTGTTAGGGATGGAACCCTTTTTTAAAACGTTTCACATTCTAATCATCCTTCCATATCAACCTTTACTAAATAACTAGCATGACAGATATCCACATAGATGTAAAACAATGCAGAAGAAATAGTAAAAATAAGCATGACAAGATGTGCTGAATGTCCTAAAAAATGAAGAGAGACAAAATAAGGTTGTTATTGTTATCATCATCATAATTTTGGGATTCCATGTGCAACATCAAAAGAGAGAAAGAAAAGAAAAGGACAACTCCGAAAAATTGCACGATGACAGCACCTCAAAACGGAATTATCCTAGATCCCAACTATAAATTGCTGATAACTTGATTGAAAGAAAACAGAATCTCAGTGTTTCTTGGGTAAAAAAAAATCCTCCAAAGATCAAAAAGAGAATCTCTTAATGCAAACTGTGATGGGGGAGACAAGCCAAACGGATAACATAGATGACTATACTGTAAGACTGACATTGTTGTGCATGATCACTCATGTCAAACATTATGGAAGAAAGGATACAGCAACGCAACTTGGAAATACATTGTCTGAGTTGTCAATAATGTTTCTTCTAGGGATAACTGCATGGCAAAGGCTTTGTCACAATCTACAGCTGGAAGTGCTAACAAATCAGTGGACCTTAGCATAAAGTTTCCATGATATGTTGTGAAACGGACACCTAGAAGAAAAAATCAATTATTAGTTATTGTATATGCATTTATATAATTATATACTACTTGCTGCAGGAGACAGAAGATGACAAAATAAGACAAGCAAAGTCTAAATTCCCAAGATATAATGAATGCACAGACCTTTTGCACATCTAATTCGCATTACTGCTTCCCAAGCAGTTTCTCTGGTAAGATCTCTCCTTAACTCGCTTCTTAGTTTGTCCCCATGAATGACTGATTGGAAAGCTGGATAATAATACACCTGACCGGCAGTATACTTTGCCAAAGTTCCTGGACAGATAGTAAATTATAAGCAAATAGTTCACTTTGTCACCTACAGGATCATTAGGTATGCAAGAGTATATGCTTAGAAGATCACTAATACTGAGGTTAGCAAATGTAACAAAATTGCAGAAAAAGAAATGCATGCATTGTTTACACCCAGTGAGTATGCATCATCACAAAAGCAATTAGAGAAAGAGAGAGAACCCTTTAGGCAGACACATCTGAGTGGCAGTATTAGTTAATCACACAGCACTATCAAGTGAAATTATGGTAAATCTATCAAAATTTATAATTCAAAAGTCCAGATAAAGAGGAGAACATGAGAAGTAAGGAAATTTTATCAAAATTGTCTTCTGAAATAAACAACAAAAAGTGTCGCAAGCAATCATAAAATAAATGTTGTGTCAAGTGTCAACAAAGAATCCTCACAAATATCAATCAGAATCCTTCTAATGTGTGGCATGGAGAAGTTAGAAGAAATTATAAATATTTACCTAAGGAGGCTATGTCAGAGTATTTATCACTGAATGCATACACATTCACTGAGATCTGGTATTTACAAAACTCAGCAGCCATTTGCTTGTAAAAGGGATCTTCTGGCAATCTTAACAGATGTTCTTTATCTGTGCCATAAACACGAGAATCATCTCCGCGTAATTTCAAGCGACCAACACCAAGAGATGGGAGAGTGTTTTGAAAAATTAACAATTTCCCTCCAAGTTGACTCTGCATAAAGAGGCGGAAAAAGGTCAAACAAAGTAATGCACAGGAAACAGGGACTTATTAAACACAGCATGCATTGAAATTCCACATATTCCAAGTGGATGGTCCTTAAAATTTAGCAAACCACGGGTTCCGTTGCTGTGCATGTAACTTACTTCTGTGATATAACTGATTTATTTAATGACTTTCTGCTTGTTTAGTGCAGTTAGCAATACCTGAAAGCCCCATTTGGAGCTTGGATTTGAACAAGGACTTGAATATTAAAATTTAAATTGGATCTTCCGATCATAACTGTCATGTTTGCTGGATTTTTTAGAATTGGATTGTGAAATCTGAACCATGATCCCAAAAAAAATTATACAATATAAAATTATAACTAATGTATGTTTGCATCTGCAGTTCTCAACATCATATATCCTCTCATTTTTCTACCAAAGGAACTAATTTTTAAATCATATTGTACAGTTGTTTCAATTAATAGAAAATTATATCCAACACATTTGGTTTAAGAAAGCTCACTATTTATGGAAAACAAAAATAGCATAGGAAATAATAATAATAATAATAATAATAATAATAATAATAATAATAATTCAATATAGAAGGTAAAAAAAGGACTACCATACCATAACCATAAACGCTGCCTTAAGAGAAGGACCAAAAGCAGATTCCAGATTCACATTGTCCTGGAACATGGTCGGCAAACTATCAAGAAAGGTTTCCACCACACTTCTTGATTCTGATAAGTTGACAAGGAGATCATCTGGCAGTGGAACAAATATGTCATCCAGATCTGAGACTACCAACATCTGTGGTTGAGTCAAGGATGACTGGAATAGTTTAACAAGGAATAATTAGCATATAGTTTGGCCAATTAAGGTGAAGATGGAGATATATTAAAAATTGTTATGCTAATAAATAGTACTGCAAACCTTCATGTTATAAAAATGTATTGTGCTGTCGAAAGTTGCAAACCCTATTTGCGTTCGTGGAAAGCCAGACAGCTTGTCTAAGCATGACCTGATTGTTTGGGCCACAACCTGCATTACAAACAATAACATCAACAATCAAGAAGTAGTGTGGGTTTGGATAACACCCCCAATATCCGCTCTAAAGCCGGTGCATCAGTATGCACAATAGAAAGTGATTCTGCATCAAAGTGGTTGTTTGGTAATACTAAATGCAAAATGCATACTAGAAAAGAAAGTTGCCCAGAAAAACTTGTGCCAAGACTTAAGACAACATTTTGTTACTTCCGTGTTAATGTCATTATAATTGGACAATTTTATTCACACCTAATAATAAATATTTTAAACGGTTTTAGATAATAGAACAAAGTGTGTTTGTGTGTGTGGTTGCACTAAAAAGTAATTTTACTCGAAAATATCCAAGCAAAATGCATCCTTTCAAAATTGCTTTTGGCACATATTCCCAAACATAAATCTCATTCTTCCGAAATAATTCTTTAAAATACATTCTACACAAATAATCCAAGCATGCTCACAAAGCATAAATTTCTTCTTACACTTCCCTCCCTTCCTATGTGTGCTTCCCCCCTTGGTCCAATCCTACCTCTTTTTTTTCTTCTGTTGTGCATGTGGGCCTCTAATAGTTGTATTTGAAAGCAAGATTGATCTGCATGTACACTGCTGCTGCTTTTCTTGTTGGTTGTGGGCAGTATGATGACAAATTTTAGACCAGCCAATTTTATGAAGAGCATTCCGGTTAAGACGGTTCACCAGATCAATCCAGTTTTTAATAGTTTGGATGCTTTATTACCAGCTCAACACATTAGCCAGTTTTTAGAGGTTATCTGGACCAATAAAACAGCCGGTTCACCATCGAACCAGCTGATCTAGTTTGATTTTTAAAAATATTTCTGAAAATTGTCTAAAACATATAATGTTGAATGCTTGGTTAAAACGAAAACTACATTAACAAGATTTTGGTGAGCAGATCATCAGCTTATCTATAAAACTAATCTAAGACAAATCACAAATAACATTATTAGCGCCATCTTTTTTCGAGGGAAGATGAAAACAAAATTTATGACATTCATATGTCTAGCTGAGTTCCAACTCTTCAAGTCACGCAAAAATAAGACCAAGTATATACAAGATCAGTAGTGCAATTTTTTCTTTAATAAGAATGAAAAGACACACTATCTCCAAACTTCAATTGTGCATAAGCTAGGTTTCATATTAACCAAACATTTGTTACTTAAAAGAAAGGAATCAGTAGATAACAACAGAACCTACTAAAGACTAAAGAGCTAAGTGAAGTGCTTACCTCAATCATTCCACTTCTAACCGCAGATATGGAAACATCGATTAGGAAGAAATATATTGGAGGCATAGGAGGCCGCACCATATATTCAGCTGGGGCAACAAACTCCACAGTACCCTTTGTAAGCTCTGGCCGTTGATTCAAATCAACTCTTCTGCCAGTGGCATCTAATTGCGCATAATATTCACTAGGAACTGTACATAAGAGTATAAGTTAATTTCTGTGTTGAATTTTAAAATCATGGGTTTTATTAATTGCTCTGATACCATGTTGAATTTGAATTTGTGTGTCTAACTCAGATCACACAAGGCTGTATTTATAATATGTATGCACTATGCAATAAATACAAATGATTATGATTGCTAAATTAAATCCTAATTAACAACTAATTAGGGATTGTACAGTTAATGATTATTTAGTTGTTACTAATCAAAAACATGTGACTAATTCTAACATTGCACCTAAAGCTAAAGCATACTAAGATTTAAGCTTGTTATAAATATACTCACATTAACAATATTGAAGATAATAAATCATGGGCCTAGATTGATTACACTGGGAAAATCGTGGGACCAGGTGGATTGCACTGGGAAAGCCACAGGGACGGGTAGATTGCTCTGAATAGCCGCAAGATACATATATAGGTTTTGAAAATCATGGGTCTTTGGAAGGACAGACAGGAGAGAGAGAACAACTGTTAGAGGAGAGAGAAACACGCCAAACAGTCCAAGAGAGTAGGACTCACATATGGAGGAACCAAAGCCAGAATGGGGTAGGGCAGGCCGTGGTGAGTCCGATGACGGCGGTTGCGGCGTGTGAGAGCGCATTGGAGCTCTGATGAAGATGAAACCAGCACGGCTGGACCGATTGGCAGAAGGCGATCCTTATGGTGGGGTCTTCGGCTGGAACGGCAGCGGCGACAACCGGAAAACAGCAACTGCAGCAAAAAAATAGGGGGAAAAGGCCGGAAAGATGACACGGCACGGAGGAGATGGAAGTTGAACACACCGGTGAAATGCACAGTGGATGATTTGAAAACAGGTCGGAAAAATGCACGGTGGAGGAGGTTGGAAATAATAGAATAGTGTGAATGTAACGACTCGTCGGTGAGAGAGATAAACATATAAAAGTTCCGGATTTGAAACTCTACAGTGGAATAGGTCCGAGACACGTCACGGTGGATGGTACTGCTTTGATACCATATTGAATTCGAAATTTTGTGTGTCTAACTCATACGTCATACCACACAAGGTTGTATTTATAATATGTATGTATGCAATAAATATAAATGATTGTGATTGCTAAATCTAATCCTAATTAGCAACTAATTAGGGATTGTACAGTTAATGATTACCTAGCCGTTACTAATTAAAAACAACAAGTGATTCTAACAAAGGTACAGTCAAGCTATACAAGCTACAGTCAAGGCAAACAAGCAACTTCCATCATAGAAATCCTCCGTGATGCAAGCAGGTTACCAGTCTAGTTTCTCATTGCACAGTAACAGTCCATAAAGTAAGAATAATACAAACATTACTGAATTTTTCAGAACCATTAAATATGTTCTTATTTCAAAACGTGATGGACTGAAGTTTCAATCACTTTCAGATAACATATTAATATCTCCTCAACAGAGATTTAATCTTCTTTCATTATTTCTAAATTTGTAAAGCATAAGGAAGTAAAAAGTACCTTCATTGACCAAGGCACACATGTTGCAGCGGAACTTTCTTCCAGCTTCTGTAAATGTCACATATGGATTCACATATGTACGACATCTCCTACAACGTACGACACCAGTGGCAGCAAAATTAACTACATCCACCTCTTCCTGAAATCAAAGAACATCAATGCACAACGAAAAATAGCAACATGCCAAGTATGAGTTACTGCTAATCAGACAGAATAACCAACTAACCCCATCAGGAGGTTCTGCCAGTGGACATACAACTGCTCCAAGAGGAAGATGCCATCTTGAAGATAAGGACTGTGAGCTAGGAATTGCACTGGTTGTGAGTCGTATATATCTGGGATGGCAGTTCATGGGATACATCTCAGCTAAAGACTTTGGCTCCACATCACCGTCCAATGGCCTTGGCAGTTCTTTAGCATCAACTGACGGCTCCATGAGTCCAGGACGAGTTTGAATTGAGAGCGAACTGAAGTCTTCTGATAAGCCCTGAACACCACCTATAGGTGGTCCAGATGCTTGTGAGGACATGTGCTGTATGCCTAACGGTCCAGCCCCTGGGGGCTGGGGAACATAACCTCCTTGATGAGGTTGGAAAGGTGAAGATGCTGCAGGAGGGGCAGGTCCATAATTTCCTTGATTGGAGAGGGGAGAAGAATGCACAGGTGGAGCTTGCATTTGTACACCACCATTCTGTTTCTGTGCATATCCAGGAAAAGATGGTTGAAATGCGGGAGGAGGAACATTCAAACCTGAAAGTGCAGGAGTGGCACTTGATGGGGGAGACCCCATTGGAACAAAAGATGGTGTTTGACCTGCAGAAGGTTGAATTGGTGGTTGCCCCATAGGTGGAGGATGCTGGGGAGGTGCTTGAGCAGTTGAGGAAAATTGCGGCATTGGAAAACGCTGGAAAGGTCCGCCAGCAGGAGGGACATTGGAAGTAGGAGGCGGCACTGAGGGGTCATTAAACCGTCCCAGCGGCGCAGGTCTAAAACTGGGCGTCCCCTGTGCAACTGCAGGACCAGATGATGAAAATGGTGTGGAGGCTAAGGGAGGAGCAGGGGGAGTGGGTCTGAAAGAAGGAGGCTCTGATCCAACCACGGCAGCTGTTGGTGCAAAAGGCGTCATAGTCTGTGCAGCAGCAAAAGGTGGTCTTGAAGGGAAGGTGGGACGACCAGGGTTTTCAGTTCCCATAGTTCACAGAACAGAATAATAATGATTCAATCACTAGTCGGGCTTTAATTTATAGCATTGGTTTCATCGTCACCAAGCCAACCTGACAGAGAAAGCAATTTGATACAATCATGATGCCTGATACAGAAAAGGAAATCTTACAAGTGACAACACAGTGCAAACCAACATTTCAATCTCGCACAGTTTATGAAAAAGATAATAAATCGAATGGATAATTAAACAGCAACAGTGGATAAGAGCATTAAGAATGGGAATTGAAACGAACATGAATCAGTTTAACAGAGACGGATCCAGGGAGTTGAAACTGGATTGGAGATCGTGGGAGGAGAATAGAAAAAGAAAGAGACTCACCGATGCTGATGCTAATTGAAGTTAGATCGGAGATGCGGATGCTGAATCAGAATAATCGTGCGTATCACTTGTTCACTGCTTGTTACACATCTCTTTCTCTCTGCAATCACGCACACCGTTCTCCTTCTCCCTACTCTCAAATCTCAATTTCGTTTTCGTATTTCCGTTTCTTTCTTCGTTTATTTGATTCACAAACACCCCGACACTCTGCACCAATCATCTGTACCGAAACATATTTATTTTGCATTTGATATTTTGATTGCAATTCTGAAGTACCTCTTATCAATTGTAGAAGATTATTTTGCATTTGGCGGTGGTTTACTATAATAGCTTTTTAATTATAAAAAATGTTGCTTTTCAATTTTTTTTCTTTTATTCCGTTCGGGTTAGTGTTTAAAGAAGATGGATATGAAATTATGAAACTCAACCCCATTTCTGCGGGTCCTCGTTGGGTTCGGGGAAACCCGCGGTCTCTATTTTTCTTTTTTTTCTCTATTTTTTATAACTTTAAGTATATGTTTTTAAATCAGTTATATATATTTAATATACTCTAATTCAAATAACATGTAAATATAAACATTAATAATCATAAAAAAAATAAGAAACTTAAGAACTATATTATATTTTAAGGAAAATATATAAATTTACCTTTATTATTTAACTATTAGTATATTACAATTATTTAATTATTACGTCGGGGAGGGTTCGGGGGCAAGGCGGGTTCTTACACCCTCGTCCCCGTTAAAGGCGGGGCGGGGTCGGGTTTTACTTAAACCCAGTCAAAGCGGGATTTCCCCGTCAAAGTCAGGGCAGGGACGGGTCGATACCCGCGAGTTCGAGTTTTATTTGCTATGCCTACCTGTAACCGCTTTTCAATTTTTCAATTTTTTTTATTCCATCCTATCCTATAACTGCCTTTCAATTTTTCAATTTTTTCTTTTATTTCACCTTATCCGGTAACCGATAGTAAATGTCATGCTAACAATTCTCAAATATTCTTTTATTTAATTTAATATTTTAATATAAAAACCTCACTCAACTTTACACGTTGCTTTTCAATTTTTTAATTTTTTCTTTTATTTCATACTATCCTGTAACTGATAGTAAATGTTATGCTAACAATCTATTATTTACTACTAATAAAATTGAGTCCTCCTAGGACGCGCGTCACATTCTCACACAATCCTTTTCAATTTTTCAATTATTAAAACGTTGATTTCCAATTTTTTATTTTATTTCATCCTATCTTGTAACCGCTTTTCATTTTTTCAATTTTTTATTTCATCATATCCTATAACTGCTTTTCAATTTTTTCAATTTTTTTCTTTTATTTCATCCTATCATATAACCAATAGTAAATGTTATGCTAACAATTCTCAAATATTCTTTTATTTAATTTAATATTTTAATATGAAAACCGCACTCAAATTCACACGTTGCTTTTCAATTTTTCAATTTTTTCTTTTTCAATTTTTCATTTTGTTCTTTTATTTCATCCTATCCTGTAACCAATAGTAAATGTTATGCTAACAATTCTTAAATATTCTTTTATTTAATTTAATATTTTAATATAAAAATCTCACTCAATTTTACACGTTGCTTTTCAATTTTTTCTTTTATTTCATCCTATCATGTCACTGATAGTAAATGTTATGCTAACAATTCTCAAATATTATTTTATTTAATATTTTAATATAAAAACCACACTCAACTAATATGCAGATTCTACAACCTCACACAATTGTAGCCCTATAAATTTTTTCTTCTATTTAATAACAGAAATTAATATTAGTGTGCATTTATTGGAGTGTGAAAATTGACTGCAAATAAATATTGCTAAAAAATCTCCAATAACTAACATGTGAAAACTGACTACAGATGAATATTGCTAAAAAATCTCCAATAACTGCACATTAATATTCAGAAACTTCTCCAATAATTACACAGTATTTGGGGAAAACCCCAATATTTTAAAAATCGAACCGGTAATTGAACTAGTGAAGGCACTGGTTCAATTACCGGTTCAATGGTTGAACCGTGGACGAATCGGTATTAATTAAACATATATTTTAAATATTATATAATATTTTAATTAATAAAATAACATAAAATTATTAGAAATTAAGATATATGAAGCTATAAATTTTGCTTAAATAACCTTATTATAAGGTTTATAAAACAAAAAAATAAAAATAATTGGTAAAATAATAAATATCTATGTGTAATTCTCAAACATATGTTTTTATTTATATTAAATGTATTTTACAATTCTCAAATATTTTTTTATTTAATTTAATATTTTAATATAAAAACCGCACTCAACTTTACACGTTCCTTTTCAATTTTTCAAAATTTTCTTTTATTTCATCCTATCGTGTAATTGATAGTAAATGTTATGCTAACAATTTTCAAATATTATTTTATTTAATATTTTAATATAAAAACCATACTTAGCTAATATGCAAATTTGTTTTGCTATATTCTCACACAATTCTAGGCCTTTAAATTTTTCATTTTTTTCTTTTATTCCATTCTATCCTCTAACTGCTTTTCAATTTTTAAAATTTTTTCTTTTATTTCATCTTATCCTGTAACCGATAGTAAATGTTATGCTAACAATTCTGAAATATTCTTTTATTTAATTTAATATTTTAATATAAAAATTGCACTCAGCTTTACACGCTGCTTTTCAATTTTTCAATTTTTTCTTTTATTCCATCTTATCTTGTAACTGATAGTAAATGTTATGCTAACAATTCTCAAATATTATTTTATTTAATATTTTAATATAAAAACCATACTCAACTAATATGCAAATTCTACAACCTCACACAATTGTAGTCCTTTAAATTTTCTCTTCTATTTAATAACAGAAATTAATATTAGTGTGCATTTATTGGAGTGTGAAAATTGACTGCAAATGAATATTGCTAAAAAATCTCCAATAACTGCACAATAACATGCAGAAACTTCTCCAATAATTGCACAGTATCAGGATAAAAAAAACCCAATATTTTAAAAACTGAACCGGTAATTGAACTAGTAAAAGCACTGGTTCACGGTTCAATGGTTGAACCGTGGTCGAACCGGTATTAATTAAACATATATTTTAAATATTATATAATATTTTAATTAATAAAATAACACAAAATTATTAGAAATTAAGATATATGAAGCTATAAATTTGCTTAAATAATCTCATTATAAGGTTTGTAAAACAAAAAAATAAAAATAATTGGTAAAATAATAAATATTTATGTGTAATTCTCAAACATATATTTTTATTTATCTTAAAGGTATCTTAAATTAAATAAAAAATAAAAAGATTGAATTTTTTTTTTGAAAAACCGGTTCAACCGGTTTTGACCGGTTTTACCGGTTTTTGATCGGTTTTCTGGTTTTGTGACATGTTCTTTGCAAGGCCGGTTCTGTGGTTCTGTTGGACCGGACACATGGCCAGTTTTCCGGTTTTCCGATCCGGCCGACCGGTCCGGTCCGGTTTTCTAAACTCTAAAAAAATCATACTCCACCTATAGGCTTTGTAAAGCAAAAACTACACCCAGACAGTTACTATATATAAAAGCATCTCTAATTTCTTTTGTTTAATCTTACTCCGAAAGTCACTTTTTTTCTTCAGAAAGTCACTATTTTTCTCCTCTTTTTCTTAATCATCTGCTCAATCAACTTCAGTGGTTAGGTATGGCACGTAACCTTAGCTTAGTTGAAGATTGGGGATCTGTTCATTATTTACGAAAATTATTTATGACAATGCTTATCTCAAATAGAATTAATAGACCAGAGCATGTACGGGGACAAACTTGGCAATGGTTAGCTGATGGTATTCTTTATGAACAAAGGAAAATATCCGACAATCAAGGTAAACACTTTTTCATTTTATATTATTCTACATATATAATGCTTTATCAAAATCATTTTTGTATAAATTAACATGTTTCTTTATCAATTGACATTTCATTTATTTTCAGACTTGTAGCTTAATGATTTGAAATTGCAAAATTTAACTCTTTTGAAAATTGAGAAGCTACTGCAATTAAATAGAAAAAGTGTTAAAAATTATTCATCAATGCCTTATCCAAAAGGGAATATCCCAAATCAGTTGGGAAATAAACTTATTTATGCTGAGCTTGATCATGATAGAACAAATTTTCATGAGCAATTCAATAATTTCTTCAATTCTCTTACAGGTAATATATCGTATTTCTACCAATCAACTCTAAATTAGTACAAAATTGGTAAATATAGCTAAAATATTAAATTTAGAAAATGTTTATTTAATGTTAATTATTTATTGTTGCAGATGAGCAAAGAACCATATTTGAAACAATTATGCAAAGTGTGAATGAGCAACGTGGTTGAATGTTTTTCCTTTATGGTTATGGAGGTACTGGAAAAACGTTTGTGAAAGACATTGGCATTTGTCTTACGTTCAAAAGGTGAAATTGTTTTGACTGTAGCTTCAAGTAGCATGACATCTTTATTATTACCTGGAGGAAGGACAACACACTCAAAGTTTGCTATTCCAGTTCATACTATGGAGAACTCCACTTGCAATATACACCAGGGAAGTGAGTTAGTTGAGTTATTGAAAGTGACAAAACTAATAATATGGGATGAAGTTCCAATGGCGCATATTGTCTTGAAGCATTAGACAAAAGTCTCAAAGACATTATAAATCATTCTAATAATACAAGCTCACTTTTTGGAGGAAAGGTCATTGTTTTCGGAGGAGACTTTAGGCAAATTCTCACAGTGGTACCAAGAGGAAGTCGTTCAAACATTGTCAATGCAAGTATTAATGCTTCTTACCTTTGGGACCATTGTCGTATATTAACACTCACAAAAAATATGCGTCTACAAAATGATGTAAACAATCCCAATGTATAAGATCTCAAAGAGTTTTCACAGTGGATATTAGATGTTGGAGATGGAAAAGTTAGTGAGTCAAATGATAGTTATGCCACAATACAAATTCCTGAAACATTGCTAATCACAAATTTTGACAATCCTCTAAATGTTATAGTTCAAAATACATATCCTGACTTGGTGCAACAATACTTAAATGTAGACTTTCTACAATCAAAAGCAATTTTAGCATCAACTATTGAGATTGTTGATCAAATTAATGATTATGTTATTTCATTGATACCAAGTGATTATATGAATATATAAACTATGATAAAAATTAACTATTGAAGTTGTTCATAAAACTGATGATTAATATTTCTTTGATTTTGGGTGATGAGGGAGAATATCTAAGCTCTGATTCAACTGACAAAGCAGAAGTACTTGACAATCCTGCATTTGAGGCACTTACTCATGAGTTTTTAAACCAACTTCAAACTTCAGGTCTACCTAATCACAAAATCAAATTGAAAGTTCGTACTCCAATTATGTTGTTGAGAAATTTGGACCAATCTGAAGGATTGTGTAACTACACTTAATTAATCGTGACAAAGTTGACAAATTATGTAATTGAAGCCAAGATCATGTCGGGAAATAATATTGGGAATTTGACATACATTCCTCGAATGTCTATGTCTCATTCTCAACCCATGACCTTTTAGGCTTATAAGAAGACAATTTCCTTTAGTTGTTTCATATGCTATGACTATCAATAAGTCTCAGGTCAATCACTAGCCAATGTTGGTTTATATTTACCTAAATCAGTGTTTAGTCATGGACAATTATATGTTGCAATATATAGAGTTCAAATCAAACAAGGGTTAAAGATATTGATACATGATAAAGAAGGAAGAGCCTTAAACACCATTGTCAATGTTGTCTTCAAAGAGGTCTTCTAAAATCTATAATAGGCCAGTATCTTAAACCTTAAATATCATTACAATATGACTTATGCTTTGTTTTTTATTTCCATTGCATTTTTAATACTAATATATAGATAAGGAGAAGTATACCCTTTGGCAACTCTACACATAATTGTACAAAGTATATAACATTAAAGAAGTGGAAACTTATATGCTATGATCTGATGCTCATATTAATTTTATATATATGCATGATATTAAAATACTATTATTTATTTATTTCTTTTCCATTCTTTTCCTTATATAGACACTTTACTTTGGCATTGATGAATTTTGTAAAAGCATATAATATTAAAGATATGCAAATAACTGGTAAGAATTTCACTCTCATTTTTACTTATACAATTTTCATTTTCATTTAATAAAATTCATTTCCACCCATTTAAATTTATTACATGTCAAGAAAAGACTTATAAATACATATATGAAGTGGATATCTAAGAGATAAATCATTTCAGTACATGCTTACTTAATTCATTCTAATATTTTTTTCTTTGTATGAATTGTTTTATTGTGTATGATGAAGAGATGGAGACATAATAAAATTGTTGAAGATACAAGAAGGGATCTTTTAAATTATTATTGGAGTAAAATTTTTCTCATTGATTTTCTTACAATTGATATATTGTCTCAAAGCATAATAATTTGTTATAAATTATTTTTATTTACTTAAATTTAAATTAATACCATATATATATATATAGATATATCAATCAACCTGTACATAACTCGTGCATCAGCACGGGTCCACCGCTAGTTTAGTATTAAAGATTGAGACGGTACCGACTCAAGGGGTCTCCCTTATTACAGAGTCTCAAATTTTCTATAGATATAATATCTTATATATTAAAATTAATAAATTTCTCATATCAAATATAAAAATATTACTAAATATTAATTCATATAGTAATTCAAAATATTTTTTTAATAAAATTAATTTTCTTAATTTAACATAATTTTCTTTTATTAAAAATAGAAAAATAGATATATTTCCTAAGATTTTTTTATTTTTTAGAAATAAGTCCATATCTTATAATTTGCTTTAGGCCTATAAATATACTTGGCTGACCTTGGATTGAGAGGGAAAATATTATTCTCACAAATTGTGTTTGATGTTCGTCGTGAACTAAAAGAATAGATAAAGTTTATCATTAAGAGGCAGAGTTGAGTGAGTGAGTGAATGTCTCACTTACTAAGGTAGAATCTTAAGTTTATAATATAGAGTTGATTAATTCGATTTTTAGGATTTTTTTTTAAAATACATAACTAATATTTTATCTCATGTAATGCATGGATAATATATTTTTTTTTATAGAAAAAATTAGGGTGAGGGGATGGTGCCCCAGTCCAAAACAGAGAAAGTCTCCGGACTCAAATAGCACTTACAAAAATATTTACACTTACTTCACCCCACAAGTGGGCGAGTGGGGGTTCGAACCTGACCTCGAGTAAAATATATCTATTTTTAACAATAAAGGAATATATTAAATGTGAAGTATAAATGATAAATATTATAATATAATTACTTTGAATTATATATTTAAATTGAATGTACTTAATAAAATATAATTATTTTAAATTTAAATTATTAATTTATAAAAATAAATTATTCCAACCATATTATTAAACCAATAATATTTCATATAATTTAGGCTTAATTGCGCTTTTGGTCCCCCTACTATCATCAATCCGCGATTTTGATCCTCCTATTTTTTTTCGCGATTTTGGTCTCCCTATTATTTCAAATTCGCGATTTAGTTCAAAATTTTGCCCCCTATACCTCCCAAGTATGTGTTAGAGGGACCAAAATCGCGAAAAAAAAGGTAGGGGGACCAAAAGTGCAATTAAACCTATAATTTAAAAACCATCACATTCTTTATATAGTTTACATTTTTAGATATTAATCCATTATCATGTTATTTAAATTTTTAAATTTGATAATTTGTTATTATAATTATTAATTGAGAAAAATATACTATTAAATGATAATAATAATAAGAGTTTAAATTTGAATTATAAAAATATTTGGAATAGAAAAAAATAGTATAAGGTTAAGAATCATAAATATTAGTTTTTCAAGAAATTGAAAGAGATTTAAGACAATTAAGAAATATTTGTAATGGAGCTGCTTGAAAAATACTCTTAAGGAAAAATAGTGAGAAAAATATAAAAGTGAAACGTGATTTTTTAGTTGTAAAAAAATATGTAGGGTTTAAAATTAGTTATGACTTGGTAAAAAAACATAGTTATGACTTTATGAGCCTTCAAAGAGTTCCCATAATTACTCTTAAAACAATAGAGCTACAACATTAATGTATGTGACTTTTATTTTATCTTAAAAGTTATAAAAGTTTGAAAAGTTTCTAATCATTTGTATGTTTTTATTTAAAATTTAAAAATATATCATTTTATTTTATATTCATTTGAAAGATTTATGACGTATCAATAAAATGAGAATGTTATCACATATTGCATAGATGGTTAAAATACTATTGGTAGGAAAAATATGCACATTCATAAAAAATGCTAGACGTGTTAAATATTAGAGTCCGTTTTTTTAAAATGATTTTTTAAAAAAATCATTTTTTTTAAAAAAAAATCATTTATATGAATTTTTAAGATGTTTGTCTAAACCTTTTTTAAGAAGCAGAATCAGAAAATAATCAGTTTTCTGCTTTTTTAAAAAAGGAACTTAGAGTTGATTTTTGAAAAAAACAGTTAAAATAGAAGAGAGGGAAAACTGTTTAACAATGTGAATGCATTTATTAAACAATGTGAAAACATGTATTATAGCAAATAAAGTACTTTTTTATGATTGTAGCCAAACGAACATTTATTTCTAATCATACAAGAATCTCTAAAATAAAATCAATTTTTTAAGCAATTTAAAATAATACTTTTTTTAAGCACAAACAAACTGACCCATGTTCTATTAGGTTTCTAACAATGGTTAAAATGTTTTAGCTTTTCTATTTAAATTAAATTATGAGCTTGTTTGAGTGGAACTTCTGCAAAAGTACTTCTTGGTGAGAAAAATAACATGAATCAAAGAGGTCAAATGCATTTAACTTCTCTATAAGTTAAAATTAGTCTTTGTAGACCACCTACTCCAAAAGCTCTCCCATTTAGCTTCTTCAAGAGTAACTAATTTTAACTTATGGAGAAATTAAATGCATTTGACTTATTTAATTCATGTTATTTTTTTCACCTATAAGTACTTCTGCAGAAGTTTCACCCAAACGGACTCTATATTATCATGTTCATTTAGGAGGTGTCAAATTCTTATCTTTAGATCTCTTGAGTATGGGTTAATTCTTGCTTAGTCAGTTTTATCGTAATATATAATTATTTACTTTTTTTTACATTTGTTTTTCTCGTAAAATCTTTCTACATTCTTAAGACATAGATTAATCAAGGTTCATTGACATGTTTGCATTACGATTTGTGCGTCCCATCAAAACGTGTATTAATCTTGGCAAAACAAAGAGTTTATTTAGAATACGCTTTCTTGATTGGTACAAAAATAGTAAAATATGGTCCCGGCGGGTTACCAACGCTCTAACCAACTGAGCTACAGGACCACATATCATATAATTCTTTATACAAATATTTGCATAAACATTTCTTCCGCTTCTTCAAGTTTTACCCAAGTTTCCTTGAGATTTGCACCAGATAATTAAATCATTAGTTTTCTTGCAAGCCTAAGTCTTACTCGCCATCAATGACTTTGTACAAAGAAACGTGAAAATATTTGAAAACAATTTCGTGTTCTAAATATTTTAAATCAACGAAATGTAATAGCCAATGGAGTGTTCTCATACTTTAAAAATTACTTCAGTCACACAACAAGCACTATATGCACGTTCTCTTCTAGGCCAAACTTTGATATTAACTTAATATTCGATCCTGTAAAAAAAAAATGTATAATATACTCTAATATATATTTAAAATATTTGTTATAA
This sequence comes from Sesbania bispinosa, assembly GCA_026901365.1. Classification (NCBI taxonomy): domain Eukaryota; kingdom Viridiplantae; phylum Streptophyta; class Magnoliopsida; order Fabales; family Fabaceae; genus Sesbania; species Sesbania bispinosa. The sequence goes on from QLOH01000081.1 coordinate 522,279, forward strand.
AATATTATAAAATAAATTTTATTTATTTATAAAATAATTAAAAAAAATTCATTATTTTAATATATTTAATAAAAATATATTTTTATAATTATTTAGTGCCCGTGAGACAGACAATATAATATTTGTTCCCATCCATAAGTATTTTTTACGAGAGGCAATTTTGCTCTTATAGTGAACTTAATTTTAAATGAGATTAATGGCGTGTCCATTGACGGTTTTTCGTTAATTGCATCTGAATAGAACAATTATTACATGGAACTCATGGAAACAACAGACCGTTCAAGGAATTATGTGATTTTAAGGTTAATTATGAGTATAATAACGGTTATAATAGTTAATTTGGTTAATGACATCATAAATAAACAATGATCACATGAAACTTATGCTAACCTTTCATCAAATACAATCTTATGAATATGAAGTTAATTGTGCGTCCATTAACGGTTAATGAAATAGTAAATTTGGTAATTGCATCAACATAGAACAATTATCACATTAAATTTTTGTTAACCCTTTGAGAAATGCAATCATATGAACATGATGTTAATTGTGTGTCCATTAATCGTTAAAGAAATAGGAAATTTGGTTATTTGCATCAAAATAAAACAATGATCACATTAAATTTATGTTAACCCTTCATGTAAACACGTGGTTAATTGTGTGTACAAAAACGGTGAATGACATTATATATTTTATTATTAGCATCAAAATAGAATAATGATGATAGAAAACCTATCCCAATCCTTCCAGGAATGCAATTTCGTGAATATGAGATTATTTGTGTGACCATTAGTGGTTAATGAAATAGTTAATTTGATTAATGTTATCATAATAAAATAATGATCACATAAAACTTATACTAACTCTTTCTCTATAATTTTGTGAATGTATGGTTAATTGTGTGATCTCTAATGTAATCTTATGAAAATGAAGTTAATTGTCTCTCAATTGTTTTAAATGAAAACATATATCCATCGAATACAGGATGTGACAATGCAATCAAATAGCCATAGTAATCAATTGTTAAATGAAAACATATCCATCTAATACAGGATGTGACAATGCTAGCTAGTCTTTACAGTTGGGTAGATGCACCAGTTGGCAGTAATACTCAAGTAAGCACAATAGATTGGAAACGCAATCAATTCCTCTGTCAGCGTCTAAAGATTTCAGGGACCCCTCTCTTGAACTTCACCTTGAGTTAGTTGGGCCATTCATTATTTCCCCAGCGGTAATAGTAAATGACAATTAAAAGTTACTTTTAAGTGTGTTCTGTTGTGCTGCACCTCAGCGACGATGATTTTGACAAAAGGTGCAATATTACCCTCAATTGAAGTGAGCCCAATGCCAATGAACTCAATGAGGACAAAAAACGGAACATGAATAGGACCAAGCCTGGCTGGTCTGTTGTTTTGGTTGGTCACCTGGCCTGTACCTTGTAGTAGTTGTTGACTCAACAAGAAATCCGTACAAAATTTCAAATTGATCATGTTAATGTATGTTTACATAGGATAGGACCACAGCATTGAAAGCATAGCATAGGCGATGAAGATCGAATTGGTACTATAAAAGGGGAGGGCATGATGTCTTGTATACTACTACCATAACCGTTTCTAATTACTCTCAAAATACAAAGGAATTAAAGAGTAGCGTGTGAGGTAGGAGATTAGATATAAAAAATAGAAAATGGAGAGAGTGGGTAAGGTGTTGCTGATGTTGGCCATGGTGGTGGTGATCCTTGCTTCAGATGTGGAAGGAGGAAGGTTATTAAAGGGAGAGAAGAAGGAGAATGTGAATCAGCCGCAGAACTTCTTTGGAGGCATTGGTGGGGGTGTTTCCACCAGCAGGCTCCGGTTTCACAGGAGTCGGGTTTGGTCCATCCGGGTTTTGCACTTTCCCCGGTGGGTGTACCCCTACTCTGCCCACTATCCCCGGTGTTGGCGTCACAACACCACCGCATGCATAGACAGAGAAGCTGCTACACTTAGTTGCAAAGTAGCTACGGAATAGGGAGTCTTATTTGTGGCTTTGGTAGAAGAAGGCCTATGTTAATTACTAACTACTTAGTGCTTAATGTCAAGTAGTAATTAGCAGAGTATGGCACTAAGACTTGTTTAAGCTTAATTTCCCTTTTGTTTTGTCTGTGTGTATGCAGTATGCGCGTGCGTGTGTTATATATGTTTGGAGTGATATCGTGTCTTAATTTGTTTTGTATTTTGGCTGGTCGATCTGTGCTTGTATCTCACATGGACAATATATGAACTACTACTATGATTAATACAGATACAGTGTCAGCGATGCCAAAATTTATTTGTTTTAATTTAATTACAATTATCAGGATGAAGGAGCAGATTAACGAATCAAAAGACAATGCCGCCTTCATTTATATATTAGTATTTCTTGTTGAATTATATATCATGTTGAACAAGAGTTTTCAAATTCTTATTGTATCGTAGTAGTATTTATGAAAATGCACTTTACAAAACACGATATACAAAAATAATTTAAAATTTATTATACGAAATTGAGTTAGCACTTTATGCTCAGGAAAATGTATGTTTAGTTTCACGTTTGAGAGATTTAAGTTTGGACATTTTAACACAATTATTTATAGCATTTGAAAAATGAGTTTATCATGTTCCAATGCTTAAGTCAAATACACCCTAAATATAAAAAGCGTTTAAAAACCACGTTGAAGGATAGAAATAAATTTTAGGGAAAAATGGGTTTTTTGACTCTATAGTTTCGGTCAACTTTAATTTTTGTTCCGGTACTTAATCTTGTGTTTTTTTGTCTGTAAACATTCTAAACCCACAAATCGTAATATGTTAACCTGATGAACTGGCTAACAAAAGTTACATTTCATCTTCAATAGTGAGTCTCAAATAACTAACTCATCTAATTAACCATTTTTTATTATTTTTTAATTATTAAAATAACTCTAATTACTAAATTAGGGTTTTTACCTCGGCAATTTTACCTGATAAAAAACCTAATTTAATAATTAAGCTTATTTTAATAATTAAAAAATTAATAAAAATGGTTAATTAGATGAGTCAGCTATTCAGAGCCCACTATTAAGGCTGACTTGTAACTTTTATTACCCAACTCATCAGGTTAACATATCTGATCACTAACAGTCAGAGACCATGAATTGGGGGTTTAGAAAGTTCATGAACAAAAAAATAAAGGATTTAAAGCAAAGGAACGAAGACAAAGTTAAGCGAAACTATAGCGACGGATTTTTCCCTAAATTTTATTAAATTGATTTATAACATATTTTATGTTTATCAAATACTTCTAACCTAATAAAAGTCTCCAAAATTCTCGTGCGTTTAAAAGCCATGATTTATAACATATTTTACGCTTATCACATACTTCTCAATCACAAAAACAAGAAAATTGAGGTGTGTTTGATTTTTTTTTTCTTTTTTTACCTTTTTAAAACGGTTTTGTAAAATTATTTTTAAGAACTATTTTTATAAATGAAATTATTTATTTATGACATTGGTATCATAGAAATAGAAAAATTAATAAATGATTTTCCAAAACATCTGAGAGTACTGGTTTCATCATTTTAGTTTTAAAAAATAAAAATAGTCACACTTTTTAAACTTATCTTTAAAAATTTTCCATCAAACAAATTTTCTAGTTTTTTATTTTTTAAAAACTGAATACCGTTTTTAAATAATATAAGCAGGCGGGCCATTAAAAAAATAGTTTCTCAAAACATTCCAAAGTAATTCAGAATTTGAAGGTGTGCTTGATTTAGTTTTTTTTTTTTAAACTATTTTATAAAACAAGTTTTAAGAATTGTTTTTTATAAATGAAATTATGTATTTATACATTTTCCATCACAAAAATAAAAAAGCTAAAAAACAATTTTCCAAAACATTTCATAGTAGTTTCAAAATTTTAATTTTTTAAAACAAAAAATAGTTATATTTCTCAAAACTCTTTTTAAAAATTATCAATCAAACATGTTTTTTTAGAGTGTGTTTGGTAAAATTAACTTAAAAGCTAATTGAAAGCTGAAAAACTAGATGAAAGTTGAAAGCTGAAAAACTAGCTGATTTAATTAAAAATGTTTGGTAAAACTAGTTGAAAATGGTAAAATGACGTATAAAGACACCATTTATTATTAAATAATGATTAGTTGTGGTTGTTAAAGGATAAATTTATAATAAATTTTCAGCTAGTAGCTGAAAAATGAAGTTTTTTTTTTTAAAATTACCTTAAGTAGCTTATCAAGAAAAACTAATAGTTACCTAAAAAGTTACCTTGCCAAATACTAATGAAAATGGTTTCACTCCTAATTTTAGCTTTCATATAGCTGAAGCTGAAATGTTTTACCAAACATACTCTTAACTTTTCGATTTTAAAAACATAAAACAACTTTTAAAACGCTAAAAAAAGAAGTTTTTTTTAAATTGTCACATTTTTTTAAAACTAATTTTAAAAACTATCTATTAATTGGTAATTTTGTTTTTTAAATGGAAAAGTGAAAATTATGTTATGCCCGACATGAGTAGGTCAACATCTAGTTAAAAATGTTAAATATGTTCAAATTCACTAGAAATATAATAAATTTTTTTATTCTCTAATTTTTAAAATCACATGCTTTTTAATTATCGTTGTTAGTTATATTTTATTAAATGATGATGCAACAATTCATGCTTCTAGCAAAAATTCCTATGAATTTTTTTAAAATTTTATTGTGGATTACAAAATTGATAGAAAATTTCTTACGAATTTTAAAATTAACATGAAATTTTCTCTAAAATTTTTGAAATAAATTAAATAGAGAAATTCATAGTAATATTTTTATAAGACAATCGGTAGTTTTTGGAAATTTATCACTACACGAAATTCATTTTTTAGCGATGGCTAAGTCGTCGCTACATAAAAAAAGTTAACAACGGCCTGACCGTCGCTAGTGGTAAAATGATTTTTTTTTTAAAATTCTATTTAGCGTCGGTCAGGCCGTCGCTAAAGGCAAAAAAAATTTAGCGTCGGCCTTCGTAAAGTTAGCGACGGCCTGACCGTCGCTAATTTCTGATTTTTTTTACTCATTTATATTATATTTTGCACTACATATTTCAAGTTGGTTGCGAGTTCAATCCTTGCAATTGATAAATTTGGGAAAAAATAATTTTTTTCAAAAAAATTAGGAACGACAAAGCGTCGGCCGCAAAACTTTTTCGTTACGGCATTAACAACAGAAGTGTTTTCCCCATAGCAACGAATATCCTTTAACATGTATAATAGTGAAAGGAATTAAAAACATGCGATTCAATATAATAAAATGTGAAAGGAATTAAGTTTTTATCAAGAGTGCATCTTTTAATAGTGAAAGGAATCAAGTTTTTATCAAGTAATAATTCAAACATGCGATTGAATATAATAAAATGTGAAAGGAATTAAGTTTTTATCAAGAGTGCATCTTTTAAAATGTGAAAGGAATTAAGTTTTTATCAAGTAATAATTCAAACATGCTCTAAGTTGTGATCAATCAATAACCCTTAATATTACATTCAAAAAACAAAAGATGCATGTATGTTGTGGACATATGTCTCACCATGATTTAGAAACAACATTTCTATACAAGCATTATTCTTTAACATGTATAATACTGAAAGGAATTAAGTTTCACTATAATGATTAGTGGGGGTTGTTAAAGGAATTAATTTGTAATATATTGTGAACTTTTCTAATGAAAAATCACAATAAATATCCTGTGAATTTTTACATGATATATAGAAACTACAAGAAAACTATAAATTACAGGAACTAAAAACACATGATTCAAAAAAATAAAAATATCAAAATCAAAGGAAAAAAATAAAAGACTGATTAAAACTAAATTTTATTATATTTTCATAAATAACAAATATTTAAGGTAAAGAAAGAGTTGGTGAATCCGGAGAAGAAATAATACGATCGATGATCTCATGCCTGACCTTTGTTTTTTTTTTTTTTGGTTCGAACCCTGACCTTTGTTTATCAATTAGCATTAGCATAATCCTATTCATCACTCAACTAGTTTTGTTTTTTTCCCTAAGAATACGTGCCTCTTCCTGCTCTTGAAACTCTAAACACGGCAACCCAACAAAATAACCTTGGGAGCCATTGAAGTGAATCAATTATAAGTTGTCATCAATCGATAACCTTTAATTTTACTTTCAAAAAACAAAAGATGCATGTATGTTGTGGATATATGTCCTCACCATGATTTAGAAACAACGTGGAATCCAACACTCTACCGCGCACGAGAAATTTAATTTAGAATTGTATTCTCTCCCTTTATAATTGAGGTTAATGGAGGCTGCAAAAAGAATATGCTCCCAGTGGAACGAATGAGGAAATTTTGTTTTTTCTCTTTAATTTAATGATTCTTTCACAAAGTTATGCTTACTATTTGCTCTTATAAACACAGTACTACTCCATCCCTTATATACTCTAATTTGTTATAACATGGGCAAAAGCATGGCTTATTAATTATATGCATTTTTAACTTGAGTCCTGTAACTTTCCATATCAAGTAATAATTTAAATGCCTGTAATAAATTGTGTTTAACCAAAAATTTCTAATAATTAAGAAATTCTTGCTAAAAATAATTATTGGTTGAACAGGGCGAAACAGTTAGCTAATACACATATGCCATGCGAATTGGCATGAGAATGGCCAGCTTATGCTTACTCGATTTCCAACATGCTGCATGATGTCATCTTTGTTTAATATATATACGCACAGTTTGAATATAACTTGTGTAAAAAAATTTATATGGGAAAAAATATAATAAATCAAAGAGATAAGGTGAATTTAATTTCTCCATAAGTTGAAATTAGTTACTTATAAAGAAGGTAAATGAGAATGTTTCTGGAGAAGGTGAACTACAATGACTAATTTTTACTTATTTAAATTCATTTAAACTCTTTGATTCATTCTTTTTTTTCCTCCGCAAGTTACATCCAATTTGGGCCATAAAGATATATGAGAAGCGATATTTGTTATAGGGAAAATGTGAAACGTACCACAAAAGACGTACACTGTTTGTTTACTTTTTTTTTTCTTTTTTTTTTAAATTATTTTTTTGAATTTTTTATAGCTTTTATTGATTTATTTATTATTTTATTATTATATTTATTTATTTCATTAAATAAAAATATAGAAATACAATAAATGTGTTGATTTATATTTACTTTATACCACTTATCTCTTTATTTTATTACAAGGAATATAGAGTATATTGTTCTATATTTGTGATATGTGTTCTCACTTTGATCCATTAGTTTGAAGAATTTGCCGCATGATGGTATAAAGTAAAGTGAGCATTAGTTTGAAGAACTTGTCGCATGATGGTATAAAGTAAAGTGAGATCATATATCACAAATAGAACAATACATCTATGTTCATTGTAATAAAATAAATAGATAAATGGTATAAAGTAAATATAAATCAACACATTTATTATATTTCTTGATCTAAATTTTTTATTTAATGAAATAAATAAATATAATAATAAAATAATAAATAAATAAAAGCTATAAAAATTAAAAAAAAGAATGTAAACAAACAACGATACAGTACTGTTTGTACGTACAAATGGTGTATCAATGTTTGTGGTACATTTAACATGACTGAGGTTATAGAGACAAAAGAGAATGGTGAAATATTTAAGTGATATCATTGAAAGGGATATAGAAAAAAGTCATTTTATGAATATTTATATAAATACAATTTCTCTCTGTATATATAGGCTACACAATATTTTTAAAACAAAATTTAAAATTTTAGTATCTTTTTTTCTGATCCCAAGGGCAAGAGAGATATTGCCTCCATATATAATCCAATATTATTTTTTAAATGGAGTGTATGTAATAGGTGAAATCACGCTCAATAATTTTTCATAAATATTGAATTTCATCGGTTCAATTATGAAATTAATTTTTTTATTATACTATAAATTAAATCTATATAAATTATTAAATAATTTTAATTTTTTGTATAGTATATTTTTTAAAAATATAAATATATATCATTTATATATAAGTTTATTTTGCAGTGAGTTGTTGGACTCTTGGCAAGCGTACCAATAGTCAACTGTAATATAATGATTTAATAGTAAGAGTGTGGAACCCACGAGGAACGGATTCAATTAAAATTCAAAGTTTTGCTCACTAAGTATATATACAGAGGAAATAAATTGATTCATTGTGATTTTAGTGACAGCTATGACTAAGTTTGCAGAAAAAGTAATTAAAGGCAAGATAAAAGTTAAGAGAAAGTTCAAGTGGAGAGGCTGGGATTGAATTTCATATATCTCATTCGTCTGTATTCTGATTAAATAAATATACATAGCATTTGAAACTAACAATATTGATGCAATACACGAAAATCATTTACATCGATCCCTCTGTTATAAAATTCATAAGATTAATCCCCTGAATATTGATTCCTCAAATATTCAACAGATTATCCAACATTACGTTCAAGTGTTATTAGCAATCGATATATTGAAATCTATTCCTAGTATTACAATACACCGAGTATTTTCGTTCAGATCGGATTTTCAAAAATACTTTCTAGTTAGATCTAAAAATCGAAATCAATAATCTATTGATCAAATAGAATTAAGCATAAAGCACAGAACGATAATACCAATATTGAATAGAAACGAGATTACTATATATAAATATCACCGGAATACATCCGAGTTCGAATTGACTACATTCAATCCCAAGAGGAAGTTTAGTTACTCATGGTAGTCATTACAATCACAGAAGTTGGGGAAGAAATGAAGAAATTCCGCTTCCGCAACCTTTCGTTCGTTCCGTCCACTTCAGAAACTTTCTAATAATGGAAAGTTTCAGTTCCGAATGACAAACTCTGTTTGCGAACTCTGTTTTGTCTCTGAGAAAGTGAATTCTCGCTCAAGCGAGGAGAGTACTTCACAGTGAAGAAACGTATTCTCGCTTGAGCGAGAACAACACTCAAAAATCATCTTCTCTGGACAAATCTCACTCAAGCGAGAGGATTCTCGCTTGAGCGAGAATAAGGAAGAAGTTATCATTTTTCTCTTTTGCTTGATTTCTTCATAATTCTTCCAAGTTCTTTTCCTTCTTCATTCATTGATTCCTGAAATTCATGCACAAAATGGAATCAAATAACTTCAAGTAAATTAAGACTCGGAAAACATATACTTGGATTCGATCGTTCTTAAATTAGGAGAAATTAATATAAGATAAATACAATTAAAATCATAAGTGCCAAAATTCTATATGTAAATTTACTAATATTTGACACTTATCATAAGTTATTCCTGACTTATATGTAAAATATTCAAATGAATTATAATGAATTTTAATTTATTATTTTTTCTTTCCCAATATTTGATTTGGCTTAGACCTTTTTTTATTTTACAATTTTTAGTTTATTTAATGAGTTTAATACACCATAATTCAAATATATAATCACTCCACTAGTACAAAATTATAAGAAAGGAATTACTACTAATTAAGTCACATTAAGGTTACAAGTATATATTATTGAAAGTTTTAAAGTTATTTGTCACAAAACAATAAACTCATTTAGTTTACTGACTACTATTCTCTTCTTTAACCCTTCATATTATTATATCAATAATATTAATCATGATTACTAGAGATGAAAAAGACAAATCTAATCTGTGCAAAAGTTTTGTTGAATTTTTGTGTAAATTGTTGAATTTTTGTGTAAATTTATATCGTACATCAAAATCATAACTAGATTCAAGCTTCTATATTGCAATTTGCAATCGAGAACAAATGCCTCTTGGGTTAAGATTTTAGGCAATGCAAATGTCATCGTGAAAAAGGTATTTGAATAAATCATTTCGGTGTAAAAAAATTTATTTTTTAATAATGTTATATTTGTCATGTCATTGAAAATAAACATGCATGATAAACAAACCCGAACCGCGGGTACTAACCCGTCTCTGCCTCTTCTTTGACGGGGAAAACCTGATTTGATCGGGTTTAAATAAAATCCGACCCTGAACCCGCTCCGCCTTTAACGGGGACGGGGGAGAGTTTTGGGGTGTAAGAACCCGCCTTGCCCCGATCGAATAATTAAATAATTTTAATATACTAATAGGGTTGGATTTTATAATTTCATACCCGCTCTCTTTAGATATGAAACTCGAACCTGAAACCCGACAGGGACCCGCAGGGATGGAGTTGAGTTTTATGATTTCATACCCGCTCCCTTTAAACCCAAACCCGCCCCGACTTTTACGGGGTGGGGAGAGTAAAACCCGCCCCAACCCACCTTGTTATCATGCCTAATTACAAGTGTAAATTTGTACATCCCAAGACAAAAGCGTAGTAGAAAAAATAGTTGTCGGATTAAGGATGAGCATATGATTGAATAGAGGCCAAATTGATTTGAAAAAAAAAAAATTCAACTTTTTTTTAAATATTCTTCATCAAATCTATAAAATTCTTTATATTTAAATTTCAAAAAGAATTTTACTTTATTATATAAACTAAATTATCTTTTTCAAGTTTATTTTTAAAATAGGAAAAAGAATATATAACCACTCTAAATTATTATCATTTTGAAAATAAACACTATAAACTTTTATTTAGTCTTAATTAATCCTTAAATTTTTATCATTGTTGTAATAGGTTCTTTCATTATCATGAAGTTAAATAATTAACGAAACCAATTTCAACTTTTCAAATTTTTGTGTTTTAAGATATTAAAATAATATAAAATAAAGTTTCAAAAATAAAAAAAAAACCTAAATTAAAATAATATACCATCATATTTCACTTTTAAAAGTTCCCGTATACTTGAAATTTGACATAATCCGAAAATAAAAATTGTAAAATTTACTCCTTAATTTTTATTTTATATACTTTTAATATTTGAAACACAAAAATCTTGACATATAGAGATTAATTAGGTTAATTATTTAACTTCATATTAATGAAAGAACATATTATAATAATAATAAGAGTTTAAGAATTAATTCGAACAAATTGAAAATTCATTATGCCTATTTATAAAAAGACAAAAAGTTCATAGTGGATTGATATTTCTTTCTCTTTAAAATATCATCTTCAAATATAAATTAATTTTTTTTTCTCAATTCTTTTAAAATAAATTCTATCAAAATTTAAAAGTAAACTTACCCTAAAACTCTATTGATGAGTAAGATACAGTTATTTTATATTAAATAATTGAGAAATAATATTCATACAACAACTCATTAAACATACTTTTTTCTTTCTATTTCTCCTCATCATATCACTTATCACATTACCGATTACATCTCACACTTTTATATTTTCTCTTTCTCTCTCCATACAACTATACTACATGTATGAAAAACTTCTCTCTTAAGTAATTTCACACCGGTTCTGTCTATAAATGCACCTGAGTCCACTGCGTGAGACTCGCAAAGCATTTAGCAAAATCGAAAAGCAGTTGTGGAGTGGAGACCCTCTGAAACCTTGCAATTCAGGTTAGTCTTGTCACCCCTCACTACTCATGTCGATCATCTTATTTTCTGTCACTTGAATGATGAATCTAAACAACAATAACTTGTTTCATTTCATGCTTAATTAGTTATGAAACCTATATAAATGATGAGTGCTCGATCGGTTAATTATGCTTGGTGTCTTCTCATTTTCTTTGCATGCATTTGCTTCTTTCGCTGAAATTAATCAAACTGTTTTGAGTATACTTGTCTTTTGCTTCGGTAAATGGAAATGAAACTCCGTTTTGCTTGAATTAATCAGGACCTTGGTTATTTTACAACATCAAATTCTATTTGGATTATTTGTATATATTTTTTCTCTGGCAAAAAATTAAACAAACTGGTAAATTTCTAGCTTATTAATTGTGATTTGTCTGTCTGAATTATATGTTTAACTGAAACTGACAAATCCAGTTATATTTCTGATCATACGCATTCTTTTCTCTGGATTGGTCATGTTTTTTTCCGGTGCTCTCAGATGATGGTGAAAATATTATTGTTCTCTTTGTCTTGTACGTCTTTTCCGAAGATAGTTAGATGCCTTTTGAATTTTGATAGCTTGAATGTGAAGCATATCTCTTTATACTTTTTTTTTGTTCTGGTGAAAATCTCTTCATGCTATTACGGTCAATGTTCAATTTGTCTCAATATTCTTATCCTAGTGGAACTTCGCTTTTAATTTGATGCATCTGTGATTCTTTTCTGCGAGTGAGCATATGCCATATGGCAAAAAGATGGTCCCCTTGATATTTTTTTTTTACCAAATTTAGATCCAGACTTGTATGATAAGCTGTTTCAGTGTCCTTTATTCAAAGTTTGAACATGAATAATGGATATTTAATAACGAAATTCGGGCTAAATAGGCTAATTTGACAGCTCTAAACATGATATCCCGAATTTCGTTACGAGTCTTGGCATGAAGCATGTAAATCATATATTTAATCCATCATTCATTTGCCTCTTGTAGCTTGAGATTTGAGGATAATGGATACCTTCCTTTTCACTTCTGAGTCCGTGAATGAGGGTCACCCTGACAAGATGTGTGATCAGATTTCTGATGCAGTTCTTGATGCCTGCCTGGAGCAAGACCCAGAAAGCAAGGTTGCCTGTGAGACTTGCACCAAGACTAACTTGGTGATGGTGTTTGGAGAGATCACCACAAAAGCCAATATTGATTATGAGAAGATTGTACGTGATACATGTCGTTCTATTGGGTTTGTGTCCAATGATGTTGGCCTTGATGCTGATAACTGCAAGGTATTGGTGTACCTGGAGCAGCAAAGCCCTGACATTGCTCAGGGAGTTCATGGCCATCTCACCAAGAGACCCGAAGAGATAGGTGCTGGTGATCAGGGTCACATGTTTGGTTATGCCACAGATGAGACACCTGAGCTTATGCCTCTCAGCCATGTCCTTGCAACCAAGCTTGGTGCACGCCTCACTGAAGTACGCAAGAATGAGATCTGCCCTTGGTTGAGACCTGATGGAAAAACACAAGTCACTGTGGAGTATTCCAATGACCATGGTGCTATGGTCCCAGTACGTGTCCACACTGTTCTCATTTCCACTCAACATGATGAAACTGTGACCAATGATGAGATTGCTGCTGACCTCAAAGAGCATGTGATTAAGCCTGTTATACCTGAGAAGTACTTGGATGAGAAGACCATTTTCCATCTCAATCCATCTGGCCGTTTTGTCATTGGTGGCCCTCATGGTGATGCAGGTCTCACTGGGCGCAAAATCATTGTGGACACATACGGTGGTTGGGGAGCTCATGGTGGTGGTGCTTTCTCTGGGAAGGACCCTACCAAGGTGGACAGGAGTGGAGCCTATATTGCTAGACAGGCTGCCAAGAGTATTGTGGCTAATGGACTTGCTAAGAGGTGCATAGTGCAAATATCATATGCAATTGGTGTTCCTGAGCCATTATCTGTGTTTGTTGACACTTTCGGCACTGGAGGGATTCCTGACAAGGAGATTCTGAAGCTTGTGAAGGAAAACTTTGATTTCAGGCCAGGAATGATTTCCATCAATTTGGACCTTAAGAGGGGTGGAAGTGGCAGGTTCTTGAAAACTGCTGCTTATGGCCACTTTGGAAGAGATGACCCTGACTTCACATGGGAGGTGGTCAAGCCTCTCAAGTGGGAGAAGCCCCAAGAATAAGGAGGTTGTTTGCCAAGAAAATGATAATATGTTTCGGTTTCTAGCTTCATTTTCTTCTGTATTTCTTCTCCCTATTCTCTCCATCTTAGGTGTTTGTTAAGTCTTTTCACATGAAAAGATATATGTTGAGCTGAGTATTTGAGAGACACAAGGGACTAGTCGCATACCTGGCTAGCAGCACCAATGTAGTATTTAAAGTTCATGTTTGAAAAACTAATATAACTACGATCTTATCCATTATGTTTGTTATCAGTTGCTGAGAGTCCCACATCTCTGTGACACAACAGAATCACAAGTCCCCCATTCATTAACTGGACCTTCAGCTTATTGGTTCAGACGTTATCTAGAAGCAGTTAACCATTAATTGTACCAAGGAGAAATTACTATGGCTGTACAGTAATTTACCTATGTACAAAATGCTTCACTCAGTTCAGTAATTAACATGCACCATGGATGGAAACTATTTTCACTCCTCCCTACCCAATATTTGATGAAGAGTTTACCTATAATAACAACTACAACTCAATGATATGCACTAAAGTGTGAAAAGCAATGATCCGAGCATAAAAAGTCTAGAGAAGGTAAATAAACTGCTCAATGCTCATCCAAAATGACAAGGCCAACAGATTTATCAAACAAATCTTGGAAAGCTATGTACACACCCCAATATTTTGGGTCCTTAAAAATAGCACCTACCTTCATACACAAACAATATCTATCCTTCAACAAAAGAAAGGAGACCCCCCAAAAAAATTATAAACCATCTGCCATGCCCATCTTGGGTAGGCGAACCCAAGAATCTAACAAATTAAAATCATTTAAAAAATTACCCTCACTTTATACATCCCACTGATCCTAAAAAAGAATCTCATTCTTTTGGTCATCTCTATTGTTACCTTTCGCCTTCTGATCTAAAACCTTGAATCTCACTCCGGTCTGTGTCAGAATTCTGGGATTCAATTTCTGAGTTAACCCCGCGATTTCTCCGCTGCCTTCGGTCCTGAGCATCCAAGACAATGAATTCAATCAAATGTAGGTCGAAAATCATCTAATGAAACGATTCATACCTTAAGTATGGGAGTATATGTCCATTCATGGTCTGATAAGAAACTGAAAGGTTGATATTAGGCTAAACGGGAAAAGACAAAGGCCAACAAACTTAATTTTGAGAAAAGATGCGCTGAAAATGAATAAGAGAAATAAGCTGTGTGATTAATGTCCTGAAGGATACTGCAGATACTTTATTGATCTAACATACTTTCACAGTGAAAAATTAAGATGAATAAACAATTGAATCTTGTTATACATCCATTAATTTCACGCCTCCACATGTGTTAACAGCCACAATAGTTTGGCTAAGGACATAAAAATTAGTAGGCTTCTCATATTTTTACTATTTATCACCAAAGACAGGAGAGGGATAAAACAAGGATGAGTATATGTCTGAAAGCAGAGGCACTATAAACAAATCAAAAGAAAACAAAGCAGCTCAAAAAAAGATTCTGTTAATTGTGACGAAGTAGAAAAAAACAAACCTCTCTCTGTAAAGGGTACTCCTCTGACTCAAGCATACGTGCAACTTGGCCCATCTTAGGTCTTTTCTCCGAATCTGGATCTACACATCTTAAAGCAGTTAAGAGAGTCCTTTTTAAAGCTCTGGTTGATGGCTTCACCTCAATGTTTGGGTCCACCACTTCTTCTGATCGTCTGTTTCCAACCATCATCTTCAACCAATCAACCAGATTAACCTGAGGCATGGCAGTTCATTGTAAATGTCAGTCAAAACTTTTTGATCAGAAGTCGTCATAACAAGTGTGATGTAGAAAAATGCAAATAGAAAGTAAGAACAAAAAGAACAATTCTGAAATTTTTTTATTGTCAAAAATCAAGCAAAACGTCCTTGAAAGGGATATTCCCTACCCTCCACACAAACTAATCCCTAAAAATAAGGTAATAAGTAAACAAGAAATCAAATGGGATAGGAATATCTTTATCCAAAAAAATAATAAATCCCTCATTGATAATATTACCTACCCTAATTAAATCCCTAATTAACTTTAAAAACTCAATTCCAAAATGGAAGTCTAAGCAATCCATCTGAATTCTGCATCATACTTGTAATCTATACTGCAGCAGCAACAGTGATTGTAGTGATGCCAGAAATAATGAGAATAGAAAGAAAAATGAATAAGAAATATAGAACTGATTCGTCATTATTTCATAAGCTAGGTCAGAGTTTGCCAAGATTGCTGGTTCAAGTGATAAACAAGTAATGCCGAAGCTGTAAACGAAAAAGGTTAAATATTTGAAGGATCCTGTAATTTGATCATTTTTAAATAGGTCTCCCTAATAGTTTGAAAATTATGAATGGTCCCTGAGTTTCAAAAAAAATTGGGTACTGCAGGGACCAAACAATAGACTAGAATTTGGGACTGCATTGAAAAAGCTTTTGAAACTATTGCAAACAGAGGACCTACTTAAAATCCTAAAAACTATAGCATCCTCAAATAACTATTGCAGGTGCCAGGCAAGAGTTCATATATTGCAGAGCAAAAATGGATGTGATCACGGAATCTTCAACTTGTATCGTAAATTTTGAGGAACCAACCGTGCATGATGTTGGAATATTTTTAGCTAGGATATGGGTTTTAAAGGGAAGGGTAATAATTTTGCTTGAGAAGACTGGAAGGGTCCTTTGTTCTATTAATAGCTGCAATAGCAGTAACAAAAATAGTGACTATAAAGAAGAATGTGCAAACAAGAAGAAGTTAATAGCATTCTTGAGAATGTTGTGTCATGTGTGTTATTCGTGGACTTAAGGGATAACAGAGTGAAGATTAACTTTTGCTATTTTAACAAGTAGACATTGAAAATTTAACCATTATGCCCCAATGGCTTGCTTTTCTAATATCGGATAAAATAATTAGAGATGTTTCACAAATTAGTCATGCATCAGAGCATCAAAAGTCAAATGGGTAACTCTGCCAGAGTTACTCCTGGAGTAAGTTGATCCCCACCCTAGATCAAATGGGTAAAAATAGGTCCATCTTTAAAAGAGTCTACCAGGCAGAGTTTAGGCTAATTTTATCCTTGAGTTGGCTATGGAAGTATTGTTGCATATCTAAAAGAATATGTTGAGATAATAGGCCAAAATAAAATATGTTGTTATTAACACCTGATATACAAGTACATTACTTGTTTGTTTGGTTGAATAGGTCATCTCAAACCTAATGCTTGAGGATTATTCGGTGAATTCACTAAACTGTCATAAAGAGAAAAACATATTTCAAGATGGATTTTCTTCCCAGGATAAAGTAAGTTTACTCACTTCCTGTGCTGGGCGACCATAGTCAACTGGGTCTCTTCCAGTAATTGCTTCCAATAGCACAACACCAAAGCTATAAACATCACTCTTTTCATTTAAAAGACCAGTATTTGCATATTCAGGAGCCACATATCTGTCAATTTTTTCAAACATGAGAAAAGAATAAATATAAGAATCAATGTTCCTCTTATGAATGTTTAACAATATTGATTTTATAAAAAGGCCATTGCTCTAAAGGGAAGAGCATAATTATACTGACCCAAAGGTTCCCATAACTCGTGTTGCAACATGACTTGTCCCAGAACCTAGTAACTTGGCCAGGCCAAAATCAGAAACCTTGGCATTGAAGTCGTCATCAATTAATATGTTGCTTGACTTGATATCTCGGTGAACCACCTTCGGCTCAATCGCTTCATGCAAATATGCAAGCCTGAAACAAATATATTCAAATTAGGATTAAGATAACCCAAAGAATGAGGACTAAGAAAGCCCAAAGAAACATAGCTGTAGAGACTCACGCCTTAGCTGTGCCAAGAAGAATCTTGATACGTGCTTCCCAAGTAAGATACCCATGATGACGCATAGCTCCATGAAGCCATTGCTCTAAGTTTCCATTATTGACATACTCATACACTAACATCCTGAAAATATACCACATTTAGGAGAAATATAATTAAGTCTATATACTAAAACCATTGTCCATATAAAGTGAGATTGACATCACCACCAGGTAGCAGGTTAGTGAATATGCAACAAAGGTTTTTCTATGATTTCCATTATTCTGGCAAAAATAATTCATTTCTTCTTTGCAGATTATTGAGATTGTATACGTTGAGACTGTAACGTAATTGATAGGTAGGGTACCTGTGAGTCCCCTCAATGCAGTACCCCAATAGACGAACCAAATTTTTATGTCGGACATGGCCAATAGCTTCGACTTCCACTCTAAATTCTTTCTCAGCTTGGCCACTGCAAGAAAAGGGGAAAAATTAATTAGTTTCGTAGAAGTAAGAGGAATAAAAACAAAACAACTAAAATAACTTTGAAGTCATGACCACAGTATTGGAACTCACATGTTGTTGAGTATCTTTTTAACTGCCACTGGAGTCCCATTGATCAACTTTCCCCGGTAAACAACTCCATAACCACCCTCACCAAGGACATTTTCTTTTGAAAAACGATTAGTAGCAAGTTCAAGATCCCTCAATGTAAACCAGTGACCCCAACCCAAGTGAGAGAACTCTGGAAGGCCAGACAGAGGTGAAGGAGCTGTTATATGGTATGAAGAAGAGGGCTTGTACACTTTAATCGTGCCAGAGCTACCTTCTTCCCCTGATTGTGACCCACCTCCATGAAATGAATCTGAGTGACTTCCACTATCCCCATGCTTCATATTCCCCACACCTAAATGAACCATAACTTTGTCTGATTCTCTATCACTGGATTTATCATGAATTGTAAGAAGTATTCCATCACGGGGAACAAATCCATTTGCTGGTACTTGCTCAACCCTTACTTCTTTGATTTCCTTTGAGACAGTAGGTATTTGACTAACAGGAACCTTGTCTCTAGCCTTTCTAGATTTCTTGCGTGAAGTAAGGCAAAATGAGAGCACAGAGAGGATAACAATAATAGACAATCCAACTGCAATTCCAATTATTTCCCAAACCTTAAGACCAGCAATGGGAGTTTTCTTGGACAAATCAGCTTTAAGATCAGCACCCATTTCTTGGAAGCCCTGATGCCTACTATACATATGTAATAAAAAGAGATAAATGACAACCAGTAAATCACATTAATATTCAATTTTGTATATTCCTTATGTAACTGCACATATTTTATCAGACCACTAGATTGCCGTTTAAAACAATGTGCACAAGTATCAGAAGACAGACTGTTACAACTACACCATGAAGCAAAAGGCAAACAGAATATTCAACACACCATAGACGAACATTGATTAATTGATACTACGTAAGCATAAGTATTTTCAGAACACAAGCATTCACAATACATGCAAGACAAAGAAGACAGGAGCATGAAAGAACCCCAAACAAAGAGGCATGGACTTCATAGTCTTACCTATCTATACGGACCGAGATTCACAAGGAGAAGAAGCAACGAATCCCAGATCTTTGAAATCGCTCCATGACGAGTTACCCGGCTCAAACAAGGAACACCAAACCCAAAAAGCCCAGATCTTTGACTAAAAGGAAACCCAAAAAACACACAATAATACTAAGAACCCAAATCTACCCAGTTCTCAAAAAAGGTAACTTTTAAATATGAAAGTTGAAAATCCTTTCTGGGTTTCAGGCAAATGTGAGTGTAAATCTATGTTCTCACTCAGCGGTGGTTGTGATAAGAAGAAAGGGTGGGATCAGTGGTTGGTGATGATTACTTTAGAACAGATGCCTTACAACGCATACCCAGTTCCAAATTTTCAATTTCCAATGCAGTAAAAGAGAATACTAGCAAGGAAGTCTGGTATATTCCTCGTCTCGTCTGTTATGAACATTACTGATTAGCAATTAATTTCACCCTTTTCATCTTCCATCTTTATTCCGCTGTGCTTTTGACAGTAGTTTCATTTGACATGGCTAGCACCTACCTGTTTATTTTACTGTGCATCCTCAACTCCACTACATAACAGATCAGCCATTACTCTTAAACAACTGTTGAAACTTGAAACTTAAAAGCCCTGTTATTATTGTCTAAATAAATTGCATCATCATACTACTCCGCTATCAAACATTTGAAAAAAAAAAAAAAAACCTCATGTTTGTTAAAAATATATGTTAAACTCATTTAATTTTTTTAATATCATTTAAAATATAGGAAAGGCATCCTCTAAATTTTTCTTGATAAAAGACTTTAATTTTAAATATTCTTTTTATAAGATCATTAAAAAATAAAATCTAAATTAAATATACGTTAATTTGGAACGATTTTATTAAATATGATATAATTAGTTAAAATTTATTTATATTTTGAATCACTATATATGAACATTTTTACTATTTATATTTAAGCTTGGATGGAGTATTATTTTAATCATACCTCCTATTATAAATGACTTTTCCAAAAATTATTAATTTATAATAAACTAGCATTATAATTATATAATACTACATTATAATAAGAAATACTAGTAAGTGATCCGTGTAATGCATGAGACATGAATATAAAAGAAATAATAGAGAGTTGAGTATTAAAATATAATAAGATATTTGAAACTATAATAAGAAATATTTGAAACTATCTATAATAAGATATTTATTTTATTATATTTAATTTTATTTGTCGTGCATATATTTTTAAACTAATAAATATCAATAAAATATACTAATAATGATTAAAAAATCATTTGAAAATGGTATAATAATAATTATTATATATATGATATAATAAGAAGTATTTGAAATTACCTATAAATATAATGTATTTATTTTATTATATTTAATTTATTTGTTGTCCATATATTTTTTAATTAATAAATATTAATAAAATATACTGGTAATGATAAAATGCATTTAAAACTGGCATAATAATAATAATAAGGCTTAATTGCACTTTTGGTCCCCCTATTATTATTAATCCGCGATTTTGGTCCCCTATTATTCCAAATTCGCGATTTAGTTCAAAATCTTGGTCCCCTATTTTCAAAATCTATGTGTTAAAGGGACCAAAATCGTGAATTTAGAATAATAGGGGACCAAAATCGCGAGAAAAAAAAATTAGGGGATCAAAATCGCAGATTGATGATAATAGGGGACCATAAATGCAATTAAGCCTACTAATAATAGTAATATATTGCTTTTATAATTTCTTTTGTGGCAGAAAACTTTTGGAAATGACTGATTATCCCATTCATTCAAAAATTTGGCGTGGCGTGCCACGAGTTTTGTCGTGAACTTGGCAATAGCCAATATTCATACATATATATATATATATTGATCCAAACCTCGGCCGACATCTCCACGTATGGGACGAGACGGTCGTCGTAACCACGAGACCGAGCGGAGTGTGACATAGCAGCCAATTCCTGGTTCGACATTCTCCACCTCGAACCTTAATTGACCATTGACCTCGGACCCTACCATCCCTAGGGGCGAGACATAGGTCACCTAACAAGTCTCATCGCATTTAATGCGCCCCACTCCGTCCCCAATAAAGCTGGGAGGCCCTAACACACGCAACCGGGAATTACGGCCGGAGCAGGTAATTACGGCGGAGGCATGCCTGCTCCACCTGCCATGCCCCCTCCTACCACAGCATGGCATGACTATATAAAGGGGATCGCCCCATTCACCTAAGGTAATCTTCAACCCTTATCTGCCTCCATATTACTCCCCTCACTAACTTAAGCGTCGGAGTGCCTTCGCAGGTACCCCCGCCGCGCGCCTCCGCACCGGAGTGATCACCACAACGCCCTCAGGAGATTCAGCCATACCTCAGACCATCACCCGTGATCTCGGCCACGATCATTTGGCGTCGTCTGTGGGAAACCGGTAAAGGAAACCCCACCATCTCTACCCCTTTTTCCTGAGATCAAAAGTTTGCACCACCAAGAAGAACTAAGGACGGACACAGCAGCTAACAGCCAGCCACCGCAGCTCACCGGGGCTGCACAAGTAGCAGGAATGGAGATCACGACAGACCCTCGTCACGCCCTGAGGACTACCCCCAAGAACCACCCCCATTTGTGCACACCACTGGGTCCTCATCTGAGAGCTACCATTTGAAGCCCCCCGGAGACATCACCAGGAGGAGGAAACCATCCAGGAAAGCCAAGAGGAAGAAGGAGGCCATTTCCAGCAGTGAGGAGGAGACCCTTTCCCCCCCCAAAAAAAGAAGAAGAAAGATTGAACCATAAAAGAGTTGGAAAAAAGGATCAAATACCTTGAATCCCTTCTCCCTGCCGCACCGCGGAGGAGGTCCCGCCGGAGAGAGGTGAGCAGGAGGAGCACCACCTCCAGAAAGACGTGCCACACCAAAGATCCGCCATCCCAAGAATCAAGTTACACATCCACTGAACCCTCCTCGGACGAAGTCTCCTCGTTTGAGTACCAAACCGAGCGGATGAGCCGTACGCGCGGATGCAGCCGACGTGCAACCCCTTCAGCTCGCGCCGACACCCACGGAGCTTCGGCCAAAAAGGACCAGGAAGAAACACTAAAACCCATCACCCCCCGTCCAACCAAGGAAGCGGAAGCCGAGGCACAAACCGCCCCGGCCGTGGTACAGGCGACTCCGATCGCCACTCCAGTCACACCCCTGGCAACCCCAGCGATGGCTACTGGAACACCCACCACGACCACGCCTGTGGTCGCGGCGTCAGGAATCCCGAGCCTAATAACGTTGCATCGGCCCTTAACGCATCCTTTTACGGCAAGACTCGTCCAGGTTGAGATACCCAATCGTTTCCTCCGCCCCTTCAGCACCATCAGTCTATACACCGGGGAAACCGACCCAGGCCGACATCTAGACCAATTCTTCAATGAGATGCTATTCTTAGGCGCTCAAGAAGACATCATGTGCAGAAGCTTCTCTCGGATGTTGGATGAAGAGGCATTGACTTGGTTCAGGACTCTTCCCCAGAATTCGGTTGATAAATGGGATGACCTCACAGCGGCATTCGCCAAGAGGTTCAGTATGGCCAACCAGATACCTCGAGATTCCCACACTCTCGCGAAGGTCAAGCAAGGGGAGTCTGAGACTTTGCGTGATTTCTTGGCGCGATTCTACAAGGAGGTCGCCCTTACGCCTAATGTCGCAGACGAGGTACAACTACACTGTGCGGTCGAAGCATTGCGCAAAGGAACACCCCTTGACATTTCTCTCAGAAGAATCCGTGTTCACAACATGATGACCTTTAGAGAACAAGCGACCCAGTTTGTGAATGAGGAATTGCATCTGGAAGGGACGAGCAAAGCAGCAACCCCAAAGGAGGCCCGAGCGCCAGAAAAAGAGGAAAGAAGCAGGAAAGAAAGAAGAGAAGAAAGAAGGAAGTTCAGGGGACGATATGAGGGTAATTACACCCCTCTCAACAGTAGCCTTTCTAGAACTTGGCAAGAAGTACACAACGCCGAATTAGCCCCAGGGAGACAAGAACCGATATTGCGCCTTCCACAAGGGCCATGGACATGACACTGATGACTGTTACTAGCTCAAAGACGCCATTGAACAGCTAATCCGAGATGGAAATCTTGGGCGATACGTGAAAAGAGACAAGCCTGAATGGAGCAGCCGTGGACAGGACCGTCGACGACGAGAACGCCACTCCCCCCCAGGCACGAAAGGAGGCGACACCGTTCCCGTTCGCCAAGAAGTCGTGGGACGTCGGACAAGAAGCCAAGGGATGGTTCTCCGCAGAAGGACCGAGACCAACAAACCCGGATCACCATCAATATGATTGCAGGAGGTTTCGGAGGTGGCGGATGCTCGTCCAACTCCAGGAAGAGGGCATTGAAAGAGGTACAGCACGTGGAAGGCGACCACCGCAGATCTTGCCGATATGGAACACTCCATTCAACCCCAACCATCACCTTCGATAGCAGCGACTTCGGGAACACCATGCCCGGACACGATGACCCAATGGTGATCACTCCAGTAATAGCAGACGCCGAGGTAAAAAGAGTGTTGATAGACCAAGGAAGCTCGGCCGACATCGTTTATGAAAACTGCTTTGAAAAAATGGGGATCAGTCAAGGCGATCTTTTGCCCTATGACAGTGACATCGTCAGCTTCTCAGGAGATCGCATTCAACCCCTCGGCTACATGGAAGCACTCGTCACTCTAACAGGAAAGGAAGGAAGCAAGACAATCAAAACCAAGTTTATCGTGGTCTCATGTAAAAGCTCGTACAATGCCATAATGGGAAGACCGAGCCTCAATGCGATAGGAGCTGTGGTTTCCACGTTGCACCTCGCAATGAAGTTCCCCACAAGAGAAGGAAGAGTGGCGACAGTCAGAGGAGACCAGCAGGTAGCAAAGAGTTGCTACAACTTAAGCCTGAAGAAGAATCCTCCACCAAGCGCAAGAACCCCGACTCGCCAGGTCAGACATAATGTTTCCCTGGTTGACCTAGATCCGAGGGTAGATTCAGGAGAAGAGGGTCGAGATGCGGAAAGGATTACCCCAGAAGGAGAGACCATTCCAGTGAACGTCGGCAAAAAAGAAGGACAGAGCACCAAAATGGGGATTCACCTCCCACCAGAATTCAAGGACAGAATGGAAAAACTCCTAAGGGATAACGCTGATTTATTCGCATGGACAGCAACCGACATGCCGGGGATAGATCCCGATTTCTGCTGTCACAAGCTATCAGTTGACCCCCGATTGAGGTCGGTTGCTCAGAAAAAAAGGAGAATGGGACCAGAAAGGCAACAAGCAATTAAAGATCAAACAGTTGAGCTGTTAAAAGCCGGGTTCATCAGGGAGATCCGATATGTAACTTGGCTAGCTAACGTCGTCCTAGTCAAGAAATCAAGCGGCAAATGGAGAATGTGCGTGGACTACACCGACCTGAACAAGGCATGCCCTAAAGACCCATTCCCCTTGCCAAATATTGACAGGTTAGTAGATAATTCCTCTGGCTACCGCTTCCTTTCGTTCATGGATGCTTACTCTGGTTATAACCAAATTCCCATGTATGCTCATGACGAGGAAAAAACGGCTTTTGTTACGGACGGAGGAACCTATTGCTACACAATGATGCCATTCGGCCTGAAAAATGTTGGGGCAACATACCGGAGGATGATGACAAAGGTATTTGAAGGACTAATAGGAGAAGTCATGCAGGTTTACATGGATGACATCATCGTGAAGACCCCGGATGGTGGAGATCCTGTGGCCGACCTGGAGAAGGTCTTCCGCCGATTGAGGGAATATAACATGAGGTTAAATCCCCTGAAATGCACCTTCGGCGTGTCTGCCGGCCATTTCCTCGGATACATGCTAACAAGCAAAGGAATAGAAGCCAACCCAGGAAAATGCAAAGCAATTCTGGAGATGAAGAGCCCAACGTCGGTCAAGGAAGTACAACAGCTGACCGGAAGAATAGCAGCCTTGACCCGCTTCCTCGCCCGATCAGCACACAAGTCACCCCCCTTGTACCAACTCTTGAGGAAGGGCAACAGTTTGAGTGGAGCCCTGCATGTGAGGAAGCCTTTCAAAGCTTCAAAGATTCATTAATTAAACCACCAATTTTGGTGAAGCCCCACCCTGGGGAAAGATTATACTTGTACCTATCAGTAATAGAAGAAGCAATCAGCTCTGTCCTAGTCAAAGAATCAGATGACAACCAAAGCTCAGTGTACTTCACAAGTAAGAGCCTTCAAGGACCATAACTTAGGTACCAAAAGTTGGAAAAGGGAGTATTTGCGATCATCTCGGCCGCACGACGCCTTCGACCCTACTTTCAGGCCCATCCTATCACGGTTAGAATCGATCTGCCCATCAAGTCAATATTGCGCAAGCCCGACCTAGCCGGTCGGATGATTACCTGGGCGATCGAGCTTTCAGAACATGACATCTCTTACGAGCCACGAACAACTATCAAGGCACAAGTCCTGTCCGACTTCATCCTCGAGATGACGGAGAATCAAAAGGACAAACCTGGGGTCACCTGGACCATATATGTGGACGGATCATCAAACACCAAAGGGGCTGGAGCAGGAGTGGTGTTAGAGGATAGCACTGGGGTAACCATTGAGCAGTCGCTGAAGTTCGACTTCAAAACATCGAACAACCAAGCCGAGTATGAAGCCTGTTTGGCAGGACTAAGCCTAGCCAAAGACCTCGGGGCTGAGACAGTTACCTCATGCAGTGATTCCCAACTTATGGTTTCCCAGGTTAATGGAGAATACCAAGCTCGCGAGCCCATCCTGCAGCAATACCTTAACAAGGTCAAAGAAATATCCGATGCTTTTAGGACGATCGAATTTCGCCATGTGCCAAGGGAACAGAACACTAGGGCCGGCGTCCTATCAAGGTTGGCAAGTACTAAGAAGGTCGGAAACAACATGTCGGTGATCCGGGAAACACTTACGGAACCGAGTATTAGCGAAAAGAAGCAAATCATGCAGATTGACCAAGACCCCTGTTGGATGAGCCCGATCGTAACCTACTTGCGAATTGGGACACTGCCAGAAGAACGAAAAGAAGCAAAAAGGATCGAGCGGACCTCGACATGGTACATACTGGTTGACAATCGCCTCTACAAAAAAGGCTTCTCATGTCCCATGCTCAAATGCCTATCCCCTGATGAGGCAAGCTATGTCTTGGCAGAAATTCATGAAGGAAGTTGCGGTCAGCACCTCGGAGGACGTTCATTGGCCAAGAAGGCATTAAGGGCCGGCTATTATTGGCCCACAATGGAGAAGGATGCAACGAAGCACGTCCGAAAGTGCAATCCGTGCCAGAGGCACGCAGATTTTCACAATGCCCCAGCAGAAGAGATGTCCACCACCTCGACCCCATGACCTTTCTTTAGGTGGGGAATGGACATTCTCGGACCCTTTCCCCCAGCACCAGGCCAAGTGAAATTCTTGATTGTGGCCATCGACCACTTTACCAAGTGGATCGAGGCCGAGGCCTTGGCGACCATCACCTCTGCTCGGATTCAAAAATTTTTCTACAAGAACATCATCAGCCGATATGGAGTCCCAAAGGCAGTGGTCACAGACAACGGCACCCAGTTCGCGGACAAAGGTTTCAGAGAGTTACTAGAGGGTTTGAAAATCAAACAACACTTCACATCGGTTGAGCACCCTCAGACAAATGGGCAAGCCGAGGCAGTAAACCGAGTCATCCTGCGAGGACTAAAGAGGAGGTTGGATGAGTCAAAAGGCAAATGGGCCGAACAACTGGACCATGTTCTCTGGGCATATCGAACAACCCCACACTCGTCGACCGGTGAAACCCCCTTCCGACTAGCTCACGAGGCCGAAGCTGTCATCCCAGTCGAGATGGGAGAACCCAGTTGGAGGACCAACACCCACGATGAAAGTAACAACAATCGCCTCATCAGGGAAGAGCTGGATTTCTTGGAAGAACGACGAGCCATAGCCCATGTCTGAGAGGAAGCAACCAAGATGAGAGCAGCAGCCAAATACAATAAGAGGGTAATAGAAAGAAAATTCCAAGTTGGAGACCTCGTCCTACGAAGGGCTGATATTGGAGGAAGGAATGCGCAACAAGGGAAGTTAGCACCCAACTGGGAAGGACCATACCGCATCACTACTTCAACAGGAAAAGGGGCATACCGCTTGGAAACACTTGGGGGGGACGACATCCCTCGACACTGGAATGCCCATAATTTACGAATGTATTTCAGTTAAGTGCTTTTATCAACTACGATCCGACCATTGTAAACTAATTCGTCTTTTCAATGAATCGGTCGAGGTACCTCCCTACCCAGAACTCCCAAGAGCGAAAGCAAACCGAGGCCTGAAAACCTAGGTTCCCTATATTTAAAAAAGCAAACCACGACCTGAAAATCGAGGTTCTCTATATTAGAAGGCAAACCGCGACCTGAAAACTGAGGTTCTCTAATAAAAAGTGATCGAACAAGCAACAACCTAAAAGAACGAGGCCTTCAGTATTAAGAGGGCGTAAAAGAAAAACGATCGGACAAGCAAAAATATGCAAAGGCACGATGCCACACGATTGATCACACGAACGTTGAATATACAAAATCCGAGGCACATTGACTCAACGAACAAACCACACAAAACAAGCAGATAAACAAACCAATCAAGACTCAATAGAAGAAACAAACAAATTTCATAGATTCATAACAAACTTAAAAACATCAAATTATCATTACAAAAACATGGCCACAGCCGAACATAAGGAAATAAGCAACAAAGTAAACAATCCTAAGAAAAAAAAGAAGGAGGCTTCAAGCATCAGTCTGAGCACCGGTCACCGAGGGAAGACCCTCTGATGGAACCTCGGTCTTGTTCCCCTTCCCATCATCCAAAACGACAACACCATTGACAACCTTGTACTCATAGGAGAGGCTGCAAAGATCAAGATTGTAGGCTGGGTTACGAGCCTTCACCTGCTCAATGGCGATGTCAAAAGCCTTCTCCACATATTTCAGCGTATCAGCAACTGCTTGACGCTCCCCCTCCACAGCCGCTTCCAGTTTCTTCTTAAGTTCAGCAACCTCGACATCATGCTCTTCTTATTGCTTCTTCAGATCATCCTTCCGCTTCTCCTCGGCCACCAGCAGATCCTTGCCGAGATCCTCCACCTTCTTCTCCAAATCTTGTTTCTCCTTCCCAATAGTCCCCAGCTGAACCGTTAGGGCCTCCTTCTCGGTCCTCAACTTGGCATACTCTTCGGTGGCCACGGTTGATGCCTTCAAGGCCTTATCATAATTCTCCTTCGACTTATGGGCAGCAGGGACCATATCTTTCTCAATAAGTTTCAAGAAACTAATTTGCTGCAAGAAGGTCACCTGAGCATCTCGGATGCACTGGTCGATCTTGAACTCCCCTTTTATAAACTTCTTCTGGATCTCTTCAGTATGAAACTGAGAATTCACAGCAGGGTCGTCCGAGCTAAAATTCGTTCCAAAAATGTCATCCTTTGTAAGCACCGGAACCCCGGACGAAGATCCTCCACCAGTACTGGGACCCTCGGTGGAATTCTTGGTTCCACCCTTGTTCTTCTTCCTCCTCTGATCACCCTCGTGGTGATCATGCACACGCTCGCCCTGAAGATCCGGGACCGGAGTAAGTTCTGGCGTCGGTTGGGGAGGAACCGAGTTTTGGCTTTTCTGAAGCGACGAGACCGACTCCTCTGTAGCCTCCCTCTTCTTCTTATCTTGAGTCCTTTTGTCACCAAGGCCGACAGCTTTGGCCTTCTTCAAGAGATCCTGGATCTTCATTTGTTCTTCCTCTGCAAAAAATGAGAAAACAAGGCATTAGATCTCGAAAGCAGAACCAAAAAGGGATAAAACTACACTAAACCCACCTAATGCCACGGCGAGCTGACCGGGCGACGTATCTATCAACATCCGAGACGAATAACGGGTACCACCCCGTTCTTTGATCGCCTCTTGGAGAACATAAAACGCATCCCGCTCAGAGGCCGACAGCTGATCATATCTGGTAGCGTAAACCTTCGGGCCCCAATCATAATGATGGTTATCCCAGTAAATGCCAAAGTTCGGCTCCTGCTCCTCCCAAGAATTCCTCTAGAACGGAAGGACCCCATCCTTAGGAACAACTTTGAAGAAATCACGCTTAAAGGAAACCCCCGAAGACTTCACCGACTCCACATTCAGTCCTAATATAGCTCGACCATTATGACTACGCAAACTCACCCAAGCCTTTTCTCCTACCTTCCTTGGGCAAACATAAAAAATATGAGTAAAAATCGGGACGATCGGCGTAATGGCCAAGAGCCCACAAAGTATCTCGAACGCTTTGACAAAACCCCAAGCATTCGGATGAAGTTGGCTCGGCGCAACACGAAGGTGACAGAGGATAGACCGCTCAAAGTCAGTAAAGGGCAACCTCACCCTCAGCCTATGAACGAAGAACACATACAAATACATACATCTGACATTGGTCTCTGCCCGATGACAAACGCGATCCGAAGCCTCGGGAGGCGTGATTGTGTACAACTCCTCATAATCTGGTTTAAAAACAGATAAGCTAGCCTGTAGGGTCGCCTCGGTCTCCCCACAGTAACGAGACGCGGTTCCCAGCACCTCGGCGTCAACCCACGAGTAGAGATCATGGACCCTCATCTCTCGGCTGGTCACTTCCCCCCCCGCTAGTACTTGCGGTATCCATAAAGCAGTACCTATCACCTACAGAAGACGAGCCTGAGTTAGAGACTTCGGCACCCTCATCAATCGAATCTAAGTCGGTTTCCGAAGAGGATGCGCAAAGATCTCTCGCAAAGGCCGACCTTCCAGCCGACGAGATCCCGCAAACCTCTTCACGAGTCAAAGCCGCCGCACTCTCATAGCGGCGGATCATGGAAGGGATGGTAAGTGCACAGCGAACGGTACGACTAGACGTCGGTCCCTTCCTAAGCCTCGACGTCGGCCAGGATGGAGGAGGCACAGAAAGCACCTCCAGAGAGTCACTACTCTCCTCCCTACCATCCCCTCCCTCACAGGAAGTCATCACAAACCGGAAAAGTGCAAAACGAAAGGGAAATGGTGAGGGGAGGAGGCAGTACCTGAGCTTCACGGCGGAGGTGCGGCGTGGATGCGGCGACGGACCAAGAAACACAGGACAAAGCAAGCCTTCAACTCAGGCAACCACCACCCAAAAGGCACCAGCAGAGAGCTTGTCACAGAACGAAGACCGTAATCAGCACAGAAAATGATGATTCCCCAACAATGTAGCCTTCGATGGAAGAATCAGATTGGGCAAAGGAAGAACATAAAGAGAGAAAGGAGAAGGCAGCTGGAAATGTTGAAGAAGCGGTTATTTCCCTCCCCCTAATAATCGCGTAAACAAAGGACAAAGACGTCCTTTCACCACGGGAACCAAAAGTCGCGTGCAAACTGTGAGGGCACTTTTGAATTTTCATGCAGGGACTAAAACGTCAAAGCACACCTTCAGTAGGGCACCAGGGGAATTTCACAGGCCCAAACCGGGGTAATAACGGAAGAGTAGAAGAGACGTGCACAACGCACGTCTCAGCAATCATGAAGATTTAAATGTCGTGCGTCTCGAGGAGGATCATCCAAACAACAAAAGCCACATGTCCCAACTCACCCAAACGGTCAGAAAAAGGAACTGCTAACGACAGGACGACCGCAGATGAAAAGACATGAGACAAGACGCGACATTGGAGGTCGGAAAAAAACCTCCGTGGGGCGTCCATACCTCGTCTCACAAACGACATCACACGAAAACCGAACACAACTAAACCTCGAACACGAAATCCCTAGTAACCTACATCGCCGATGGTGAGCCGATCGCTCACCATCACGCTGGGGGGCAACTGATCCGGACCTCGGCCGACATCTCCACGTATGGGACGAGACGGTCGTCGTAACCACGAGACCGAGCGGAGTGTGACATAGCAGCCAATCCCTGGTTCGACATGCTCCACCTCGAACCTTCACTGACCGTTGACCTCGGACCCTATCATCCCTAGGGGCCAGACATAGGTCACCTAACAAGTCTCATCGCATTTAATACGCCCCACTCCGTCCCCAATATCGGATCTCCCTGATCACCACAACGCCCTTAGGAGATTCAGCCATACCTCGGACCATCACCCGTGATCTCGGCCACGATTATATATATATATATATATATATCGCGACGGGAGTATTCACAAACAGAGCTAATAAAAAAATTTCAAGTAAAATGGTGGTTGAACAACTCAATTAATTTTTTCTTTGAGACTTTTTTTTAATACTCTCTTCAGTTCTGGTAAAGTTACTTCTTCTTATAGGTTGCTGTAATTTTTTTATAATTCTCTTTATAATTTCAAAATAATACTTATTATCATTTTATTCATTTATTTTTATTAATTTCTATGTGTTAACAATTATCAAATAATAATAAAGTTAGTTAATAATATTAAATAAAAATAAAATAAAATAAATTATTTTAAAATTTTTAATAAAATTAACTAATTTTAATTTTTTATTAATATGTGTAATTCAATTATATTATATGTATTGTAAAAAGGATTTAATGAAATATTTATCACCTTTAACGGCTACTCCTATTTAACAACCATGAAAGGAGGGACAAGATATAAATGCAATTTAATTTGTCAGCTAAACTATCACTTAACTATTGTAGTTCTAAGTTCTAACTATTTTGTTTTGGGGTTTCAGGAAGTCTAAATAATCAAATGTTTTTTTTCCCCTTTGGAATGCATAAATTTAAGAAAGTATCAAGCACAACATTATTAAAAGAATATAAATATTTTTGGGTGCTTTTTATAGGATTACTTTAGTTTATAGATATATCTTTCAAAGCAAACATTAGTTAAAGTATACAATAAAATAATTATATAAAGTTATCATTCTGTTATATACCTCCGTGTAGTATGGAACTATTAACTATATATATATGCAATTTTTTTAATTACTTGAAGAAAATAATTAATTAAAAACACATAGCGTATTTGATTTCGAGTTGACAATCCCAAAACTATGGTTTTAGTAAAAACTACAACACATAAGTTTTTTTCCAAAATCACAGTTTGAGACTTTCAATTAAAATCTTGTCTGTTAAAAAAAAGAATGAAAAACCGCAAATCCAATCTCAATAGATGAAATTCAGCACCCTCACCGGACATGACTTGTGTATGTATGTGTATGCGAGCGAATACGTGAGTTAATGTATATTTATCATTCAAAAAGTTCTACTTCTTCCCTGATAGAAACATTTTAATTTTACAAACATATATGTTTGTTAATTAGATATTTATTTACTTGCTCGAACCTCATGTGCTATAAAATCATCATTTTGTTAGGGACATTGACATTGTTTAGTTCCATAAATTATGAAAATAATCTTTGTAACTGAAAAGGATCCAAGTCCGTTACAAAATGATTATAATTACAAAGACTTCCTTCCCTTGTATAGATCAGTTGGGTACTCATGTCTCATGGACCATAACTTATCCTTTCCCTCATAGCTAGTCTCTTTCATAGGCCAATCCCAGGGCTAGCCACCATTTTTCATTCAATGCCCAAAAATTAATAATTACTTGTATTTTGAATGATAATTGCATGAAAAAGAGTAAAAAAAATACTGTGTGAATATTACATTTTCCTGACAATTTGCTATATTTAACAAGGGATGCTACAATCGTTTTCAACACAAGGAAAAAAAAAATAGAAAATGAAAGAAAGGAATAATTGTATGATGTTCTCGTAAAGGAGAGAAAAAGAAGTGCTCGCTGGCAATTTGGAATTATTGGTCGATTCTCATCTCAAGCACATGATCTCAGTTCCATATATAATGTTTCTGGGTCCACCATTTTTGGACTTCTTGTATCGATTTTCATATGCAGTATTACCATGTAAGGTTGATTAAACGGTCATTTTATGAAGATTGTGAGATCAATATTCCATTTATTTAATTAATTTTGTGAAGCTTAGCGATTCGATGTTGTTAGACCCCATAATAAATAAATTACATACTAATTAAACATGGGGGATTTATATTAGCGATGCCTTGAATTAGAAGAAAAAGAAAGAGATCATTCCTATATTTGTGAATCGTGAAGGGTATCTGGAGGCAAGAAGGGAAAGGTTTAGGAAATCAAAAGTGGATGCGTGATAGAGCTATCAATTTGGGTCGAGTTGAGCTAACCCGGCTCACCGTTGGATTGAGTTGGTAAAATATAAGTTCATATTTTCACGGGTTAAAAGTGGATCAACCCACTTAACTCGCGAGTCAAGGTGGGTTCGAGTCGGGTTGAGGTGGGTCGACTCACTTTTTAATTTTTATATTTTTAAGTCATTTTTTTATTTTTTATATTTTTTTTGACTTTTTTATTATTTTTTAAATTTTTTAAGTTAGGTGAGTCAGCCCGCTTAACACACCAACCCGCGGTGGCTCGAGCCGGGTTTATATTTTTTCAGCTCACCGGGAAAAATGAGCCAACCCGACTCAGCTCACTTTTTGTCTAATCCGTGGTGAGCCAACCCACGTGAGCCGGGTTAGCTCACTTTGACAGCTCTGATGGGAGACCAGAGATACTACTTTTAATTTTTTTTTTGTCAAAATTCTGCTTTTAATTTAAAAGACAACTTTAAAATATTTTGCAAATAAAATTAATACCAATTAAAACGCAATGGGCCTGGTCATAATAATTTTTTTAACCTCTATCGTTAAGTTAAAAATTTTAAAACATAAGACTAGGAATCTATACGAAGTTCTAAAGTTGAAAATGATCATTGACTGTGATCTAACTGAATTTTACTTACAATATCAATAATTTGAATCGTGGAACCACTATCATGAGAGGAAGGCTTTACTTAATAACCACTACCACCTGTATGAGAATTAGTTTCTCTACCTCACGTGGGGTGGGGATTACCAACAAAAGTCTAAAAAAATATAATACTAATAACAATAGTGTGTTCATAGTATATTATAGGATTTTGCAAACCCAACTCAAAAAAAAAAAAAAAAAAACATTCCGGCCACTTCATCAAAAAATTGCATCCACCTCCGATGACTAATATGGTTATACTCCTTGCATTCGGATCCTCTCCATTTCTATTAGAAATGGAGATGTCCAGTTTTTTTAATCTCTCACTGACATTTTTGTTTAAAAGTTTTCGATGGCTAAGATTTATTATTAATTCAATTTAAATTAAAAAAGAATAAACAATACTAAACATATGCATTCGAAAAAAAAAGAAGTGAAGCAAATTTTTCTCTATTGATTTCTCTTAATTCTCCTACCCCCCAAATCAAATTTCTCATTGTCTGATTTTTGAACTAATTTTAAAACGAAAGAAATGAAAGAGAGAAAGAAAATGAGAGGAAAACGAGGATTGTATGGCACTGTAAGTGTTCTTTAAAATAGTGCTTACTTCCATAACTTCATATGCATGAATTCAACTTCAATGGCTCATGTGAAATAACATTTTCCTTTGCAGTTACTTGGTTATTTGGGAGTAGTTCATTTGGCAGTTCTTGGCTTATGTTTGTCAAAGACATCCTGAAGCTACCTTAAATGCTCTAATTATGAACTTTTTTCGAACATTTGTACTTTGGCTCTGGCCTACACCAGTGATGTTGCAGGAAGGAATGCCAACAACTTTCGATGCTATTGAACCACGATCCTTCATGCCTATTTGCCTGCCATCTGGCCCTTACGAGTACTGTCATTCAAACATAACTAAAAGCACATTCAACAGGATTTGGACTGAGTTTCTACGTGGACTTAATATGACAAGGGTATGTTTTATTGTTTAACACAGGTCTCCTGACTCCTTTTTGGCATACATTTTACTTCCTGTGCTGATAATTTTTTCCCAAGCCTCTTAATCTTAATGCTCTGTATATCATACTTGCTTGGACAATCATAATTGAAGTTTATGCTCCTATTTTTCTTCCTGGCTAATTATATTATATGGATGCTTAATTAAAATAACTTTCCTTTTAATCATGTCTTCTGCTCATATTTTTTTGGTTGCATTGATGGAACTTTCGAAGCCAGATTTCTGGTTCACAGAAACCTAATAAAGGCAAATGGGAGGATAAGAAGAGGTAAGGCCTTGCGGCCATAGCCGCTCCTGCTGGCGGCGGAGATCGCGTCCATAAAGAGAAGGAGTTCATTTGCAATAACATTTTCATTTGCAGATACTTGGTTATTTGGGAGGAGTTCATTTGGTAGTTCTTGCAGCTTATGTTTGTCAAAGACATCCTGAAGCTACCTTAAATGCTCTAATTATGAACTTTTTTCGAACATTTTGCATTTTGGCCCTGGCCTACACCAGTGATGTTGCAGGAAGGAACGTTGCCAACAACTTTCGATGCTATTGAACCACGATCCTTCATGCCTATTTGGCTGCCATCTGGACTTTACGAGTACTGCCATTCAAACATAGCTAAAAGCACATTCTACAGGAGGAGGGATAACGAATGGTCCCCAAGAAGGTCAAATAATAAAGTTATCTATACAGTATCTCCCACAGAAGGAGAGAAATTCTACCTATGTGTTTTGTTATCTCATTTAAGAGGTCCAACCAGTTGGGAAAGCCTTCTTACAGTAAATGGAACATGTTTTCCCACATTCAAAAAAGGAGCTGAGCAATGGGGCTTTTTAGAGAGTGACAATAGTATTCGCGAATGCTTAGTTGAAGCATCAGAACTGCGGATGCCATGTGCTTTAAGAAGTTTATTTGCTATTGTATTGATTGTTTGTGAACCCACTGATGTTAGATGCCTTTGGGATGAGTTTCACGACTACATGGTAGAAGATTATCCTTCAACAAGCATTGGTGTGGGAGATAACTCGACTAACATGCTTTTGAGGGATTTGAATGACCTTTTGAATCAACATGGAAAACAAATCAAAGACTATGATCTGCCAGAGTTAACAATTAATGGAGACAGGTCACGATAATCTGGTGCCAAGAGTTATATAAGAAGAATTATTGGTCAATATACCTGATGAAGATGTGGGATTTGTAGAATAATTAAATAATGACCAATTATTTGCTTTCAACACCATCATGAGTGCAGTCGAGCATAATCAGAGTCGAGTTTTTTTTCGTTGATGGGCCTGGAGGAACGGGTAAAACTTTCCTTTACCGCACTTTACTTGCAAGTTTAATAAGTAAAGGAAAAATTGTCTTAGCAACGACCTCATTTGGTATAGCTGCGACCCTATTACCTGGTGGTAGAACTGCGCATTCTTGATTTAAGATACCTATCAATGTAGAGCCAGGGTCTTTCTACTTAATAAGTAAACAATCTGATCTTGCAAGGTTGATAAAAGAAACAACAACAATCATTTGGGATGAAGCACCAATGATTAACAAATATGCTTTGGAATCAGTAGACCTAACATTAAAGGATATTCTTGATTGCGATGCACCATTTGGGGGAAAAGTGATGATAATGGGAGGAGATTTTGCCAAGTACTTCCTGTTATTCAAAAAGGTACTAAGGCGCAAATGATATCCGCATGTATTGTTAAGTCGCATTTATGGAATAACACAAAAATCCTTCATTTGCGCCAAAATATGTGATCATTGCAAGACCATGATTTTGCTAATTTCCTTATGCGCATTAGTGATGGTGTTGAACCTACCAGACCAGATGATATGGTAAAGGTGCCTCGCCAGATTGCAATACCGTGGGAAGGGGAATGTTCAATACACAATCTTATACAACAAATATTTCCCCAGTTAGAATCTCACGGATGTGATGCATCTTATATGGTAGAAAGAGCCATACTGACATCGAAAAATGAGGATGTCAAGAAATTGAATGATATAATTATCAATAAGTTCCCAGGAGAGGAAGATAATTTGTTATCCTTTGATGAGGTTGAAGGGGACACACACAACCTATATCAACAGGAATACTTACACTCCATTTCTCCCGGTGGATTGCCCCCACACATTCTAAAGGTGAAAAAAGGTGCACCCTTGATGTTATTGCGAAATCTTGACCCCAAATCTGGCCTTTGCAATGGAACGAGGTTATTATGTCGTGGTCATTTTAGGAACATGCTTGATGTGGAAATCCTAACAGGCAAACAATGCTGGAAGAAGAGCTTTCTTGCCAAGAATTATACATAAGACAACTGAGAGTGCGAGACTTCCTTTTGTGCTTATTAGGAAGCGGTTTCCTGTGAAACGGAGTTTTGCAACTATCATAAATAAATCGTAGGGACAGACCATTCTTAATGTTGGCATTTATCTTCCACGACATGTCTTCAGCCATGGTCAGTTATATGTTGCTTTGTCAAGAGGTGTTCCTTAAGCAACTACAAAATTACTTATTAATGATGGAAAACTTGAAGGAGAAGACGGGAACTTCACAAAAAATATTATTTTCAAAGATATTTTGTTATCACAATCTCGGGTAATGTTCTTTTACATTTACGTTAGATATATATATACACGTGTATTCTACACATAAACAATGATAGATTAACTTTTATGATATACATTAAATTAATATTAATATAATATTCAACTAATTTACAAATTCTATATTTTATCTTTGTTGAGATAAATTAAAATTCAAGGACATCTTCCAGTTATGTCAAGAGATGAGAACAAAACATTTGGACATTTACTTCGACAAACAAGTAAGTTATAATTTAACAATTTAATCCTTAGTATTTGTCCTTTACTATATCTTTAACAATTTAACATATATTTTGCAGGAGGATGAGTTCCAAAAGCTATGGAATATATGGAAATATGAGAAATCACTCGCATCAATTTCCATAATCGATAACAATGTTAGAGAAAAAATACTACAGTAATATATTCATATTATTTATTTACGAGTTATGTAATATATAAAATTTCTTTATTTCAGGTTCATCGTCTAAAAGTTTATTCTATTGGGTGGGGTTGCACCATAATAACGGATAAGACTCGACTTTGGAAGATGGTAAAAAGATAACTATTAGCTAAACGCATGAATAGGTAACTTAATCGGATTATTTTAAGATGTTTTATCTATTAGGTGTTATTTAATAAAAAAAATATTTTTTATTTTTATAATAAAACAAATATTTTGTATACCATACAATAAGTTGTACTATTTTTTCACCTCAATTGAATACTAACTCTAGAATTATTATCAGGGATAGTGAAATTGCAACGTTAGAATATAGCTATCAGAATAGC
Source organism: Sesbania bispinosa (assembly GCA_026901365.1). NCBI lineage: Eukaryota > Viridiplantae > Streptophyta > Magnoliopsida > Fabales > Fabaceae > Sesbania > Sesbania bispinosa. Next base: position 560,635 of record QLOH01000081.1, read on the forward strand.
AAATTTCATGTAAAACAAAACATATGCATATTGCAGGTTCTGATCTATTCTTTGATAATTAACTATTACAATACATTTGTAAGATATTAAATATCTAACATTTGCACATAACATATTGTGGGATATTTTGTAGTTCTTCAAACGCCAAGAACTTATTGATAATGTCATGTATGAAGAATTAATGAGAATCATTTCATGGTAAACGATTATTCAATTTAATTTGATATTTTATTTTAATGAAATATTTTTTATGGGTTAATTATCAATATTGACATAGTAAGTTTTTCATCTAAAATGCAAAGAGGAAAAAAATGTTCCTGGAATTCATTCATTGTTTGGTCTCCCAATTAAAGAAGGGACAAAATTGACAAAGTAATAAAAATTATAAATAAACAATACTATTTTAGATTATCTTAAATACAGATATTATTATTTTTTTTAGTTTTTTTATATTTATTTAACTATCGATTGAAGATAAATTGTATTTATTTAGCTTTAAATATATACAAACTACATTTATATATTACATTGTGATTAATTTAATTTAGAATGTTAAATATAATTTTGATTTATTCATACAAATTAATTATATGAGGTACTTAAAAATATAAATAAATTTTTTTTACGTCTTTACCACAAAAATGTCGTGGTTGTCTTTCCACTAGTTGTTTATAACAAAGGTCTACACGTGATAAATCCTTAATAAAATTTAGAGCATACTCTAAACTCTAATCTTAAAATTAAAGGAGCTCATTTTCTTTCTCCTGCTACTTTTATGTACCAAATCTTATAATAAGACGCATGATTGTGTTTGCAGTGTGGTGACGTTTGTAGATATACAACTAGTCTCTATCTCTTCCTTCCCTTGAATTCCGCAATGATGTCATAGCAGACAGCACTTTTTATTGCATTATCTTCAGAAAGCGCTGCCGCATCTTAATCTTCGTTTCTCTACCTTTCTTTCAGCCGGGAAGCAGCTTCTCTCATTTTTTTTCCGATGTATAAGGAAAATAATAGAGTTTAAATCTACAAATTATGTTAAATTACCTAAACCTCCAAACAATCTATTGTCCCTAGTGGGTTAGCTTCTCTCACTGGTTGTTTCCACTTTCCAATATCTAAATTCATTAAGGACTATATATAAAGCTCTCCTACGCCCACCTCATTTTTATTTATTTGTTTTACATAACAAACAACAAAACCATCTAAATACCTTTCATTAAAAAAATCATCTAAATACCCACGAAATCAATTTAACCTATTCAATTATAATATTTTTCTTTGTTTTTTAACTTCTCAGAATATCCTTAAGTGAGAGAGTATAACTTCTTTCTTTTTTTTTTTCAATAGAGAGTTAACTTCTCAAGGTATTCAAGCATTTCCCTTAAACCAACACATTGATTCACTCACAATAATTTACAGATAAATTAAATCACTCTTAAATGTATGAATATACATCAATCCCTACATATAGACCGATATAATCAATTCATACTTTGTGTCAAACTTTTATATATATACCACTTAATAATTCAAACAACATATATAGTTGTATAATCTGATAATGGACATTTATTTATAATCAATTTAAACTTGCCATGTAATTTGGACATTTATATTCGTATAATCTGATGATGGATATTTACTTATAATTCAAACAACATATTACATCTTAGGAAAAAGATTTATCTGCATTAATTTTTGAGTGTAGGAAGTATAGGAAAGAGAGAGATAAAAAATGAAATAAAGAAAGAGAGAGAGAAAGTAAGAGATATGATAATTGATATGATATGAAAAGAACAAAGAGATATATAAAAAAAGTGAGTGTAGGATGAAGTGTATACAAATAAGTGTGAAAAATTCAAAGTTTTACACGTTATGAATTATCAATTAATTTTTTATTAGTGTAAAATTTTGTAAATTTGATATATTTTATATGAACTTTTAATTTAACATTAATTAATTTTTCACTCTAAAAAAATTATTAATTGATATAAGTGTAAAAGTTTGAGGTATGATGTTAATTGATTTAATTTGTCCTATATATTACATATCACTTCTAACTCGAGTGAGAACTTCTTTTAATTTATTCTTTTTCCTAATGCATTATACGCTTTTTTCTATGTAAAGAATCTCAATTTTTAATTTTTTTAATATGTTTTATCTCACTTAAATACTATTGCTTAAGTTTAGTTATTAATATTAAAATTTTCATTACATATATGTTCAAATTTAAATGTATGTATGTATCTATATATTTTTATAAATTTAAATATTTTATTTCTTAAATACTTTTTAATTTTAAAAATACCATACAATACATACAATAATTACTAATTCTCTTAAATCTAAAAGTAATTAATAAATGCCCAAAGGCACCAAACACTCGTATTATTCCACTTTTTGTGGTTTAGAGTTAGAGATTTGGAAGGAACGCTTTTAACATATACAATGCATCAGCCTTATCAATGGTGACTGTGCAACCACTTCCTATGTCTCTCTCTAAGTTACTTTGCCATATGGGCTGGAGGCCTAGTCAGACAGTGCTTTTGATTAAGTTGAAACTTGAACAAGGAGAAGGCAGAATAAGATTACTCCACTACACAATCCACATGGGTTGTCCCACCTTTGTTGTCTAAATATTGTAAATTAAACAAGGGTTGCATATGACTAGTACAGACCATAAACTTTCTATGAAAATGAAATGGCCAACAACCAAAATAGACTTTTTGGTCCTACTCAGCTGAATAACTCAATTGCAATTTCATCTCATACTTCACTTAAATATCAATCTATTAGTAATGGTTTTTACTGTGTGAAGAACACTGATTTTGATATTAAACTTTAACACCATCCACACACTTTAGATCATTGGTAGATAGATACTAGTTACTCAAAAGCTCACAGTAATCCACATTACCGCCTGATCTCATCCGAATTAAAGCAACACCATTTTCTTTTTCTGGCCCTTTCCCCCCCTTTTTTCCTTGTTACATGCTATATAATCTTTAATGTATAAAAGTGATGTGGAATCTCCAACTTACATGGTTGTGGGTTTAACTTTTGGTCGGGGATGGTGTGGTTAGTTACAACCCTTCTAAGAGTGGTGACTCAAGTATTCAAACCCCTATATTGTGAGTAAAGTTTGTCTGGGGTCACAGTCTATTTCTACTGAACCAACCACTTTTTGGTGAAAAAATGGTTAATTTGTTTTATTGCAAAGGTAAATCTTCCAAGTAATACTTACTTTCTGAATTTAATAACTACTGCCTAGAACACGTGGTTTGTGCAATGGGGCAATATGGAACCCAAAAGCAAAAGCCCTTAAGCTGACAAACACCAACACATAATCACATGTGCATAATCTAAATTGAAGGGCATGTGTGTAAGGTTTTTAGAAAAGATAGAGGAGCAATAAAAAGCATGTTGATCCTCTATACTGTTTATCAGACCAGAAATTTCCAACCCAATCCTTAATGACAAAGTAACATATAATCTAAAATCTTTTCTTTATCATTACAACTTGGTCCTCTTTCTTTTTTGACACCTTTTTCTCCCCTTCTCACTCATCAGTCACCTTTATCTTCTACACCCCCGCCCCTTTGGGCTTTTATTCATGTTCTATGCCATGTCTTTAAAGCACTGCTTCTGTATGAATCACACTGAAATTCCAACCAGATCATTAATTGTTCCAGTTACACTCCCTGATAATGGCCAAGGAAGCTTCTATGTGCCTCTTATTTCTCTCTTTTCTCATTATCCCCTGTTCTGGTGAGTAGCTAACACTGATAGTATCATAGAGTAATCATATTTGTTCTTGTGAATCTTCTTGCCAAAAGTCTAAAGTTAACAGTTCCTAGTTAGTTTGCATTGGTTTCTGAAACTGCAACACTTGGTTTTACTGCTATCTTTTTCCATCCAATTAATGATGTTCAAATTGTTGTCTTTAGTTTTTTACCACACTTTGTGTTCTTGTAGTAAAATCAGTGGAGGTAGCTCAAATTTTAGTATTCTAATCCTCTCTTTCACTCTTTGCAGGAGCTCTGGTGGGTTTTTCTTATCGTGAGAGTGGAGATACTTCAACTTCAACATCTTCTGGAACCATATCATTCCTCCAGCAAAGCAAGGTTTCCCCATCTAGGATTCGAATTTTTGTCTCAGATCATAGGATTTTGAGCAATTTAACCAACTCCAACGTGTCAGTTGATATCTACTTAAACAAAAGCCAAGTTGAAAATTTCATTACTTCAAAACCTTCTTCAATTTCAGGGCTAAAAGCTCACTTAGTGAACTTCCTTCCACATTTAAACATTAAAAGCATCATTGCTAGCTGTGACAGTGAGTGCTTAGCTCAAAATGAGATACCTTTGTTTGTATATGCTCTTAAATCAATTCATTCAGTCCTCAGCGAGCTTCATGTAGGCAGGGAAATAAAAGTCTCAGTAGCATTTCCACTGCCATTGTTAGAGAAGCTGAATGTGTCACATGAAAACAATATTCTTAGGATTCTTTCATATATAAAGGAAATAAAATCATTTGTTATGATAGAAGACAGCATTGAAGGAGAATTAAGCATGGGGGATCACTTTGTTGAGTCTTTTATCAAAAGAGCTACTCTTGCTGCTTCTATTCTTCCTTGCAAAGATGTTCCGTTGGTTATAACAATCAAGAGCCCAGTTATCCCCAGTTCAATGGAAGTAGCTCAATTTAGTGAGAGGGTATCCAAATATCTAGAACCAAGAACTCCTGTTACACAAAGAATAGCTGCATTATATGCAGAAGTTCATACAACAGAAGATTTTGCACAGAAAGAGCTTAAAAGGGAAGAGGAAGAATTGTTTCCTTTGTCCCGTAGAGAGACTCTAAGCAAATCCCACAAAAGAAGAACTCTTGATGACATAAACAACCCAACAAACACAGTTTTCCCTACAAATCCAGCATCATCTATACCAATCATCACACCCCCAGATACACCAACCATCATCACAGTTCCATCCACAAATCCTGTCACAATTTCCCCAACAAATCCAGCTGCAATGCCTGTAACAGTTCCTGGTACCACACCTACGCCCTTAACTCCAACAAATCCTGCCAATTCACCAGTACCAGTCACCAATCCAGCTACTACTCCTCCAACAGTTCCAGGGGCACAACCAGTAACCAACCCTGCAACATCTTATCCACCTCCATCAGGAAATGTTCCTGTCATAAACCCTCAACCACCTCCTACAAACACAAATGCTCCTCCTTCCATGCAAGGGCAGAGTTGGTGTGTGGCAAAGACAGGAGCTCCACAAGCTTCCCTTCAAGCAGCACTGGACTATGCTTGTGGAATGGGAGGTGTAGATTGTTCTCAAATTCAGCAGGGTGGGAGTTGTTACAGTCCAGTTACTTTGCAAAACCATGCTTCTTATGCCTTCAATAGCTACTATCAAAAGAATCCAGCTCCAACAAGTTGTGACTTTGGAGGGACTGCAACCTTAGTTAACACAAACCCAAGTAAGATCTTGAAGTTTAATAGTCCTTTTCTTTTGTTGATAAAATTGATGATCATTTTTAACTGACTCTTTCTGAATTTTGAATAGGCTCAGGTTCTTGCATTTTCCCATCATCATCATCATCATCTTCATCAACAACAACGCCAATGTCATCACCCCCAACAACACCTACACAATCAATTCCACCACCAAGTCCAATAACACCTACAACATCAATTCCACCACCTGCATCATCAATTCCAACAGCACCACCAACATCATCTTCAGGAACAGGCACTTCTGGGTAAGTGAGATAGCAAGCTATTCAGTGTTTCTATAATTATATGATACAAATAAGCATACTAATCATGGTTTTGTATAATGCTAACTTTTACAGCTATGGTACCCCACCTTCAGTGTTAAATTCAAGCAACCCAGCTTCAGGTACAATGCCAGATTTTGGGTCTGAAAGCCCTCCTGTTGTAAATACCACATCAGCCTCGCACTCTGTAGGTCTGAAACCTTTAACTGGCTGCATAGTTCTTCTGATGATATCATTTGTCACTGCAAGTCTCAGTATGCGCCCATAAAGTTCAGGCACAAGTTTTTCATGCGGATCATGCTATAGTATATGAGAAGTTCGAAACAATCTCTAGCTACATTAGAGTTGTGTTGTAACATTACATGCAGATGCAGAATTAAAAGGAAAGAAAAGATGGTGTGTGATGGTGAGGAGCCAAATACTGTCGTCGATGTGCTAAACTTTAGCTTAGGTGAAAGTGAGGGAATTTCTACAATGGAAATATCTATTTCTTATGGTTTCTAGGCTGTACAACAGACTATGGTTAATATTGGTCATGTACATATATTTTGAAAGCTTAGGTAGTTTTTGTTTTACACTTTGAGTATGTAGTATTGTAGTTCAGTGTAAATTTGTCGGAGCTGTTTTGACAATCGATTTGCATCAATGGGGGATAGTTATTCATCAAAATTAGTCCATTTGATAGTTATGAAGAGTCCATTACGATATATATGAGGCTCTATCAAAATTTAAATGGATAATAAAAATTGTGTCACGGATCATATTTAAAGCAATTGTAGTAAATCATTGCATAGGTGCTCAAATTTTTTAAAAAGAAATTGGTTACAATAAATAAAATTTTCATAAATAAATGTCGTGTTCACTTAGATAGAATAACAAAAAAGGGTTAATTAGCTAATAGAAGTTTAGCAATAGAAATTATTAGTGCAATTATCATTAAATGTAGCTTGTTGTTTGGATTTTTACAAAGGGGTTATGTGCTTGGTTACCACCCTCCAGTCGCTCGTAATTCTTTAAAATTTTTTATTCTAATTTCTATTCATTTGTCTTAATCCATTGAATCTCCAATGAAGAAATAAATTGCCAATGCTCATTCAGGTGCCATTTAATATACACTCCTTTTAATAGGGGTTACACTATCCTCATAACTAAATTCATTAGATATATTATGTGTTTGATTATGTTTTTTATCCCAAAATATTTCCATTTTTTATTTGGTCCTCATTTTCATTTTTTTCAAAATAGTCCCCTTTTTTTACAATTGTTTGTCCAAACGATGGTTAAAAAAGTATCACGATTTCTAAACTAAATTTTTAAAATATCATGATTTTTTCAATTAATTCATCTATTTTTTTATGTCATATCAGTACTTTACGTAAAAAAAAAATATCATAAGACCATTTGAGATTAGAGGACCACATGGGAAAAACTTAAAGATAAGAGACTAAATAGGAAAGTTATGATAAAACCTAACTAAACCTATATTATATTTTAACCCTAAAGGCTAAGATTTAACATTGTTGTTTAAATCTAGAATCTCATGTAAACTATCTAACCTCTCACCATTAGACAAACCCTTCTCACCAGTGTTATAAGAACCGGACTGGCCCGAACAGTCGGACCGGTTCAACCAGAACCCAGGCCCAAGGCCGGTCTGGTCAGAGAATTAGATCGCTGGTGCAGTTGAACCTGTTATAACATCAGCAACTCGGTTTTAACTCGTTTGACTCGGTGAAGAATCGTCCGCTCGGCTCGGTGAAGAATATGGTCCGCTCGACATGATTAGCTGATGGAGAAATGTGCGAACCGTTAGTAAAAAAACCTGCAGTGCTCCTTGCTAGATTCGAACTCACAATATCAAGTAATTGTAAGCTACATTTGACCACTGAACTCAAGATGACATTTGTTATAACTATGCAAATAATAATATATATTATATTTAATTTTAAAAAATAGATATGTGTTAAGTATGTTTTTGGTCCCTTAAAAATTTCTGGAATTTGGTTTTAGTCCCTGTAATTTAAAACCATTGATTTTAGTCCCTCAAAAATTGAAAATACACCAATTTAGTCTTTATCGATAAAAATTTGTAGCTAATCCGTGGCAAAATCTGTAGCAATAAGGACTAAATTGGTGTATTTTCAATTTTTGAGGAACCAAAACCAGTGGTTTTAAATTACAAGGACTAAAACCAAATTCCTGAAATTTTTTAGGGACCAAAAACATATTTAACCCAATAGATATTTTACAAACTAGAAATTAATAATATATAATAGAAAACATATTTAAATAAAATTATATCATATAAAATAAATTTATAATTTTATATATTTAACCGGTTCAACCAATAACTCACTGGTTCAACCAGTGACCCATTGACTCAGTACTTCAACCGAGTTGATAACCGGTCCGAGTTTTATAACACTGGTTTTCACTATTGTAGGTTAGGTCTTTATTATTGAGTAGAGATAAGGAAGAAATTTGTGAAGGAGAAGTGGATAGTGACATTAAGGGGAATTAGCTCTCCCTTCATTTTTCTCAATAAAAACATAACACCTCAAGAAAGAACATTTTAAAAATAAGGGAGAAAATATTAATTTTAAAGAGAGGGAACATTCTTTAATGAGGTGTTATATTTTTATTGAAAAACGAGAAAGGAGACAAATAATTTCCTATTCCTTCAATAAAAACGTTATACTTTCGCAAAAATTTAGCAAAAGAAAAAGAATATAAAAGTTTCCCAGTGCCGTTGAATCAAACTACAAATATTAAAAAAAAAGAAAGAAAGAAAGAAACCTAGTGTAAAAGCAAATCTCATTATGACGTCCTAATATTCATAGACAGAGACCGGTGCTTTCTATATCCACAAGAAGACACCTACATCCATCTCAATGTTTTGGATGCCAATTCTAACGTTAGAGATCATTCATCTATCAAAGACAAACGAGAAATCACTAACGGCCATCAGCAGGACTACCAAACACCTTGACTTTTTAAGAGAGGCATGCGGTGCTTTTCTACTAAGATCCAAACCACACTCAATATTTGCCAGCACCGCAAACAATTACATACTCAAACCACATCATTAAGAGGCTGAAATGAGTGTGAACAAGGTCCCTCGGTGATAATCTTAAGGGTTAGTTGAGTGAAGTAAAATGGTGTCTCGTATCTAACGGGTTCGAACCTCCACTCGTCCCTTGGGATGAGATATATGTAAGTACCTTTGTAAGTACTCTTTGAGCCCTGAGGCTTTCCCTGCCTTAGATTGGCACAATTCCCTCACCCTAAATTTTTTTACCAGAAAAAGGTCCTTCAGTGATCCTAGTCAGCATTAGTATGGTAGTTGTATGGTCACGTTAAATAAACTTCATATCATTTTCTTGGGGAGAGCTACATGAATTAACCTCTCTTGACCAACCTAAACAAGGAATAAAAATGGGATAAACGGCCTTAAATATATATAAGCCCACCTAACGCAATGTATTTATATAGAACACCGCAAAAATGCCTTTTGATCCTGATGCTACTACATACTGCACAAGCTAAAGCTAGATTATCTCTATAACTGCATTTCTACAGCGCAATTCGGCTTCTACAACTTCTCTAGGTTCCTAGAATAAACTGAAGAAGGTATTAGATTCCTCTATATACAAGAATCGTTTATATAGGAATGGTTTCACCGCTTTGAAAATACCACCAAGACAAGCATGGACATGGACACCACGATTTTGAATCCAGAAGTGTCCCAGAAATTCTGATTTTGCTTTTCTTCTGTCACAACTCCTCTTTGTTGCTTTGCTGCTAATTGATCTCTCAGTTCTTTAATAGCTTTGTCCCGTCGCTCTCCCATCTGTTCACAAACCCATACAATGAAACATTTGATTTGACTGTGACATTAATAAACAAAGGGCAAACTTCACTAAGTTGCCTAAGGAGGGTTAGGTAATCATGGAAGTAAATGATAGCATGGGAGTATGATAGGGACACCAATCTAGGCAATAAATAGTCAGTAGTAGATGAAAAACAAAATCTCTATTTGTAATCATGTTTCATAATTAAATGTAAAAATTCTTACCCAAAAACAATAAAAAATTCAAAAAGCATCACTAAAAGAGCCTAGTTCAATGTAAACAACAAGAATGTTAAGGTTCTATTTGTTTTTCAGTTGTAAATCCTCCAGAAATACATTTGGAACCTCCACAACGGTAAAACAAATAGACACAAATAGCGTGTTTAGTTTATACCAAAACCACGTTTGAAACGTGGTTTTTGTGTGTGTAAACCAAACACACACAAAGTATCTTTTAGATGACAAAATTTAAGAGCTTACCCTTTGGAGTTTTCTTGTCTGAGAACGAGCTTCCTGCAGACAGAATTCCAACTTCAACACCCTCTTCTTCAGCTCCTGATCAGCACGCCGTTGTTTCTCCAACTGTGTTTAAAAAACATAAACCCTTAAATACAGTAACCAAAGACCTCAAATAGAGACAAGAAAGCACTAAATAAATGAATGAGTAACTAATTACACATGTAAATCAGGATGGCTATACCTGTGACTCTAATTCCTTAGTCTTGAGCTTCCAATGAGCAGACATGATCTTAATTTCATCCTTAAGTTTTGCTATTTCTTCATCCTTAACAACCAGAAGCTTATTCATCTTCTCAAAATTCTTAGGAGAAACCTCATCTAATATTTTCCGCAGTTCACAATCCTTGTTCTCTCCAGCTTTTGCAAGAGCCTCCATGATATCATGCTCAATTCTCATCACTTCATCTTTCAATTGCTTTTGTGAAGATTCCCTTGCCTGAAGATCCTTCTGTAGATTATCTAACTGCTCACCTAGCCTAATTACACGATCCTCATGCTCTCTTAGTGAACTATTTTTCTCATCTAATTCTTTTAAAAGTTCTAAACATTGGAGCTGTGCTGATTTAGCTGATGCAGCACTTGCATCTGCAGTTGCTCTAGTTGCTACAAGCTGTGTTCTAAGACCATCCAACTCCATCAGATACTGTATCAAGATTACAAAATATAATATGAGTAAATGACATTTTTTAGGGATAGCAAAATAATCAAATAATCAGAAACATGATACATTCATCAAGATTTTCAAGATTGAAAGAAAATCTAAGAGGGTATATAACTTGAAGTTACTTCTCATTGTTATGCCCTGTTGCTAAGTAGATATCCCTGGAGACCCAGACATAATCAGAATCTAATGCTTCAGTTTAGGTAACAATGAACTGTCATCTTTTCCTTCACTAATGATACCATTGTTGCAAACTAATACAAATCTTCATTTACAATTTATTTAAAGGATAAATGTATAATGATTTTCCAAAATTTTTTTACTTCATTAATAATTTGGAGTACAACTGTGTTACAATTATTATATAACATAAGATGCTTATCTAACACTTGAATTCATGATACACAAGTATATAATGTTTACAATAAAATTGTCGCCATTACTGGCTAGAGAAATTATTATGCCACATGCTCACTCAAGTCTCGGCATAAATATGTACTTGTCCCTCTTGACTATAGTCTATACCCACATAATTTTGCTTCCATATTGCAGCATAATTGATTTTATGCAAGGTATTGTAGTGCACAATAAATAGTTAGATGCATTCATTTCTCTTTTTAATATATGACCAAAGGGAGAAAACAAAATTCATCCACTTACTAGATAAAAAAGTCTGTTTGTTTACTCCCATAATAAAATGTGCTTACTATATATCATTGATTTAATAAACAAAAATGATATTAATTTGGTTTTATGTGCCACAAATTCCTGATTCAAAGCAGATTCAGTGCGTGTACATCAAAAAACTTATTGTCACCCAGTTAAGATACACCTCTTCTAACCCGTACCATAGCAACACATTACTCTTGTTGAACCTAACAAAGTGAATAAGTGACTTTCATTGTGAAGGAACATAGAAATTTGAATTATGGCAGCATCTATGGTGCAAGCAAGATACGGACAAGTTCCCATTATACAGAACCGCTATTCCTTGGCTTTATTTAGATGTAGACAGATGTCAAATTACTAACAGCACAGAATACTAGTCTACTCTCTAGCACTGGAAGAGTCACTTGAACATGTTGGTTATTATTAATTCTTTATGCTTTTGTATACTTAAAATCAACTGGTTGATGAATGACGATGAAAGATAAAACTATTTACATTAGTGATTTTCCAACTTAGAAAAGAATGATGGACCAATCCCTACATTTAAAATAATTTCATTAATTTGGTAATAAGTTAATAATCAGTGTAGAAAATGTGGCATAGAAAAAATTGAAGAAAAAATAATCCAAGTTAGAAAGGGACCACAAAATAGATCAAAGCACCTCGTCACCCTTTTCTTCAAAGTCCAACAGGATCCGCTAAAACAAAAGAGGACAACTGAACTAGTAAAAATATCCTAAAAGATGGGCATCCAGTGTTTAATATTGTTTTAATGAGGAAAAAAAATTAAAAAGTAAGCAAAAAATGTATATGATCATGGACACCATTTCCAGCTAGAAAAGCAAGTAAAAGGCATGGATAGCGAATCATGTAATAATTAAAAGAAAATAAACAAAAGTTAAAACCAAGAGAAATGCATAAGCTATGAAAAAAATAATAATAATAGGGGAGGTAAACGTAATTTAAACCTTCTCAGCAGAAGAGGTTGAAGCCTGAATCTGGTCGTTTTTTTCTTCCAATTTCTTGTGCAATCTGTCAATTTCCAACTCCATGCTCTTGGCATTTGTCTCTGCTTCCTGGTGAAAAAATATCCATAAAAAAAAGTTGTGTTAAAAAAACCAATGAATTTTCCCTGACCCCACGACCACAAAGACTGAAAAAGTATAAATGATTGATATCTATTCAAAGTTGTAATCTTTAGCATGGCCAAAAAGAGAAAAAAGAAAAGGAAAAAAAAAATGGTTGTTACTTGTCTTGGTACAAAATAAAAAGACACAAGCAATCCAAAAACACAGGAAATCATGTACCTGTCTTGTTAGAATTTCTTTAGCATAAGACTGTTCCTTGGAAGCTAGGCGACTACGGAGCTCCTTCAACTCTGCCGCTAAGGACACCACGTTGCGCCTAAAGCTTTGCTTTTTATCATTTAAATCCTTTAACAAGGGATCAACATCTCGAGCTGCTATAGATGTCAATGGCAGATTCTGGGGTGAAGCTGGTTTCTCAGAAATTGACATGGGAATTTGAGATTTTCCAATGATCCACGTCTCTTCTCTGGTAATGAACGTGTCCTGTGTTGTGTACACCAAATCAGATCCTATGGACCAGGAATCAGTAGTTTACAGTCCTTGAAATGAAAGCAATTAAATTATACTCCATTCCTGCATGTGAACATGGTAGTTGTGCATTTAATTTAATTGGAATTCTCTCCAAGGAAGATAAAATAAAATAAAAAGAAATTAGTCAAATTGAATAAAAAAACAAAGTAGCTTAGAAACTAGAAAGTGTTGGTATTATTTTCACGAAAAGTTTACTGGATTCAAATTCATAATAATCTTCTCTACTAGATAAGACTCGTTTAATTTGCTTGAAAACTTGAGTCCAATGAAATTTTGCCAAAATTTTTTTTCTGGCACTCGTTGCACCAGGCATCAACCTCCACCATAATTGAGAGGAGAGAGAGAGAGACAGAAGAAGCAGTGACCCGCCATGGGTCTATCTGTCACTGTCGAATAAAAAATAATTCAAATTCAAATAATAATAAATTGGATCAAGAGATATACGTGATCGAAATTAATGGGTTGCGTTCTGCGAACGAGTGTCAAAATAATTTGAACCAAAAATCCAAACTTTAAGCAGATTCCCAAACACCCCACAAAGCCTTCTGATGACCCACCTCAACTTAAGGCCAAAAAGAGAGACTTCTGTGAACTGATCTAATAAAGCGTCAAACATACCAGTTTCTGCGTTCGATCTTGGGTCTCCTTGTGCTGAAGCTCTGGTTCTGATGGGAGAAGGAACAGTAACGCAGAGCACCGGAATGAGAAGGTGAAATGGATGGAGATGAAACGAGTGACGAATCCAGTAATGAGAATCAAAAGCTCATGCCGCAACTTCACCAGTTCTTTCCTTTCTTTTTTTTTAATGAATTTTTTTAATCATTTTCTTGTCTCATCTGTGAGTGATAGTTGGCTGGGTTTACGCGACATGTCTTACGCATGAACCAAGCCTCGGGAGAGATTAGGTTCGGATTGAATTTTTTTTTACTTGTAAATAAACTTTACTCATAAAAAAATAACTATTAGTTCATTATTTTTAATAAAAACTAGTGTGTTTACCCGTGCGTTGCACAGGACATTTACTTTTGAGGAACAAAATATAAATGATAATTAAAAATAATAATGTAATAACTAGGGGTAGAAATAGGTCAGGCCGCTCGATAGGGGCCTACGGCCCAGCCTACTTAAAACCTAGTTTGACTCGGCTCATTTAATAAAAAGGTCAGACATAGACTTTTGAAAAAGCTTTCTTAATTAAATAGGTCGGGCTTAGGCTTTTTAAAAAGCCTATTTGGCTTGATAGACTTGCCAATTATAAATAATATTATTTTTAATAAACATATAAAAAATTTTATATATAATAATATATAATTTTTTAAATTCTTCTACTAGCCTATTTAGAGATAGGCTTATTGTCCTATCTAAATGTATATGTTAGTGACATATTTACATTATAAAAAAGTAAGTATTAGTTTGTAAGCGCGCTGACTTATTTAAAGATAGATTTATTGACTTGTTTAAAGGTCATAATATGAAATGGACTTTTAAACAGGCTAATAGGTCAAACCAGGCTTTGAAACAGGCCAGGTCACTCCTAAAAAAATTGCCTATGACAGGTAACAGGCCAGACTTGGGCCACAAAAATATAATGCAGGTCAGACTTGGGCCCTGCAAAGCCTAGCTCGGCCCGGCCTACTTCCACCCTTAGTAATAACATATGTGAATATATGTCACCATTATTTACAATATTAATTACATAATGCGTAAATAAATTATAATGCTTATAATTTTTATTTAATATTTTTAATCATGTGTGATTTACTTTCACCCATAACTAAATTATAAGTAAATTTTCTTGTAAAGTTGCATTCCCGTTTGATTTGATTTTACTGTATAAATTAATTGTCATAAAGAATTTTCTTGTAATTTATAACCTGTAACTTAAATATTTGACCCTTATTTTTATTTTATTGTCATTTGGAAAATGAAAAGAATGATAGAAAATAATTAATCAACGTCAAATAAAAGATTTTTGTCATTTGACTATAATTTAGCAAAAGGTTTTTTATTACAATAATTTAGTAAAATTTACAAATTTTTTTAGATAAATTTAATATTGAAAATATGGAAAGGCTTTAATTATGGTATAATAACCAAAATTAAATAATTACTATTATTGCAATTGTAAAGGATTTTATTTTTAATAAGTGCTTTAGAATTTTTAAATTCATATTATATTTTTAATTTCTCGAACAAATTAAATTATTTATTTTTATAAGATAAAAATTAAAAAAAAATTGGAGGCTTTTCAAGTAAATAAGAGGATAAATTATTATTATTATTATTATAAGTCAACAATTATAGTGATATTTTAACAAACATAATTATTATAATTAATTATTGATGATTATTAATGTTAACAATTTAAATGGAGAGTGACTTACTATTTTTAGAAATTTTTTGAAAGAAATTTACTCTTTTATCCTTCTTTTATGTTTCAAAGGATGATTTCACTACCTTACTTTTATATGTATAAAGATAAAGATAAAGATATATATCCTTAATTAATTAATAATTAATATAATCATAAATAACATTTTTATAATAATTTTCATATTTTAATTTAAAAAATATTCATAGGGCATTTAATAAGGGGATTCAAAACCTAACAACTTTAGGTATTAGTCAAGGGTAATTAATGTTTTATATTTTATATTATTTTAGGTTAAGAATGTTTTATAATTTTATAAAATATTTTTATTTTATTTTTTTGCCAATAAAAAAACTCAAAGTTTGTGACGGGAAATGAAGAGGTTACGTTCGGAGTATCCTAACCTCGGGTTCGCCTACATGACAAATTCCGAAGCTACAGCTCAGCTAGATTGATTGGTGTTGACCCCCAAACGATGAGCGCGGCAAATACAAAATTTGGAGTGGGCATATAGTTTTGAAACACGTGGAAGTCAATAAGGGGTATTTGTGTACATTCGTATGGGAAGCTAGCATCTATCAGAGTATCAAACACGATCCAGATATTTGAATTTTAAAGTTTGAATTTGAACCTTACATCATTTTGGCGTATATATTTTTTAGAGAATACTGTCCGTGAATTATTTTGGATCGATTTAATTTAGTTTTGAGGTAAAAAAAATAATTTGATTAAATTTAATGGAATTACTTTCATTTTGAAAAAGTATTTTCATAGTCGAATCAAAATTAAGATAAGCTTAAAACACAATTACTTTCTTTTAATTAAAAAAAAAAAGTATAGACAATTGTAGTTTCACTATTTTATGTTCAGAAATTTAACAATAGTTGGTCGGGAAAAATGAACTATGAATCCAGTAAAATTTACTTGTTAGAAGCTTAAATCCTTAAATATGTCATAGTTATTATCACTATAATACGTAGTTGAAGAAAAATAAAACATTTTAGCAATTTAAAAAGGGGTCGCAATCCCGTATCGTCCGGTCAAACAGGGTTTTGATATTTTCTTGTTTATTTTTTATTGAAGGGAGGTACAAAAGCCAAAGTTATATAGGAATAAGGCGTGTACTTTCTGCTAATTAAATCATTTGAAGACATAAAGTGGATTTTAGATAAGAAACACGTGTATTGCAAGTGAGAATGTAAAAAAATGAGGGAACACAATAAATAATACAAGATAATGGCTATAGGGGTCAAAATGTCTTTTCAAAAATTAAAAATATAAATTCTAATAGTTAAAACATGTCCACAACTGTAAAAATACTAAGATCATTTAAGAAAGTTAATAGAAATTAATTGAATGATCAAAAAAGGTGCCAAAACTCCCTCTCGTTGGAGGGTACCTTAGAATTTTTCTTTAAAAAATGTGATGTGTCTTTTCAGTTTATACATGAAATAGATAGTTGAAATTATGTTTGTCACGATTGATGTATGACCATCAAATATGTAATTTTTATTGATATATTGTTTCTTAAAACAGATGCATTTTTTTTTTGACTCATTATAAGTTAGATCTTTTAGCTTAATTAAAATTAGGAGCTTTAAAATAAGTGACATTTAAGTTTTGAAAGATGTTAAATATTTTACCTATGGTCAAAGATAAAGAATTCTATTTGGTGTGAGTTTAACTTTGTTTGAAGTGAGAGAAACATGAGGCCTGGAAATAGAGAGAAAGAATATGATAAAAAAACTTTCCTCACACTTGGTTCATGAGAGAAAAGAAGTAAGAGAAAAAAAATTCCACATGAAATAAAATTTTTGCTATTGCATGAAGAAAATAAACTTAGTGAGGATAAAATATGAGATTGACCAAAACACCCCTTCCATTCCTTTAGACACACCTCTCAGGGGATTAGCTCTTATTTTTGTTGACTTTTCTTAATCTTCTTTTTTCCCTTTATTTTTGTTGCATTTATTGTCATTGAAGATTAACACGTCATAGGTTGCAATAATGACAAGGCGGTGTACATGAAGGCTAGCGGGGATCAAACCAATGTTTAATGGTTTTGAGGATGGTATTTTACACGCTTGGGTCTTGGGATTGATAGTGGGACATGGCTGAAAGGGTAATGCTTATGAGCTCGGGTGGCAAGCGGCAATGGAGAGATGGGATTTGGGTGGTGTCAACAAGCAATGTCACTGGTTACCTATCGTGTTTTCATTTCCCAATGTCACAGCATGCTCAAATGACATTGCAACTAGAGGCAACAAAAACATTCTAAGTAAAAATGATAAAATCAATGTCACCACTGGATTTTATTTTGGAAAAATAATGAAAGGTTACTTGTAGAGTGTGGTAGGTTACGTTTCTAAATAGTTGCGTGCGTGTCAATTGATTTTTATACTTTGATAAGACATAGGGAGTATAGTGACAAAGTGTTTCTTTATAAGACATATTAATACTCACAAATCCCTTCGAGTTACAAAGAATTCTGTTCACATTCATAATAAAAAAAACTTCTTCAAGAATGATGAGTCAACATCTAGAATCATGAGCAACCTATAATCTTCATAATACGCTTAAACACACCTTAAGTTTTAACTTGAAAGACGTTAAACTTGCTTTATATTGAACTTCACATTCACATTAAGCTTCTTCTTTAAACAAATTCTCTTGCATTCTTGAGAAAATATAATATTTGGTGAAGGTTATTCTTTCTCTAAACTAAACAGTTAATACAGAATAGACATTATATTATCGATTATTAAATCCTTAAAATTGTTGTTTTCATCAAAATTCTATGGGATCAAGTCCTTAGACAATTTGAGACTAAACAATACCAACATGCGTGCTTTGATGGATGAGACTAGATTTGAAGAAACCTAAAGTCGTATCATTCAACCATGAAAACTATATGTACAAAACACCAATGACACATCCATAAATCAAAATCATTTTTGTTGTGCTATGTAACTTGATTCTGAACATAGGTTGAGAGACATAATGAAAGAGATAAAAACTGAGAGAGAATGAAAATTGAAGCAGAAAACTTAGAAACTTGAAAAGGTGAGAGGACAAACCTCACCAGACTTGGATCATTCTGCATGTAATGACAATGATGGAGGTGCAATGATGTTTCTTAGGTAGTCATGCTCGGACGCAAAAGAGTATGAACAGTGGTGATGGTGGAACCAATGGTTTTATGTGGATAAATTTTAGGGTTTAATCTAAGCATTAGAATTTTCATTTTCACTTAATTCCATTTCTCATATAATAGGAACTAATATTGTGATTGTATGTTTTAAATTAGGATTATAATCTTGTAACATATTATTTTTACGTTAAAGCATTGAAATTTAAACATGATATTTCTTGGTCTATAGCTATGAGAATTAAAAAGGCAAACTTTATTATGATTCTTTGAAGTGTAGTCAAAGACAAAGGCCATGTCAACTAACACTACACAAAATTATAATGTAAAGACATAGGTCATGCCTCTAAACACTAGACAGAATCTTAATTAAAGATAGATGTTATGCCTCTAAACACAAAATTATGATGTAAACAACATGGAGATCACATCTAATAATTAAGCTTAGCAAGATTAATTTCAATTTCATTCAAATTCTTCTCAATCAGCTTGTTGAGATCATTCGCATCTTCAAGGGGCATGTATGGCAACTCATTTAGATCAATCACACCTTCAAAGGGCATGTCTGAAACTTGATTGAGGTCGTTCGTATCTCCAAAGGGCATGTTTGGAAGGGTTTTATCTCGCATATATTTGAACACAACCTCGATTAGTTCCTTTTCACGATTGTCTTGTCGCATCTTCTTTAAGTGATCTTGGCGTTTGGCAATCATCTTTGTGAGAAAGCTCTCTTGGTTCACATTCTTGCTTTCATCTATCACAGGTGTATTCTTATACCTCTCAATCACTTGCTTGGCTCCCTCTAGGTTTGGCCAAACCTCTACCTGAGAATCAAAGGGATTGAAAATTATAGCACATGCGAAAATTCCGCAAAGTGTGGTGAGTTCATTCATCTTCTTTAGGATACCCTTCTTCCTTTTCCTATATGTTGCTTTCCTTGTCGCCTCATCAGAGATATAGGCAAGTTTCAGCATCCTCCGAGCCATGGTTGCAATCACAAGAAAAGGTAACAAGAAATTAGAATCTTTTATGCATTATTTGACCTATATCGCCTGGTTTTATAGAGAGATATCTCACCTACCCCTGTTGAAATTACAGCGAGCCCTTGTTTGGGCACTAGATATTGTCTTGCGTTATAAATAGAAATTTATCTAGACACATCTAAATCACATATTTTACAATATTTGATTCAATGTATTATGTTAAAAGAATTGAAAACCGCGTGCCATAAATTGTCACCCCTTAATGATTGCCATTATTAGAAAATATTTAAAATATGAAAATTTTATATTAAGGTTGTAAAATGGACAAATTAGTGAGAGTTTAAATGAGTTGTCATTTATGATTTTGTATGAGGACCTATCATTTGAATTATATATTATATTCATTATCTTGCTTATAAACTAAAAACTTGATTATATATATATTTTAGATTATATATATGCCAATTATATGGAATTTTGTTTTTTATTAAATTGTTTTTGTATCCGGTTTTTTATATATGTAATAATTAATACATGAATTTTATAGAGCTAAAAAAACATTTAATGAGAGTCAAGTCAATGCATATCCTTATAAAAAAAAATTTGGGAATTATAACCCATTGTATGTTTTAATTAAAGGTAACAATATGAGTTTGGTGAGTCAACCCCCTCACCAGTGAGTTGAGTTGGTAAAAATTAGGTTCATATTTTTATGGCTTAAAATGGGTTAATTCACTTAACTAGCGGGTCAAGGTGGGTTCGAGACGAGTTGAGGTGGATTGACTCACTTTTTATTTTATATTTCATATATTTTTCCATTTTTTTCTATTTTTTGGGCTTCTTATTATCTTTTTTCATTTTTTAAATTAGGTTGGTCAACTGTTGAAACTCTGGCAAGCGTACCAAAGTCAATTGTAGTATAATAGTTTTTTAAGTAAGAGTGTCGAACCTACGAGGAACGATTTCAATTAAAATTCAAAGTTATAGTGCTCACTAAGTATTTATACATAGAGAATAGCTTTGTTCATGATGGATTGGTATGAATATGAACTAAATTTCATATAAAGTAATAAAAAGCAGGGTAAAAGTTTAGAAAGGATTCAGTTGGAGAGACTGTGATTGAATTTCATCTAGCCCACTCGTCTGTATTTTGGATAAATAAACATACATAGCATTCGAAACTATCGATATTGATGCAACATACTAAAATCATCTATATTGATTCCTAAAGTATAAAATTCATAAGAAAAATCTCCTAAATATCGATTCCTCGTATATTTAACAAATTATCCAGCATTATGATAAGATGTTATAAAGCAATCGGTACATTGGAATCTATTCCTAGCATTACAACATATCGAATATTTTCGTTCAAATCGGATTTCCAGAAATACTTTCCAGTTAGATAGAAAAATCGAAATTAAGAATCTATTGATCAGGTAGAATTAGGCATTAATAACATAACGAAAATACCAATATCGAATAGAAACAAAATTCCTCTATATAAATATCACCAGAATACATCCGAGTTCGAATCGATTACATTCAATCCCAAGAAGGAGATTAGCTACTCATGGTAGCTATTACACATGAAGGATTTGGAGAAGAAATAAAGTAATTCAGCTTCCGCAGCCTTTCGTTTGTTTCCATCCACGTTCATAGCTTTCTAAAAATGGAAAGATCAAGTTCCGAATGACGAACTCTGTTTCTGTTTCTGATTCTGTTTTGTCCTTGGATAAGTGATTTCTCGCTTGAGCGAGCCAATTCTCGCTCAAGCGAGAAGAGTACTTCAACATAAAGAAAGGTCTTCTCACTCAAGGGAGACTATTCTCGCTTGAGCAAGAATGACACTCAAAAACACCCCTCTCTAGACAAATCTCGCTCAAGCAAGAAGGTTCTCGCTTGAGCGAGAAAATGGCAGAAGCTCATCTTTGCTCTTTTTTTTTGGTTTCTTCATAACTCTTCCAATCCTTTCCCTCTTTCATCCTCAATTACCTGAATTTTGTACAAAAAGTGGAATCAAATAACTTCATTTAGATCAAAACTCGGAAACTCAGAAACATACAATTGGATTCAATGATTCTTAAATTAGGGGAAATTAATATCTAATAAATGGAATTAAAACCATAAGTGCCAAGATTCTATATGCAAATTCACTAAAAATTGGCACTTATCACCAACCCATGGTGAACAGAGTCGGGTTGATATTTTTTCAACTCACTGAAAAGGTATGCCCACTTGGCTCGACTCACTTTTAAGCTAACTCGTTGTGAGTCAACCTGGGTGAGCCGGATTGACTCACTTTGACACCTATAGTTTCAATTTATATATATATATATAGAGAGAGAGAGAGAGAGTATGAGTGAGTGAATAGTTCAACTTACACCGGTGTATGTTATACTATTGAATAACTTTTTTTATAAATGATTATATTTCAAAATCCATCGTTGGATTGAAAGTCATTATCATGTAGATCATATCTAAAAAAATTTTGCGTTGTTCAACAAATTTTAACACGCTATCAAATATGTCAAGATTAAAGTCATATATACTTTTGAAATACATGAAAATAAGAATGATTTGATTATAATGTTGTTAGTGTTAAAACTTTATAAAATCTAACGCAAATAATCAAGAAAGTGAATGGTTATAATTCAATGGTCCGATCAATAAAACTCATATTTGATCTAAAGTTATTAATTGTATAACTCACACCGATGTAAGTGGATCCTCTTCATATAAATATACAAAGATAAGAGATCAAATTACACCAGTTTAAGTTACACAGAGTCTTGTACGATTGAATGACTTAATAAATTATTATATTAAGTAACCCATCATTTGATTGAAAATTACTATCATATAAATCATACATTCAATGAAAATTATCACTGCATATTCATATAAAAAAAATTGGTATTGTAATCCATTGGATGTTTATATATATATATATAGGCCCGCGCACACACACATGTTACACTATTAAATGACTTCTTTATAAATAATTGTATTTCAAAATGCACTGTCGGGTTGAAAGTTATTATCATATAGATCATATATATAAAATTTTATGTTGATCTAGAATTATTTAACACGAGATCAAGATATGTCAAGATTAATATCATATATACATTTTAAATATACAAAAATAAGAACGATTTGATTAACAAGTTAATAGTGTTAAGATTATATAAAATTTAACACAAATAAACGAGATAGTGAATAATTACAATTCAATGGTCGAATCACTGCCCTGTTCAGGGTGGAACCTGTGCGTCTAAAAGATAACCACAAAACGTGTGGTGAGACTAGAGTCTCAATGAGTATAGCATGCAACAAGCAGTGTAGGTAAACGGGAAAATTCAATGCAACAGGAGCAAGTTAAGCATATATGGACAAGTTATAACATACCAAATCTCATTAAACATTTCTAATGATATGCATGAACTGCATTGTCTGGCAGAATAATGTTCTTTCTCTACCTCTGGGGCTAGACCAGAGCTCAGACTACATGGAACGTCTTGCTTGGAGATAATACTCGCCATTACTTTGGGGCCGAAACCCAAGTTTTACTCTAGAGACCGAAGTCCATTATTCTCTGGGCTAAAACCTAAGTGTCTTATTCATTCTTAACAAATGCATAGTGTAACATCCTGAATTTTATTAAGTAAAATAAAATAAAATTAAATTAATAAAGTAGATGAAATAAATGATAAATAATAGAATTAATATTATGAGTTGTTTTATACATAAAGCTAGTTCAAATTTAAAAAGAAGATAAGGGGGTTGAGGATGGGCCCAAGCCCAATTAGGCATTTTAGTAAGGAGGGGTTATCAATTCACCCTAATCCTTATTTTTCAAATCGTCAGAGAGCGAAATGCTGAGGAGGGGAGAAACCACATCTTAAGAGGAGGTTGCTGCAGAGTGATCATCGAGAACCAAGAATTGTTGTCGTTCGATCTCCACTTAAGGTACGATTGGGGAAAGGGTGCTGCTTGTATGTGCATGTGGGAGTGCTTGGGTAGTGAGGGCAACCATAAGACCCTCTAAGACTCTAAATTCGAAATTGATATATACATATATATTGAGTATTGTATGATGAAAGCATGTTGATTGATGATTAATTCTGTGAATCTTGGTGAATCTTGATTGAAATAGAAGAGGGTAGCGGGAATAGCGAAAAAGGGTAAATAAGGGTTTGATGATTTGGGATTTTGATGGAATAACTGTGCAAATCTATGTAAAGATTGGTGTTTTTGCTGAGTTTGTTTGATATAAACGTGCATGATTGATGTATTAACCTCAAGGATTGATTAGAGGTTTAATAAGGGGGTTTAAAAGGGGTAAAAATCGCAAGAACTGTCATCTCGTGTCGCGGGTAATCGATTACAGAGGTCTGTAATCGATTACAGAGTGTTCTGGGCAGCAAGGGAGTGATTTTGGCTTGCTGGTAATCGATTACAGGGGTATGTAAAATTACAGGGGTATGTAATCGATTACCAGAGAGTTTGTTTGCTGGTAATCGATTACAGAGGGTGTGTAATCGATTACTAGAGTTTTGACAACTTTCTCACCTCAGAAAGAATGTGCTTGTTAAGGGTGCAAACGAGCTCGGAACCCTATCATATAGCATATCAAACTAAAGCCTCTGATCTTAACTTTCTAATAGAAGTGGAATTATCTTAATTGGACACCTAGAACTCTAGATATTTCCAAATTAGTGCACCAAGGTCATTAAGCTTAAAACTTGAAGACTCCAAAATTGAGGAATCGCCTCTGGTAATTGATTACAGTTGTTTGGTAATCGATTATCAGGTAAAAATGAGTATGAGAGTGTTGTTTTTGTAATCATTGTGATCCTTTAATTATTTGGTGTTAATTATATAATTTGTTTGTGGAATTAAGAGAGTTAAGTGGCTGTTTATAGAGTATTGATTGTGGATGAGCTGATGATATGAATATCCCATGTAAGGTTAGATATTTATAATATTGAGATGTATGATGATGATGTATTGAGTTTATGATGATGATGTGTTGATGTATTGAGTTCATGATGATGATGTATTGAGGTATTGAGTTTATGATGATGAGGTATGAGATGTGTGATGATGATATATTGATGTATTGAGTGTATGAGGTATGAGGTGTATAATGATTATATATTTATGCATTGAGCATATAATGTGTGTTGTGATAATGGTGATATAATGATGCATTGAGCATGCGATGAGTGTTATGATCATGATGATGGTGATTAATGATGTTTATGATGATTTATGATGAGGATGACTGATGATGATTTTAGGATGATGGTGATGATGTACTTGTTATTATGATGTTGATTATGCATTGAGCATATGAGTTGTTGTACTTGAGATACACAAGCCCAGTGAGGGGTGGGGTGTAACTCAGAGAGGTGATTGTATTTGAGATACACAAGCCCAGTGAGGGGTGGAGTGTAACTCAGGGAGGTGATTGTACTTGAGATACACAAGCCCAATGAGGGGTGGGGTGTAACTCAGGGAGGTGATTGTACTTGAGATATACAAGCCCAGTGAGGGGTGGAGTGTAACTCAGGGAGGTGGTTGTACTTGAGATACACAAGCCCAGTGAAGGGTGGAGTGTAACTCAGGGAGGTGATTGTACTTGAGATACACAAGCCCAGTGAGGGGTGGGGTGTAACTCAGGGAGGTGGTTGTACTTGAGATACACAAGCCCAGTGAGGGGTGGAGTGTAACTCAGGGAGGTGATTGTACTTGAGATACACAAGCCCAGTGAGGGGTGGGGTGTAACTCAGGGAGGTGATTGTACTTGAGTTACACAAGCCCAGTGAGGGGTGAGGTGTAGCTCAGGGAGGTGATTGTACTTGAGATACACAAGCCCAGTGAGGGGTGGAGTGTAACTCAGGGAGGTGATTGTACTCGAGATGCACAAGCCTTGAGAGGGGTGAAGTGCAACTCGGGGAGGTGAACTATTTTGGGTGTGCATGATGATAGATGAACATGCAATGTATTTAATGATGATGTTGATGATGTTTTGGTGTGCATAATGATAGATGAACATGCAATGTATTTCATGATGATGATTGATGATGTTTGGGTGTGCATGATGATTGATGAACATGAAATATGATTAATGATGCTGATGAATTATATTATGATGTTATGAGAATTATTGATGAGATGAGTATTAAGTATTGAGGACGTGTTTGATGATTTATAAAGTGTGATTCATATAATTGTGATGAGATATGATGTTTGATAATAAAGGTGTAAGATGTTCTTTGTGTATTATTACTTGATGAGTATGATGAAAATATGTGGGTGAGGTTAGGGTAGTCTCCTATGTGTATGTATGAGTTGGTATTCTTTTCCTCACCATTACACTATGGTTAATTTTACAGGTGTTGATGATGACACGACTGGTGTCAAGTAGTAATTGAAGGGAATGTCGCTCTAATACTTGTGACATCAGGGCATACCATTGGGGTTTTTACTTTATGTTTTTAGTTAGGAAGAGATTTTGTAAACTGTTTGAGTGCCTTGCATGGCCAGTAGGTTATTTTGATGTTTATTCCGTTGCTTAAAATATTTTGAAACATTTGACTGCTATTTCTATTTTAAATGAGTTTACTTTTGATATAAATGACGTTTTATACGATGAGAATTGTGAACCTTTTTACTCGTTGTGGGGCATTACTTCTCTTATATTTCAATTTATTATTTATATAAGAGTTTGGGGTAGAAGGGTGTCACACATAGCATGAACCATGATGTTTGTAGGCATTACCAAGATTGGCCATGATTTGGCAAAACCCCCAAATCAGAACCCTAGCTAAGATTTTTAAGTCTACAATCATAAACAATAATCATACAATGAACATGAACATCAATGAAAGCAAGCCATTACACAAGCACATTCGACCCAAGAAAAAGGAGAAAAGAGAGTAAGGTTCATTGAAGAGTACTCATACAAGGATGGGTGAGAGTGTATGAGCTATACTCACCTTAAAAGAACTCAAGAGTAGGGAGAAAGAGCGGAGGGAGTTGGGGTGTGTGAATCCTCGGCCTCTTATTCCTCATTGGCACCAAAGGCTTATTCTCTCTCTAGAAGTGTAAAAACATGAGTGGAATGACAAGAATGAGCCCTAGGTTATGTTTTTTAAAAAATTGACTCGCACATTCTTGCTTGAGCGAGGGTTTCTCGCTTCAGCGAGAGTGCTAAAGGTGTCCTGGTATCGTGTTCTCGCTCAAGCGAGAAGCTCTTCGCTTGAACGAGAATACTCCAGAGAGCACCCCCTCTTTGGATGATTCTCGCTTGAGCGAGAACCTTCTTGCTCAAGCGAGAATATCAGATCTCAATCTTCCCATTTTTATTGATATTCTCGCTCAAGCGATCCCTTATTGCTCAAGCGAGAACATCAGGACTAAAAAAAATCCTATTTCTCACTTCTAAGCCTCTCTTCCTCAATTTTCTTTTCTTTTTCTTAATTCCTTTCTTAAAAAACCTATTACTCTACTAATTTTCTTTTATAAAATTGGTTTTAATTATTGGGATTTTACAATTCTTCTCATATATTTCATAAATATGTTAAAAGACGTTTTTGTCAAATGATCCTCACGTCACTTTTATCTTCCCACCAGATGATCCTCAGACCACCACATTCTCATGTCTCCAAATTTGCTTACTTGTCTTTGGAGCAATATTAGGGTTTAGGTGTTTATTACATGAATCAGAGAGACATCAGGGGAAGAAAACATATTTAGGGTTTCTACATGAAAATAGGATTTTTTAGTCAGTTTAGTCAGTTAATGCTATCACTTATTGTTATTTTAGTTCTTTGCATGTATTAAAATCACATGAGACTACCACATAAAAGTCTAGTGTGGTACTTAACGCGTCTAATTATCACTATTGTTAGTGTTAATAGGTGAAAACTGACGCAATGACTAGAGTGACTTATAGAAGTGACATTTAAAGACTAACAACTCGTTTGGTATATCACTCATATAGTGAAAATATTTTTTTTGAAAAATTCAAATGAAATTTCTTCCATTAAACATGCATTGTAACCCGTGCATAATTAATTTTCTGTAAATTATTTTAAATTCAATTTTACTTAACTACAAACCAAATGAACACTAATTTGTTATTTTTTATATTCTAGTGTCCAAATTGATTGACTTTTAATCTTTTAGGGGCCAAAATTCATTAGCACCCTATACCTTTTTTACTCGTACAAAAAAACTCATTTTACTCCTTCTCAAAACTATTCTCACCAAAAGGCATGGGTTATCAAATCTGGTACCTATTGGTCAGCAGGTGATGGTGTATCTGTCAAAATATGGGATGACGGATGACTCCCTCTCCAACCCGGACATCATATATGGTCTTCATATCCAGGTCATCTTGAGTTCTCTACGGTAGATGGTTTAATTGATCATGATATTCATTGTTTGAATGAGGAACTGGTGAGAAATATTTTTTGTGACTTTAAGGTTGACCAATCTAGCGAGCAAACTAACAAATCAGTCCCTGACTTTGTGTGGACCATGCAGTTTCATCCCTAACTTTTCTAAAATAGCACTTTAGTCTACACTTTATTAAAAAACATGCACTTTAGCCCTTACTTTATTAAAAAACATGCACTTTAGTCCTTTACTTTATTGAAAAACATGCACTTTATGCATGTTTTAACAAAGTTAGAGACTAAAGTGTTATTTTAGAAAAGTCAGGGACGAAACCGCATGGTCCCCACACAATCAGGGACTGATTTGTTAGTTTACTCAAATTCTAGCTAGCCCAATTCCTCGATACCCAAGTAAGGATATGCTTTGCTGGGAGGCAACTAAGAATGGTATATATTATGTTGGCTATCATTTCATTTCAATGTCTTTGGAGTCTGGTGGTCCCTCAACCAGTGGTGTCCATCTAGAAGAGTAAACTAATCGGAAGAAATTGTGGAAAATACGTCTCCTTCTAATGAGCTTACAATAGAAAAATGGACACCTCCCTCCTTTTGGTTGTTATAAATTGAATTCAAATGTTGCTAAAATAAATACAGATCAGTGGGGCGCGACATCAATCATAAGAGATCATATGGGTATTGTTCTCGGTGCAGCAACTTGGCAGATTGAGTGTGGAGAGGATGCAAGCACAACAGGAGCTTATGGGCTGAAACTGTGTCTCCAATTTGCACTGGATATGGGCTTCCTTTAACTCATTGTTGACATAGATTGTCTCCCTCACATTATGGCTATTCATCGTACAAATAGAGGAACCTCCCCTTTTTAGTTACTATCATCTGATTGTTTCATTTATAAGGATGATTTTATTTCTTTAACTTTTTGCCATTCAGTTCACAATTGTAACCATGTTGCACACTCTCTATCTAAATTTGCTTGTTTAAATGAGGCTATGATTTGGGTAGAAGAAACTCCTCATTTTATCTTGTCTAAAGTGTCTCCGGATATCTCTCAGAGTTCTTTTGGTTAATGCAATCTTCGTATTGATGTAAAAAAATTAAAAATTAATTCTTCCCCTTCCTATCTTTGAGGTTCAAGACTTCACATTCCCTATTTATTTTTCTAGAAAATGCTTACATTTCTAATCATTCTCGAACCATAACAGTGCCTCGTCGTCTCCTTATTAATCGCACCATTCCTTCATCAATGACAAGATGCCTCCTCCTCGTCTCCTTATTTTGCACAACGTCGATCCCTGTTCCGAGTTTGCATCGTACGCTTTCGATCCTAAGTCATCCTCATCCACCCAAGGCCACTGCCGGTCCTTGCACGCACTCCCGGTCCCTTTGTGCCGCATTTTATTTTGTCATCCTGCTAATATGATTTTTTTTTGTGTTGAAATTGACAAACTTTATATATTCATTCATTAATTGTTTTATTTAACATTTGGTGTAAGAATTTTCTTGTTTTTGGGTTATTGGGAGAGGACCTTTATGAATCCACTAGTGATGCTAATGGAAGGTGCACACAAGCTTATATGCAAATGTTATTTGCTAAAAGTAAAAGCATGCTGGCCTAACTAACGGGGTTGGTTCAAGTGCTACATGCTTATTTACCCTTAAGTAAAGTCTTTGATTTAAGTCTTGTGGATGGAAAAATCCCCGTTTGGAAAGTTAGCCCACCATGATGTAGATGTTCCGACTCAAATACGATTGCTTCCCGTGGAGGATACCTGTGTGATTAAAAAAAAAAGACGGTTGACATTAAAGAGAAAGAGAAGTTGAAATAAAGAGACTATTATTTGATCAAATGTTAAATAATTATTATTATGTTTTTAATTTTAACTTCCCCATTTCCTTCATTTGTCAAATTTACTGGTTGGCTTACCAGCTGATAGAGAATAGTACTTGTTGTTGGTTGATGCTGCTGGCATAGTTTTTAACCGCCCTTAGTCTTTTCTTTTTGTTGTTTCTTTTGTTTTTTCTCTTTTGCTCATGTTACAAAAAAAAAAAGAGAATAGTACATACATGAACCGGGTAGATTGGTAGAACAAAGCGAATAGGGAAAGTAGTACATGGCATACTCCTACCAGCTCATTGGGAAGAGTTCTTTTTATATATCACAAAATTTTTGCCCGTTGAGAAAGGTCCAGCCTCCCGTACCTTTGAAACCAGAATATTGGAGATTAATTTTGTTAAGGGCCCGTTTGGGGTGGTTTTTAATTTCCAGTTTTAAAAGTTTTAAAAATCAAAACCAGTTTTCAGTTTCGAAAATTTTAAAACTAAAATCCAGTTTTCAGTTTAAGTTTTATAGTTTCCAATTTCATTTTTTTAATATCGGTTTTCAGTTCTATGCATTACAGGAATGATTCTCTCTCCTACGTTCCTCTCTTCTGTCTCCCTCTCCACTATTTCTCTCTCCTCTCTCTCTCCTCTTTCCTCGATTTCTCTATTGTCTCTCTCTCCTCTCTCCTCTATTTCTCTATTGTTTCTCTCCTCTCTCCTCTGTTTCTCTACTATTTCTCTCTCCTCTATTTCTCTACTGTTTATCTACAGAGGAGAGAGAAATAGAGGAGAGAGAAACAGGAGAAAAAAAGAGGAGAGAGAGGAGAGATAAACAGAGGAGAGTGAGGAGAGAGAAACATAAGAGAGAGAGGAAAGAGAAACAAGAGTGAGAGAGAGGAGATAGAAACAGGAGAGAGAGGGGAGAGAGAAATATAAGAGAGAGGAGAGAGAGGGGAGAGAAACATGAGAGAAACAAAGGAGAAAGATGAGAGAGAAATAGAGATAGAGGAGTGAGAAAACAGAGGAGGGAGAGAGGAGGAAGAGGAGAGAGAAACAGGAGAGAGAGAAAGGATAGAGAGGAGGGAGAAACAGAGGATAGGGAGGAGAGAGAGCAGAGAGAAACATGGGAGAAACAAATGAGAGAGAGAGGAGAGGATAGAGGAGAGAGAAATAAAGGAGAGGGGAGAGAGAGGAGGGAGAAATAGAGGAGAGGGAGAGAGAAAGAGAGTAGAGAGAAACATGAGAGAAAACAAAGGAGAAAGATGAGAGAGAAATGGAGAGAGGAGTGAGAAGCAGAGGAGAGAGATGAGAGGGAAACAGAGGAGGGAGAGAGGAGAGGAGAGAGAGAGAGGAGAGAGAAAAGAATGAAACAGGAAACCAAAAACACAAAACCTTTTTTTTGTTTTGAAAAGTAAGGGGGAATTGGTTTGAAACTTGTGTAAAAACCATTTTAACCCTATTTTATCCAAACACATTTTGTTTTCAAATTTGGATTTCGAAACCAAAAACCGAAAACTGACAACCACCCCAAACGGCACCTAAGAGTAATGTTAATTGTACATGTTGTACATGTACAACATAGAGAGAGAAAGAAAAAAGAGAAAAAGAGAGAGAAATGTGGGATATGATAGGTGATGTGATGGAAAAAGTTAGAGAGAAAAGTGTGTATGGGTTGTTGTATGAATAATTGTTGTATGAATTTCACATCTCTTTTGTTAATCAGAATATTAGGATTAATTTTGTTTCGATAAGAATATGTTTATAGCTATGTTGTAGTGAAGAAAAGTAATTCAAAAGCACCAACTGAGTTTGGTTCAAG
The DNA here is from genome assembly GCA_026901365.1 of Sesbania bispinosa. Lineage (NCBI taxonomy): Eukaryota > Viridiplantae > Streptophyta > Magnoliopsida > Fabales > Fabaceae > Sesbania > Sesbania bispinosa. The sequence goes on from QLOH01000081.1 coordinate 592,323, forward strand.
TTGTACATGCTTGATTCTCTTTAAGGGGTTCGAATCTTATGGATGGAAATAATCGTAGCTGGAAAAGTTAGCTCTACCATGATGGCTCGAAAAAAGCTAGTTGTACATGTGTTTAAAAAAAATTAATAGCAGAAAAAAGGGAACATGATTGTAATAGAAGAGGAAAAACTTTTAATTTTTTTTAAAAAAATTGAATTATTAAATTACTATAATGCCCTTTAGTGATCAATATTTTCTCAATAACTTTCTTGTCAAGAATATTTTTCTTGTAGGCTCTCATATATTTTTTTATTTTTATTTTTATTTCAATGGTGGTCTTTTACCGCTTCAAACTCCTTCATCTTTAATATTTTACTCACATAGTAGATTTTGAAGTTTTATGGCATATATATATCTTTTCATTTCCTTGGAACTCCTCCTGCTCTTTATTCTATGTATTTTTTTTTGGCTTTGTAGCACCTATTAATTCTTAAAAAGTGACATCACTTGTTGTTGGATAATACCTTGAAATCTTTTTGCTGGTTTTTCTTTAACTCGTTTGTTTAAAATTATTTCTTAAAAGAATCACTTTTTTTAAACAAAAAAAAACACTTATATGAATTTGTAAGATGTTTGTCTAAACTTTTTTCAAGAAGCAGAATCAGAAAATAATAAGTTTTTTTGCTTTTTTTAAGAAGCAACTTAGAGTTGCTTCTTGAAAAAAATAGTTAAAATAGAAAAAAAAACTTTTAACAATGTGAAAGTATTTATTGTAGCAAATAAAATATTTTTTTATGATTGTAGTCGAACGAAATTTTTTTATGATTATACAAAAATCTGTAAAATAAAATCAATTTTTTAAACAATTTAAAAAAATACTTTTTTAATTGCAAACAAACTGCCCAGTTCAGCGGTGGAAGGAAATTACCCTAGTCTGTTGACACTTGACACACAAAATTTGCTGTGCTCTTATTTCTCTCATTCGAGCTTGTTTAAGTCAGTACTGTCGGACTTTCCTTGATTCGTGATAGACGACACCATGCTTCTCAGGTCAGATTTCAATTTCCCCTGTATTTGTCTTTCTCTTCATTTTTCATTCTTTCCCTGTGAACATCCATTATCCTTTGGAAATTGATGCTTGGTTCTATGGCAATAAAGCTCCCATCTTTGGCATATCCTAGTCGATTCCTCAAATGGGTTTATCTCTCTTCAAGCAGTATTGAAGATATTTCAGAAACCATTGGAATTGTAAAGTCAAAGGATTCATCTGAATTCGACCAAAATATTAACCTTTTGAGGAATAAGCTTGTCCCAGATAACTTAATCCGGGTTTTGAACCGTACTAACGATTTGAACTCAGCAGTTAAGATATTCAAATGGGCTTCTCGCCAGAAGAGCTTTCACCACACCTCAAATACATATTTTGAGATCATTTTGAAACTGGGTATGGCTGGGAATGTTCTGGAGATGGGAGATTTTTGTAAAAACATGGTGAAGGACAGATGCCCAGGTGCTGAAGAAGCTCTTGTAGCCTTGGTTCACACATTTGTCGTGCATTGTAGGATTAAAGAAGCAATTACAGTCTTATTAAACATGAATTTGGGTGGTTATAAGCCCCCAGTTGAAGTTTTTAATGCTTTATTGGGTGCTCTTGTGGAAGAAGAAAATAGAGATTTTCAAAATGCCTTGTTTGTTTATAAAGAGATGGTAAAGGCAGGAATCCTACCCACAGTCCACACTTTGAATTATTTGTTGGAGGTATTGTTCACTACCAATCGGGTTGACTTAGCTTTGGAGCAATTTAGAAGAATGAACAATAAAGGATGTAGTCCAAATAGTAAGACCTTTGAGATTCTTGTAAAGGGTCTCATTGAAAATGGTCGATTGGATGAAGCTGTTACTTTTTTAGAGCAAATGCTCAAACTCAAATGTCAACCAGATTTTAGTTTTTATACTTGCACCATACCTCTCTTTTGCAGTGAAAATAAAGTAGAGGAGGGAGTAAGGTTGTTTAAAATGATGAAAGATTCTGATTTTGTTCCAGATAATTTCATTTATGGAGTTCTAATACAGTGCTTATGCAAAAACTTGCTGTTGGATTCTGCTGTATCCCTCATAAATGAGATGATAGAAGGTGGCATACCACCAAAACATAATGTTTTTGTTGACATGATAAATTGCTTTTGTGAATTGGGGAAAATAGATGAGGCTATAATGTTTTTAGAAGATAAACAAGTTCATGAAACAGCCCCTTTCGATGCATTGCTTGAAGGTTGCTGTAATGCTGGAAAAATTCTGGCAGCAATTAGTCTGCTGGAGACAATGTCTGAGAGAAATATAGCTGATTGTCAATCTTGGAATATTCTCATTAGATGGCTTTGTAAGAATGAAGGGACTGAGAAAGCATATGTACTTCTTGGCAGAATGATCAAATCCTCGGTTATTCTTGACCATGCGACATATTCTGCTCTTGTAGTTGGCAACTGTAGATTGAGCAAGTATGAAGAAGCAATGGAACTATTTCATCAAATTTGTGCTAGATGCTGGCGTTTAGATTTTGCCTCTTATTCTGAACTAGTTGGCGGCCTCTGTGACATCAAACATTCTCAAGATGCCATTGAAGTGTTTCACTATATGGCAATGAACAGATGCTCTCTTCATTCCTTATCCTTCTACAAGTTAATAAAATGTGTATGTGACTCTGGACAGGTCAACAAAGCCATAAGAATATGGCAGTTAGCTTATTATTGTGGTATTTCTTGCTGTATTGCCACACACACTACTATCATGCATGAGTTGTCTAAATCAGGTAAGGCACAAGATCTGTTAGCATTCCTCTCACAAATGTTGATAGTGGGCAGCAATCTTGACATGGAAGCATATTGTATCCTTATTCATAACATGAGTAAACAAAATCTAGTAAAGGAATGTGTTTTATTTTTCAATATGATGGTTAATGAGGGCCTGATACCTGATCCAGACAGACTATTTGATCAACTGTCATTCATAGCCAATCATTCTCAGTTATCTATGATTTCTAGTGCAATTGAAAAAATTTCTGATAGTGAAAATTTGAACTCAGCAATATATAGTTTACTGATAACTGGCCTGTGGAAAGAGGGTAAGGAACACGAGGCCCGTCAACTACTGGATTTGATGTTAGAAAAGGGTTGGCTTCCTGATACAGCCACTCATAAATTGTTGATTGGGTCTGATGTTAGAGAAGGAAGGAGTCAAGCATTATCGTTGTTTGATAATTCTACCTCACGTGATTCTGTTAGCAATATACTTGCAGAAGGCCTTGGAGATTCATGAAACATTGAAACTTCAGCATTCCATGAAAAGAATCTTGATTACTACTTAACACACTAGTTTCATCACATTACTGCTCCATCCATCAAGGATTGTTTATTCAGCAAGTCTTGTAGCCATCAGAACTGTTGTCTCAGACAATTCTTTCAAGAGATGTGGCCTAGATGTTAGCTTCATCAAATTTATTTGCTATGGTCTATTTGGTAAGATGTGGAATAACTTGATATAAATTCACCAACTTTTTTTTTTAAACCTTAAACACGCTTTGTTGGTGCAATTAAATGATCTCAAAGTCAGTTAGTGTTTATTTAGTTTCACATTTTTGGCTTATTACCAGTGCAGCAACTCAAAAGGGTTTAGATTCTTTTTTATAACTCACGCATGCTCACACACACACACACACACACTAAAGCATGATCTATTTTTCTTCTTTTGCTGATTTGCAGGAACTAATCCCGTTGATTTATATTTTGCAGATGACTTGCCTTCTCCTATATCCACGATAATTTTACAAAGCTACCGACTGCTGCTTAAAAGAGAAATTTTTTTTCATTGTTGCTGGCATTATGATTTACTTCCCTAGTGCCCTTTTCCTTATTGGGGGTTTTGCCCTATAGCTATATTTTTTATTCTTACCGGATAATAGCTGAAGTGGATGCGGAGATTGCTTCAAGGTTCAAGCTACAGTTGTTTGTTGATTCAAGGTTCAAGCTAACATATTAACATATATACATGTATGTATTCAATTATAAATTAAAATTTACTTCCTTGTTTTCTTTGCAATGATTATAACTTTCTACTGAGGATTTAAACCAGTTATTTCAACACATGTATTGCGTATAGAGGCAAAAAGAAACTGAATGAGGTGGTGTTAGTCTAGGGAATATCAGCACTTGAAGAAAGACTATCGGTACTTGATATTGAAAAATTAAAGGCGAGACATTTGCAGGCGGAGGGTCGTATTATATTCTGGAAAGAAGATACCTTTGAAAAGTTCCATGCTTTGGATGGGAAGGGGAATGAGAAATACTCATCAGATTAACTTGTAAGAACAATGGACGAGTTATATTTTAGAAAAATTATCTACCTCCTTTTGCTCCTCCCCTTGAAAAAATCAAAATTAAGTTGACTTCTCTGCAGCCATGAAGATTAAATCGATTGTTCAAAATTAAAACTAGATTCAAAGCTTTTAAATTATTCAGTTTTTCCAGCTGTGAAAGGTCTGGACCCTACAATTCTCTGCAAACTATCAAGCAATCTGGCAAATTTTTTAAATAAACTTTGATCACCCCATCTCAAGTCCCTGACAATGGTATCAACTATCAAGTATCAACACTCAAATAGACATTAATCAATATGGCATCACCCATATTAAGAGTGCTCAGTACAAAAAGATGGACAAGATAGCATTCTTAATTCCGTGATATTTGGTTTTAATTTCTTATTTATTTTTATTTTCCATTTTGTAAAACTACATGCTTTTAGTTCTTTTTCTTGACCATACACTGTTAAGTGACGTTTTATAACTCCATTATGACTTTTATAGGTAAACAACTTACACGAAATTTCTTATGAATTTTTTTAATAAAAAAACCTTTGTAGTAAATTTCCTAAAAAACACTGGTTTTTTATGTAAAAATGTTGTGAAATTTCTCTGTTTTATTGCAAAAAATTCACAGGACATTTTCTGCAATTTTTTGAACTTGAACAAAATTTTATGTGAATTTTGAAATTCACAGAAAAAGTTAAATTTATAGAAAAATCTACAAGAAATATCACTGCATCATTACTAAAGGAACATACGACTAAAATCATGTGATTTTAAAAAATAACCAAAATTAATGAAAAAATAAACGAGGGACCCAAATTAAATTTCACTATATTTTCAAGGAATAAAAACATTTAATCCTTTCACAAATCATTTACGACTGAAGTAAAAACTGAACAGCCTCCCCCTTCACTCCCTTCTCCCCAAGAAAAATACCACCTCCAAAAGAAAAACAAGTAAGAAAATAGGTTGTGCTACTTAGAGCTGTCAATTTGGGCTACCCGACCCGACTTGGCTCGATGCGGGTAGCGGGCTGAGCTAAAAAGCCCGAAAGTTATTCAGGTTTCTAAAATAGGTGCCTGAACCCTACCTTTTTGCGGGTATGTGTGGGCTACCCGACCTTCTGCGGGTTTTTGCGAGTAACGAGTTTTATCGGAATCAGATAAAAAGTTCAGAAGTTATTTGAGCTTCTAAAATAAGTGTCCGAGCCCTACATTTTTGCATGCTTTTGCGGGCCAGCCTAGTCGGGCTAGCCCATTTTGCCGGCTCTAGTGCTACTACAAGGATAGCAGAAAAATATGAATGCAATTTGACTAAAACAATGACTACAAAGTGTTCAGGAGCTCAGTATAACAAGAAAGAAACATTAACCCTTTGTTTGGATGTGGGAGATAAAATCGGAAGAGAGAAAGAGTGAAGATAGAAAGAGGAAAGGGTGAAAGATGAGAGAAAGGGAGCGAATTTTTCTAAGAGAAAAAGGAAGGAAAGAAAGAAGAAAAAGAGGAGAGAGAAAAAAAGTATTTTGACAAAAGGACAAAATTGCCCTTACATATGATGCTAAATAGTAAAATATATTATCAAATGAGTTTTCATGTCAGTCTTGCATGTGCGATAATAAGGAATTTAGTAATCGATCACCACATTGCATGTATTGATTACCACTGCACTGAAGATAGGAATAACACATTGAGTCTTGTCTAGTAATTAATTATTACAATTGAGTAATTTATTACCATGGAAGACAGAAGGAACAAACCAAGATACTAGATAATGGGTATTAATCGATTACTAAATAGAAGTAATTGATTACCAGTGAACACAGAAGGAGGATCATTAACATATAAAATATCAATAATTGATTGAAACACACAATAATCAATTATTAATCAAACACAAAGGGTTATCCTATATTGGACAATGGGTATTAATTGAAGACTATACATTTGCAGATCAAGAGGCCAACTTTGAATATCAATGTTACCCCCAATTTCATCTTAATTATCAGGGTAGAACCACTAATGGGAAGAACAAGAATTTAACCCAAAACAAAAGTAACATATAAACTCTAAACACAAACAGACAGAGAGGTGCAAACAGAGAGGGGTAGACAATGGTACTAGAAAGCAACGACGAAGAGATGGTAGAGCTAGATCGGGTGACCTTGAAACGGCTACGACATGGACCTCAATCAACCATGGTAGCCGAATCTTCAAGTTCAACTGCAACAAATAAGAAGTAGAAGAAGACCGGAGCTCCTTCACAAAAACAATGCAAGGAAGGAGACGATTTAATGAGTGATGCAACAAATTGGAAGTAGAAGAAGACCAGAGCTCCTTCACAACAACAATGCAAGGAAGATGATTTAATGAGTGAAGGTGGTTGTACGATGAGTTACAGAGACGAGAGGCACTGCCTTTTTTCCATAACATTAGGGCACATTCACAAGGGTAAATCAGACATTACGCTAAGTGAAAGCACACATTGAGAGAACAATTTTTTTGTGGGGCCCACACTATTTTTAACCCTTTCCACTCCAATCTCCTACTAACCAAATCGCTTAATTGCATTCCCTCTGCTATCTTTCACTCCTCCACACTCTCCTTTCTAAATTGCCAATTCCAAACAAAGGGTAACATCGTGACATCCCTAAGTCATGCAGGAATGAACATTCATAATCATTAATTACTAAATAGAAGTAATTGATTACAAGTGAACATAAAAGGAGGATCATTCACATACAAAATATCAATAATTGATTGAAACACACAGTAATCAATTATTAATCAAACACAACGGTTTATCCTATATTGGACAATGGGTATTAATTGAAGACTATACATTTGCAGATCAAGAGGCCAAATTTGAATATCAATGTTACCTTCAATTTCACCGTAATTAACAGGGGTAGAACCACTAATCGGTAGAGCTAGAATTTAACCCAAAACAAAAGTCACATATAAACTCTAAACACAAACAGACACAGAGGTGCAAACAGAGAGAGGTAGACAATGGTACTAGAAAGCAACGACGAAGAGATGGTAGAGCTAGATCGAGTGGCCTTGAAATGGCTACAACGTGGACCTCAATCACCCATGGTAGCCGCATCTTCAAGTACAACTGCAACCAATAGGAAGTAGAAGAAGACTGGAGCTCCTTCACAACAACAATGCAAGGAAGAAGACGATTTAATGAGTGATACAACAAACAGGAAGTAGAAGAAGACCAGAGCTCCATCACAACAACAATGCAAGGAAGAAGACGATTTAATGAGTGAATGTGGTTGTACGATGAGTTACAGAGACGAGAGGCACTGCCTTTTTTCCATAACATTAGGGCACATTCACAAGGGTAAATCAGACATAACGCTAAGTGAAAGCACACATTGAGAGAACAAATTTTTTGTGGGGCTCACACTATTTTTAACCCTTTCCACTCCATTCTCTTACTAACCAAATCACTTAATTGCATTCCCTCTGCTATCTTTCACTCCTCCCCAACTCTTTCCTTCCTAAATTGCTAATTCCAAACAAAGGAACATCGTGACATCCCTAAGTCATGCAGGAATGAACATTCATAATTATTAATTACTAAATAGAAGTAATTGATTACCAGTGAACACAAAAGGAGGATCATTCACATACAAAATATCAATAATTGATTGAAACACACAGTAATCAATTATTAATCAAACACGGGGGGTTATCCTATATTGGACAATGGGTATTAATTGAAGACTATACATTTGCAGATCAAGAGGCCAAATTTGAATATCAATGTTACCCCCAATTTCACCTTAATTAACAGGGGTAGAACCACTAATGGGTAGAACTAGAATTTAACCCAAAACAAAAGTCACATATAATCTCTAAACACAAACAGACAGAGAGATGCAAACAGAGAGGGGTAGACAATGGTACAAGAAAGCAACGACGAAGAGATGGTAGAGCTAGATCGAGTGGCCTTGAAATGGCTACAACGTGGACCTCAATCACCCATGGTAGCCAAATCTTCAAGTACAATTGCAACCAATAGGAAGTAGAAGAAGACTGGAGCTCCTTCACAACAACAATGCAAGGAAGAAGACGATTTAATGAGTGATGCAACAAATAGGAAGTAGAAGAAGACCAGAGCTCCTTCACAACAACAATGCAAGGAAGAAGACGATTTAATGAGTGAATGTGGTTGTACGATGAGTTACAGAGACGAGATGCATTGCCTTTTTTCCATAACATTAGGGCACATTCACAAGGGTAAATCAGACATTACGCTAAGTGAAAGCACACATTGAGAGAACAATTTTTTTATGGGGCCCACACTATTTTTAACCCTTTCCACTCCAATCTCCTACTAACCAAATCGCTTAATTGCATTCCCTTTGCTATCTTTCACTCCTCCCAACTCTTTCCTTCCTAAATTATTAATTCCAAACAAGGGGTAACATCGTGACATCCCTAAGTCATGCAGGAATGAACATTCATAATTATTAATTACTAAATAGAAGTAATTGATTACAAGTGAACACAAAAGGAGGATCATTCACATACAAAATATCAATAATTGATTGAAACACACAGTAATCAATTATTAATCAAACACAAGGGGTTATCCTATATTGGACAATGGGTATTAATTGAAGACTATACATTTGCAGATCAAGAGGCCAAATTTGAATATCAATATTACCCCAATTTCACCTTAATTAACAAGGTAGAACCACTAATGGGTAGAATTAGAATTTAACCCAAAACAAAAGTCACATATAAACTCTAAACACAAATAGACAGAGAGGTGCAAACAGGGAGGGGTAGACAATGATACAAGAAAGCAACGACGAAGAGATGATAGAGCTAGAACGGGTGACCTTGAAACAGCTACGATGTGGACCTCAATCAACCATAGTAGCCAAATCTTCAAGTTCAACTGCAACAAATAGGAAGTGGAAGAAGACTGGAGCTCCTTCACAACAACAATGCAAGGATGGAGACGATTTAATGAGTGATGCAACAAATAGGAAGTAGAAGAAGACCAGAGCTCCTTCACAACAACAATGCAAGGAAGAAGACAATTTAATGAGTGAAGGTGGCTGTATGATGAGTTAGAGAGACGAGAGGCACTACCTTTTTTTCCATAACATTAGGGCACATTCACAAGGGTAAATCAGACATTACGCTAAGTGAAAGCACACATTGAAAGAACAAATTTTTGTGGGGCCAACACTATTTTTAACCCTTTCCACTCCAATCTCCTACTAACCAAATCGCTTAATTGCATTCCCTTTGCTATCTTTCACTCCTCCCCAACTCTTTCCTCCCTCTGCTATCTTTCACTCCTCCCCAACTCTTTCCTTCCTAAATTGCTAATTCCAAACAAAGGATAACATCGTGACATCCTTAAGTCACACAGGAATGAACATTCATATTTATTAAGATGCCTCGAAAAAACATAAACTTCGGATTGCCTAGAAAGAAAAACAAATAGCCATCATTTTATTTCTCAGAAGACAATAGGTTATTAGAAGTTGTAATTATGTGAATGAATAAATTAACGGAACGGGATAACATGGAATTCTTTTCCAAACTAGTTGCTGATCATTGACAGCATAAAGCATTAAGATCACAGATTCAAAATGGTAAAAAACAAGTCTCATGCATATAGAAAACAATGCCATGGAGATCATTTTCACCATGAGAAGTAAAAAGGAACATGAAATGCCAATGGAGGATCAGTTGGTTTTCAACAGTTTATATTTGGTATATGGCCTGTTCCCAGTAAACCCAACAACTAGGTAAGCATAAGCCTGACGTTACAGACAGCAACTACAGCAAATTAACAAGTTCTCAGATATGCAGCACATGGCTGCTCAATCGTGAGATATGCCATGTCCCAAGTCAAAAAACATCCCAATGGAAAAGAATACCTAAATCCAACCAATAAAAAAAATCACAGCTAACATCAATGTGATTACAGTTATCAAAATACCAGAGTTATTTTGAAGAATTTGACACCTAATGGTCAAAGAAAATGAATAGAGAATGTATAAGAATGAACTAACATCTGGTACTCTAACAAAAAAAAAAGCCATGTGCATAACATAATTACAGCTAGGCACTTAAAAAAATCTCATAATCACATTAGTTCGGAGGCTTTACAAGGGAACGGCATGGATACATGAAATGTATCATGTGTATGCGAGAATGGCTTTGAGAAAAACATCCCGAGACAGGTCAAATGTGTTCTCTTACTCAGAATTCCACAGCACTAACTCTAGAAACAGTCACTGCACTTGTCTATCTGCATTCAAACCATGTGAAACAAAGGTGTTCATGATCTAAGCCATAAAAAAAGGCTTTTCAAATGAGAAAACTAGTACCATTGAAAAAAAAAAAAACAAACTTGGAAGGAAAAAAAGGAAATTTCCCTAACCTTGATAAGTCTGAATTGTTTTCACAGCCACTACTAAATGTTAAGAGTTCATGTAGTAGAAGTAACACCCACAGTCCTATCATGACAATTCTGTTCACGGTTCCCTAATCTTCCATCACTTACAGGCTTATCCTTCACAATAATAGGATTCCCATTAGCCCCAATTTTGTTCACAGATAAACCATTATGCTGCTGCTGTGGCAAGGGAAACCCCTCCGAAGCAACCTTAACCTTACCCTGTCCTCCTGTAAAACCATTCAAGCTCTCTTTTTTACAGATACCCTTGTGAATATTTCCCGTTCCCAATGTCAAATTCCTGGACCCAGAAACCTCAAGTGAGCCCTCCACACGCTTAAACTTGTGAAGCGTCAAGCAATGTTCCAAGGCCTCCTTGGCCCTCTTCCGTGCTGCCGCAGATTCACGAACAGTCCTATCGGCCTTCACTCTGGCGATGGTAAGATGCTTGGTCATGGAGGCTGAAGCGATTTTGGAAGCGCAGAGGAGGACGACGGCGAGGTTCTTATCAACCGCCGATTCGGGAACGGGGAAGAAGGAGAAGTTGGGTTTGGAGCAAGGAGGGCAAAGGAACGAAGAAGGAGGAGGTGGCGGAGAAGGGAGGCAGTGAATGTGTGTGAGGGAGGAGCATTTGACGCACGAGATGAAACGGTGCGCAGAGGCGGAGGAGGTGGTGGAGAGAGGGTGCTCGAAGAATTCGAAGCAGGAGGGACAGAAGGAAGAAGGATGAAGACAGAGGACGCAGGAGGTGCACACGAGACGATCCACGCCGCGAAGCAACACATGGTGGAACAGACATCGGTCCTTCCACCCGCAGTTGCTGCATTCCCCTTTTACGACGTTGTCGTTCGACGACGGCGGAGGCGGTGGCGGAAGCAGTGGCGGAGGCGGAGTGGGTTTTGCCGGTGGAAGGTTCATAGCAATGGGTGAGTTTTAGGGGGTTTGAATGGAGGATTGGAAGGATATGAGTTTTCTAGGGTTTTGCAGAAGAAGAGAGGAGGAGAAGGATGGGCGAGAAGAAGGATCAAAGATTTTGAAACGGACACCTCACTGATCCGATTCGATGACTGTCTCAATGACTTGGTTGTTTGTGCAACGTAAAAGTGAGAAAAAAGTGTAAGAAGAATTTACTGTGGGAATGGTTTACCCCAAAATCACGTTTCAAACGTGGACTTGGGCAAACGTTACTGAGTTACCCGGATTCACGTTTGAAACGTGGATCCGTAAACCAAACACATCATTAATGTATATTTGGATTTAATGCAAAAGTTAAAAAAAAGTGTAAGATGAATTTGGTTTTCATCAAAGTTACGCTATAAATGTGATCTAAATCAACGTTACTCTCATTGGTAGTAGTTTGGATCTACATTTGTAATATATAGTGTGTTTGATTTTCATTAAAATCATGTTTTAAATGTGAGAACGTGGATTCACGTCAGAGTAGCGTTGTCTCAAATCTAAACTTGCACGTAGTTTTGATATAAATCAAACACGACGTTATCCTTAGTAGGAACTAGATTCTCTCCAGTGGGGCAAAACCGGAGAGTCTGCAGTTGGCACTATTTCAACCATAGATTAAAAAAGCATCTTGATCAATGGTTCACATTCAATTGCTCTAAAACACATCGTTTCACCGATAATGAAATCTAAGCCTAGACTACTTTCTCTTTATCCCTTTGATGTTCTACTAACAAGCCTAGTGCTTTGCACGTCGGTGACCGGGACAGAGTACCACATTGTCGCGATAAGGTAGAATGACCAATGGAGGCAATAACGACGACCAGGAACCAGCGATGGCACGACGGCGATACGTTTGATCTCGGTCTGCTCTTTCATCTCCATATTGGTTCATTGCAGAATCAAAGGCTTCTCCTAGTGTATTAGTATTCACAGAGATCATCTTCTTAACCAATAACAAATTTACAGAGTTCCCATGCCATCTAAGTTGACGGCAAGGGAGCCTAGAGCTTTCTTCTTGGGATTCAAATGGATGCCATCTCTGCAGAGTCCTGGGATTCAATTGTGCTAGAGCTTTCAAGCAAAGGTGAACCATATACATAATTACAAAAAATATCACATTAATTGTTTCATTTTCTTTTATGAGAAATATTGATATTGGATTCGAAACACCACATAACTTTGTTAATTATTTCTTGGTGACTTCTAGAACAAAAAGATTTAATTATTTCTTGGTGATTGTCAGAACTTTGTTCCTTTTATGTTGAAATTTATATGAAAATGGTATATACAAACATATAAATGGTATTTTTGCTTTTTTTTTTACACTTCCTATGTTCATTCATTCCTTGAAGCCATTCCTTATGCAATACTTTAGCTACACCACTGATATAAGAGATACATGTTCCTTCTCTGCAATGGCCTTCTGCTGTTTATAGCCATGAGCTCTGGTCTAATTAATAATGCATCTGCATCAAGCACTCATCAAAGCATAGAAATAGAATATGTTGTTGGCAGCGAGAAAAAGAAACCAGTTAGAATTCAATGCATAAGAGATTGTAGAACTAATTGTTAGAGAGAGGGTCATGGAAATTCAAAACAGGAGACCCTTCAAATTTTCGATTTCACGTTCATGCGCTGCTCCCTTGTCATTCAAGCGAGCGGGAGACACACTATTCCACTTCAATGAAAGTTGAATTAGCTAATTTAGGTGGGATTACCATTAGCTGTTAGATGTATCTAATGGTTGGTAAAAGAGTAACTGGACCTCCAATTGGCGCCTCAAATTGAGAGGATCTAGTTCCTATATAGTAACTATGTGATTTTTACTAAGGTGAAAAAGCAAAAATCATGACACTGTGTGAGAATGCATAATCAATAATTGTTGTATATATGTTTTTTTTAAATTGGATGGTGGACTGGTGGAGATAGTTGACCGATAATCGGAACAAGCCAAATTTAGAAAATTGCATACACAAACCATGATTCCCCAGTTTTGTCTCTATTCTTTTCCCTCTTTCATCGTCATCCTCCACCTCATCAATGCCCAACTCCTCCATATATATAATGCCCTCTAGCAATGACGTCACCCTTGCCTCCCACCTCCCTTTCACCATTGCACAATCCTCCACCACCACTATCTTTTACGTCACCTACATTGTTGTTTTTCCCTTCTTCTAAGGACAAACCTGAGCATCGAGCATCTTGAGTCAATTGCATTATTTGCTCATCCCTCGTGCTTCCTATACGATTCCAATCTTATTTAGTTCTCTTGTCCCCTCGACGCCGTCGCGCCGCGACCGAGATCCTTCCCTTCTTTCTCGTTGATCGGGCATGTTTTCTGATCAAAGTGAAGGAGGTAATACAAGGGTAAGACGACATTACTTTTGGTTTCTCTTTCGTATAGAGGGGTTGCTTCTATTATTAGTCTTGCTAATTGAGTCTCAATTGCAATATAGATTCTCAAATCGAGTTATGAATCTTCTGTTTTGTGTGATGATGTTGTAGGTGAAGTCATTGTGAGGGAATAAAGGAGGTGTTGTAAATGGATCAAAGGAACTGGTTATGCTGCATGAAGTCATCTTAGAAAAGTCTAGGTGAAACCGAGAGTTATGGGTCAATATCATATCTCCTAGAAAGATTCTTTGATGATTAATAGTTATATCGGTGCTTAAATTTACTGTTTCCCCCCATTTTGATGACATATATTGTTTAAGTTCTATTCCATTTAATTTCTCATACATTGACCCTGCTTCTATTTATCTTTTCGAACTTCGGCAAAATAGTTGTTTCCCGCCATCTTTTGCAGTGAGAATGGCCAGACAAAAAATCTCGAGGGACACTCAAAATAAGGGACTAATATGTAAATAAACAAAGTTAGAAACCAATTACATTACTTGTTATCAACAATGTAATTATACTTTTCCACCGTATCTCAGGATTCATTGTTTTCACACTATAATCCACCATAATTATATAATATCACCATGTTTTTAGAAGTACAATAATTTATATATTATTCATTAAAAGAGATATTAATTACTAAATATATTGTGATGATTATTATATTCCTTTTTTATTCTTTAAAAAGTAGTGACTCAATCTTACCTTGTATATGAACCATTTAAAATTTTATGAATGTTATTTTGTATCACTTTTCATAATAATAATTAGAAGAGGAATAAGTTATTCTATAAATAAGTCTTATCAAAATTATTCTATTTAATAAATCTAACTGTTAACTAATATGAAATTAACATATTAATCATGTAAAAAATAAAATAAATTATTATAATGCGAAGAAACTTTTATAGTTGAAATTGTTATAGTTTTGTGTTTCTCAAAAAATGTGATAGCCATCACCCAGTGTGAACTTTGGTTCTTTAGAGAACATTCAAAAGGAGGAAATAGGCCAACTAAACTATAGTACAAATTAATGATGATGTTACTCATATGTTGGTATGATGGTGGCATGAACACTACTCTAGAATGATATGCACTTGGACGAAGGGCTTGCTCAAAAATTGAGTAACGATTGTGACTGGTATAACAATGAAGATGTATTTGACCAAAACAATGGAGATGTATGTTCAGGAGTGAGTGGAAAAGTGCATCATAATTTGAATAGGGATGGTGATAGGTCTATGGAAATGGAACAATGGGTTTACATTGACAATTGTGATTTTTTCACACTTATTCTTATATACTCTTTTTCACACACATTTTCTGTTATCGTTCTCTCCTTTTCTTATCACATCAATAACTTTTTCTCTCCGTCTCTCTTCCTTACACATCTGATACCCAATTTCTGTTACACTATGTTTGGTAGTAGTGTAGAAATAGAGAAGAGAGAAATAGGGAATAGATGGGGATAATTTATGGATTGTTTGGTATAAGAGAAATAGGTAAGAAATAGAAGAGAAGTGTGAACTGGAGTTGTTTGGTTTGGTTGAAGAGATAAGAGAGAAATAATATATTTTATTAACTACTTTGCAATGGTTTGATGTTTATGGTTCTTTCTCTGTTGAGAGTTGCTTGATATTAATTGTATATGGCAAGGATTGTTTACGAGCTCGTCTTTTTTAGGTTCTTACTCATCTCTTTTTCCTCTGTTAAGAGCTCGTCCTTTTCCCATTTAAAACTGTTTCGGTGAAGCAATTGGGCTTGCAATACTAAGGTTGTATTGATATTTAAGGAATGAAGTTTGTACAATAGGGTGAAAAGGCCACTTAACTTGTGATTAGATTTGAGCATATATAGTGTCTCCTTCTTCCGGTTCAAGGGTGCTCTGTTGGACGAGGTAGGGGATGGAGCAACAATGTCTTCATATGCTTGCGTCATTTCTTCGCAAAGTCTCGCTTCAGAAGAGGAGAAATAGTTAAACCATAGGTCCCACCACTTCTTAAAAGTTCTTAGCTATTTTTTCTATGCACCAAACTAGGGAAATAATCCATCTCTCACATATTTCTATGCTAGTCCCTCTATTTTTCCGACATTTCTCCCGCACCAAACGAAGCGTTAGGGTGGAGAGAAATAGAGTTGAGAGAAATAGATGAGAAATAATGAAGAAATGTGAGTTGTTTGGTATGAGAGAAATTGAAATGAAATGAAATGAAATAGAATAGAAATATGGTATTATTTCTCTTCCATCCTGTTTGGTAGGAGAGAAATAAAAGAGAAATAGAGTGTAAGAGTGATTTTCCACTCTATTTATCATTTCTTGAGGAGAGAAATTTTTTGGGTGTAACAAGAGGTGGCAAAATGGGTCAGGCCCACTGGGCCAACCCGAACCCGTCCAATAAATTGTAGGATTTGATTTTTAAAAATTGAGTCCGAATTAATATTGTACTTTTTACCCCAACCCATTTGATCAAAATGACAAGCTTAACCTACAAAGACTAGTAAATATCGGATTTAGCCAGCATTTTACGGCTTGACCACCATTTTTTATATCATCTCTAATTTCCATCAAACTAAACATTGTGTTAATGTAAGACTATATTTTTCCTTTTAGCTGACGGCTGATTTTGATTGTATAGGTTTTGTTCTGGGGTAGAACTCGAACCTGGGTCCGAGTCAGCAGGAGAGAAGTCGGATCTGAATCCGGGTTGCGGAGGCTTGAATCCGAGTTGAACCCGGGGGGTGTACCTGCAAAGGGACTCCGACGCTCAAGTCAGATAGGTAAAACAGTCAAAGGGATTGACTGAGTGAGATTGCGTGTACCTGATGATCTGTCAGTTACCCGTATATATAGGGGTTTTCCCTGTATAAATATGGTAAGTGGGTCTTTGTATAAAAGGAGTAAATATGCAGGTATAATCATATAATCATAAATACAATATTTAATATATTGTGGGAGATCACAGATATAATTGCAGATATGATTATATTATGTACAGATATTATTATATATTTAAGGATATGACAATAATATAGTACGTGGGGGCCTTAGGTTTAGACCATAACAGGTTTTACTTTTTTTTTTATGTAGTTTCCATTTTTTTAATTGTAACAAAAAAGTTTCCATTTTTAACCATTAACCCTTGGATTATTATGAAATTTGTAAAAAAAACAAATCTGAATTGAAATTGACCATTAGCTGCCGCCCCCCGCCCCTGAATTGAAATAGGGTTCTTCTTTACTCATCGGATTCTTAAATTTTACTTCCCCCATTGGTGCACTTGACCTTATTTGAGTTCCGTCTCTGGATGAATCGCACATCTTCAAGTTGCAGACCCTTAATAAGAAGCTTAGAAAGAGATCATCAAGTTGAGGAAGGGACCAATTTGTAAATTTTAAAACTTTATCATAACCGTTTAATAAGAGCCCTTAAATAAAATAATAATTTATCTAACTTGTTGTTCGCTAGACTCACCCTTATATCTTATGGAAACGTGCAGTTATTATAAAAGTTGGGTCTCAAATTCCTTTGGACTAGATTGATTAAGCTATGACAACCTCAAGACATTGTGGAAATGATTGTTCTTGAAAATGATTACCTTCTTTTATTCAATTTACAAATTGGGATAATGATAAAAAAAAGTCTGAGGGAGGCCCTTGGTTAATGGGTAATCACTATTTGACGATGCAATGCTAGCATCCAAAGTTCTTTTCTCTTGAAGGTGAATTTAAGTGAGTTGTCGTACGGGTAAGAATTCTTGGACAACCTAAGTGCTATGACAAACACATGATCACATCTTATGGAGGACAACCTAAGTGCTATGACAAACACATGATCACATCTTATGGAGGATTGAGAATGTTATGGGTTGTACGATTAGGATACACAGCAATATGTTAAGGGAGAAGGAGGGTATGACCGTATGAGAGGAGAATTATTTACAAAAAGAGCAAAATTTGCCAGTATGAGAGGAGAATTATTTACAAAATTTGCCAAAATTTGTATTAAGGTTGACTTGTGCAAAATTCTGGTGTTAAGACATGAACTCAATAAGAGAACTTAGTGTATGTTTGGTTTAACGTTTAAAACTGTTAAACTCAAGTTTAATTTCTTAACGCAACTATTTATAGCACCGGAAACGTGAGTTTACCATGTTCCAATGCTAAACCAAACATGCTATTATACCGGGA
The DNA here is from genome assembly GCA_026901365.1 of Sesbania bispinosa. Lineage (NCBI taxonomy): Eukaryota > Viridiplantae > Streptophyta > Magnoliopsida > Fabales > Fabaceae > Sesbania > Sesbania bispinosa. The sequence goes on from QLOH01000081.1 coordinate 610,648, forward strand.
CACTGATGACTGATTCGACAAAAGTTTAAAAATACGACTATTATTCCTTATTTTATTTGTCTGCCACATATTTACCAGTTTCACATTCTGCATAATACTAAAATACTGTCATGTCCGGACACGAGAGATTTCAAGCAAAGGGGGATCAAACTTGATAGATTCATTCCAAGCATAACTAAAAGTACTTACAGCATTGAATGTAGACTATAGGAATAATACAGCTGCAAAAGAAAAATTAAAACTACAGATCTACCACGCTTTCCTTATTAAATAACTAAAACACTAATTCTACTTATTTTGGTTTTTCTCAGTCCCTTCAGAAGAGCAGAAGAGCTGTTAGATGCATTGTACAGATCACTGTGCCGCCAATCCTTTGGCTAAAGCTCTGCTAATAAAATCAAAGGGGAAATAAATTAGTTAATTATCAACCGAACTTAGTTTCTGCAGAGCAATCTAAGTATTCATTTGATTTACAGTTGGGTAAAACTGATTTTAAAAAAATTACAAAATCAATGGCTAGAAATGAGCAATGTATGATTTATAAATAAGCGTTGGATGAAAGTGATTTCTAGAATTGATTAAATCTGTTACCAACTAAAAACCAAACCAAAGGGGCACTAAATTATTCTATTTGCCATAAGAGGGGGGGTGAGGGCTGAAGGTTCTCAACTAAACCAACATAAATCATGTATAGGTAAAGGGGGAATGGGAGTAATCTGAAAAGAGGATGACACTTACGCTGTCCAGCACTATAATTACTGCTTGCATGTAGACTTGTTGTGGCCTAGTCCCTTGCATTGACTGCAACGGAGTTCACGCTTGACTATTTCCTGAGAACAGTATCGCTTTGTAGCTGGTCGACCTGGCGGTCGTCGGGTGGGAGGAGGCGTTACTGTTAACACAAGCTGAGAATCTTTTGAAGTAGACACATCCACATTTGGAATCGGATGTATACACTTTGAGTAAGTCAATCTGTAGCTCTCAGTTGTACAGTATCTGGAGCAATAATCATAAGCACTCTGGCCAATCCCAACAATCACAGCAATGGCATGGCAGCATGGTACACCAGTCAACTGCCAGGTTTTGCAACTACACTCCCACCTGTCAATATCAACCACCTCAGTTGTGGCGTCACCACAAACCTCATATGTGCTACCGGATGTTAAGATAATTTGAAGTGAATGACTTTTTTGACTTTCCTTTTTAAGCTTCTCCTCCATGGATGGACTCAGCCTAGTCAACCATTCATCAGATACTGACTTTCTCGCAACAATCAACTCCATAATCTTACCTGCAATTGCGTCAACCATCTGTGTTATTGGCAAATCATCTGCAACTGATGCCCAACTGTAGAACAGCTCTCCGAAGTTTGACGTCATGTGATTATACCTAGTACCCTGAAAAAGTGAATTCGCCCAGTTCTGGGGTTCACTTTGTATAATCCAATCATAGGCTTCTACAGAAATCCTTTTAATGCTCTCCAGACTGTTTTGAAAGCCTTCTGGTTTGGATGCATAGGCAGCAGCATATAAATCCTCAATCATAAGTCGCTTTACCTCATGAGAATACAGCTCTTTCAAGTCTCTAAAAAGTTGCTCGGTTAAGTATCGCAGGCAGTATGCATGAAATGAACCTTCAAATATCTCAGCAATTGAAATTTTCAGCCCATTCTCTCTATCTGCTACAAATGTTATGGGACAAGAAGTTGACAGCACTGATTTGAGTTGAAGTAAGAACCAATGCCAACTATCATCAGACTCAACATCAACAATGGCAAAGGCAACAGGGAATACGCCATCATCTGCATCAGCAGCTGTTGCTGCTAACAATGCCCCTTGGTATTTTGACTTCAATGGAATGCTATCAAGAAAAATCAGTGGTCGGCAACCTTGTTCAAAGCCATACAATGAAGCATGAAATGACACAAAGAGACGATCGAAGCTTGAGTCTTCCTTTGTAGTGTATATAGCTAGACTTCCAGGATTAGCCTCCATTAATTTTTCACAGAAGAAAGGTAACTGACCATATGCCTCTTTATAAGAACCCTGAAGCTGCTCCTTAGCAATCTCTTTCCCACGCCATGCCTGAAAGTAGTTAAGTTGAATTCCATATTCCTGCTTGATGTCATTGACAATGTCCTTGGGCTTGTAATTTGGACAATCTTTCAACTTCTCCTTTATAATACTGGCCACCCAACTCCTGGTTGCTTGATGCCCTGTCGTTCCAAAAGCCCCATCACAAGTATGAGTCGAATTCATTTTTTTTATACATATCAACTGAGTAGTTGACAACCTTGATGCATGAATTCTCCAAGGGCAACCTTCTGCTTTGCATTTAACAGTCACACGATGACTGTCATTTTTTTTATATTTAAAGGCAAATTGATGAGCAATGGCATATTTACGCAATGATTCTCGAAATTCATGCACGCTGCTGAACCTTTGACCCACACCAGTTATAGTATTCTGCCATTGCTGCGCACCTTTAGCAAGCTTCTCATCATTTGAGGAAAGGGCTAAAGTGGGAGAAACTTCAAGAGCAATGTCCATATCTGTATCAGTTTGATTGGTATCACGAGCAACATCAAGTGGCGCATCAACAGCAGCAGGATTGTAAACAGCGTTGATTGGTACTGCTGTTTCAGACAAGGTTGTTCTGCTTGACCTAAAAGTTCAAGAAGTCCAAAATTAAACTCTAGAAAGTCCCATAAAATAACAATGAGATATTAGCTTAGAAACAAAGAAAACTACCTACTGGCAGGCATGTTCGAAACCTCAGGGGGAACTACCTCTTCAACAGGGATGTAGATATCAACGGTACTTGAATCCCGATGAAATTTAATCATTCGTTGTAGATCCTTATCGTTGGAAATTGTAATGAGAGTCTTCCTGTTCCCGGGAAGGAAATACTTGATAGACATGCCATCAGCATTAATATTAAACATTTCTGCTATCTCCACCTTGAAGTCATTAAACTTCATTTGATTATCAATGTCAATAGCATGAGCATCACCACCTTTATATAACAAAGTGCCATCTTTCGCAGTGTCAAACTTGCCGCCTGACTGACATATTGCAATTACCTTCATAGCAGCCATGGCCTGCCACAGGACAACAGAATCCTTATCATTGAAATACCAAATGGAAAGAATGTTCCAGGAATAAATAATCACAGAAAAAAAAAAGTAGGTAAAGGACAAAGAACCTTCAGAAATATTCAAAACCCTAAACTTCTTGTTGTTGCTAGAAAGAAAGGATAGCACAATCTGATTCAAATATTTACCATGACCTAATATTGCATTCCTATCCTTCCATTACAGTGATATTATAGGGGTTCGAAAAACAAACCAAGATTGATTCTTTTCAAAAGCAGGGTTTAGTTGGTAAACAAAGGGGAGGAAAAAGTGACAAATTGGGGCAAAAATAAAAAAATAATAATAATAACGTGTCATTACCCCAAAAAGAATGGAAATTTAGGGACCCAATAACCTGAGAGACGGAGAGAAGTTGGTTTTGTTTGCATTAGAATTTGGAAGAGTTATGATCACCAATCACAGTATAAACCCTAAAATAAGAGGAACCGCAATGAAAAAGAAAGAAAAACATACCCGATTGATTATCCGAAAACACGAATTTGGAGTTGCCAATCCCCAAAACAAATTAAATTTTGTCGAGAACGCTTCTCAGGTTCGCAAATGCATCGGCGGAGTGGGAGAGGTCATATTCGCTTTGCTGCTGAAAAGAAACCAAATAAATAAGTAATAACAGAAGACCAGCAAAATCAAATTAATTGTGTATTTATTTTTTGTTTTTGGGTCCAAAGTAATTATGTATTTGTTTGTTGAACCAAAAACTTTTTTTGTCAACGTCATGCTCGCAAATAAACTACCAAGGTGGACCCAAAAAAAAATAAATAAATAAATAAACGGTACCACGAGTTTGGCGCTGGACGACACAACACTGCCACACTGGGCCTTGTATGTGCCGGACAGGACCATGCCTTTTACTTTATTTTCTAGTAATTTCTACTAGTTTCTTTTTGAACCTCCCTAATTAACATTGAAACTAATAAATCGTAATCAACAGGGAGATTTTTGGCATTGGACCATGAAAAGGTTTATATTGTCTTTTAATAATATATTATCTTATTATTTAATGAATATAACACTCCATATAATTAAACTATAATAAAAAATATGACAATGCATTATAAGATATTATAAGAATTTAATATATGTACACTGTCAATGTAAATAAATTTTATACAGACTTCTAATGATGTAATGCCACATCATTTATTGAATTTAATAACACCAGAGGTGTTATATTCATTAAATGATGTGGTGGCATACCATTGACATTATATACTAATTAAATCTTTATTATAAAACTCATTTTATATTGAGAATATATATCTATTAAATTCAAATCATATACATGTACTTATAACATGTAATGCATGTTTGGTTTGATATTGGTTATGTATGTATATGGAGGGCATAGTCAAGGGAGCTGGCGGGGACATGACCCTCCAAAAAAATTTTAATTTTTTTGTTAACTATATATGTTACGTATAATATATCTCATGAACTATTATTTCGGCCCCCTAAAAATTTTGTAGATTCTGTAGTATTAAATACTTCTTTATGACTCTTGCTATTTATCTTTATTTTGTCAAAAAAATAAGTTAACTTTTTATTATTTCCATTTTTATATTGACTTTTTTCTTATTTAGAGATGATAAGATAATATTCAAAATTATAAATAAGATTTTATTAGAAATATTGCTTATAGAAATTATTTGATTAGAAATATTAGCCTGTGAAAAGTAAAAAGATAAAAGGGGAATCATAAGAGTATTACAGAGAATAGGAAAGAAGGGAGAAAATATTATTAGGTAACATAATATATAACATTAAAAAAGATTTTATTTTATTTGAATCTATTTTTTAGAATAACATGATAAGAAAAACTAAAAATTTGATTTACAATTATCTGAATTAAATAGAAGATTTAACGAAAAGACAATTGAACTTCTTATACTCGATTCAACTTTAGAACTCAAATACTCTTTGAAATCATTTGATGATATTGAACAAATTTGTCAACTTATTGAGAAATTTTATGCAGATGGAGGAACAATTAGTTTTATTTAAATAAAATTTACTATTTTTAATTAAAATTAATTTAATATTTTTATGATAATTTTTACTCACTTCAGTCCTTTTTTATAAAGCACACTTAACTGAATTACACATGTCAATAAAAGTAGTTAAAATTAGTTAATTTTATTGAAGTTTTAAAAAATACTTTAACTTTATAGTTTTACCCTTATTGAATATCATTAGCTAACTCCACTATCATCATTTGATAAGTTAGAAAGACATTAAAGTTAATAAGGGTAAATAAGTAAAATGGTAACAAATGATGTTTTGAAATTGTAAAGTGCCTTATAAAAAGGACTGAATGGAATAATATTTTATTCTGGCCGCCTAAACATAAATTTCTTGCTACGCCCCTCCTATATATATATATACCTATATATATATATATATACTAGTAGAATACTCGTGCGTTCACACGGGTCAATATGTTAGTGTCTTTGTTATAATAGGAATTTAAAATATATATATATATACTTCATAAAAATATATAAATAATTGAATAAAATCAACATAGTCATTATTTTCATACATTTATTATGAATTATAAAGGGAATACAACATTAAAAATAAGATTATTTAATAACATTTAAATATGTAACAAAAAGTGCTGTAAAAATATTGACATGCTTTGTATTGAAATTAAAGCACAAAAGTAAACTTGTTCATGTAGCTGAAAAATTTTATTAGTAAGGTTTTTCTTATATTTTTATTTTGTAATTTAAATGATTACCCTTTAATTTTTATTTATTACTATTGCAAATGAAATAACAAAGAGAAACAATTAATTTACATTGAAATTTAAAAATTGTCCATTTAACAAATGTAATTAGTGATAATTATATAATAAAGACTTCTTCTCCAACATTGCTTCTTGACATGAATGTTGCTTTCAAAACATAGATATTCATTTGAGTTATTATAAATTGAGTACCATTACTTTCATCTATAATAATCATCCCTATGTGGTGTTTTTTTACTCTTAAATTACTATGACTTCATATACATTTACTTTTATTATCTAGATAGTAATGTGTTTTCATACAATATTTTAATACCTACATGTAATAAGTATTCACCCCTATGGTTTAAATTTAAGTATTAATAAATTTTGTATAAATTTGTAACCGTTGAGAAAATTATATTTACATGTTACAATCTACGTACTAAAATAACTTTTAGATATTAATAAACGTTATACAAATATTTATTCCCCTTTGAAGCATAAAAAACATTATGGTGCTGTTTGGAAGAGTTTATTTGAGCTTATCTTATGACATAAGCACTTATATAACTGTTTGGGTAAACTTATAAAAAGAGCTTGTGACATGCTCATAAGCTGTTTTCAGCTTATTTCAATAAGCTCTTGAGAATAGCTTATAGAATAACTTATGGAGAATTTAAGTACACTACACCCTCTTCAATTTTCATCAATTTTTTAAAGAGCTTATTCATTAAGTGCTTATTAAATAAGAGTTTATGTTATAAGCACTTAAATAAGTTGTATTTCCAAACGGTGCCTATAAGGAAAATTAAAAAATCTATCAATAAAATAAAATTTAATTTAAAAAAGTGATTCATTTTTATTAATTGTTTTTTCTAATATTGTTACATCTAAAAACACAAAACATAAGTAAAACATGAATATTCAACATAAATTTAATATTCATATTTTAGTTAAATATCATTCATGCAACAATTTAAATATTAATACTTTTTTTATAATTTTTTTTATCACATGTGATTTATTTTTATCCTACGATTATATTATTAATAAATTTTATTGTAATACTTCATTCAATTTTACCCTATAAATTAATTGTTATCAAGACTTTTCCTGTATTTTATGCTTGTAATGAAAATGATTGCCCCATAATTTTATTTACTGCCATGGCAAATAAAATAACAATAGGAAACAAATATAGGGAATAGTTAATTTAATTTAACATTTAAAAGATGTCATTTTATCATATGAAATTAATGATAAACCTTTATTTTTCATCTAGAACGGTCATTTTCATGTGGTGTATTTTTACTGTTAAATTATTAAGTCTTTCATATATTTTTACTTCTACGATCGAAATATGAACGCGTTTTCATGCAAACTTTTTATTCCTGCATGATACAAATATATTCCCCTGTAATTTAAATTTAAATATGAATTTAATGGGTATACACTGTCAGTGTAAAAAAAATTTACACAGACATCCAACAGTGTGTCGTCATATTATTTAATGAATATGACACATCATGTGTTATTAAATCAATAATTGATGTGGCAGCACATCTTTGGATGTTTTCGTAAAACTTCTCTACACTGACAATGTACACATATTAAGCTCTTTAAATATTAATACTAAAAGTGTCTAAAGGAAGAAAAAATAATACAACTATTATCTACTAAATTGAATAACAAACACATATGCTAACAAATTATATTTACCTTTTATAATATATTTACTAAATTAACATTTTTTTGGTATAAACCACAGGTATCCCCTATTACCATGGGCAATCCTGTTCGGGGCTTAGTCACGGTTTCTAAATTAACATTTATATAGTAATAAACTTCAAGTAAAGATGTATTCACCCATGATATGTAAAAAAAAAAAAACATTATAAGAAAATGAAAAATAAAATTTCTATCAATAAAATCATAATTCAATTTCAAAAAATTGAGCCATTTTTAGTAATTAATTTTAAAATTTTACAACTAAAAAAATAAAACATGAGTAGATGAAATAAGTATTTATCTCTATTATTTAAATTTAAATACTAATAAATTTAATGAAAAAAATTTCATTGTTTGGCAAATCATATTTTATGAAAATTATATTCCCCGTTATGTGTAAAAAAATTATAAGAAAATTTTAAATTAAATTTTTTATAAAAAATCATAATTTAATTTTGAAAAGTGACACATTTTTATTAATTATTTTTAAAATTTACAACTTAAAACAACAAAACATAAGTAGATGTAATATGTTTTAACCCAAATACTAAATTTATATACTAATAAATTATATGAAATTTTATAATTTTTGGAAAATTATATTTACCTCTTACAATTTATATAATAAATTAGTGTTTAAATTGTCAAAAAAAATAACATTTAGATATTCATAGACATTTATGTAAATATTTATTCCCTTTGATATATAAAAAAATATTATAAGAAAAATTTAAAAATAATTTTTTATCAATAAAAATTAATTCAATTTATAATGTGATTTATTTTTATTTATTATTTTTTCTAAGGCTTTTACATCTAAAAATGCAAAACATCGGCAAAATATTTATAATCAGCAAAATTTAATATCATTCACGAACAATTTATATATTGATAATATGTATAAGTTTTTAATTATATATGATTTATTTCTACCCTAAGAATCAATTGTTAATAAGATTTATTGTAATACTACATTCAGTTTTACCTCATATTAATTATGATTAAGAATTTTCCTATATTATTAACCTATAATTAAAATAATTTCCCCATATTTTTATTTATTTCCATTGCAAATGAAACAGTAATTGAAAACAACAATAGGAAATAATTAATCTGAATTGAAATTTAAACAATGTCATTTTATCAGATACAATTATTGATATACAATTGTTTTCATCTAGAACGGTCATCTTCGTGTGGTGTATTTTCACTCTTAAATTATTGTGTCTGCATACATGTGATTTGATTTTATCCCATAAATTAATTATTTTTTTACGGAACCCATAAATTAATTATTAATATGACTTTTTTATATTTTAACATATAGTTTTAATAATTGCCCCTTATTTTAATTTATTGTCATTGCAAATGAGAGACCATTTGAAAATAATTAATCTCTATTAAAATTTAAAAGGTCATTGATCTTGATATTAATGTGTTTTCATGCAACATTTTTTCCTACTTATTATAAGCATTTACCCCATATAATTTGAATTTAAATGTTCATACATATTTTATAATTTTTCTATCCTCGGCGAATTATAATTACCTCTTGAAATATATATACTAAATTAATATTCAAATATTTATGAATTCTTACGTAAAGATGTATTTCTCCATGCTGTATAAAAAAATTATTAGATTTTTTTTAAAAAAAAATTATCAATATAATCAGAATTCAATTTAGAAAATTCATCCATTTTTATTAAAAATTTACTATTGTCTAAATAACTTTTGACAATTTAAGTTTGAAACATACATAATATATCTGAATGGTATCCATACTTCATACAGGACTTTCTATGCTTCTTTAAATAAATCAATATATTAAAATTATATAATTAATCTAATATATATAAATAGATATTTATTTTTATATTTTATCATTTAGTTTAATAATTATATCTTACCTTTATGGCAGGAACAACCAAATATTCTTCATATATGTGCGTTTAATTGGTTTCATTAACTGATGAGATAACGAAGGCAAATGAGGAAGATAATTTCTTATATTATCAAGCGGGACCATAAGTCAATCCAATGCTCTGAAGTTTAGCTTTTTTTTGGTCAAGTAGAAGTTTAACTTGACAATACAACAACTTTTGCAAAACGGGTTATATTATTTTGGTTGAACTTTTCTATACATACATGACAGAGGTAAGGTTGAATGAATTTCATTATTCACATAAGTGCTATAAAAGGATGGAATCTATATCTTTGTTTGGACCAGATTTTCGGTCCAACATATGCAAATCTATGATTTATTTCTTTTCTTTTATTAGGGGAGGTCAATTTCAATTAAAATCCAACATTGGGGTTGTCTTTCTACAGCTACTCCCATCCCACCAAAACCATCTGAAGCAGCTGCTAAGTCTCATGGTCTCCTAATTGTTTAATCAAGTTTCCGAAATTGATATGGTCATCTTGTATTATAGAGAAATTGGCAAATATCAAACCTATTATATTCTGGTGAATAACTCTGCAGGTTTTGTGAAGGATTGTGAAATTTCATGAGCTAATAAAAACATAAGAATAAGCCAAAATCCTTTGGGCATCAAGAGTTATCCAGCAGAATTAGCAATTGACTCAGCTAGACTCAATACTTCAAAAGGAGCTTTATCTGTTATAGCTTTGCGTTGAGTGGGCAAGAATCTGTTATCATCCAAAATAAGGCAAATGGCCAAATGCTTTCTCCAAGGCTTCTGCAAGTTATATCAATTATCAACAACGTTTAAATATATGAAAATATAGGAATATAGAAGTATCAAGTAGGTGACATTAGGCAAGGAAACAAACCATCTTTATGAGTGAAATCCCTTCCAAGATTGGTTAGGGAACACGCCATGGGTGACACATGCACTAATCTTTATTGCATTATTGGCTGCTAGGAGAAACTAACAGAAGAAAGAGAGATGTTAAGTTTCATTTGGATGCAGACACATGCTAATAGGTAAAATACATGCATATGGAGACAGATTAAGGGTTGATTTGGAATAGTAAAATGAACAACCCAAGAAAACACGTCATACCTCACTCGTGAGGGAATACTTGGAAGATTACTAGAGAAATTTATCAAAGGCCAAAGATTTGGTAATGCTAGCTAGCTTGCATTCTTGACATCCCACGGCAGCTTATCTATGTTGTTTTTATTGTATAACTCCAGTTCAGCAAGACTCAATTCTGCCCATGTCTTGAATAATTGCCTTAAGTGACATCATTGAAGGCACAATATTTCCATAAGTAATTTACTTATTGGAAGGCTTACCACTTGATATTAATTCAAACAAACAAAGGAGGAAAAAAATCTGAAATGATCAAGGCAGTCAGAAAGGGGGCATATGTTGGAAATCTCTGCACAATCACACACGGGAAGAAAAATAAAATGGAAACTAATAAGACGAATTCTCAAGGCATACTTTGATTACCATAAAAAAGCAAAATATCAAACTTTTACCAAGCAAGACCATATATTTCAAAATAATGTTTCTATGCATATTTTACAGATCTGACATGCATATCTTCTATATTATTACTTCTACTCTACTTCCTATATCACGATATGCTTTGAAGGGTGACGTAATTACTTGATTAGTAGTGGCACTAATAGCTAGTAAAGCACATTTCTTTTAATCCAGCAAATCACACCACCCATAACCAAAAAGGTTAACAAAGAATGTGGATTAAAAGCGAAATGTTTACCCGTTTTGAAGAAGGAAACAGATGAAGAGAAGCATTTTCTACATGATGAAGCAGAACCAAGCCACATTAGACAAAAGACTGAGCGCTGGGCCAAATGATGACAATCTTGCATTATTTCTTCAAAATAAGAAATTAGTTATGTTGCCTAACAATGGTTGGACTAACATCAAAACAATCTAATTCAAACATCGTTATCATATAACCAAGATCATAAGTTATACCAATAGTCAGTAATGTAACGATGAAATATAAAGTTATAAGAAAGAATGTCGCTAAAAATATTATAATAGAAATCAATTACCTCTAAAGAGATGACAAATATAATTTACAAATGGATGATGAATTTCTTTGAGCCTATAGCTTCCAAATAACAAAGAAAAGAAATGCCCAATTTTTTTTTATACGTGTGTGTTTGAGTCACCAACCCACAAATGATACATTTCATTTCGGCTTTTAGTAATTTACACACTTGAGTAATCTGCTCGTCTCCAACAACCAAAACTCTCATACATGTGGAGAGCTAACATAAAGGCTACAATATATAATGACACAATTTTTAGCATAATAAACATGTATATGCTCATAACTTATTAAAAGAAATCACAGTCCCCACTCCACAAACCATTGTTGTCAGGATCGCGATCTAGATCGTAAGATCGTACGATCTTACGATCTTGCTGAGCCTCTCCGAGTCAGATCGCAGGTAAGATCGCAAATAGGTAGGATCGTGTGGGATCGCTGAGTTAGATCGTACGATCGTGGATTGGTTTGATATGCAAATACAAAACATGTCTATTAAGTATTAACCCTTTCACTTCAACCTCGTATATACTTTTCTGACAAAAGAGCATAAGAATTGTGACCTTAAAGCATATACTTAATAAATACAAATATTATTGCCACAAAAAAATCACATTGACATCTTTAATCCAATTTTTCATGTCAAAATAAATTCATAAGTACAAATGTCAAAACTTGACAGAGTTAAACATAATGATGATTGTAAATTATAAACAGTGATCCAAAGGGGTGGCCAAATCATTCACTTAACTCTTATACAAAATTCACATATACTTGGATTCTTGAATTTATTGAGAATGATACAATCATAATTTTATGACTATTAAAACTATTCCACAAAGGCAGAAAGTATAAAAAATAGATATTATCAAACACATGACTAATCATTTGGAATTTCAATATCAAACATTACTAAATTCATTGAAAAAGCATAAGGTGATTGATGCTAGTTAAACCAAAAAATTTGGCAAAAGGTGACCTTAAACCAATCTAATAAATTGTATGATGTTTACATAGAACAAAAGTACATACAGGTGACCTCATTTCAGCAAAAAAAGAGAGAAGTTGAGAAACTAAACTCACCTACAGGAATAAACACTATGGCAACACCAATGTCCCCAATAAGATATTGAGCAATGTAGTAAATAGAAACTACTCAATGCATAACACAGAGCCAAAACTTATCACTTATCCCTCCAAAATGCTTGCTCAAAAATTTCACATGTTAAAAAAGAGGACTTGCAAAGGTGACAATTCACCAATATTTTCTAAAGTTCTACCATTAGAAGCCCCATTCACTATTATTATCAACAAAAGTCACCTAATCAAAAAAATCAATCACAACAAAAAGAAAATCAGAAAGGAGATGTGGTCTAAAAATAAGAAATAAAATATATAATCAATTTTAATATTTTTAATAATTAGAAGTGGAATACAATATTTCTCTCTACATCAATTGATTTTAAAAAAAATCAATTTGGAAATAAAAATCCTTCTTAGACATCATACACTAAATCAGTTAGGACAACTCATCCACTTGTCTATTGTGCTCAAGAGAAAACAAACAAAACAATGAAATAAGAAAACAATCTGAACTCATCATTGACAACTTAAATAAAACTCACCTATTAGATTGCAAAATTAGAATTCCGCTTCACGGTTGGGCCAGTGCTACCCCACACTACGTTATGCAATCTATACTATACAAAACACTGAACATAAATGAGAATATAGTATTGCAAAACACACACAATTAATTTAAAAAAATAAAACCACATATTAAAAGGTTGACAACTTGCTACAACAAATAATATGAAACGTATATATTTGATTGATTTGTTATTTTTAACAAAAATTAGTTTAATAGAATTTTAACATTAAAACATAAATATATTTACAAAACTTTAATGCTTATAGGTAACAACGGGCACAAATCATAAACAAACAAATTGTTATAGATTAAAATGAAATCCATATGCGCACAAATTAAATGCAAACCTATATATATTCAAACCAAATAATTGACTTTACTAATTTATTATAATAGAAATTTAGAATAAAATCGGATTTAGAATCAAATTTTGAACACCTAATTATATTCAAATCAAATCAAATTTAGAAAACCAACTATCTATATTCAAATTAGAACCAAAACTATCTACTTTCAAATCCAATTACTGATTTTAATTTATTATAATATAAATTTAGAATCAAATCAGATTTATAATACCAATCAATATTCAAATCAAAACAAATTTAGAAAACATATGTATTTATATTCAAATAAAATCAGATTAAGAATCAGAACAGGTCTATACGCATAAATTAAAAGCAAACCTACTATATTCAAATCAAGTAATTGATTTTAATTTATTTATTATAATACAAATTTAGAATCAAATTTAGAACACCCACCTATACTCAAATCAAATCAGCTTTACAATCAAATCAGATTTTTAAAACCTATCTATCTATATTCAAATAAAATCAAATTTAGAATCAGACCAGGTTTATACTCATAAATTAAAAGCAAATCTATCTATATTCAAATCAAATCATTGATTTTAATTTACTATAATACAAATTTAGAATCAAATCAGATTTAAAATCAAATTTAGAACACCTATCTATATTCAAATCAAATCAACTCTAAAAACCCATCTATCTATCTATATTCAAATAAAATCAAATCAGAACATGTTTATACATATAAATTAAAAGTAAATCTGTCTATATTCAAATCAAATCATTGATTTTAATTTTTTATAATACAAATTTAGAAGTAAATCGGATTTAGAACATCTATCTATATTAAAATCAAATCAACTTTAGAATCCCCTCAGATTTAGAAAATTTACCCATCTATATTCAAATCAAATCAGATTTAGAATAAGAATTAACATGTTTAGAGTTTCCAAAATTAAAAGGTTTATAATACAATCAATTCACATCAAGTTGCTGGATTCATGACAGAAACCATTTTCTCACAAACAGCGACATGAATTAGAGTCTCTTACTTGTATTTGCTTCGAATCAACTAATGAAGCCTCTTTTCCCCGTTGAAAGCTATTTCTCTCTAACGACTGATTGAATCCCCTATAAAAAGAAGAAGAAATTAATTCCACCTGATCAAATTTTGATATGATTTTCCCAAATTAGCCAAGGAGAAGTTCTTTCTACCAGTACCGAATCAACCTAATTCTTTAGGTTTTGAAGTAAATTAGAACTGTAAATATACTAAAATCACACAAATAAAACACAAAATAAGAATCATATAATTTGAGAAGAAGAAACATGCAAATTAAAAAACGTAGCAATTTGAAGATTAGAAAATAGTTCCAGAATTAGAAAACATATAAACCCAGGAAAAAAAAACAGATTGCATAGGATCCACAAAATATAAGAAAAAAAATGCACATTCAGATACAAATATTCACAAATCAGAATCATAGAACCATGCGAAAAAACACAGAATTAAAATTTGAAAATATGGCGAAATAATCAGAATTATTCTCTTAAATTTCATGATATCTACCAATTTTCTTTCCCAAAATGATGGTGAACAAATAAAGACATTCAATAATTATAACCACAAAAGTGAACCTCCCACATAAACAGTAAAAAGCAATTGTAAAATCATTATTCAACCGGCAATAATCCCACACTAAACAAAGAACTATATGTCATGTACGTAAAAAGTAAAAAATCTCACCCAAATACGATGCTCAACGGTTGGCAGAAGCCTTGACTCCCAAATACCAAATGTCGCACACACCGATTGAATAATCTATGACGGGAAGAATAACAAACAGTAAGCATAAGAGTATATAACAATTATCAAATGCAGAAACAAAGAACAAAAATTTCGAAGAAGGGGGAAGAAAAGATTTGAAATCCCTAACCATTGCCATACTCAATAGAAGCAGAAACCTATTTCGTACAAAATAACCTTTAATTAGTACAATCTCTTGCCCAAATTTGATGCTAATCGCCGAGTGAAGAACAAATTTCTGGTCTAATAACTTCACGGTCACAGGCCAAGCGAAACAAATACCTTGGTAATGTCCGGTTGAAGCTTCTGTGAGAAGAAGAAAAAAAAGCGAAAAGCAGAAAAAAGAAAACGATGGTCAGATGTGGAAATGAAGAAGAAAAATTATAAAATACAAAAGGGAGAGAAGAAAGAAAAGGCCTACCCATTACCACCTTCAACAGACGAAACAATTGCATAGAAGAGAAGGGGGAGAAGAGTGCCATAGCCACGGTGAAGAGAAGGGGGATAACAACTTTGAAGAAGAAAAGGTGGAGAAGATCATCGAAGAAGAAAAAAACCAAAAAAAGTATCAGTGAAGGAGAAATAGAAGTGTTGGGATTCAAATGTGAAAAAAAAAGGAGAAATAGAAGTGCTCTTATTCAAATGGACAGATGAAGGGTTTTTTTTGTTTACAAAATTGTGGGAAAGAGTATCAGTAATTACTCTCAATTTAATTTTCTAATCTATTCACATTTTTCAAATCCATTACCTACTAATTTAAAATTTAAAAATTGATTTTTTAATTTAAAAATAAATTAAATATGTAATTACAGTTTTAGTGTCAGATTTTACGCTTTCCAATCCCACTATTTCATTATTCCTTAATGAAAACTTGATTTTTAAAATTTTTAATTTAAAATTAAAAATGTAATTACTTAATTAGCTTCAATTCAGGATGTGAATTCCGAGAATTTTTAAAGCATGAATTGATGCTGATTATTTAGTGGATATCTAAGTGGGTGAAAATGTGAAAGGTCTCAGCTTTCCAGTATTAATTTTCTACTATCCATGTGTTTCCACTACTAAGTAAATAATTAATCAATGTGATTTTCGAAATTAAAATGTCCCACTATCTCTCCATATTTTGAGACTCATTAATGGTAAATGGTTGATTACTTTTTTAACCCCATTTAGGCGGGAAAGTTGAATTTACACATCTAACCCTTGTTCATTACTTTATATATATATATATATATATAGATTAGTAAAATTCACTTTAAAGAGAACATTAATGATAATAATAATATAAAACTTTTTTTGTGTAAGATTATGGATGTATAAGTTATAAAAGGAGTACAAGTCATATGTGTCATGTTGAAGAAAAGAGTTTACGACCCTTTAAAGGTATATATACTTCATCGTCAACAAAATAAACAATTTTTTAATTTGTAAATGTTTTTCCTTTCTACATTCATTTAGTTTTTTATCTCCTTATTTTTTATAATTCTTAAAAAAATAATTACAATGTTGACATAATTGAAAATGTAGCGTATCCTTTGAAATTTTTTAATACTTTATATTTTATTTCATTTTTAAATCATTGTTTGCAACTCAGATAAGAAATATCAACCATGCATTTTACTTAAACTTTAGCTTTATAGTAGGAATATGCAATAAAATAAAATTCCATATTATGCACGAAAGAATTAATAATAGAAATAAAAAAAAAAGTTCTGTAAGCAAATGTTAGAGCAAAACTATTTATTCCATAATAGTGTCAATAGTAAATAACTCCGAATAACCTTTATTTTGATGAGAAGAGAATGATTCCCAATAAAGATAAACTATGCAATAATAATAGAAAAATTAAGAGTAATAATAGATTCGTGTGAAATATTTGTTAATACTTAAATTTTATTGGCGAGAATTACATATTATATGATCAAGAGTGGCCATCATGATGATTGATTATTCTTATTATTAAGTAGGTAGACCACCACCAAACAAAACCCAGAGGCAAAAACTGTGTATGATTTTTTGCAGTCATATTTATACTTTATTTTTCCTTTTATCTTTCTCTTTATTTTTTAGAGAAATGTTGTTTCTTGTACAACAAAGAGAGATATAGAGATAAAGGAGAGAAAAGAGAGAGAAATGTGAGATGTAATGGGTGATGTGATAAAGAGATATAAAGAGAAAAAATGTGTTATATAAGTTGTATGTTTTTTTATTGTATAAATAAGTTATCTCTATTTTTTATTACATCAAATTATCATATCTTTTTACTTCTCACTTTAATTATATTTTCCTTTTCACTCCTATATAATCTCAAAAAAGTATACTCCGTTTGTTCCAAGCGAATGCATCAACCCCACCCATAACACCCGTCACCTGCAACCTTTTGCACATCTGTTTTGGAGTAAAATCATACTCTAAGTCGACATGACTTGACGACGAATAAGTGCCGTCGTAAACTACCGTTACACGATGACATGCTCCGTACGCGATAATAATATTAAATATGGCACACTTGACACTGTTATCGAGATGCTTTTATATACATTCTGAGAATTATGTCGAGAATCGACATCTCGAGATAATAAGTCGAGTTGGTTTCCCGAGATTAACGATAGAGGTTATCTCGTCTCCGAGGTTTACCCTTGGCGCGTGAACTTATTCAATCTGTGGCGCGTGAACCCGCAATTTACGGAAGCAGTTACAAGCTTAACTAACTTTCCCGCCTAAAATGTCCTATAAATACATGTTTTCAGAGTAAAAAAAAATACGCATTCTGTTCATTTCAGAACCCTTATTCACTCGCTTAAACTGATACTTACGTTAAGCATCGGAGTCCCTTGCAGGTACCCCTGCACCATCGTCTTCAACCTTTGGATCCGGAGATCAACATCTGGTGAAGGAGATTCACTCTTTTGGACTTTGAAAAGTTCAACATCCAAATCGATGGGGTCAAGATAAAGTCAGACACGACGAGATTAAGTACTCAAAATTAAGTTTTTTCATATAGATAAGAGTTATAAACATGTTGACAAGAGATCCTGCTTATTTTGTCAGAACTTGGTCAATAAGCTTAACTTCAATTGGCAAAATGAAAGTTGTAACTAGAAAGCATGCAACCGTTAGAGAATCAAAATCATACTTGGTATTTACAAGGATATCCCCTTGGATCTCAACATCCAAGTCAATTCCGATAGGAAATCAACTTTGCCAAGTCAAAACGAGTTATTGATGCAGTTTCTCTACAAAAACAGAGTCCATGGTACCGAAACCATCATAACTAGTGAAGCTTGCAGGTAACTTGACACGCTTCAACTGCAGATAAACAAGGCTAAAACAAAGTAAGTCAAATAGTCACAAATTTGTTGTTGTTAAATCAGAAAATATGAAAACGCCATTTAAACTGTTCTAAAGAACTAGTTTCTAACTAATGCATGCCTTGCTTGTAACATTAAATGTTTTCTATACAATTTTTTTTATCTTCTGTACATCAAATTTGTATGTAGAAATTCAAATCGCAAGTAAGTATCACTGAAACTACTTGTATGAACTTGATTGTAAGGATCCAAAGAAACCCCTAACTTAAGAGAGAGATGTCTCAATCATTAAACACAAAATATATCACCAAGATAAAGTCCAGATCAATAAAACAATAACAATAAAGGAATGCAATGAATACATTAATTAGTTTCATAGTTTGCCTCCTTTCCTTTGCGAGGGAGGGCTAATCACTTAATCTACTATTCAAGGGACTGGATGAAAAATTAGGTCGAAATAGGGTAAATGGTGAAAATATTAAAGACTATACTAGCAAATTAGTCTCTTAGATATTCCTAATGGTGCAATTTAGTTCCTGAAAGAGTTAAAATTCCAAAATAGACCATAAAAAATTGACCCGTCATGCAAAATTGTCAAAAGGTCCCTTTTCAAGGACTAATTTACACGATTTTTTAATATCTCAGGGACTAATTTGCTTGTTTTTTAGGGACCATTTTGCACGACAATGAACATTTTGCATGACGGACGGGGCCTATCTCCCGAGAACTATTTTGGAATTTTGACTCTCTTAGGGATTAAATTACACAATGAGGAATCTGTCAAGAACTAATTTGCTAGTATAATCAAGATTAAAAGAGTCAAAACAAGGAATTCAAAATAGAAAATTGATGCATTTAAGTTTAGAGGAGTTAATGAAGAGTAAAGAGCATAAGCATATAGTACCAACCAATATTTGGAGTTCAGGTGGAAAGAAGAGCACAAGTAAAGCCATCACGCACGAGTTGGTTAACTGCATCCCTGAACTTGTAATAGTCATCCACTTTATTATAAACCTGATGAGAAATTCGGGCATATCCAGTTACCGGTTCAACTTCTCCATCTCTTGGCGCTCGAAAATATAACGGAACTTCAACACCAAATTCATCCCTCAAATGCGTCCTCAATTTGAGAGCATCCGAATCATTCTTAATCCCCAAGCAAGCAGGCAAACCAACCATAACCATGCTAGCACTGATATGAGGAGGACTCCCAAGATGAGTCCCCCAAGCCGCCACAAGCATCTCACCCATCTTAACAACCTCATCATGATTCCTCTTCTTGATCCCTTCAATTCCACCTTCAAACCTATTAACAAATTCCATAACCGCAGGAACTACCAACTGAGCACTGTAATCCCTATTCCCAACCCAAGAACTTTCCACAGCTAACCCATTCCCGTACTCATGAGACACCACAGGGTGGTGCAAATCACGAGAATTAGGGGATCTTCGACGCGCGTAGAGAAAAGCAACGGAAGGTGGGCAAAAGAACCACTTATGCATATTGCTTGTGTAAAAATCAGCCCCAATCTCCTGCATATCAACGTGAGTGCATCCAATAGCATGAGCCGCGTCCACGAAAACCTGGTCAACGCCTTCCTCTCTGCAAATCTTGACCAACTCCTTCACCGGAATCACCACGCTCGGCATCGAAGTCACGTGATCGATAACCGCAAACCTCACTCTGTTATTGCTGTTTTTTCCTCTCTCAAGCGCGCTACGGAATTCGCTGACAACGTCGTTTTCGGAAGTTACAGGAAAGGGAAGGGGAACCTCGATGACTCTGCCACCGGCGCGTGCCACGTAAGCTTCGATGGCTTTCTTGACGGCTCCGTAGGCGTAGTGGAGCATGACGACGGCGTCGCCTTTACGGAACCTTCCTTCGTGGAAGGCCCAGGCGGCTTGTTGGAGGACGATGGCGGTGGCGGTGGAGGCGTTATCGACGATGGAGATCTCGTCGACGTGTTGAGCGTTGACGAGTTCCTTGATGATGGTTCTGGAGCGGAGGATCCCTTTCTTGAGGTCGTTGAAGTAGAAGTGATCTGGTTGGCGGAAGAACTTGAGCTGCCATTGGTGCTGCGCGGTGATGACGGAGGCAGGGCAGCAACCGAAGGCGCCGTTGTTGAGGCGAGCGACGTTGGGGTCGTGGTGCGAGAATTCCGATTGAATCTCGGAGTCGGTGATGGTGGAAGAGCACAACCTTGGCTTCTTGGAAACGTCGCCGTTTGGGTGGTTGTGATTGGGATGGTGGTCGTAGGAAGCCATTGGAGAAGCAGTGTTATGAGAATGAAGAGCAAGTGGGGTGATGGTGATTATCTTTCTTTCATCTCACTCCCACTACGCTACACTCAACTCAACATCATAGTTAGGAGGAATATTATAAAATTAAAATGGGAAATACAAAGTGGCCATTTTAAGTATGCTTTCTTATTCGTCTATGCACCTTCACAGCTAATGCAGGCATCGTGCTAACCATTTGCTATTTGATTTGGTATCCAACACATCACAACCCACTAATTATTAACTCTTACTGGCATGGCATGGCATGGCATCCTTTATTTACTGCTTAAACAAGTGTTTTTTGAACGGTAAATATTCATAGGAACTAATTTGCAATTTTAAATACACTGAATCGATGTGCTAATGCGATCTCTCAACTTAGGGGGATTCCTGGTTTGACATTAAACAAATTGTGCCCGCGCAGTTGATTATAAATAAGCATATTATTATTTTGAATATATATTCATATGATATAGTAACATTTAATTTAGAGAAATGATGTGTCAATGTGTGTGGTTGACTTAGTTTGTATAATTTAACACGTATGTCCGAACTAATTATTAATCAATTTATGATTAAGTTTCAAAAGTTAGTTTGATTAAAATATCGGGTTGAAGTTGTATTAAATTAAGCCTTCCAATTGATGGGCTAATCCTATGCTTGGTGTCAAAGTTATACTATGTCATATATAAATTAATGAACATTACTAAAATCCATGAAACCATTGTTTGCATGGGATTCACTACAAAAGAAATTGATTTTAGGGAGAATTTTTTCTGGCGTTTATTGAAAACCGCCAGTAAAATGATGTATCATTTAACGTTTGTAGAGGTGCCATAACATATTTATATTTCTGGCAGTTTGAAGTAATTTTTACGGCCTTAAGACCGCCACAAACATTTTTTAATATTTTATTAATTTTCTATAGTACCGGAACGCGCTAACATACTAAAAGTTTTTAGAATATTTTTATTAAGCAATAACTTTTCTCCACTCTCTTTCAGCAGATACTTCTCTCAAATCTCGTTGAACCCTAACTCACTCATTTTCTCCCCAAACCTTTCCTACTCTGTTCCAGATCTTCTTCTGTCTCACCGGATTTTGCTCCCATTGATGGTGATGGAGATAAGGGCCATGAGGGCGGTGAAGTTCATGTTACGGTCAATGGCGAGGACCTCTGTGTCACCGCCAACATCTTTTATGGTGGCCAAAGGCGTTTCGGGGGAGACGGTGGCGGTGGCGAGACATCAATGATTCCCTGCTTTGTTTCTCAATCAAGTATCATCTCGTCTTGTTATTTCCCTTTGATGAACAAATTTCTGACTGTCTCATATTTGAGTTCTTCTACATGAATCATGTGTGCGATTTTTCAGTGAAGAGCAAAGGTTCTGTTTCGTGTTTTGATTTTCAGTGCGCCAAAGGCCTTTGAGTCTAGATCATCTTGATCAACAATGTGCATCGCTTCTCCGATCAAATAAGTCTAGTTGCTTTTTTCCCTCATTTCTTCCTCCCAAATTTTTCTCGTTAGGGTTTGATTTGCCTTTATTGTTTGACTGTTGATATTTAAATTGTTCTGTTTCCATCTTATGCTTCTCCCTCTCTCTTGTTTTCTTCATCTCCCTCAAGCAAAGTATTGTTCAACATTCACCAATGGAACCATGTACAAATTCAAGCTCAACGGTGAAATAACGCCTATCTTCTCAACATTCTGGTACTAAGTTATTTGTCTTGTTTTACATATTTAGTTCATGATTAGGATTTGAAAAATTTTGGTTTGATGGCTACTAATTGTAGCCGTCTATTTTTAATAAGAATTGCTAGGAAATAATATATGCTAAAAATAACGATTCTATAGGACAAGCTGATTAGTTCAGGGTGAAGTTTTCAAGTTTGTGGACAATGTGATTAGTTCAAGGACACCAGATGACCACTGTATGTTGACAAGGTGAATAATAAGAGAAGTGAGAGAAGGAAGAAGATGGCAGATGCAAAGGCTGCAATATCAGCGGGGATAGACAAGGCCAAAGCAGCTGCAATTGTGGGTGTTGAAGAAGCTAAGGCAGTTGCTCTGGTAGGTGCCCTGAAGGTGAAGAGTGGCACCTCTGCTGGGATAAAATGGGTCAATAATCAATACTAGAAAAGGACCTCATCCAAGTGAAACTCACTCACCATCTCATTAATGGTTTTGGTAAATACACATTGCTCCGGTAGAGTGTTTTGTCTGTGTCATAGTGATTCTTATGCTTTGTTTTGTCCAGTTTCGAGTAGAACAATTCAGAATAGTGTATCCTTTGCTTTTATTTCTATTTTTCATTTGTTTATAGAAAAATGTGGAGTGTTATAACTTTTCATATCTTTCAGGGATTGTATAGTTTTGGCCTTGAATGACATTTTGCTTCGAGTTTTTATAGTTTTGGTCTTGTCTGGGATTTCAACTTCAAATGACCCACCAACAAATTTTGTCTTTGGAGATTCTCTTGTCGATGTGGGGAACAACAATTACAATGCTTCCCTCTCAAGGGCTAATTTTTTCCCCTTTGGTATTGATTTTGGAAGACCAATAGGGAAGTTCACCAATGGAATAACCATTGTAGACACTATTGGCAAGATTAACTACTTTTCTTTTCCATTTTTATTTCTTCCTTAGTTCACTTTATCCACTGTTTGGATTTTATTTGTCTAATGAGTTTTATCATGCTCCATTTCAGGTCAGGAACTGGGTATTGGTTTGACCCCACTTTACTTGGCACCTACTACAGACAGTTGGACCAGTGATTCTAAAGGGTGTCAATTATGCCTCAGGTAGAGGTGGAATCCTTAGTCTCACTGGAAAAATCTTTGTAAGTTTGCTTCAATAGCTGTTATTTAAGTTCCAACCTTGGTGAATGAAATAGTAACAATGTGCATGTGCTTTTATACTATAGGGTGCTCGAATCAAATTAATTAAATTTGTCTCATCCTATTAATTTTCTCCATGTTGTACATTTTCTTCAAGATAAAGAATATCCTTGTTCCTAGGTGTCTAGAAACAGGGAGATGAAATAGCTTGGGTGCAGAGCAACAACAACAAAGGCCAAGGTTGTCACTATGGTTAAACTAGCAGGGGAGCAATCCTCCTTCTCCATAAATTAGCAATATATGTTTAAACTGGCAACTTAAACACTGAGTTGACAGTTTTTCCTTTGACTAGGAGAAACCATGAAGATTTGAATCTTTTTATTATAATTCTAAATCAAGAAATCAGAGTTATCAAGACAGGTATGTTCATTCTAGCTAAGCCGAAGATACATAGAAGACTTGTTGATTTTATGATTTAAATAGAAATGTATTTTTTGTGATTATTTTAAATAAGTAATAGAGGATAAGGTGAGGGTTGATATTTGCAAGTGGTTGGATGGTTGCAGTTCCCACTTCCCAAGTTTATCTTGCTGTTGCAGGTTAAATGGTGCACTTCACGTATAAAATTATAGTCGACATAAGAGAATATATTGAACTGTATGTCTAAATTAGAGCACACAAGGATATATACTAGTGAGTATTAATTACAACAGTTATTACAAGTTATTATCTCCTAAATTACTCTTTAATTAGACCACTAATATACTTCACACGTATACATAACAATCATTTTAAAAGATTTTGGAAGATTTAAATCCTGAACCATTTAGACATATGTGAATTTAGGAGTGAGTAATACAGACATACAGTTGAAGTGAAGCTGCATATCTGTTTGATCATAGTTGTTAGTAAACTAAATTCTAATTGCCACTGATATGTGAGAGTTGGCAAAACTAAATTCCAATGATTGTAAAATGTTCACTGGCCATATTGAGCTACGTATACTTATTTTCACTGAAGATGAGAGTTTTGCTTGTATGTTTCTGCTGATGCTTAATCAGTAATATCGAGTTTTAAAACTTTTAATAGTAATTGTCATCCATAATTTGGTTTTGGCTTTTTTCCAATTTAAAATTGTTAAGTTAATGTTCTTCAGATTGAACTTTCAATGGATAACTGATATCTAGCTAACATATATTTAAAAAAATCTTGCAGTGAAGCATGTTGGTCCTGGAGTTTTGAGCATGTCAAATGCTGGTCCAAATACCAATGGTAGTCAATTTTTTATTTGCACTTCATTGACAATTTGCTTTTAAATGCAAAAGGACCTCAAACTCATCTACAGGTGTAGAAGTTTTTATTGATAAATTAATATTTTTATTACATATTAAGGTTGAATTCTAGAATAGAAGTGAGACATATTTCTATGTAAGCAAAATGAACTTATTTGGCTTTTTGCCTATCATTTGTCCCTTTATTTTAATTATTTACCATGCTTAGATTTGCAACGTTCATTTGCAAAATTATGATTGCTTTAATTTTTGTTTTCAGCTCATTTGAAATGCACAAGCTGCATTTGTTTCAATGAAAAGCTATTGGAATCACTTTACAAGGTAATTTGATAAATGCATTGCTTGATGTTTTGTTTCATCATTACCAAAAAAAAAAAAGAAGATTTTACTAGCAATTTATTTCACTTTGTATATATAGATTGATATATTGTTTTTAATTTATTGTACGTCATATATATATATATATATATACATAGATCACTGCATAATCATGGTCTTAACTTCTGAGCAAGTAGGACACTTTCCATCTTCCAATCTAGCAATATCTAAATTTTGATTTGCTAGTGATAAAATTATGATATTTAAACAATAATATGTAATTGTTTCACATATTTAGAAAGAAGATTTAGACACTGATTACAGCAAATTTAGAAAAAAAATTAAAGCCAATTTGTAGCGGTTTCAGACTATCAGTAGAGTAATGCAATTCAAAAAATGTTCAATTTTTGTGGGGTTTCTCGACCGCCAATAATTCATGAAGTAATTTCTGGCAGTCCTGCCAGCGTTCCCAGAAAAACCGCCACAAAGCAGGTTGTGGCACACGTAATGTCGGCGCCTCGTATGACTGCTAGAATTGTACTTTGTGGCAGTCCTAGACCGCCAGAAATTAAAATTTTAACCTGCACTAAATCACTCTTTTTTGTAGTGATTAGAGTGTATCATATCATATTTTTATATGATATTATTATGTAAAAATTATTTATTTGTCTTTTATTGATATTAAATATGTGAGATTATGTTAAAATTTATAAAAAAAATATAGCTTTATATAATAAGATCATGTAGAAAACTCACATAAAAAATATATCCTTTGTAAAATCATATATATTTTTTATTCACCACATTCCTCGGACAACTTCAAAATTTGTTAAGTGATCATCATCACCATTTGCACATATATAAATATATATATATATATATATATATCCAAAAATCCTCTGCTTGTTGATGATAACTATATGGTCAAGGACTTTGCAAATAACATCGAAAATAAGAAATCATAATCACATAGTTATTAACGACTCTTTTCTTAGCAATGCAAATTGTAATTCACATTAGGAGGATTTTTTTATAACAGAGGAATTTCAAATGATAAATGTTAATAGAGAATTTTAACAATTTTTTTTTATGTTTAACTTTTTAAATTATCATTTATAATTCTCTCATTTACACTTCTTTCAATATTCCCTATCACAATTTTAAAAATTCTATTTTTTATCCAACCTCACACTTAATTAGTTTTATGAAAATAAGTGCTTTACACTTTGAGATGTGTGGATTTCTCTAATTTCCTTTACATACTTCATTTAGGGGTGTTCGCGGTTCGTTTTGGATCGATTTTGAGGTAAAAAACATCCGATTCGATCATTACGGTTTTATTATTTCATCATCTGATCGGTTTTGATATTTTTTTTTAAATCCGATCCAAATTTAAATTTGATTGGATCGGTTTTTCGATTTTTTAAAAGCAACAATAAATATTTGATAAAATTGATAAATTAATGAAATAATAGTAAGCATTTTCTTATTAGAACTTACATTTATTAAAATTAATATAAAATTATATAAAAAATGACATGAGACATGAAAACTAAATAAAAACTAATTTTATTTTGATATATTTAAAGAAATATTGACATAATATTAGGTAATAAAATTATAAAAATATATTAGTATAAGTATTTTTATAAATATCTATGTATATAAGTATAAATATATAATTATTTTAGAAGTAATAATATATGTATATATAAGTTCGGTTTGGATTGGGTTTTTAGTCCAATCCAATAAAAAAATTCGATTTTTACGGTTTGCGATTTTTTAAATTTCAGTTTGATTCGGTTTTCATTTTTTCAGTTCGATCTTTACAGTTTGCATTGGATTAGAATGGATATGAACACCCTAACTTCATTCTTATATATAAACTACAACTGAAATACAAATGCATTAGAAGGTATTGTTATCTTTGGAACCACCACATTTTGCCACTCGATTGGAATATCATCACCAATTCACCATCACCAGCATGAAGGGAAGCAAATCCTCTGTCTTAATGGATAAGATAATACATTTAGTATTTCTTTGTTTTTTATTATTCTTAATTTGAGCACTAACATGTACTTGTTTCGATTAATTTATCAAAGAAATAAAGGTGATGGGACTCACAAAATTTATTTTAAAGCTCTCTTGTGAAGAAAAGGGAGAGCAGTTGCTCACTATGCAAAATGACTTTCTCTACCCCCTTATTTTTTCTATTTTTTTTTCATTTATACTAACTATAACACTTGTTATATTCAAAAGGTATATAATTATAGGTATAATTTTTAAATTTAAATAAAGATGTATATGAAAAATAGTGTATGACAATATCGTCAATAAAATAATTTTTTATCAATGAAATGAATTTTTAGAATTTTATAAATAAAAATATTAAGTATTTACATCTTTTATATTGTAATTCCTTCGTAGTGCCCTTAAAATATTTTTCATAAAATAAATTATTTTTTATATAGTATTAGTTATTTTTCATATTTCATAAATATTTTTTATTTTCATGTTATAACTAATTCATGCTTTTTATTTTTTTAATCTATTCTAATTTAAAAAATGCTTTAAAAGAATAAGAGTCAAATTTGATTTGGCCACATATTAAAATAAAATAAATTTTTTGACTAACCATATAAATATATTATCAAATAATAAATACATAATCTTTAATGAAAAATTAAAAATAAATTATTTATTACTCAAATAATTCCTATTATTAAAAAATTAGAACTTTACAAGAACTTATTTTACATAAATATTTCTACTTTTATTAACATTCTTCATATTAGCTCTTGTTTTATTAAGTATATTGATAGATTTAGATCAGTACGTGTTAACCATGATTATAATAAATAATAATAATTCATGCAAGTAAAATTACTTTAATAATCATTATTATTTTTGAAAAAATGTAAATAAATTAAATTGATTTCATATATTAATTAATATATGTTTTGTATAAAAAAATAGTATACTTAATTTCGTAAAAAAGCTAAATAAAAAAATAATCTTTAAAATAAAGTAAGTTACCATAACATAAATTGTAATAATATGTAAGTTCATGTTATTATAATATAAGTTAATATGATGAACCAAAACTTCTAGCTCTACAAATATAAATTGGCCCACTAATAAAATAAAAAACAAAGAGAGAGTGCAGCAATAAAAAGTTTAAAAAAGTAAAAGTGCATCTTTTTAATTGTAAAAGTATAAATAGATAAATTAAATTAATTTTAAAGATATGTTTTAATTTGTTTTTTATATTTAATAAAAATAATTTAATTTTAAAATTCAAAGAGAAAATATAAATGAATGTTAAACAAATACACAATGATAATTTATTGCTAAAATAACTTTTTATTATGTAAACCAATTTATCAATATTTCAAAATATACGATGTTGACATTATTTTATTTTTTGCATTTTAATTTTAGTTTTTAATTTTGCAAATATTTATTTAATATATAAGATATTTGCTTCTAAAACATATAGGATCATTTCACACCTCAGTTTTTTTCTTTGTCTCTCTTTTTTCCCATCATATCAATTATCATATATTTCATATTCTCTTCTTTTATCTCTCTCATCCCCACACTTTACAGTTTACACGCCCCAGAAAAGGATTGTCAATGTTTTAAATAATACTCTTAAAAATGACTTTTTTCATACACCTTTATTTTATACTTCCTTTCACACCTTAGGTTTTTTCCATCTCTCTTTTTCTTATCACATCAAAATACTATTTTAAATAAAGCCAAAACATTAAAATATTTTTTTCAAATGAATAGTAAAATATAATCACATCAAAGTACTATTTTAAATCAACCAACATATTAAAATATTATTTTATCTAATAAATAGTAGAAAGTAAACTAACTCTCCGCTAATGTTAAAAAAATGAAATTTCACTTGTAAATAGTAAAAGGGTAAACTATGGATAGATTAAATTTATTTTTAAGATATGTTTTAATTTAATTATTTACATTTAATATAAATAATTTAATTTTAAATTTTGAAGAGAAAAAAAGAAAGGAATGTTAGACAAATACATGGGGATAATTTATTGCTAAAATAACTTTTTATTAGGTAAACCAATTTATTAAATATTTTAAAATATAAAATTTGAAATTATTTTATTTTGTTGTATTTTTAAATTTATGTTTTCATCACTAAAAATATTTATTTAATATATAAAATATTTGGTAGTTTAATTTTAAAATATATAAAATCCTTTCTATTTTTTTCTGTGTCTCAATTTTTTTATCACATCAATTATCATATCTTTCATATCTTACATGCACGTGTTTTACAAATCGAGGTTCTCCTACTGCCAACCTAATGATGGACATCCAACGCAACAGGGAAGTGACAATCCTATCATACGCATCCACCATTTCTATTTGATGCTTCCGGATCCTCTCCAATTTTTAAAAAAAATGGAGGAGATTTCGGCCATCCAAAATTTTCAAGACACAGATTAAATAAAAAAAAATCAGCACAAAAAATTATAATCATCGGATTGTAACTAAACTCTCTCGAGTACGGGAGAGAATCCCGGCCTAATATAAAAATAGTGGTATCAGATTATAGAAACCCACTCTACAATAAAAGATATAAGCTATAACACTAACAAAATAATTCATATTGTTCATAAAGAACAACCCTCTATCTCCAAACATTGATATAACAAAAGTGCAATAACATAAATTAATGACCCCACAAAAACCTCTTGACCGAAAAAAAAAACCCAATAATCAATAAAAAAACCTCATGTAATAATAGAGAGATATATTTATTTATTTTCAATTTTTTTCCATTCATCCAAATGAGAGAAAACAGAACTCCATATTTCTTTTTCAGCATTTTTTTCCTCTTTTTTCTTAATTCACATAATTCACAAACACTTATTTTTCCTTAGTTCAAATAATTCACTTACACAAGGTGTACGTGTGTGTATTATATGAGATGCCAAACACAGTACTCTCCTTGGTTATAGACATTGCTTTCAATGGAATTTGAGTTCCGAAGATACCAATCTATCTATTATCTTTTATCAAAATTGGACCATCTTTTTTGTTTAATGAGGTTGGACAGTTGCTTTTAGTTGGATTTAGAGATATGAAGCCGACGACACCATGCCATAATTTATATATCCTGTGGGTTTCATTTTCCAGTCATTGTCGTATATTCATTTTTCTATGGAATATATTTCTGCTTCGACGTGGGCAGAATAAACATGGAAAAAACTCTGTGTGCGTGCGATGATAATATATTCGAGTCCATAGAATCATCTATTTCCTTTGAATTAAAGTTTAGTTGGATTTTCTTTTCTATATTGCTTCACAAATAACAAAGAGGTTTTTTTTTTTTTTTTTTTCTTTTATTCTGCCTTCAGTTTGTCTAACTTACTCAGGCTAGGTCAATGATATGATGTGCTAGATAAGAAATATTTACCGTGAAGTATTGGAAATGAGTGCTTGCATTTTGTCCTTACTAGAGTGTATGTTTGGTTATAGATTATTTGAGACATGATTATTCTTTGTTTTTAAAAATTGTTAAAAAAATTTAAAATAAATTAATCCTAATTCTTAAGAATATTTGCTAAAAATAACTGAAAATTTAAATTAGATATAGCAAGGGAGACCATATATATATATATATATAAGTGAACTCTAAAATAACTATTTAAAAATTAATTAAAATACTTTATTAAAATTATTATAATTTTAATTGAAAATTATATTTTTAAAATTTTAAATATAAAATTATTTATAAATTATCATAATTAATTTTATTTAATATTTTTTTAAATTGATAATAAAGTCAAATCATTTTATATTTATAGTGACATTTGAATGTTGATCCTAGATATTCAACATTATGTATATTAATTTTAACACCTCAACATGGAGGGTGACGCACTCCCTTGCAAAATATTTTTAAACATTCTCTCAAATCTTTTTGAATTACTTAAAAAATTGATATTATGAAATCTAAACATTTATCATTCTAATTTTTAACCTTTTTATATTAATTTTTTTCATTACAACTCAAATTCTTATCATTATCATTTAATAATATATATTCCTCCATTAATAATTTTTGTAAAAATGATTAAAAATTTAAAATACTTAAAAATATATGATATTTTTACAATTATATTAATTATTACTAGTTAAATAATTTGTTTGAAATAATTGATTTTTATGAATTATTAATTCAAATTCAAAATAATTATCTTTAAATATAAACATTTATATGAAATCTCCAATACAAAAAATTTATACTATAATATTTATATATCAAATTTAAATTATTAATTTTAAATCAAATATATATATCATATATTAATATATTTATTTATTCTTAAAATGGGATATATATTTTAAAAAATATATTTAAATATATTAATTCTATCAAATGGATATATTTTTTGTACATTACACAATATATAATACTAAATTTAATTAATTTTAATTTAAAAAAGTTTTTCCACTTAAGTAACTATTAATAGAATAATATTATTATAAACAACATATACATTTGAAAAATAATGAAGTCTTAGTATAAAATTTGGTATATCATAATTATTTTCTTCAAAAACTTTCAATTCTTATAATAAATAGAGATTAGTTATTCATAAAACATTTACATATAACAATTCATACAACACTATTTAATCTGCTTGACTTAAGACTTATGATAAATATCCCCCCTTTTATGTCTTCTATCCTTTGTTCCCCTCATCTACTGTTTTTCCTTTAAATTGTTGCCTAAGAAGAAATAATATGTGTGATGTGCATGGAACTTCAATTTGGGAGAGTACATCAAGGAAGAGATAAATAGTGGTTGTCTAGATGTACCAACATTCAATATTTCACTAGTTCTTGACTCATGCAACTTTAGCTATAATTGATTTTTTTTAATAGCGATAACAGTAGTTGACTCATGTAGTTGTAGCTTTAGATGTCAAACACAAATTCTTTGTTTATTTATATTCAATATTTAATAATTTACCAAAACAATATTTCTGGAAAAAATTTAAAAAAATAATAAATATGGGCTACTTGGAGTGGGTGGGGCAGCCCTTGGAGGGGATCAACCCACTTTATGGACCTATCTAGTAAGTTTTAAAACAAGCATTTTTTTCCTTAAAAATTAGGCTCATTGGCTAGCCCTAGTCTAAGGGTTTGTGGGCTTTTGGCCTATGGGGGGTTAGCGAGTGTGCTTTTTGGCCCTGTTAGCTATTTTGGCTCTGACCCGCATGGACTAGAACAATGTGGGGTTAAATGAGTTGATTTGACAGTTCTATCTCCAACAATGCACATTCCAATTTTCAAGTTGCTTGATGAGAAAAGCATCTTAACTCTTAAACAAAATAAGACATTAACGTCCCAAATAATTCATTAGAAGGTTCATTTTGTGAAATAAAATGAAGGGTTTTATTGGCTAGAGAGCTAAGATATATAGATTAGTCATTGAGTTTGTAAGGATATTCCATGGATACTACTCAGTAGTCACACACGTTGTGCATATTAGCTATTGAGTTCATAAAAATATTTGACCGATACTTTGTATTTATATATGTATGCATTCATCATAAGGAATCATATTCATTTTCTCATTGAGGATACATATGATTTAAAAAAAAAATATCCATTTTAACCAGAAAAACCTCCGTGACAGCATTTTGAATGAATTTTGTGACTTTCATTTTACCTTCCAAATAGTTTTGTTTATTTTTATTTTAGTTTTGTTGTTAATTGAAACAAGAGAAATCTCCCATCCTGTGATGCGCATTTAGGATTTTTCAGGTAATATTCAAAGAGCAATTGCTGGCTTTGTACGATGCGATGGGTTCACTTGGGGTGTTTGGTATGCAAAGTCTTTTCTTATTCCTACTAATCATGTTTACTGAGAAACATATGTTTTGATAATATGGTAAATGTATTTGACATGCTCAATATATTCCTAGAAATTTAGATAATATTTTCTATTTTTTTAATTTTATGTTTAGATACAACTTTTCCCTAAATACCAATCCATTTTTTTTAAAAAAAAAATTATTTTCTTAAAATATCCCTCATTTCTTCTCTCTTATAATTGATAGATTCTGGATAGACAACTAATTAAATTGATGTCTATATACAAATTTAGAAAAGTATACTTATGTTTAAATCTTTTTAGAAAACCAACTTAAAATAATGGGTTTAATTAGCATTAAAAAAATTTACACTATTATTCAATAATATATTGACACATTATTGAATAAGTATGATATCTCATAGCGTTTAATATATATACACTATCAGTATAAATAAATTCTACATAGACATCCAATGATGTGTTGCCACATCATTTATTGAATTTAATAACAAATAAGGTGTCACATTCATTAAATGATGTGGCAGCACACCATTTGATGTCTGTGTAAATTTTTTTTTTACATTAACAATGTATATTAATTAAATCTCATCTCATATGTTATTAAATTCAATAAATGTTATGACAACACATCAATAATAACTAAATCCTAAATAATTTATATGTTTAAAACAATCAATTTCCATCTACATAAAACTAAGAGCCCGTTTAATTTACAATTTGATGAAATATATTTTGATAGAAGTATAAAATTAATGACTTAAATATGAATTATTATGATTTACAAAACACGATGATTGAAACTAAATTAAAATCAATTCGAGTAAAATTCAATCATCTAAAATCAATTCGAGCAAAATTGATTATTATATAGGACACTAATTTTAGGATGCGCGCATATTCCTCCTTTACAAACATATTTGCTCTACAAAGCTGAAAAAAAAGCCTATGCCCCTTAACTCTTAACATAGCCACAATGAATTAATGCAGCCCCTATAGCGTTGATGAAAATATTTGACGCACACTGTCATCTGCAAGACTCGAGAATCTTAAGGAACCCAACCTCATAAAAACCACCCCAAGATTGGCACTTGGTGAAGCACTTGGCTAAAACCTACCCTGTTTATCCTTTACTCTGGTCCCATGAGAGATATTAGCAGAGGCGAATTGGATAAACAATGGTAAGATGGAGAAAACGTAAATTAAATTTTGAAATGATACGTGCTTCGATGCTTGACAAATGAACCGGCAAACACACTCTTATGATGCAAGATATTTGTAACTACAGGACTAAACACACCCTCATGATGCAGGATATTTGTAACATGAGGAAAGGTTTCTATAGTCCTTGAATTACAGAGGAGGAAAGGTTTCCTCCCTTTACTTTACTTCTTTTTTCCGATCCCCAAACACACCCTTATGATGCAAGATATTTGTAACCAGGCTCATTAAGAAAATTATAAAGTTATTAGCGAGATACAATTTCAGGGTAAAAGGAAAGGAAAGGAGAAATGTCAATGCTACTTTTTATTGTCATAAGCAGCTATATTCTGAGGCTCACATTCAGGACTAAACAAACGAACCAGTAAAGCTGTGCTTGAGCTCGTAACTACAGCTCCACATGCTGCCCAACGAAGACTCCTAGGAATTGTAATTCGAGGACCTGCATGACAAACAAGGCAAAAGTTTGATGAATTGTTAATGACTTATAGCATGTTTGGTTTGACTCGAAATTATTTCAAATATGAATCCTTAGTAGTGTTGGACTGGATCCACGTTTGTAACGTGATTTTGATGTAATCCAAACATATTATTAATGTTACAAGTGAAGACTGAGATTGTAAGAAATAAGCTTTTATGTATATAGGTAAAGTGTAAATATAAGCCCATTACAAGCGAAAGCACGCAAAGATACGATTTGAAGGGAAAGAAAGAGGGAGCTAAATGCTATTTAAAACCTCCAAAAATCATTTTAAGAATTAGACCCCATCATATGAGAAACACCTATGCTTATACAAGAAGTAGGCTTAAAATAGTGAACTTAACTCCCTTATTCTTTCTGCCACTCTGTTACATTAAATACAAAAAAAAAAAAACAATTTCACTAATTGAAGATGGTTCAGTTGCAGGGAAATAGCAGTATAGACAGGCTTCATAATCCTAAAGAGACCACAATGTTGCATTAGTCATGTTGGCTCACAGTTTTTTTTTCCTGTGAACAAGGGTATCCTCCTGCCGACAGCCAGATAGGCAGAGAATAATCTCTTTCAAAGCATAAGATCATGTTGGCTCACAGTTAATATAGCCATTTTTGAAAAAAGAAATTAAACAAAATCTCCACAAATGCTGTATTTTGTTTTAACCATCTACAGGAAAGCAATGTAATCCGCAATTAAATGACCACGTTCGGTTTGAATAATTAAAAATTTAAAACTGAGGCCCAAGAATAAGCAAAGGCTCAAAAGTTGTGATCACATGATACTAAACTAACAAGAAATTAATAGCAGGAAATATACAAAGCATCAATAGAATACATATTAGTAGATGTAACAGAGAACAGGGTTAAAAGGTAGTAGAACTAGAAATAAGTAAAGGTAAAAGGTAGAACGAACCATAATGCATTCGGCAAAGGACCCAAAATCCTAATGCTCCACCAACACTATAGATTCCGGCTGTGTGTCTCATTAACCTAGAACAGGGTTTTGCATCAGACCTCATGACCTCACCATCAGAAAAGCCTAAGAAACGCCTCAGCGACATCTTTTTAGTTACCTGACAATTCATAATTATTGTCAAGATCTTCCCTACTTAACAGTTAAAACTTCATACTGTGCAAAAGAAAGATTGTTCATATAGCCTTTGTCAGTTAAAAGTAGGTACATCACAGTGTCACTTTGCATCAATGTCCTAGTGATTGCAGTACATTGAGGCAAGCAAAAGAGATAACGACGATTAAAATGGGACATTTCCTCGAACAGTTAGAAGGCATGCAAGAAATAGCAATTAAAAACCTATAATTGGTTGATGTAGAAGGAAAATCAAACTGAACATAAAAATGAATCATAGTAAGCGCATGAAACGTTGATACCTTGTTGACTCGGAGGATGGGATCAAGTGTTTGCGAGGAACAAATTATCTCCTGTTGATGTTGCCAGTTCGGAGCGATCTTCTTCTGCTATGTTGCATCGTTGCTTTGGGTTAGAAACACAGAAAAATGGTTTTATTGGGCTGGGCTAACGAAAGGCATGCCCATTATTGAGCCCGATAAGAAAATATCGTTGCCTTTGAGTGCTAATTGGTTTTCCCTGGGTCAGGGAATCATGATCGCGAAATCACAAAAGTTCTTAAAGATATAAAAATCGATATAATGAATATTCTTAATATTTTAATTTCTTTTCCTTACCATTAAAAATTGAAATTAAGTTTCGTCAAAAAAAAAAAAAAATTGAAATTAAGTCATGGAGGTAAATATATACTTCACACCAGGATTGAAATCTTAGCTAAAAGTATGTTAATATTTATATATCTTGGAAATAGTTATTAAAATTTATCAAAAAAAAAAATAGTTATTAAAGATAGAACCTTTATAAAAAAATATATTAATATATAAACTATATATAGGAATAAATACATATTTCCAACAAGTAATAAAATTTTACTTAAAAAAAACTCCAATATATAAATCACAGTGATAACTACATACATCATTTGATTAGGGTCAGGCGAATGTCTATCAAAGCATAAAGTGAGTTATAAGATGATGCCTTCTAAATAATTAAAAGTTTTTTGAAATATAAATTACCTATTAATTAGAATATCTTAACCAATTTTATTTAATATTGTTTCATTTAATAATAAAATAAATTCATTTCATCTTTGTTGAGATTTTATCAATAATTATTAAAATATTTTTAATAAGTATTTTGGTGACTCGAACATAAAAAAAATGGTTTTACCGGATTTTTTTTTTTTGTTTTCCCAGCCACTCTGTACATCAGAAGCAAAATATCCTACTTAAAAAAAAAAATCCTAATTTAATACTTTAATTAAATTATTCAATGCGAATATATATTGTCTTGGATCAAGTGTTTGCGAGGAGCAATGATAAGTGTTCAATGCGAATATATATTGTCAAACTTTTGATAGGTAGAGTAGGCATGTAAAATGTGAGATTGTAATAAAATTATATTCAAGAATATATATGTACTTATAAAATAACAAAATAAGCAAAAGAACTCTGAGATTACATGATTTTCAACTACAGAAACATTATGATTCCAAATGCTAATGCATATAGGTAGAAGCTTTCTAAGTAAACATATTGCAGAGAGAGCTTCAGGAGAAGGATGTTCAAAGAGAAAGGATGTGAATAGAATTTATGAATTAATTAAGGATGTTGAATCTGCTGCAAACAGTTACTCTGTAGATCTTCAATCTTCTAGGATTCAAGAACAAGATTTAAAGAAACAAGTGGAAGAGGTTGAGGCAAAAAGGAAGATGCTGGAGCGGAAGAGATGCAAATGGAAGAATTGGCAAAGAAGATAAAAAGTCCACTATTGGCAAAGAATTGGCAAAGAAGATAAAGAGGTGGAAGAGGTTGAGGCAAAAAGGAAGATGCTTGGTGGCCACTATTGCTCTTTGCATTGACAGAAAGCTGAAAAGAATAAATTAAAACCAGAAGGTAGAAGCTTGCTAGTTTTTCTATCATTTAAGACTGAAGGAGAATATCCTGGGAGTTAGAGACAAAGGAGAATCTTGAAAAGAAAGCTTTTAATCAGTAAATTATGCAAAGGCAAGAAGCATGCACCCATCCTATTCTACTTTTTTGTCTTTTATAATTTAAAACAATAAAAATAAAGTATACATAGCTAAAACACAGGGCCAATAGTTCAATGGGGGTCTTAAATAATTTAAAACAAAGGTATATTAATGGTTTGTGAGAAAGGGACATGAAATTATCTGCAGGTCGTTTGAGGGAATGGAATGAAGAAATCAATTAAGCCACCAAAACCACACCATCTACAGCCAGTTCAAATGATTTGACTGGCTCAGAGCCAATTTTAGTATGTGACTAAAGTTTTCAATTAAAAAAATATAAAGAATAACTGGACCAGATAGAATGAGAACTGGTCAATCTGACCCGGTTTGCTAAACACCGGTTTTCCTATCCCTCTTCAAGCTCATGAATTTTGTAATTCCTTTAACATTGGACTTTCCTTCACTCATAGTGTGCATAGTGCAGGGCTGTCATGGTCTTTTTTTGTTTTTATCTTGAGAAAGGAATGTTCATTGTGCTTTGTATAGTGATGTCAAAGCCAACTTGTTGAGCTTTAAGTCAGACTCTGTCATGGCTTCAACATCATGCCCACTGTCCATTAGAGTAGAGTGGTGACATGCTTAATATTCCTTCTTTTCTGGAACAATTCTATATATAAAGTTCAATCCTAATCATAATCATCTAATCCTAATGACTAATGTTCTCTCATTATATTATAATAATGAGACAAACCTTTAGGATTTGAATTTCAGATTGTTTTCTAAAAAGGAATAGAGTACTACTTCTCTAGAAAGAAGAGAACAGATTTGATTTTTTCATTTTGCTCTGCTATATAGTTAACTAATACTCCTATAGTTTACATTATTGACTTGTTTAAATTAAAATATAACTTGGTAGTTGATTAATAATACATTCTTTTACAGTCACAAACAAAGCTTCTTTGGTCTCCCTCCTTGAAGGAGACAAGATTCATCAAATCTTATTCATATCCGATTCTGTGATTTGCAATCTTCTATTATCTTGTTTATAAACAATCCTTACAAAATTCTAACTTATGCATAATAACTTGTAACTAGTGTAAATAACAAGATAACAACTATTCTAATCTGTAATCCAAACTAGTCTATGCCCTTAATTCGTATCAATATAATTGGCATTGACCTAAGATGCACTCAATCTTCCTACCTTTTAGATCTAACCGACACTGCTAAGTTATTTAACCTGTTAGCTTGATTATTGGTTGAGCTAGAAAAAATAGATAACAGTATAAGTAAATACATATTTAAAAAAGTAAGCAGAACACTATAAGTAAATACATATTTAAATTTTTGTAGTAAAAAAATAATTTACTAATCGATTGCTTTGTTATACTTTAAAATAAAATAGAAAATTCACTTGAATAGGGAAACAATTAAGCTTTTGTAATTATAAGAGGTCCACATTGATTAATGTTGGAGATCTATTGGTGTAAGAGTGAATATAGAAGCTTCATTAGAATTTAAATTTAATATATATATATATATATTTATATATAATAGATGAAATAAGAATTTTAATCAAAACTAAAAAGATGTAAAAAAATAAAGGCTTAATTACATTTTTGGATCCCCTATTATCATCAATCCGAGATTTTGCCTCTACTTTTTTTTCGCTATTTTGGTCCCCTATTATTCTAAATTCGCGATTTTGATCCCTCTAACACATAGATTTTGAAAATAGGGGACCAAGATTTTGAACTAAATTGCGAATTTGGAATAATAGGGGATCAAAATCGCGAAAAAAAAGTAGGGGGATCAAAATCACAGATTGATGATGATAAGAGGACCAAAAGTGCAATTAAAAAAAAATGATTTTGGATGAATTAAAATAAAAAATTAATATGACAATGGTTTGTATTAAATGAAAAACTTGATGGTAGGATATGATTTGAGATGCATGTAAATCAATTCTGAAGCTTCTACGTTAACCCGTTAACCAAACAGGGGCTAATATATATACATGGAGATAAAGACTCTTCATGGAATTGTTTCTAACATAAAAATGTGATTACATAGATTTTATCTCACAATAAAAAGAATTTAAATATTATAGAAAATAAAAAAGAAAGTATATATTTAGTTATTATATTTTCTTGTGGAGTGTACAAACTTAAATACTGGTTTTTACTAAAATGGGTTTGGGTTTTACGCAAAACTAGATACAATAAAATTAAAATGGTCCAAATATGTGTTTTATTTTAAATTTTCCTCAATATTTATTCAAAGTTGAATAAAGTTAAATAATATTTTTAAATATTATTACTTTAATTGGGTAGCTTTCCTTATCAAACATTTAATAAAATAACTACTACATGTGTTCTCCTTGGCGTAGTCATTACTCATTAAATGAGACGCTGCAATTATTTGAAAATTGAAAGGACATATCGGGTGTCACTTGCAAATATAATGCGAGAATGCCTTATCTTTGTAAGTTTCAACTCTTTATATTTTCAAAACAATTATTTTCACTTTTTATAATACACGAGATATTTACAAATATCCCATTCTATTAAAAGTTGATCAAATTTAAATATTAAAACACTTTTTTAACTATTTTATTCGGGTAGCTTTCTTCATCAAAATATTTAGGAAAAACTAGTTAGTGACAGCATGAGTAAATTTAAGCTTCATTCCTTGTTGTCCATGCTTTGATGCTTCACTCAAGATCATATATGATGATATATTAGCTCTACTTTTAATGAAATTTAAGCACAAATTTTTATAATAAATAATAAAAAATGATGTATATGATAGATATATAGTATTAGTGACTAAGAGTTAGTTTTTTAATTTTTTTTTTGGTACAATAGTTTTTTAACTATCGATTTACATGTTATACATTTTTCAACGTAAATAATGTAACAATGGATTTCTGTCCAAAATAATTGAGAAATACAACTTTAGAGAAAGTGATGATATATGAGAGCATGAATTCTAATGTAGGAGTTATTTTCACATAAAGCATAATGATCATCATATCATCAAATTAACGTTATTTCCTCTTAATCTACTTGACTTTTCTCTCTCAATTCAGGTGTGGTCTTCTATCCTTCGTGTAAAATTAAGCTCTAATAGAATGATATTAAAGGAAGGGTGAGTTTGTTTGAAAGTATAAAATCATATTTTCGGAAATATTTTTTTTGGGAATCCTATTACCAGAAATGTTATTGTCACTTATCAGCAATTCAGGATAAAAATAGGTGCTTCGGATTGAGTGATTTTTTATTTTTTATGAGTGAAGGCCAAAAAGGTCGGAAGAACAAAAAGAAACTATGCCCCTCTTAGATATAGAGGGTATGATAATAATAAAAAATATATGAAATACAAGCAAAAGAGTAAATACTCAAATAACCTAAACTGCACAGCTAAATCTAAACCATGCTTGGTGAAGCAATACCATTGGCCTCTCTAAGAGTATGGATCCAAATTACCTCAGTGAAGGAGTGAGTATAAAAAAAATAAGCTGTTTAAAAAAATAGGAAATATATCAATTAAGCTGTTTTGAAAAAATAAATACTTCAGAATTTTAATATATGAAAACTTTGTTTTTTTACTTAATATTTGTCCTTTTCAAACTCCTTATCAGTCTCTTTAAAACACTGATCAGCGTAATTCAAGAGTTAAATATAATATATTGCATAAAAAAATCTAAAAGGTTAGATATGTTCATACCCGTTGATAAGGTTTGACATTAATGTTTTACACCTAATGACCTATAGCATATTAATAAGCATAAGTAAGATAAAGCATGGCCTCGCTTTTGTCATCATGGTAGATATTTTCATAGCAATTTATCTGCATTATTTTTATTTATAAATAAATTGACGTAATTGAGACAAACAAGTTTCCATTGGACGAACCCAGAGAGTCCACGCCACACTACCTTCCTATTTTTGTGGTTATATGTTTGCTTTCAACTGAGCTTCCTCCTAAGTAGTACGCTCGTAGCTGCAGCAGCATCTCTAGTACCTAAAGGTTTGATTTTTTTTATTTTAATTTCTAATCTTTAATCTTACATAGCAAAGAGAGAGAGAAAGAAGAAGGAAACTTTAATCATAAGATCATCATAGTGAGTTCAATCCAGCTGATTTCTT
The DNA here is from genome assembly GCA_026901365.1 of Sesbania bispinosa. Taxonomy (NCBI): domain Eukaryota; kingdom Viridiplantae; phylum Streptophyta; class Magnoliopsida; order Fabales; family Fabaceae; genus Sesbania; species Sesbania bispinosa. The sequence continues at coordinate 652,874 of QLOH01000081.1, forward strand.
CTAATTTCCGCTAGATTTGACCTTTACTATTTTTGCTCTCGTTCTTGTTTGATTTTCTGTTTTTGTTTTTTTTTTGGATGTTTATTATTCGATGATCAAATTGACTTGAGCCTAGTTGATTTCTCTCCTGTTAATATAATTTCTTCAGATTTCCACGGGTTTTGACAATTTGACATATCTTCATGTTTCATCTCCTATTTGGCCATTTTCTTTTTTCCTTTTGGCGCATCTATTCGAATATTCCGCATATGGATACCGGGAATCTGTATAAATAACATACGTAGAAATAAATCAACTGGGTCTGGAAATAAAAATAGATAGGCAGTAGAGTACAGGCAAATTAGCCTGCAGTGCTGCTAACTTCACTCAAGATTCCACTTATAACAAGTGATTTAGGATGCATTATAGTAATCTCACTAATAATTTTGGTTATAAAGTTTGTAGATCAAGATCTTACTTTGACCAAATTGAAAAAAGTATAATGGTGCTGAGTGAACTCTCCCCCTTTGAACATTTGAAATTTTGAATACTCTTAGAAGATACCATATCCTAACTCAGGGGGCAAGGCAAGTGTTACTGCAAGGAAATCCTTTTCTTGTTTGGTGAAAATCTTGACAAGAATAACTGAATAAGTGAATATCCAGAGAATAATTTTCATGATACAGTCCCTTTTGTTTATTTGATTCAATATTAATTTATATGTGGTTCTGTTAATGTGAAAAATAGACTACAATGATTAAGGGTATGTTTGGTTTAGTCTTGGAACGTGATAAACTCACGTTTCCAATGCTATAAATAGTTACGTTGAGAAGTTCAAACTTGAGTTTGACTACTCCTCAATGTCAAACCAAACATGCCTAGTGTCTTAGCTGTCCATTTCCTTCCCTGTTTCATGGTACTTCCTTTTATGTAAAATTGGGAGTTTGGGACTATATCTGGCTCTACTTATTTTCTTCTTACCCTGTCTGGCAGATTTTCCCTATGGGGCACAAGTATTTGTGGGTGGCTTTCTGTTTATGGGCTTTAACATGCTCACTTCTTCCTTCTTTCTCCTGTGGACTTATGAGAATTAGTTTGAAGAAGAGAACCCTAGATCTTCATAGTATTAAAGCTTCTAGAATGGTAAGAGAAAAGCTAAGATTAGGCAGACCTGTGGTGGGTGCATATGATCAGTATATTGGTAAGCCAACCGATGAGAGCATAGTACCTTTGAAGAATTATTTGGATGCACAATATTATGGAGAGATTGGAATTGGCACACCCCCACAGACCTTTAATGTCATATTTGATACTGGTAGTTCCAACCTCTGGGTTCCATCATCAAAGTGCTATTTTTCTGTGAGTTCAACTTAACTCCTGTGTCTTCACTCTTCACAAATATGTACATATCTGCGTGTCCTATTGATTAGTGTTATGTTACAGCTTGCCTGCTATACTCACCATTGGTACAAGTCAAAGAAATCCAAAACATACACCAAAAATGGTAATTCAAGCTTCTCATTATTCATATTCATTATAGTGTTAGATGCAGTAAAACAAACAGTATAGTACATGATACAGTATGCCATATATATGCCATTTAATATGTTCAAATTCTCTGTTCTACTTGTCAATCAGGAACATCATGTAAAATAAGATATGGATCTGGATCAATATCTGGTTTTTTCAGTCGAGATAATGTTAAAGTTGGTGATGTTGTTGTCAAGAATCAGGTAAGTGCTTCTTTATGTATGAGCTCTTGCACCAAGATAGACTGTACAGATATGCGGCAAATCTTAGAGACTTCACTTTTATATTATCCTTTTAACTGTAGGATTTCATTGAGGCTACCCGAGAAGGAAGTCTTGCCTTTATTTTAGCAAAGTTTGATGGACTACTTGGGCTCGGGTTTCAGGAGATCTCAGTTGAAAATGCTGTGCCCGTATGGTATGTTCCAACCTATCTTTTGTTATTTCATTTGCATCTGATTTACATGCCAAAATTAAGTATGGTGAATCTTTTATGTCCTTTAATTTATTGATTCATTATAAATCACAGGTACAACATGGTGGAGCAAAATCTTGTAAGTGAGCAGGTGTTCTCTTTTTGGCTCAACGGTAATCCAAAAGCCAAAAAGGGTGGTGAGCTAGTTTTTGGGGGTGTTGATCCGAAGCACTTCAAAGGAAATCATACTTATGTTCCAGTTACTACAAAAGGTTACTGGCAGGTTAGCAAAACAAAATTTAGTTTTTTCAGATAATTCCTTTGCAAATAAAAATTTTGGTTCATGAAACAAAACAAAAATTAGTTTGATGAGGAATTCTTTTTAAATGTATTTTTTTTTTCAGATTGAAATGGGAGAGTTTTTCATCGGAGGTCTCTCAACAGGTGAGTTGATTGTCTTCAACAATAAGATCGTCCTCTTTTGGGGAATTACTGAGAAATAAGGGAGTGATTTAGTGGTTGAAAGGATTTGAGATATGATATAAGGAGCAAACTTGAATTTTATTTTTTCCCCTCTCTCATACTGTAGTCCTTTTAAAGAAATATGATCTTTGTACAAAGTGTATTTTTACAATTTTTTGGGTAACCGTAAGCTTTGATTACAAGGTGAAGGTGCAGCTAATTGTGAAATATATCAATGTTATTTTTAGGTGTTTGTGAAGGTGGTTGTGCTGCTATTGTGGATTCAGGAACATCTTTGCTTGCTGGTCCAACTGTATGTGCTCACATCTTTTTGAACACTTCTCAGGTTTTCATTTATACTTTTTATTGACTGAATTAATTTCAGACTGTTGTGACTGAAATCAACCATGCTATTGGAGCTGAAGGAGTTCTGAGCGTAGAATGTAAGGAAGTTGTTTCTGAATATGGAGAGTTGATATGGGATCTCTTGGTATCAGGGGTAAGTTCTCTTGCCCACCCTTTGAAGTCTTTCTTTTTGTCTTGAATTGCAATCCCTATTCTTTCCCCTTAAGCAATTTCACTCCTTGGACCTAAGTGAGTTTGATCTTGATTTGCAGGTACGACCTGGTGATGTATGTTCACAAGTTGGTTTATGTTTTTCCAAGAGGGGCCAATCTAATAGGTTAGGAATTCATCTTTTTTATTGAAGGAACATTTTTATATATCAAAATGCTGTGTATGCCTTTTTCATCATATTTGATTCATTACACTTCAATTGGTAATAATTTGAAGATGGTGGATGGATGCTTGATAATTCTGATTAGATACATGGGTTTTCTGCAAAAAAAAAAAAAAAAAAAAAAAAAGGAAAAAGAAAAGAAAAGAAGTAGAAGAAGAAATATCAAGAAACAACTTCCAATACAGCATTACCAAACAATTACTCAGGGCTTGATTGATATCCTTCATTGGTTACATTACAATGTTTATTAATTTCTTCTATTGCGACTGGGAGAGTTTAGGTCCTATTCTATTTCTAGCTTACAAAGCTATCAGATTTTAGCTGAAACGGACTTCTGAATTTACTTTGAATCCTTATACTGTGCAGCGTTGGGATTGAAATGGTGACTGAAAAGGAACAGAGAGAGTTGTCAGCTAAAGATACTGCTTTGTGCACTTCCTGTCAGATGCTTGTGGTTTGGATCCAGAATCAACTAAAACAAAAGTCAACCAAGGATATAGTATTCAACTACGTAAATAAGGTAAGCCTTTTGAATCATCCCATTGAGAAACCCAAGTTGTTTACATTTATATCATTATATGATACACTAATTTTTTTCATTTGACCACTGGCAGCTATGTGAGAGCTTGCCAAGTCCAAATGGAGAGTCAGTAGTAAGCTGCGATAGCATTTCTCAATTGCCAAACATTACGTTTACTATTGGAGACAAACCTTTCGTCCTCACTCCAGAGCAGGTTAGATTTTGAAATTTTGATAAATTAAGTTACAATGTAGCTTTTGTAGAGGATTATACTCCATAAATTTACTGTAAGCAAATAAAGAATAGAGGGTCAGAAATTTTCTAATTCATAATTTGTGAATATTATGGCTTTTGGGTAGAAATGTCGAATTAAAAGTTAAAAAAACTAAGTGATAATTTTCAGAAAGATGTGGATGCATAACTGAATTGGAGATCATATTGAACTACAAATAATGATATTTCCTATTATCTATATCCCAAGGCTACTCTTGATTTCTTTTGTTGGGTTCTAAAAAAACTCTGTACTTTCAGTATATTTTGAAAACTGGAGAAGGCATTGCAGAAGTCTGCCTTAGTGGGTTTATTGCTTTTGACATTGCTCCTCCACGCGGTCCTCTCTGGTATGTTACTTTTATAATGTTCATCACTTCATATTATATATGTGTGTGCATACACTTGCATTGTATAGAACAACCATTTATGAAAGAGGTCAAATGCATTTAACTTCTCCCTAAGTTAAAATTAGTCATTTTTAGAGAAGTTAAATGGGAGAGTTTTTGGAGTAGGTGGTCTGCAAAGACTAATTTTAACTTATGGATTTGACCTATTTGATTTATGCTATTTTTTTTTCACCTAGAAGTACTTCTGCAGAAGTTCCACCCAAACAGGCTCTATATCTAATGTTGTGAACTTTCTCCTTTTATTTTTCTGATTTTGCTGTTACTATCTGCCTGAAGGATTCTTGGTGATGTTTTCATGAGGGTATATCACACGGTATTTGATTATGGGAATCTCCGACTTGGTTTTGCTAAAGCTGCCTAACGAGACTTCTGGGAGATTATGTAGGGAATATTTTTAATGATCTTTAGTGTTCTGTAAATAAGCTCTTCTATAACTTTCTATGATGCTGGTTCACTTTATATACACGTGAAACTATCGCAGTTGAAGTAGTGTGTGCTTGTACTTGAAGGACCATTTTCATTTAATGACATGTTGAACCATAGTTTGCTATATGAGGATGGCTGTGGCATGTGGATGACTCAAAGTTTTGTTGGACTTAGTCATACGGAATGCATGGAAATGCATATTCATTGTTGAGAGAAAATAGGAAAATCAATAAAACTAAAGAATGCTTAAAAATAGGATAAAAGAAATGAGCGGAAGAAAAACTTTTAGTTTACTTATAAATATGAGTTTTGTTTTCTTTATGATATATTCCAACAATGGAGAGAAAAAGAAAAGAGAGAGAGTGAAAATAAATTAATATTTTATTTTCTGAGTGTATTTGGGTTGTGAGTAGTGTTTGTAAACACTTTATATTTTCTCCTTTTATAAATATATTTGCAGCATATTTAAAAGAGCTTTATTATTATTAGTATTATTATTCCGCAATTATATTATTTATCACAAATCTCACGACAATTTTTGCGTAATTTCTCAACAATTGGTATCAGAGCCGGTTGTTATTATTATAATAAACGGTTCAAAGGGAGTGAGATTTGAGTGGGAGCAATGGCTGCAGATGAAGGAAAGGTAAAGATTGAGAAGTTCGATGGTGAGGACTTTGGCTTTTGGAAGATGCAGATAGAGGATTATTTATATCAGAAAAAGTTGTATCAACCTCTCTCAGAAAACAAACCAGAGGGCATGAAGGATGAAGATTGGGCTCTTCTTGATAAACAAGCCCTCGGAGTTATCCGGTTGACGTTATCCCGCAATGTTGCATTAAATATTGCAAAAGAAAAGACCACGATGGGTCTTATGGCGGATCTTTCTAATATGTATGAAAAGTCGTCGGCCTCAAACAAAGTTCATTTGATGAGGCGGTTATTTAATTTACGGATGACAGAAGGCGCATTAGTAGCGCAACATCTCAATGAACTCAATATAGTCACAACCCAATTGAGTTCAGTTGGAATCGAATTCGTTGAAGAAGTACGAGCATTGATACTTTTGTCTTCTCTACCAGAAAGTTGGAATGCTACTGTCACAGCTGTGAGTAGCTCATCGGGAAGCAATAAGTTGAAATTCAATTATGTTCGTGATCTGGTTCTTAGTGAAGAGATTTGACGGAGAGAGTCGGGTGAATCTTCAACCTCTTCAATTTTGCATACAGAGTCAAGAGGAAGAAATTTAACCAGAAGCAATGGACGTGGTAAATCCAAGGAAAGGAGGTCGAGGTCCAAGAATCATCATAGTTTCCGTAACTCAAAGACAATTGAGTGTTGGAATTGTGGAAAGACAGGGCACTACAAAAATCAGTGCAAGAGTGCACCGAAGAATCAAGAGGTGAAGGCAGAGGCAATTGTTGCTTCTACCTGAGGAGATGATGCGTTGATATGTTCTTTAGAGAACAAGGAAGAGTCTTGGGTGTTGGACTCTGGAGCATCCTTTCATGCCACTTCACAAAAAGAATTCTTCGAGAATTATGTCCCTGGAAATCTTGGTAAAGTTTATCTTGGTAATGAGCAATCTTGTGAGATTGTTGGCGAAGCTGTAGTGAAGATTAAGTTAAATGGGTCTGTACGGGAATTGAAAAATGTTAGACATATTCTTGACTTGACAAAGAACTTAATCTCAGTAGGTCAGTTGGCCGATGATGGTTACACAACAGTCTTTCATGGCGATCATTGGAAGATTTCAAAGGGTGCAATGACAATTGCTCGTGGTAAAAGAGTGGTACTCTTTACAAGACTGCAGGAGCATGTCATTTGATTGCAGTTGCAACAAATGAAAGTCCCAATCTATGGCACCAAAGGTTAGGCCATATGAGTGAGAAAAGGATGAAGATATGCACTCAAAGGGTAAACTACCAAGTCTTCGATCAATAGAGATTGACATGTGTGAAGACTGTATACTTGGAAAGCAGAAACGAGTTAGCTTTCAGACAAGTGGAAGAACCCCAAAGAAGAAGAGACTTGGGCTAGTTCACTCTGATGTTTGGGGTCCAACGACTGTTCCATCCATTGGTGGAAAACAATACTTCGTGACTTTTATTGATGATCACTCTAGGAAGGTATGGATATACTTTCTGAAACATAAGTCTGAAGTATTTGACGCTTTCAAGATTTGGAAAGCTATGGTAGAAAATGAGACAGGATTGAAGATCAAAAAGCTTAGAACTGACAATGATGGTGAATATGAAGACACCAAGTTCAAGAAGTTTTGCTATGAGCACGGGATCAGAATGGAGAGGACCGTGCCGGGTACACCTAAACACAATGGTGTAGCTGAGCGTATGAATCGAACGTTGACTGAAAGAGCCAGAAGCTTGCGTTTGCAGTCAGGCTTGCCAAAGCAATTCTGGGCAGAAGCAGTCAACACAGAAGCTTACTTAATCAACTGAGGTCCATCGGTACCATTGGAGCACAGAATACCAGAAGAGGTATGGAGTGGGAAAGAGGTAAAACTCTCACATCTTAGAGTTTTTGGTTGTGTAGCATATGTGCACATTAGTGATCAAGGGAGAAATAAATTTGATCCTAAATCAAAGAAGTGCACTTTCATCGGTTATGGTGATGATGAGTTTGGCTACCGCCTATGGGATAATGAAAACAAAAAGATTATTCGTAGTAGAGATGTGATCTTCAATGAAAGAATGATGTATAAGGACAAAGACAACATGTACACTAGCAATTCAAAACAAAGTGAGCCAGTGTATGCAAAAGTGGATGATGTCCCAGAAACTCCTTTAATTGATACACCTTAGCCAGAGGAATCAATTGAAAATAATAATGATCAACAACTTGACACACCAGAGTCTTTTACTCCAACTTCTGTTTTGAGAAGATCTTCTCGGCCTCATGTGCCTAACAGGAAATACCTTAATTATATATTGTTAACTGATGAAGGGGAGCCTGAAAACTATGAGGAAGCATGTCAGACTACAAATGCTAGTAAGTGGGAGCTTGCCATGAAAGATGAGATGAAGTCTTTAGTATCCAATCAGACATGGAAACTAGTAGAGTTACCTATTGGGAAAAAGAGACTTCACAACAAATGGGTGTATCGGGTAAAGGAGGATCATGATGGCTCTAAGAGATACAAAGCCCGGCTAGTTGTCAAAGGATTTCAGCAAAAGGAAGGTGTTGACTACACAGAAATTTTTGCTCCTGTTGTGAAGCTCAATACTATTAGGTCAATCTTAAGTATTGTTGCTAGTGAAGGGCTCTACCTTGAGCAATTAGACGTAAAGACTGCATTTCTTCATGGAGACTTAGATGAGGAGATTTACATGCATCAACCTGAAGGTTTCTCAGAAGGAGGGAAAAAGAATATGGTGTGCAGACTAAAGAAAAGCTTGTATGGTTTGAAACAAGCTCCAAGACAATGATACAAGAAGTTTGAAGGCTTTATGCACAAGGAAGGTTTCCAGAAGTGCAACGCTGACCACTGTTGTTTCTTCAAGAGATATAAGTCCAGTTATATCATTTTGCTACTTTATGTTGATGATATGTTAGTAGTTGGTTTAGATATGGACGAGATCAAGAGTTTGAAGAAACAATTGTCAAAAGAATTTGACATGAAGGACTTGGGTCCAGCAAAAGGGATCCTTGGAATGCAAATCACTAGAGATAAGCAAAGAGGTATTTTGCAGTTATCTCAGGTAGAGTACATCAACCATATTTTGCAAAGATTCAACATGGGTGATGCCAAATCAGTTAGCACAGCTTTGGCTAGTCATTTTCGCCTATCGAAAGAACAATCCCCTCAGATGGAGGAGGAAAAAGAATTCACGGCTAATATTCCGTATGCTTCAGCCATCGGAAGTTTGATGTACGCGATGGTCTGTACAAGGCCAGACATTGGCTATGCAGTGGGAGTTGTTAGCAGGTTTATGTCGAATCCAGGTAAAGCTCATTGGGAAGCAGTTAAGTGGATTTTGAGGTATCTACGAGGCACTACAAAGAAGTGTTTGTACTTTAGTAAAGGAGGATTAAAAGTACAAGGCTACGTAGATGCAAACTTTGGAGGTGAAGTCGATCACCGAAGAAGAAGTACCACCGGTTACATTTTCACTGTTGGTACTACAATTGTTAGTTGGATGTCACAGATACAAAAGTTTGTTGCTTTATCCACTACAGAGGCTGAGTATGTAGCAGTAACTGAAGCCAGTAAAGAATTGATATGGCTTCAAGGATTGTTAACAGAGTTAGGATTCATTCAGGAGAAGAGTATTTTGCACAGTGATAGTCAGAGTGCTATACATTTGGCAAAGAATTCAGCATTTCATTCTAGAACAAAACACATTGGTCTTCGTTATCACTTCATCAGATCTTTGCTTGAGGATGAGGTGCTAACATTGAGAAAGATTTTAGGAAGTAAGAATCCAGCAGACATGTTGACAAAGGTAGTAACCATTGACAAATTGAAGTTGTGCTCAACTTCAATTGGCCTGCTAGAATAACAGACGGGAAGGTTGCTACATTGATCGAGATGTGAAGACAAATTGAAATTAGTCTTCAAGTGGGAGATTGTTGGACTTAGTCATACGGAATGCATGGAAATGCATATTCATTGTTGAGAGAAAATAGGAAAATCAATAAAACTAAAGAATGCTTAAAAATAGAATAAAAGAAATGAGCGGAAGAAAAACTTTTAGTTTACTTATAAATATGAGTTTTGTTTTCTTTATGATATATTCCAACAACGGAGAGAAAAAGAAGAGAGAGGAGAGAGAGAGAGTGAAAATAAATTAATATTTTATTTTCTGAGTGTATTTGGGTTGTGAGTAGTGTTTGTAATGTAAATATTTTATATTTTATCCTTTTATAAATATATTTACAGCATATTTAAAAGAGCTTTATTATTATTAATATTATTATTCCGCAATTATATTATTTCTCACAAATCTCACGAGATTCTCTTGTCAATGGAAGAGGCAAATACCGCTATTGATATTGTGCTTGTGTGTTAAAGCAACCAGAGAGTAAAAGAGCAAAATGGATTTAAATGGTCCCGGAAAGGTTTAGGATGCGGTTTCTCCCCTAAATCTTCAATAATGCATTGAGTTGTTAACTTTGTGGCCCAAAAATAAATAAAAGTAGAAGGCATCGTTACCATAATAGATTTACATATTAATGTTCTGTCCTTGCCGGTTCTAGCCTGCATTTGATTATGAAATGACGTGTTTATGTGAAAAGATAAGAAAAAGAAAATAAAATTACCTGCGTCACGTCAAGCATAATTGCCTATGAAATAGTTATCATATATTTTGTACACAATATGAAAACATTTTGTATCAAACTAGTGTCCCACTCATGAGATATATGAGTATTATTATTCAAATAGATTATTTATATTGAATACTATAATATATTTAATTTAATTAATAAAATTATGTAACTATAAAAAATATAATGATTAATGATTTTTTTTATATTAAAATTTATACTTATTTATATGGAAAGAATTAAAAAAATTAAAACATAGAAAGTTTATTTGAAACAATAAATTTCAAACATTAATAATTATAAATGTAAAATATACCATATTATATTATTTATATTTTTTTAAATATCTCTTTATACACTATATTTTTTGTCAAATTATATCGTTTAAAAATATAATCACATGAGAATCCTAAGTCCTTATCGAGACTTCACCCTAGATATCGCCACATATAATTGACTATGAGAGAGAACGGTTTTTGGTAAATAAACACCAACGTGTGACAATGTCTAGCTTTGACTCTTATTAATGGTCACAACAAAAAAAAAATGAAAATTGTCTTCGTTGAAACTTTAATGGAGTGAAATGATCAAATAAAATTAAATTCAATCGAGGTGTCCCCAATTAATGTGTTCTATCATTTCTTTTTTTTTTTTGGAAAAAATGAAAACCTAGTTTATATACATTTAAATGTAAACAAATATAATATACTCTCTCCGTTCCTTTTTATAAGGCACACTATATTAAATCACAAAGACCAATAAAAGTAATTATAGCTAGTTAATTATTTTATTTGAGTTTTAAAAAATAGTTTAACTTTCTAGTTTTGCCCTTATTCCTATTATTTCTGCATATTTTCGATTGCAACATGTAATGTATTTATGTATTTAATAGTTTAATTTTAAAATATATAAGATTTTTTCATGCCTAATTTTTTTCTTTTTATCTCTCTTTCTTTCCTATCACATCAATTGTCATTTATTTCACACTCTCTCTTGATTTGTTTCTTTTTATCTATTTATTTTTTCTACTTTCAACACCCAAAAGTTAACTATCAAAATTTTAATACTTTTAAAAAAGAATAATATGTTTTTACATTTTTTTTTGTTTTACGCTTCATTTAACATCTTAATTTTCTTTTCATTTTTCTCTTAATTTCATATCCATTTTTTTCACATTCTTTCTCTTTATTATTTTTCTTTCTATTTTTCTCCTCCCTAAACTATCCATATTTATCTACCTACTATCTATGTATTTTATAGTTTAGGCTAGATTTAAAACTCTTAACTTTACTACTTATAGAATTAAAAAAATTAACCCCCCAATGAATAGTGACAAAAAATCTAGCCAATTGTAATAGTATAGATAACATCTTTTGATTAAAAAAAATCGGGCCACCATAAAATTGAGCGATATCTACGTAAAGATACATGTAATTTAGGGAATTTTTATTTTTATTATATGATAGCCTCACAACATGAGTTTCGAGCAAAGAATATTGAACAAGCAACTCGAGTCACCGTAAAAATTTAGAAGCCATGCAATCTATTGCGTAGGATTTATGTAATCACTTTCCATTAGTAAAATAGATGACATCAATAAAAACTATTGACTCGATTTAATAATGTTTATGACATAATTTGTACAAATAAAATATTGAAGCTACATTAAAATTTTAAGGACCAAAACAATATAGTTACTTTTTTAGTCCACGACCAAAATAAGATATTCATTTTACCTGTTAATAGTTATCAGCCTGTGGATTGGGTTGGTATTATGAGTTAAGCTCACCAGGAGAGTTCAATCCAAAAGATTCGTCCATTGAGTGAACTTACACTAGTAGTTTTTTTTTTTTTCCGTGTCCAAAGAAACACTAACCCAGCGGTAGCCCTCTCCCTTTTTTTTTTGTCAGACCCTCTCTCCCGTTTTGACAGCTTCCTTTACCTATCATTATTCGGTTTTTTATACATTTTAATCCTAGCCCAACTCTATATATGAAAACAACAATGATTATGACTTAAGCCTATAAAAAGAGTCAAACCCAAATAATAGTCCGTTAGGTGAGAGAATCTCATGGCTTAAGTACCACAATGAATTCGACAAAAAAAAGTACCACAATGAATTTCTTATTCCATTCAATATGATACTCATAACATTTAGCTAGGCTTAAGCTCACCATAAACCTAATAACATTGATATGCGGGTTAAGTTGGTTATTCTTAAGGGGCCCCCACCCTTTTCCCACCGTCCCCACCCCATGCCCCCCTTCCCCTCCCCATTCCGCTTCCTGTCCCCCCTTCACCATATTTTATTTTTAAGTTTTTGCCCACCCTCACCCTTACTCCCCTTTCTCCATATTTTTTTTAAGTTTTTAGTTTTAGAGAAGGGTTTTTTCTGTCTCTAAACAATATTTTTTTGAAAAGTTCAAGTTTCCGGAAAATAATTTTCGGGAAGCTTCCAAATGTTATATTTTGGAAGCTTCCGGATGTAAACTTCCGGAAAGTTATACTTTCGAAATTTAACATCCGGAAGTTAAAATTGTTTCAAAAATTAATTCCGGAAATAATTTTTATCATTTATCTTTCAGAAGTTGATTTTCAGAGGTCTCCGTAAATACACTTTCGGAAGTGTACAAGAGTATTTTTGAAAAAAACACTAAAAAAGGGGTGCAAATAGCAAAAGAAGGGGTGCTAAAAGTAACTCTCTAGGCTTAACCAAAAGACAACCCAATAGTCCAATACAAATTTTACATCTCTGATTCAAAACCAACTCAACCAATTTACTGGCAACCGAGCTGGTTAAGTTGGGTTGGTATATCATATTAGATTATTTCATGTGGCATTTTGAATATCATTTACAACAAAATATATTTGTGAGTGTGTGGTAATAAAATTTGAACATATGATTTTATATAAATTATTCGGACCTCTCATTACTAGATTTTTTTCCAGCTCTCATCACTAGGTCTAATCTTAATGACTTAGATAGTTTGCAATGCAATGTAACTAAATCAATACAAATTTAAAGAAAAGCTATATATTTCTTTTACATAATATCAATAATAATAAAAGATTTGTAATAATTACAATTTATGTCTAAATGAAATTGTCAATAAGAAATGAGAAAATGAATAGTTTAAACTTCTTTGAACTAATAAAGAATGAGGGATCAAACTCACATAAGCTCTTGTTTAATGTGGGATTAAGGGTGATGGTTTGGCAAGGGTCCGTGGCTCACATTGTATTAAACTTAACCTCATCTATGTCTATTTGTTATAATTAAGCCATTAAAAAAGTCTTTTATGCTTGACAAACTGCCTATTTAAATAAAAAGTATTATTATTTATTTTAAAATTATATATTTGTTAATTATTTAAAGGTTTATTCTCATTGGCCAATATAGGCCTCCTTAACCTATTCAAAGTAGGCTTATGGTTTATTTAAATGTTTTATTATAAAATAGATTTTTGAATATGTTTATAGCTTGGTTGGATATGGTTGCCTAAATGTAACTTACAATTCTATAAACCCAAGTTGAACCTAAATTGAAGTTCTTTTTAAAATTTCAAACCAACTTGATCCAAACAAAAATATAAAATGCAAATGGATACATCACTATGAATCGGATTAGTTTGAGGTATCCGGTGGCACTTGGTTTAGCTTTTTAAGAGCCATGATTAATTAGGCCCGTGATTACATCCCTTTTCCCTTTTCATTTATCTATTGGTACCTGTTTCTCGATCATGCCAAAATAAAATGAAAAAGAATAAACCGCAATCTTCTTTGAAAAAGCTAGTACTTACCCAAAATCTTCTTTTAAAAACAAATAGATGATCTTTAACATAATCATTATATAAGATGCGAATATTTGAAGTTAAACTACAAGGTCCCGTACACATTTGATAATGGATATATATCAGATAGGGAATTACAAAAGGAAAACAATAATTTACAACATTGAAAAACAACCTTATCCATACCTTAATCTCCTTTATTGCTACCAGCTAGTCTTGAAATTAATGTTTGGATTAAAGTAACCATTAACAATTACCTTGGAGAAAATATTCTAAATACTAGATTTCATGTGTTTAGGATAGTAAAAAAAATGGTTTTTTTAACTACAAGTATCCGAGGTAATCTTGCTCGAGTCGATAACATTCACATCCTAGGGAGGTTGGCTCAGACTCAAACCTGAAACATTGTTTAAGAGAAATAAACATATATCACTTGAACCAACCACCCGTTGGTTGTAAAAGAAAGTTTAAAATGACAAATAAGAGGGATTTTTATGATAAATAGGAGAAATTTAATATGATACATGTTGAGGGAGAATTTCAATATTTATATGGTATGTTTAACTTTTAAATTATCATTTATAATTCATCTCATACTTAACTCTCTTTTAATCATAACTCATAATTGTTTCCCAATTTTGAGAATTCTATAATTTTCCATCCTCCAAACACACAATTAATGTCCTTTTCCACCCTGTTTGGTGGGTATTATATTGATCTCTGATCCAAAATAACCTTTTTACTACAACTATTGTTGCAAAATGCAAATTATTGACCAACGGTGGTTGGTTAAAATGATACATGATTCCCCATTAAACAAGTTTTCGGGTCAAATCTTGGGGATGAAAAAAATCCTGCTGGTAGGGCTTTTTCTTGTGTTAACCATAGGTATTCCCTATTACCAGGGGTATTGGAGTTTAGTCACAATTAAAGACTCTTCGCCCCTCCCTAAGAGTGTGTTTAATAGGGATCGAACCCGAGAGTTACCCCACTAAGAGAGCTAGCCTCACCATGATGTTGATGATCGTCTCTCATACAGAATATACGTGGTTTTAAAAAAAATGCAAATTCTTGTATATAAGCCTAACAACCAGTAAAAAATTTTAATAAATTGGACAGCATGATTTATTGCTCAAAGTGTATTTGGGCAGTCACAGAATATTTCTGCAGAAATAAATGGGGTAGAATTTCATTGTTTTTTTTTTTTCTCTATGGTGGAAGGTTAAAGAACAGAGAATATGACAAGATGTAACCATCCTACAAAAGAAAGAGTCTCTGGTCTCAAGTTATAAGGCTCACTGCTTCCATCAAATCCTGCTTTCATTATTGTGCTTCAAGCTATAAGCAACATATACTGGACAGAAACTTTCTCATTATATATACAGATTCCACCTACTCTATTTGGTGGTGAAACTTATTTTCCAAACTGCTACTGTCATGTATCCATTTACAGAGAGTATTTGATATTATTGTTCTAGAATTATGCAAAGCGTGTGATTTAAGTATTAAACACAAACACACATTATTCTTCTGTAACATAATTTTTAAAGCCTAAATGTGATTACAGCAAGGGAGCATAATCACAATCACTTAAATTAGCAGATGTAATGCAAAGAAAGAATATAATATAGGTCCGTGTCTAAGAATGCAAGTTGGGTATGCCAAACACTGGCCCTTACACATATTTAAATTTAGATATTTATTTTTTCAGATTCCCAAACTTGACAACTTGCAAGCAGTGATAGAAAAAAAAGGGAGAAAACTTTACTGCTTATTGGGGTTTAGTACTCCGCAAGTTAAAACTTGGTATGATGGTTAATTTAGTATATAGTATAGAATAATATATATTAGTATGAACCTTTCCTGCAGCTGGCAGCCACCGATTTGTAGCCACTGAACACTTTCTACGGGGAAGAGAATAACTTGGAAGAAAGGAGAATAAACTTTGTTTTTAAAAAAATTTAAAGCACCTTAACCTTACTCTTTACTTTTAAAAAAAAAAAAAATCAAAAACACCTACCTACTAATACTATTCTGTGATGGCATGAACCAAATCAATAAAGCTATTTTTTGACTGCCTTTCTTCATTCTTCATTTAGTTAATAATCCATTAATGTTATTCTTGAGACTAAATTAATGTATTTTTTTGTCATGTTCATATTAATGTAAACAGGTACTGACTTAAATAAATGCCTCTCACTGTTCATTTTATCCTAGCACTGCCATTATGAACAGGTACTGTTCTTGTGATCTTTTTTTGTGCTATAATAATTATATATAATATTATATGGTTTCATACCTAGCTGTGGAATGTTCTTCTGAGGTTATAAAGTTATAATTAAACTTTGATGTCTAGTGTGGCCTTATACTTTAAAAGATTGATCTAGATCTTACCAGATATTTTAGTTCTAGAATTGTAGGTTAGTTAAAGTTAGCATGATCATAGATAGAATTTGTAGGTGGTAAATATAGTAGTAAAAAAAAGTGACATTTTCAACAGTTGCCAATACCCAATTGGTAAAGAATTGAACAGAGAAAGAAGGACAATTTGAATTGATTGCCTCAATTTGATAGAAATCAAATCTGCTAGGTATCTGTCTAGTTCAACATACACACAAATTCATGCTGAAACAGTAAAATGTTTCTCATAAAAAATCACAAAAAAGAAAAGAAAAAAGTGAGTGAAGGCAAGGGGAAGGCCCAACAAATGTGCATCATTGAAGGGGAAACAGAACCAACACCAATCAATGACTACTCAAGTCAAGCAAGAAACCAGCGGACCACAGAAATGTGCCTTGCCCAAAAGTTTAATTATAGTTTACTGTTCCATGTGAGCTTGTTTAGACCATGAATATTGGACTTACCAGTGGTTTGAATCAGATTCCCTTGTCTTAGTTTAACAAAGAAGTACTAGCTCTAGTACTATATAAATTGAGACCCCCTACCTTGCAAGTTGGAGCACAAGACATTTCTTCCATACTCACTAAGGCTAATAGTAATATTAATACTCTCACTAGCCAAAGAGTTTCTACTCTCTACTCATACTCACTACTCACTAGTGTTTTCAATAGCCAAGAAGCATGGCAGCAACAGGCAAAGGAAATCTTCAGCTTTCAGGTCTGTTTTCAACATTTTCAAATCTAACAACAGGCACAGAGGAGGGTATAGTGATGCTTATGATGATGGGCCAAAGCAATGGACCAAAGTTTGGCCTAGTGATGAGGACAGAGGTAGCTGGGGGTAGCTGATCCTGTCATTGATATGAGAGCTACAGCTTTCATTGCTCAATACAAGAAAAGATTTCAGAGTCTGAATTCACTGTCAAGCTCAAGCCCAGCAGTAGGAAACAGTTACTATTTTATGGTTTTTTATTTTTGTTAGTTTGTTTGTGCCTCTGTTGTAATTAGTTATTGATTATCATATGTGAACCACAATAAGTTATGTTAATATGAATAATCTTTCACCTTTGTGAGTTCAAAGTTTGTCTCTGTGTTTGTTAAAGTGGAACAGGTTATCTAGTAGATTAGTACATTTTAATTTATTCTCTTCTTGTCTTTTGCTTCCAACAACATTTATCTCATCAGTTTGAACTCACTTCTACAAGGGTCAAGAATTTCTGAGTTATTAACTGCCAAGACAACTAAATGTTGATTAACTAGTATTAATTTTTCTTCAATATAGAGAACAGTTCAAACTTCAAAGTATTCAGATAAAACAGTCCTTTAGTAAATTGCTCCATTTACTTAGAACTTCAATGAAGAGAATCAGTGGATTAAGGCTCTTAACCATTTCAATCATTATGAGTGGTCTTGTTTATCTCTTTTTCAAGCAAGGTAATGGTTGAAACTTGAAACTTTCTGTGTAACATTAGTATTAATTGATCCTCCAACCAATGCACAACTCTGCATGGCTCCCTTGCTTAGTAAGACTGTAATACATTTATGTATATGAAACTTGGATACATATATTTAGTTATCGATTATAATATGTGAAACACGAATTCAACTTCGAAGTTTATGCCTTTGTTGCTGAAGTACATGCACTTTTTCAAATTCAAGAAAGAATAATTCTTACAGCCCAATTTTTTCATATTCTTTTACACCTCGGTTACTCTCTTTATCTCTTTTTTTCTGTTTTCCTCATTACTTACCTCTTTTTGTTAAGATGTAACTCCTTTTAAGAGTGGTGAAAAAATCTTTCTCCTTTTAAGTAAACTAGATGTAACTCCTTTTAAGAGTGGTGAAAAAATCTTTCTCCTTTTAAGTAAACTAGATTTATACCCGCGCAACAGCTAAGAAAATAATTTGTAATTAGATTTAAAAATGAGTTATTAAACTATTGAGGTTAGTTTCTATGCTACGCTTCTTCCAAATCTATACTCTTCAAGTAGTCTAAGATGGCGGCCTACAGAGGTCGTGGTGGCGAACATGGCGCTAATGGCGTAAATGGTGGTTTGGACAGAGGAGGCTATGACAGTGACAAAAAGGGGAAAGAAGATTAGGGAGAAAAGGTCTTTGTTGGTGCAGCGGGGTAAAAGATGTAAGGGATACTTCCAATTGTTCTTGACGACGATGACTATGAATGTGACATCAACTACGAAACTGCGGCAGCGAGGGAGAGAGTGAAGCACAGGAGAAGGAAAAGGAAAAAGAATGTGGTCTAGATGAGAGAAACAACATCCATGTAGGTGAAGGAGACATGTGTTACTGCCTCAAGGTGGTGGACTTGGAGAAGGAGGGTTGTGAAGTCAAAGAAAATAGATCTATAAATTTTGGAGTAGGTGGTCTTGTGGGTATTGTGTGTGGGGTCATATCTCTATATTGCAAGCAAAGACAAAATCTAGAGGTGCCACCTTATATTATTCTTGATATGGCAAAATTAGACATACGTGGCAATTTTAGTGGTACTCCATGTGATTTCTTGTTGAATGTTATCGGAAGCAAAAAGAAGAATAGGTGAAAAATAGTTTGGTGGTGAAGATATGTTTGTTGTTTTTGATATGGTTGTATATTTATATAAGTTAGGAAAGAGAACTAAATGATTAGGTGTAATTAGTATGACATAAATTACTACTTTAAGAAATTTATAATTGATTTTCAGTTATACTATGATTTATGATAGGATTTAAGGTACCAAATTAAATTAACGTTACAGTTATGTTGGTTATATGATTATTTGGTGTATATATTAATGTAAATGATTCCATAGAATGACAATGGATTAGAAGTGATGCAAGCAGTATTCATTGTGTTTGCTGGGGAATATTTACACTATCCCTTTTGTTATTTTTTATAAATTTAAAATTAGCCCTTTCAAAGCATGTTTTGGTACACAGAGGAGTGCAAAAAAATAACATGAGAAAAGGCCAAGTGAAATAGATATAGATTAGGTAAGTCATATTTTATCTCTCAATATTATTTGAACCGTTAAAGATATAGAATATGGTATTTAAGTAATGAAGCGTATATTTATGAGATTAATAAATATTTCATTCAGTTATGTGTTTTGATATATATAACGGATTAAAGGTGGACCATTGGCAATCCATTATTTTTTTTTTTTGGTAAGGCAATCAATTGACTTTAAGAATGACAAAGTAACAGCATGAGAGGTGGAGGCTTTTCAGTCATAGTCTTTCTCATTTGTTTTTTAACTGTTATTGTAATTTTCATTTATGGTAGGAGTTTTTTTTAATGGTGTAAATTTACATATAATCAGTAGAGAATGTAGGTAAAATAGTGTTAATCGTGTCATTAAAGAGTAGGATGAATATACAAGTGAATATTGTTTTGTTTATTGAGATGTAATGTCAGATTATGCAATAAGAAATATTTTTATTATTTTGTGCAAGTTTTTGAACTAATTTTTATTATTTAAAATGAAATTGTCATAGTTAATAGGATAATTGTTAATTGGAATACATAATTATTAATTTATTTTAGATTTTGTATTTTATAATTGTCAAATCAATTTTTTTTAAAAAGAGACTTCATATAGGAGTGTTATTTTTGTTTTGTAGTGATTTGATAAGGAAGTTTATTTATTAATTTTTTGTATAGTTGAGAAGATGTAAAATGAAAATAATTAATGTAGAGGGCGTTACAAATATTGTTAAGACGTGGAGATTTTTTATTTGGTTCTACACAGGGCAAGGCCGCACTAGGAATAGAGTAAGGCAACAATGAGAAGGCACGGTGTGGAGATTTAGAAAAATAGATGGTGACACAGGGTTTAAGAGATCTGAATGCATAAAGGTGACACATCAGCATTAAAATGATGTGGAAAGAATGAATACGGGTGGCATTTATCGGGATGAGATGTCATGATCAGACGACGCAACTCATCTTTTATTAATATAATAGATTGCAAAAACACCTGAGAAGGATTGTTGGATGGTAAAGGGGAGCCCAAAAGGCAAAAGCAGGCCCCAACTGTTGGCTCTGGTAATAATTGTTGTGGATTAAGGGATGCTAAAGAGAATTCTACCATTAAACTAAGAAGGATTGTTGGATGGTAAAGGGGAGCCCAAAAGGCAAAAGCAGGCCCCAACTGTTGGCTCTGGTAATAATTGTTGTGGATTAAGGGATGCTAAAGAGAATTCTACCATTAAACTAAATGACAAATTAACCATAACAGTAAATTGAATATCACATCTTAACACAACACTTTAAACAATAAATAATGCATCCTTTTACTTACACACCCTTCACTCAACCTATTCTTATTCAATATAAAACCTTATCGCTCATATTTAAATTTTTAATGTCTCTCGGGTATTAATTTTTCATTTAATACACTGTATGGGATAATATTTTTATTCTGATTCTTTAAAAAAATTAACAAAACACAATCAAATATAAAAAAATGATGCTTTTTAAAACTTCCAAAAAAATCAAAGGATAAAAAAACCACAATATAAAAAACCAAAAAATAAGAATAAACGTTTTAATTTATTAATTGATTATTTTATTATTATATTAAATAAATAGAAAAGTCGTGTAAATTAACATAAGAGTTCTATTTGTCTGAATATCTCATGATTTTCGATATAAGACCATAATTATATTAGACAATAATTCTTTTCGAGCTGAGTAAAACCTCTATAAACAGAAAGTCCCCTCTCCAATATTTAACGCAACAATATACCGGAGTTCAAATTCAATACCACGAGTTAAATGTGAACAAGTATTCTGAGAAATTACCCGTTTTACTAAAGAACTTGAATAACGAGAATCGGTGGGTTAAGGCGCTTCACCGTTTTCATGACTATATTTGTTCAGAGTAAACTAGCAAATTGGTCCTGACTTTTTAGGGTAATGCAGTTTAGTCCCTAAAAAATAGAAAATCCCAGTATAGTCCCTGACTTTTTTTTTTCTTTCATTATAGTCCAACTGTGTTTCTCATTAATTTTTTTACGACGTGTCACGTTTAGTGACACTCTGTCTCACTGTTTGTCACTATAGTGTCTATTACGGCACAAAAATGATGTGGTTTTGTCAAATTAGCTCGAAAGGCTTCAATTCCAACCGCTATGTGCCTCCCTATTTTCCCTTTTTCTCTCTTCTCCCCCACTTTCATTTGAAGATCTCAACTCCATTGACGTTATTTTTGTGCCCATATGGCAAATAGTGTGACATAGTGTAACGAAACGTGACACGTCATAAAAAAAATTAATGAGAAACACACCGTTGGACTACAGTGAAAGAAAAAAAGAAATGAAAGACTATATTGGGGTGAGACTAAACTGCATGACTCGGGGAACAATTTGTTAGTTTCCTCATTTATCACCTTTTCAAGCAAGGTAGGATTGAAACTTTCTCAGATAGAGTAACACCAATGGTTTGATTCTTCAAATAATGCATAACATCGATCCTTTGCTATATCAATATATTGACATGACACTTGGGCACGCCTCCTACATTTGAGTGACTTTAAAAAAAGAAAAAAAAAATCTTCATTAATCGTATGGCAATAACAAATTAACAATCAATAATCGTTCTTAAGAGTTAAAGTGAATGACAGCACTTGGAATCCTACAACTTCCATGAAGTGGCTTGGATTTGTGGTTTCTTTAAGGCACAATACGTACGTTTAACATGCTTCTTGTTTACCTATTTGTAGCTTCACTTTCAATACCATACTTTACAATTTCTTCCCTTTCAGTCCCATATCTTTAATTCTTACTTGTTACTACCACTACCATATTTTATAGATATAAAACGTTGGTAAATTACATGCCAGTGAAATGATTTTCTACTTTATGAACTTACCAGAATTTACAAGAGAAGAGGTAAAATATCCAGTTGAGTTCATATGCAGATCTTTTATTTTGCTCTTGTACGCAAAACCGTAATGTTGGCATAATTCTTATCTAATTCGAGTGAAGTTTTGAGTGAAGCATTGGATAAAGAAGTTTCATATTAAAAGGGAATGGGCAGAATAAGCTTTCAAGTTTTGAGTTAAAATGTCACATCTTATTTACTTTCTTCTAGCATGGGATGCATTTTCTACAAAGATTCAATAAAATATATACTGATGATTTGAAATTAATTTTAAGAAGTGATTACTTTCATTAAAAGAACTGCTTTGATGTATGCCATTGATTAAGAAGTGATATGGAGGAATATATGATTTAAAGGTCAGCTTAACTCATTTTAGCTAAGGGGGTTGTGATACAACCAAAACTCTTAGATTTTGATATGATGCGTAATTCAACCCCAAATACCCAAAAATTATATACTTTTTATTTGGCCTTACTTTTATATCATAATAACAGTGTTTTATGTTAGATGTTATATCTATGCATTTTTATTACCTAATCATTTTTTGCTCAATTATGGTCATGGATTATGCAGTCTAGCTATATCCTACTCTGGACTTGGTTTGTGGAAATTTTTGGTGTGAAAGTAAAACAGATGCAATGCAAGTAGGTAGATTATTTATTTTTTTATTGGAAGTACAATGGTGCAGCTAGCTAAGTTAGGTGGTTAGATTGGAAGTGGAAAAGTGCCAATAATAATAATAATAATAAAGTGAATCTTGAGAAAGTACAAAAGCAGAACCAATAATCGTGCGTTATTGGTAGAATTCCCTCACAAAGCAAATGTGTAAGTCAAGTACGAAACTAGCGGACCACAGCAAATGTGCCTTTGGCAAAGTTGTTAAGAGCAAAACAGTCGCTTATTACCTTGCCAAGTCACCATGATTTGAACCATTTATGTTGGTCTTACCACTCCTTTATCAGATTCTTTCACTATTCATCACCAATGCTATTGAAGCCTCCTACACTATAAATGAGACACATTACCCTTCTCAATTGAAAACCAAGCTAGACAATACAATTTCCCCTCCAAAGAGTAGTCATCATAGGAGGTAATAGACAGAAGAAGTCTTCTTCTTCTTCTTCTTCAGGTCTCTTCTCCATTTTCAACATCTTCTCATCTAAGAAGTCCAGAGCAGGGCACTATTATGATGCCTATGATACTGGGCGCATTAAGGTCTGGCATAGTGATGATGATAAAGGTAACTGGGGTGTTGCAGAGCCTGGTATTGACATGAAAGCTGAAGCTTTCATCAGAGAGTACAAGAAACGTTTTTCACAATCTGAATGCTACCAACTTGACCCAGCTGCTGAAAATTAATGCATAATATATATGCATGCAATTAAGCAACCTTATGTATATTTGTTTATTTCTCTAGATTAATTGTCATTTAATCATTAATATTGCTTCTACCTTGTACTCCTTCAAATCATGTTAATACTTTATATATATATAATTTCATAAGTTCAACTACTTGTTTATACTTATGATCACAAGTATATATATTGCATATGGTCTTCAGTTGCACTTCAATTTGCTCTTCCTTCTTCATGTAATTAATTTATGTTTTAACTGGTTTAGAAATAGCCTCTTTCATAAGGGCTTATATAGTATTATTGATGAGTACCATGACACAATTAACCTGGCCTCTGTGTTACACATACACAGATTAAAAGTAAATAAATGGAGAAAGTTTGGGTGTAGTTACTTCCAAACTGAGTGAATAACAACATTTCAATTACTCCGATCCACCTCTGGGGTTTATTTCTCCATGAGTTCAAGTAAGCAGATGGATACATAAAGATTTCTCAGAGAGGCTATGGTTTGAACATTCAAGAAATGCATGAAATGACTTTCTTGTCTGGCTTCGATCATTTGGTTGAATCTATGATATAACAGGTAACATGACTTGGTTATTGTTGTAAATGCTTGTCAGGTTGCACGCCTAGCTATGTGAGTGTGAGTTATGCATTAGTTAATAGTGTATTCCTTGGCCCAATATTACCATGTTATATATTTTTCATCTGAAGTTCTCTCTATGAAGGACTCATCGATCAACAGCCAATTCCAAGTTCCAAGTAATGTGTGACTTGAATATGTTATACGCACTTAAACGAAGGTAATGAACTCTTCAGTTCCTCGTATGAAAAATACTGATCTTCGGAGAAGAATTATGTGTTTGGTTTAAAGTAGAGAACAAGGTCTGTTTGATAGAGTGAAAAGATAAGAAGAGAGAAACGAGGTGCAGGAGAAAGGAATAAGATTAAAAAAAAATTAAATTTTTGGTATGAGAGAAATAAGAGTAAAGTAGAGTTGATTTATTGTGATATCTTTCTTATCATGTTTAATAGAGGAGAAATATGAATGTGGGAGTGAATTAATTTTGACCTTATTTTCCATCTTTATTGGTGATAAATTATTTATAGACTTTTCTCCTTTCTAATATTTCTCTTATCAAATATTCGCTCTTTTCATTCAATTTTTTATCATATTTCTTTCTTATCAAACGAGGGAATGAGAGAGATTGGGAGAAAAGAGAAAAAAAAGAAATACGTATATGTATGAAGTTTTATTAATCTTTAAATTTATACTTTTTACAAATAAATATATTTAATTTTAATTTCACCTTAATTCATCTTTAAATTTAAACTATTGTTATGATAAGTCATTTTGTTAGTACTAAAAATAGCTTACTAATAATTAATAAATTTTTATCTTTTTTATTATTAAATCAAAACTATTAAGGTCTCGAGTTCAAGTCTTGTGAATGAAAAAAATATCTGCTGGAAGACCTAGCCCTACCATGACATGGATGTTCCAGCTCAAACAAGATTGTCTCCCGTATGATATCTGTGGTTTAAATAAAAAAACAATTAATTTATATTTTTCAGTATAAAAATTATATTATTTAATTTTTTAAATTTTAAATTTGAAGAAAGGAAATAAAAACACATTAAATGAATTTGAGACTTTATTAGTTTTAGTCTTACTTATTTTTATTTTATTAATTTGATTAAATTACAAAATAGATCAAATGATTTTAAAAATTAAAAACACAAATTAATAATTTAAATTTAATAAAAATAAAATATTAAGATTATTCACCATTATATTGAGTCGGTTCAAATTAATTGAAGCACCTATTGCACCAATAACTAGATTTTACAAACACAAAATTAATTAAACTCAAGGTTGTAGGTATTATACATACACACATATAATATAATATAGGGACATTATCAGATAATATTAGGTGTCAAATTTGTAGACACACATATATGTATTAGGGGTGAAGTGAGATTAAGGGGCAAATGTTATAATTTTTCCCAATCATTCAATCCACCTTATATATATATAATAAATTAACCTAATATAAAATATCTAAGATTATTATTATAGTGTAATATTTTGTGTAACTCACACCTTTATAAGTTAAACCTTGCTTTATAATTAATTTAAAAAAATTAAAATTATTTAATTATTATTCTCTTTTTATTATTTATTTTCATTATTTTATCATTTTATTAATTTTAATAAAATATCTTATCAATACAAAAATTAATAAGAAGTTAAAATTTATAAAAGAACTAAAATTCTAATAATCTAATATTATAATAAAAATTATGTAAATATGCCTTTTTTCTCTTTTACATTAATGGGTTGTTTAAATCAAAACACTTATAGTTGGAATGGTGTTATAACTTATTATCTCCTTCTAATATAACTAAGTTTACACAATACACCCTTACCCAACTATATATCTCCTTTTAGATATAGATATATATAGTTGGGAGAAAGCAAATTTAAAAAAAAAATTCTTCTCCTTATTTTAGTTAGAGGGAGAAAGAAAATTTTACCTATATTTTTTCTTGTATTCTCTTCAAACATTTTTAACTAAATAAGATGCGTTTATTAAAATTGCTCCCTTTGTGCTCTCATCCCAAAGTGCAAGTTTCCTCCATGATATATCACTACTAGAATATTAGGATTTAGTGACCAATTTAGTGATCAAAAATTTTCCGTCATTAACAAAGATCGATTTTTAGTGACCAAATCTATCATTGGATACATAAGTAGTGACAAAAAATCGGTCACTAAATTTGTGATTCTTAGTTTTGTCAAGGAGGATTTAGTGACCGATTTTTTTTTTTTGAGTCTTAATATTTTTAAGGAGGATTTAGTGATTGATTTTTTCAGTCACTAAATTAGTGACTGAATTTGTTATTCTTATTTGCTTTGAAATTTTGACACATCTTTGCGTTTCTGAAATCCTATTGTTGTATTCTTCCTGATGATATTTTGTCAAAATTTGCTTTATAATTGATTGCTGTAATTTTTACTTTGAATTTTAAAATAAATTTTTAAATTGCCCACTATAAGATTTTTGGCCAAACTCTTAATCTCATTCTCATCTAAATTTGCATGAATAATCATAAGATATTTTATTAATAAAAACAATTAATACTAATATATTTTTATTATAAAGTAAAATTAAACTTTATTTTCATCCTAAGCATATTATTCTACTTCTATAAAATTATAAATCATCTTACTAACTAAGAAGTAATTTTGTGTATAATAATCTACTACATACACGTTGAATGAGTCCTAAAAGTGTATCAAACAAAAGCATATCAAATAAAATATTTGATCACATCTATAAATAAAAAATGTATCCTAAAAAATTTGATCAAAATCCAATAAAAGCTAAAAGCATACAAAATGATTAAAATTGGATCAAATCCATTAAATTAATTTTATTATTTTTTTTTTACTAAAAAGAAATTAGTGACTGATTTAGCTACTGAAAATTTGTCTAAATTTCAGTCACTAAATTAGTCACTAAACTCGGCTTTAAGATGGGTCAAAATTTTGTCTCTAAAAAGCGGTCTCTAAGTCGGTTACCAAAATCAGTCTAAAAAATTGGTCTCTAAATCAGTTTATTAAAGATTAGTAACTAAGGGTTTAGTGACTAAAATAATCGGTCACTAATTCAGTCATTATTTTGTTTAGTGACTGATTTCATCAAATTAGTGATCAAACTTTCTTGTAGTGTATAACTAGGTGCCCTACCCTGCCAAGTGCCAAAGAACAAGGTTGGCTGAAGGAGTCAAGAATTAAAAAAAATCTGTCTTATCAAGGTTGGGGAAAGCTACACAAAAAGGGGTGAGAATAAGTCAGTCGACTTGTTAGGGGCCTACTGCCTAGCTGTTTATTTCCTGACCTGACTCGTTTGTTAAAAAGGTGGCTAAGGCTTTTTAAAAGGCCCGTTTAGTAAAGAGATCATGTTTCAGGCTATGAAAAGCCCACTAGGCCTGACATACCGACTTTTTAATATAATAATATATTATATATTAAATTAATTATATAAATAACTATATATATAATTAAAAAACTAGAATAATAAAAAATAAAAATATATTATATAATTATATAAAAAAGTCTGTTTATAGGTCCACTGGCTTGCATAGGCTTATAGGCATGTTGGCCTGTTTGTAGGTCTGTTATGAAAACATGCTTTTAGACAGGCTTATAGGCCAACCAATCTTTTACAAGTCAGACCAGGCCTTAAAAAAAGGTTTGTTACAGGTGACAGGATCAAGCTTAATAATTAGGAGTCAGGTCAGACTCAGGCCGGCCAAAACCTGAATTGGTCTGGCCTGTTTCCACCCATATACACAAAATCCGCTTCACTCTTTTCTTTTTATATTTTTCTTAATTTCATTCACTTATACATTTTTTTTGCTGAGATGTTCTTTTTTAAAATGAAAGTGAAAGATATAAATCTTGATCATACATATTGCCAACTTAAGGGGAGGATGCTAAAATAATTACTTTAGGACTCCCCTGTTCTAAGAGCCTCGAAATTTTCAATTAATATAATATTACTAATTATAATATTTCTTTCTTACAACTGGTTTTTTAGCAAGTATTACCATCGGTCCTATTATAAGAAACATATGACTAAATCATCAAGACTAAAGAAATGTCTTAAAACCAGTTCATTGTAATTAATAGTGTCATAATTTTAAATTTTATTCCATAATTATCCTTAATACTAAATAATTAAGAGTAAACTAGCATTTTCATTCCGACTTTTACAACATATTGTTAGTTTCGTCCCTGACTTTTCGAAATAGCACTTTAGTCCCTGCAATGTGCATTTTAGTCCTTAACTTTATTAAAAAAATGCATTTTAGTCCCTGGCTTTATTAAAAAACATGCACTTTAGTCCCTAAAGTCAGGGACTAAAGTGCTATTTCGGGAAAGTCAGAGACGAAACTGCAAAACGCTGTAAAAGTCGAGGACAAAAGTGCTAGTTTACTCAAATAATTAAAATAGTGGCAAAAGTACTCATATTTAAAGTCATCATTAGAATAGTAACTCATGCTCTAATAGTTGGTCATTGAAAATAGTGTGTGGTGCATGTGTTCACTATCATGGAAAATAAGTGAGTAGTGGACAATAAATTAAGTTATAAAATGAAATTCATAATTAATACAATTAAAAATAGTATTATGTTCTTATATTAGGACCAAGAAAAAACACATTTATATCTCTATAAATAGGACTTGTGTTAGTCAATTGATAGGGTTTTAAAAATAAAGTTTGTTTTCTTTATATAAGTTCCTCAATTTAATATAATTCTTTTTTGAAAAAAAAAATAGACTCCTCATATTTTTTTAAAAAATAGTATATTATCTTTTAGAAAATAGTTCTCTTATCTTATCATTTTAAAAATAGACTCCTTAATTTTCAAATTGCTTTAGGCCCGTATATATTAGGTTAACCTTAACTATACATGAATAAGTAATGTGATTTTTTGTTTTAATATTGACCAATAATTAAAATTTAATCACAGAGTTGTGATTTGTAAAAAAAAAAAAAGAGTTGTGATTTAATTGATAACGTGAATTGAGATTGTGGAGAGAGCTCCCAAACAAGATTATCCTTAATAATAAGGGATACATGTGATTAATATAAAAAAAAATAATGATTAGATTTATCTCTCTTATTCTCGTATAAAAATAATATTTTTTCCTCTCTTTTTATACGTAAAGAGAGAGATACCTATGAAATTTTGTAACTATTGAAATGACTATTTACATTTAAGACCAATGAAGAGAATTACAGCAGAGGCCTAAACCGATTTACCCAGTATATTTTTGCAAACCAGGGAAAATACTCAGACCCAATCAATGTTGTTATAACAAAATTGAAAAAGAAACAAGAAAAAAAAAATAACAGGAAGAAGAACAACACAAGCAATTTAATGCAATTCGTTCAATGTGACCTATTTCCACGAGTCAAAGCGACTTCTATTACTATATATAAGAGAAATTCAAGTATAGAATGAGGCTGCCACAATTTTTTAACAAGCCAAAAACTTTACTTGAAAAGCTACCCCATTACAATTCATTAATTCATCAAGACATTTCAACAAGTATAGATTTTTTTTTTCCCATTAAAATTGAGTCAGAATAAGACAGGTATACAATGAGTTCGGATTTAATTATGATGACTATTCTTCCCTTTCATCTAGTGAGTGCTTGCCAGCTTGTGGAATCCTACATGTTTCCACAGGTAGAGGATTGTGTTTCCTCAAGGCAAAATATTGTACATTCAACACGCATGTATCTCTTTACATTTCAGTTTCAGAAAAGTCCCTTTTTCTTTTCAGCCCATCTTTATTCCTTCCTCATATTATCTACCAGTTTCATCTGCCTTTTTGGTAATTCAATCTTGGAATTCAAGGTAAACGTCAATGGAGTAAAAAAGACTCCACTTTACAAACCCACAATTAGTTTGCAGAAATTGGAGATAGTGTTAGATATATACCAAAGTTGTGTTGCGAGAAGTAATAGAATAACAATGAGGAGAAGAATGTACAAGTGCCATCTTATAAAAGCAGAGCAATTCAGATGCCCTGATCAGCAAAGTTCAGAATCGAAGCCAATAATTGTTATCTACATCAAATTAAAATAGCTAGCAATGGAGAAAAAAAAAACATAATTGATGACAAAAGTTGTTTTAAAATTAGCAGAGAAAAATATGTTTTGTGCAAGGTATTTAGTATGCGTTTGTTTCCCGTTAAGTTATCACGAATCTTCAAGCATATAAATGGAGAAATAAAAATTTTTGCTTTAGAAAAGTTGCTTTAGAATGCATGAACTTCCATTTGTAAAGAATAGTTTCACAGAGAGAACCTTACCCCTTGGCTCAAATTTGTGAACGAAAATTCATTCTTTTTACAAGCTTTATTAACTACTGACATATCATTTAAGAACTTTTCATCTAAACAACTTGAAACTATTCTCTTTTGAAATATACTCAACAAAATTCTGTACCGATATATCCTTCTATATATTTGTTGATTTGTTTCTCATTTTATGTTAGGTTTTCTGTGATTGATGAACTTGATTGAGATTGAGATTGAGATTTTCGATTTTTTTTTAAATAGCTTGTCAATTTATATGTAATTTGATGTATTTTTAATTTTTAAAAGATTAAAATCACCGGTTTTAAATTAAATTACTGGGATTAAAATCAAATATCAACTATATTTCAACGATTAAAAATATATTTAACTTAAAATTAATTTGTCTTCTATTAATAATAAATATTTTGCAGTGAAGGTAATCACCAAAATCCGAACTCAACAATTGTGGATCAGAAAGTAAAAAACCTAGATGAATTTTATCAACAAGGTTAGAAATTCAAATTCTAAAACCACCATTTCGAAGAAAATTACCTACCTATTATCCTCATCTTATGACCCTATGCTTTTGAGAATTCACAATTAATCAAGTCCCAAAAAACCACCAAATCCCCAACGCTAATAGAAACCAATCATCAATAAAATCAACTTTTTATAGTACAATTTTAAGAACTCAATTTGGAGAGTGAAACACTCACTCTCATTATTTTCTCTCAATGATTTTTAATATTCTCTCATTTTCTCTTATTAGATGGTGAATTACACTCACGTTTGTGAGAGTGAGTTTCTTCTCTCAATCAGCAATACTAATTTTCTCTCTCATTCTATTTAAATCTTTAATTAATCTAATAAATGACAATCTTAAATTTTGAAATTTAGTAAGATTCAAAATCTTATCATATTATTTTCTATTTCAATCTTTTTTCAAATATAAATTTTTATTCTTATTTTTATGATTTTAATTTTTTTTAGTATATCTTATTATCAAATGATAATGTAAAAATAGTAAAATATAATATACTAGAATTAAAAAATGAAAAATTATTTAAAAATGTTTTATTTTTTTTAATTTTAAAAATATTAATTTATTATAATTTTAATTTCAATTTAATTTTAATTAAATATATATATTTATCTGTGCATTACACGAGTTAATATACTTGTCAGAAGTTAGAAATAAATCAACAACCAAAACGGTGCTTACAAAACTTCAATGTTTTTTACTAAAATATTTATTAAAAAAAATATGTTTTCCGTACCTATAGTTTTGGTCAATTTTGATTTTTTATCGGATAAAATTACTGAAAACAGTGATTTAATAATTAGGGTTATTTTCCGTCCCTAAAACATCTTATTGATATGAACTTAGTAACGGATAAGTATTTAATTATTTTGCGTTACTAAATTCACATCAGTATTTAATTTATGCGATTGTCTAGTTTGTAAAATTGTAAGAGAGACATTGTTCACAGATTATCGCAGCATTAACTTAATTAGTTAGAAACAATTTTAGTTAGTTAGATTGAACTATACTAATATAGTTATATATACTGTTGTGATTGTGACAGAAGGAATAGTCAATGATTTTCAATCACCCATTGAATTATAGTGGGGGGAACATAAAATCAGAAAGATTACTAGTATAGTCTTTAACAGAGAACATTATTGAATGAGTGAGACTGAGAAATAGAGTGGCTTTAGCATAAACATTCTGCATTAATCAACCTTTAAGTCTGTGGTGTTTAAGCTCTCTCTTTGGCTATCTTCCATCGCTTCATCAATCATCATACATCCATCTTCACAGCATGACATGTTCTATGTACCCTTCAAAGTGAAACAAAGACAAGTAAACATCACAGAATTTCAAAACCAAACGAATCCATCTACTAATCAGCAGTTTTCAGAGATCTGTCTTGTCTTGTCTTCTTTTCTTTATTATTTATTTTTTACTTTTTTGATTCAGAACCCAAAAAGAAAAAAAAGAAAAATCCTCTTGTGTTGTGTGTTACAAATTTACAGGATGGAATGGTGACCATCTATATTTGTGAATGTTCTGCTTGCTTTTTCTCAAGAATCATAGGAGTTCCTTTAATTTTGATGGTTATCACATGTTTCCTAACCAATTGTTTCTACTTTTTAGACCCTCGAATCCACCTTGGCGACGGCGCTGGCAATTCCACAGTATTTCACTATTTCTATTTTGTCCCATCTCAGATCTCAATACAGAAATTCTGATTATATGTCAAATCTTCTAAGTATTATGATAAAATAAAATGATTTGAGATATTTTGTTATTGCTCAACTCTGTTCTTCTTCTACAGGAAAAGAAAGTGCTTTTACTGTTTTCAACACAACACCAAACTTTTCTTGTAAAATATTATTTTTATGCATGGATTTATTTGAATTCTTTAATCTACCTGCTATCTCAAGATTCATTTCCTAAAAAATTTTATCTCTTAGGCATATCAGCAAACAATTTCAGATTTTCAAAGTCAATTAATTCTAGTCAAGGAATAAGTTAGTGTCAAATACATAGAAGGGATTTGAACAAGGAATTTGGAGTTTGAAGCTATATATATTCACTAGTCAATACTTAATGTAAAATAAGGTGTGGCACTATTCCAGTTTAACCAGTAATTTTGAATTCTAGTTCTGTAACTATCTAAAAGATACCTGTAATCATGTACCAGAAAAAAAAATCTAGAAATGTCACTGTAAATCTGAATTGATGCCTGCCTAGCTATTGATATTTGTAAAAGGCTAAATATCTTCTCCTTTTAGATTATTTCATCTTCACTTAACTTTTGCACCTTTGGTATATTCCATTCAGATGCAAAGGTAATTAAGGCCTGAACTGCTGGCAGTCAATGCTGAAGAATAAAATAATCAAGTAGCTGAATGTTACAGAATCAGCTTGTCCAGTGGAAGGCATGGAAGTGACCGTCTTTACCAGCACCATCCATAAGTGCAAAAGGTAATGGGAAATGAGAAATGGTCTTTGATTCAAGAATCAGTGACAGTAATAGCTCATATATGTAGTAAAAAGTAAGCAACTCAGTCTCATAATTTTGATTCATTCAAATATGAATTTTTTTGCCACTATGAAGAAGATAAGCAACTTTCACTGTAACACTTTTCTATGTGTAAGAATCATATATGTTGAATTGTGATCCTAAGTGAAGAACTTTTGCATGCCTTGAATTCAAGCCCACCATATAAGACTTAGCTTCGAATAATTTTCAAAGAAGCAGCATCTAGTAGTCTATAAATATAGAGTCCCATTTTTTATATTTTTAGCAAAAAACATTGTTCTAAAATTTGAAAAAGCAGTTTATCACACAAATTTGTCAGATACTGCATTGTAAAAAGAAATGATTTAAAATATATAATCATAAAAGTGTTTAGTTACAAAAAGTTGCTGGTTTGAAATTCAATTTAGTGAAATTCTCCCATCGCAAATAAAGTTTTAATTTTTTTTTAAAAAAGTAGTAGGTAAAATATTCTTTAATTAACCGATGCAACTTATACCGAAAAACTGATAGAAATTCCATTCAAGCCGTTTCGTGACGGAATAATCAATAATGAATATGCGCACTTTTATTGAAATGGCTATTCTATATATATTTCTATCTAACTTTTCACTCTTTTATTCCAGTAAATAATTAATAAATAAGAACCATGTTCTTTCTGGCTAGAAACTTTTCCCCCGATTTAAACTATTCAAAAGAAAAGGATTCAAGTATTTGTAGAAGGCAGCGGGTGGTAAATAAATATATATCAAATCAAGCAATTCATTCACCATCCCTCATGTCAGATAAACACAAGTTGGTTAGGAAGGACAGATACATGATGAAGCCCATCTATAAAGTAGAGGTTTGGCTGTTTGTATCAGTTTTAAGGTGAAATTTTAGTCTTTTAAAAGAGTAAAAGAATTGATAAAAAATATCAAATAATAATAAACATATAAAATTACATAAAAAGAAAAACATAAAATATAAAAATTAATTTAAAATTGATATATTTATAAAATATTAACATGATATTAAATAATAAAATAAAAAAAATAGGGTGGAGATCAATTTACTCCATGAGTAACTCTGACAAAGTCACTCTACTTAATAACTTTTTGTAGAATGTAAATTTAATAAATCTAACAGTTGAATAATGTGATATTAACATGATGAGTATGCACAACAAATTTTAGATCACTTAAACATTCAAAGTTATGTAATCTTAAAGTATTATTTACTTATATTTTTAAAAGTATATTATATGTTAAATTGAAGTGATTTGATGAAACATCAAATCAATTTTAAATTTTATGAAATTTGTATACTTGATTTAAATAATGAAGACTTTTAGGCCCCATTTGGGGTAGTTGCGAATTTTTAATTTTTATTTTAAAAATTTTAAATCATTTTTTTACAACTCAAGACCAAAAACTAAAAGCTTCTTTTTTGTGGTTTTCGAAACAAACATTTTGAAAATCATAAAAAGTGGTTTTCAATTTTTGGTTTTGAGTTGTGAAAACTTGATTCAAAATGTTTAAAACCCAAAAATTGAAAACTTGTAACTGCCCCGAACCTTGATTCTTTATTTAAATCTTTTCTTTGGGGTGGGACTTTAGAAAACACAAAATTTCTTGGGTGGGTTGGGAAGAGGCATGTAGAGAGAAAACGTATGGGGTTTGGGAATTCGTGACTTCAGTGCTATTAACTTAGCTTTGTTGGGGAAATGGAGGTAGTTGAGAAAGGTAGGTTGTGACATAGGGTTCTAACTTATATTTATGGTGTGAGGTCCGCAAGAGGGTTTGTTCCAAGCACCGAAGGATCTCCTTGGTGGTCTGATTTGTGTTCTCTTGAAAATAGTAATAATATTACTGTTAATTGATTTTCACAATGTTGTGCGAAGGAGATAGGAAATGGTAGTGACATACTCTTCTCGAAGGATGTGTGGTGTGGTAATGGTATTTTTTGTGATCAGTATCCTAGGCTCTTTTTAATTGTTAATAATGATGCATTAGTGGCTGATATGTTTTCTAGGTATAATGAGGATGTGGTGTGGAATTAGGGTTGGCGTGGGACACTGTTTTAGTGGGAAGTTCAACAACTCTCCCAATTAGTAGCTGAATTACAAATTGTTTCTTTTTCTGATGATAAACTAGACAATTGGTGTTGGAGTGTCGATCATGTGCGTAGTTATTCGGTGAAGTCAGCATGTTTTGTTATTGTTCATGAGGCTATTTTTGTAGATTTCCCAATGTATAAATTTCTGTGGTCTAAATTTGTTCCCTCTAAGGTGGCTGATTTTGTTTGGAAAGCTATTTTGGACATAATTCCTACAAAACAAAATCTAATCAAGAGGAAGGTGATTCGGGCTTCGGATAGTGATTGGGTATGGTGTGGCCATAGTTTTGAAACCACTTCCCATATTTTTTAATGTTATTATACATATAAATTTGGATGTTGTGTCTGGAATGGTTTGACATTAATTTTGTTCAACACCACTGCCGTTTGGGTAATTTTGAACAGTTTGTGGGCTTGCCAGAATGTAATGCCCATAATAGATTAAGATGGTCACTGGTTTGGATGGAAGCTGTTTTTTCAAATATTTCTTTGGAACTAGCTGATGCAGTGTTATAAAACCCGGACCGGTGATCAACTCGGGGTTATGAGTTAATAGGTCACTGATTGAACCGGTTGAACGAGTATATCTATATATATATATATATATATCTATTTCTCTCTCTCTCCCTCTCTCCCTTACCTCTAACCCTATATCTCACCCCTCTCTCTCGGTCCTTTTTTCCCTCTCTCCTCCTTTTCCCTTGGTTTGCTCTCCCCCTCCCCTCTTCTTCCTCATGTAATATACAATGTTATTAAACTCGGACCGGTGATCAACTCGGTCGAGATACCGGGTTACTGGGTCACTGGTCGAACGGTGAGTCATTGGTTGAACCGCATGAACCGGTTTTATTAAAAATTATATATTTTACTGAAAATTTAAGATTTATAAAAAATTTAAAGACAAAATGAATGTTTTTAAAATTATTTTGATAATTGAGCTAATAAAAATACTTATTTATAATTTATTTATAGTAAAATACTTACAACTTTATATATTTATAATCAATAATTAATAATATAAAATATATTATGTATAATAGATATTATACATATTTATAGTATATAAAATTTTGAAAACGTTTTGTCGTATAAAAGTATAAAAGAAAAGGAGTGATGCATGTAATGATGTAAACATATCCAGTGTTAGGTAGCTTATATACAAAGTCACGCGTATAATAATCAAGGAAGCAGTGGCAGAGGTGGTTACGTGACTCGCTCGTACGTGGAGGATTGGTGTTCGACTCCCTCAGGCACCGCTTTTTAAATTCCTGCAGAATAGAGATGTGTCAAACCGAGTTGACCCGCGTCATTGGATCCCAATTTCGACCGGTTGAACCGGTTTGATGACGTCATAAGCGGGTTAATAGCACATCCGATCTAATAACTTGACTGGTCTGGTTCCCGGTTGAACCGGTCGAACCGGCCCGTCCGGTCCGAGTTCCACAAACAGTGGTAATATATCATACACATTTCTTTCAATGGGTCTCTGTTGCTCAAATTCGAATGGGTCTCTGTTGCTCCTCATCTTCGAGTATACACTCACTAACTCGAAGTGCTTGGGGTGTAATTAAAGGAGAGTCTCGCAAAAGGTCTTCGAGTATACACTCACTAACTCGAAGTGCTTGGGGTGTAATTAAAGGAGAGTCTCGCAAAAGGTTAGGACTTCCCTAACTCAAAGTGCTTGGGGTGTAATTAAAGGAGAGTCTCGCAAAAGGGTAGGACTTCCCATTTTGGCTGGTTTGTTCAACCTAAGGAAAGAGCTAAAATGGATGAAGGGGCCTTTGGTATTGGACACCTTGTTGACCTGATCAGCAGCAAAGCCATATAAGATCAGGTCGAACAGAGCAGCCAAATCAGAAAACCACTCCATGAAGAATGAGACAATGAGCAGATGGTGAATCTAGCCATTATTTATAAGGAAAAAGGGATAGCCTAAGATGTGAAACTGCCACCACTTTAGACCAATAACGGAGAGAATTGTATTTATTACATTCAAGTGGCCGGTGGTCAAAGAGAGTCTCTGGACGACAGGTGGATTTATGGCACGTTTTCAGAAGGGCTTAATGGAGAGGCTATGCGCAAGCTTGAAGCTGATTAGAAGGGGGCGTCTCGAAAGGTCATCTTCAGATCAAAGGAGGAGAATCAGAACGCCTAATATAACCTTCACTCATGATTTGAAGTTATGGAACCACCCATGGGATATTCCTCACTCGAAAAGATATCACACTTTAATACGTCATCAACGACAGTTAAAAAATAGTGTTGCCTTAATTGTGGAGAACGTGGGGAGGTGACAGTTGATGGTTAGCGTGCATAGCAGTTACATGCAATTCTGAAACGGTTCCAAGGGAGGCCTATAAATAGGAGGAGAGAAGTGATAAGTGCTTAGAATTAGTAATTTTAGGGTATAATTTTAGCACTTTGGAATGATAATTGCTCTTAGTTTAGCCCCTAATTGCCCTTTTATTGCTTGAATTTAGTTTTTGTAGTTTTTAATTTAGTTTTGGAGTTTTGAAGCTATTCTGATGAAGAAAATGATCTTTTGTAGACTTTGGAGGAAGGAAAAAGAATTATAGAAAGAATCAGACAAGAAAATACCCACAATTGCAATATATGAGAGTGGGCTGAAGCACACTTTTGTGCGCTTCAGCCTCCAATTTCAGAAGGAGAAGTTCGAAGTGCAAAATTAAAATAGTGCGCTGCAGCACGCTTCGCGTGCTGAAGCGCACAAAATTCAGACTGAAAAGCGAATGCGCATTTTTCCTAAAAGCGTGCTGAAGCGCTTTTTGCGCGCTTCAGCCCCCAAATTCAGAAGCAAGCAGCTCAAAGCTCATATTAAAGTAGTGAGCTGCAGCACGCTTTCGCGTACTGAAGCGCACAAAATTCAGACAGCTCGAAGCCATCTACTCAATTCTTAAAGTGCGCTGCAACCCCCTTTGCGAGCTGAAGCCCCCTATAGCGTGCTGCAGCACGCTACACTTTCTAAAGAAGGAAGCGCGCTGAAGCTCACTTGTCTTGTGCTGAAGCGCGTGAAAGTTTTCGTCACTTTCGAGCTTGATATAAAAGGAGGAAAGAGAAACTTAGATGGGGCGATCATCACCTTTTGCTGCTCTTCTGCAAGTCTTCT
Organism: Sesbania bispinosa; assembly: GCA_026901365.1. Taxonomy (NCBI): domain Eukaryota; kingdom Viridiplantae; phylum Streptophyta; class Magnoliopsida; order Fabales; family Fabaceae; genus Sesbania; species Sesbania bispinosa. Next base: position 691,493 of record QLOH01000081.1, read on the forward strand.
CCAGGAGCTCTGCTAGGGTTTTTCCTTAATTTCTTCTTCTCCATTTCACTTGGGTTCTAAGTGCTACTATGAGTAGCTAAACTTTTATTTTTTGGATTGAATGTAGTCTACTCAAACTTGGATGTATTTTGGGTTCATTAATCTATAGTAACCTCGTTTCTTTTCAATATTGGCATTTTCGTTCTACTCTTAATGCTTGATTCTATTAACTCAGTAGTAATCTTGATTTAGATTTCTTGAAATAGAGGGAACGCATTTTGGAAATTCGATTTGAACGAAAAATGCTCGATGGGTCGAAATGCTAGGAATGACTTTCGATTTATCGATAGCTTTAAAACATCTTTTCTTAATGCTAGGCAACTTGTTAAACATTGGAGGAATCGGTGTTTAGGGAGTTGTTTAAGGATTTCACAGTTGAGGAATCGGTGTGAATGATTTTAGCTTGTGCTTCAATATTGTCTAGTTCAAATATTATGGGTTTTTGATATCCAAATACTGAAGAGTGCGATAGATGAAATTCAATCCCAGCTTTTTCCACTTGAACTTTTCCTAAACTTTTTACTTTGCATCTTACTACTTTTATGCATTTTCATTTTAGTTTTTTTAAAAACCAATCATGAATCAAATATCCACCTTTGTGTACATATACTTAGTAAGCTAAACTTAAAATTTTAGTTGAAACCGTTCCTCGTGGGTTCGACATCCTTACTTAAAACTATTATACTATGCGACATCAGTACGCTTGCCGAGGTCTCAACAAGTATTTTTGGCGCCGTTGCTGGGGAACGGTGTTCTTTTAAAATTGTTAGTTAGCTTATTAAGCATTGTGAATACAATTGTAATTAGTTCTTTGTGCATAATTTATTTTCTTTTTAATTGCTACTTGGTGCTAATCCTTGTTTGAGTGTTTTAAACCTCTCTAAGGCAAAAGAAGCAGACAAGAAATCACTCAAGGAGAAGAACCAAGAAGCTTCTCTACTCCACATTCACAACCAATTCTTCCAACTCCAGAATCAATCAATGGCTGGTGAATAGAAAAATCTACCAAGAAGAACACTTGGAGATTATGCTATGCAACAGGGACCAAGATACTTTTCCAGCATAGCAAATCCTGGTGACTTCCCTAACAACAATTATTGTCCTAACAATTTTTGCAGGGTTGGAGAAGTTACCAGAATCAGAGTTTTGGGTGGAGACAATATGATGATTCAATTTATATGTCACCTCTTATCCAACAGCAGCAAGATTATCCTCCAATTCAACAAGGAAGATCAAAATTGGATGATGTTTAGAGGAATTCTTGCAAACTTCATCCTACAGGCCACCTTCTTTGCAACAGCAGCAGAATTATTCTTCAGTTCAACAAGGAAGATCAACATTGGATGATACTCTTGAAAATTTCTTGCAATTCTCTGCGCAGTTTCAGAAAGAAAGAGAATAAGCAAAAAGAACTATGGACACCCTGATAGCACGGATAGTAGGAAATTCATCTAGACAACAGTCAGAACAGATCTCAACAATTACACAACCCAGCCCCTGAAGAATATTGCGACGACATGCCCATCAAAAGTGTTCAAAGATAGGAGGGGACTGATGACAACCTGACTGGTGAAGAAGAAGAAATTGAAGAAGAAAATGAAGTAGAAGTAGAAGAAGAGAAGAATGAGCTGAAATAGAAAAGATTGAGTGTGAAGAAGAGAGTGATTGTGAAGGGGAGGAAGAAAACAATAAAAGTGAGAGTGTAAATAGAGAAAAGAAAAAGGAAATGATAAAAAGAGTGACAAAAGAGAAGGTGAGAAAAAAGGAAGAAAGAAGGAAGAGATGCCACAACTAAAGAGATTGCCATATCCTAAAGCCCCTTCAAAGAAAGAGAGAGAAATGCATCTTGCACATACTCTGGATAATTTTACAGGGCTACAAATCAACATTCCTTTTATAGAAGCTATGGAGCAGATACCAAAGTATGCAGGATTCATGAAAGAGCTTCTCATTAAGAAAGGAAGATTTTCAGAAGAAACAGTGGAACTGGAGGTAGGGTGCAGTGCAATTAGTCAAAAATCTTTGCCAAAAAAATTGAAAGATCCAGGCAGTCTCACACCTGTGAATATTGGAAGCTTATCAGTGCATAAAGCTTTACTTGATCTGGGCACCAACATAGATCTCATGCCTCTGTCTATGCTGAAAAGGATTGGGAATTTTGAAGTTAGACATACTCGGATGACTATGCAATTAGCTTATAGATCTATTAGATACCCTTATTTTGTGGCAGATGATTTTTTGGAAAAAGTTGGCAATTTTATGTTTCCAGTGGACTTTGTGATCATGAATATTGAGGAAGATGTTGAAGCTCCACCGATCCTTGACAAACCATTTATGAAGACAACTAAAGTACCCATTGATGTTGATAATGGTAAGCTAAAGGTCAAGACAAAGATGAAGAAGTCAACTTCAATGTGTTTGAAGCTATTCAGCACCCAAAGGATCAACTGGAGTGCTTCAAAGTGGATTTGTATGATAAAGCCCTTTTGACATAAAAGAAGCCAAGACTGCAGGAAGCAAAGGAATTCAGGGCTGACAAGTATGAATCTCCCAAGCTTCAAGAGAAAAAGACCTGTGCATGTCATAACAAGAGGCCAAAGAAATGAAAAGTCAGGCCAAAAATATCAGTTATATGGTCTAATTCCATAAAGAAGCCAAGATGGTTAGAGCCAGTTCATATAAAAAATCCATTTGGGGCAACGATATTTGGAAGTCTGCTGTCACAAGAGATTAAGGGTGTAGCACCAAGGGTCACCCCAAAATTTCAGTTTGAAGGAGATTGTTGTCAAAAGAAAGTGGTGGTGCAGCACCAAGGCTCACCACAATGTTCCAGTTTCAACCACCATGAGGAAACAGGCGTCAAGCTATGTGAGGTTAAACAAGCGCTTCCTGGGAGGCAACCCAGTGTCTTTACCTTTTTAATTTCATTTTAGTTGTTTGTAAGTGTGCTTTTGTGTAGGAAATATGAATTAGTATAGGTTTGCATGTTTGTGTGTTGTTTGGTTGTTTTGAACATTTGATCACCTCATGATTGTTGAATTGCACATTTGTGTAATTAGAGTTATATTTGTGATTATATGCTTGAAAACTTATGATGAATGCAATTTAAGGTGGTTGGATGCTTGTTAGTGTATATTTTTTTTGTTTTAGAAAAATTGAGTTTAGAACTCAATTCTAGTTTAGAAATTGTAAAAATACTAGTGTCCATGGGGAATGTGATTTAGAGGAATTGAGAGATTGGAATGAATTAATTTGAGCAAAAAAAATTGGGAAAGAAAAGAGTGTTGAAAGGGAAAATTTTGGGGCTGAAAATGCAGTTTTACTGCATTAAAAAAACTGCATAGTGAAAAATAAAACCAGAGGAGTCCACAGGCAGGTTTGGATCAATCCATGCCTGTGGAATTGTTGCAGATTTGTTAAAATTGGAATCAGAGAAATCCACATGCAGGTTGTGGACCAATCCATGCCTGTGGAAATGTTGCAGAGTATAAAATTGAGGTCAGAAAAGTCCACAAGTAGGTTGTGGATCGATCCTTGCTTGTGGAAATGCACCATAAGTGTTAAATTTAAACCAGAAAAGTCCACAAGTAGGTTGTGGAATGCTCCATGCCTGTGGTTTGCCTAAAAACGTTTTTAGGCTACAGCGCACTTATTTGCCTTGTTCATGTCTGAATCTAGTGTGCTGTAGCGCACTTTAAGCGTGCTTCACGCGCTCCATTTTATTTGTCTCTGACTTGCGCGTTGTAGCGCATAGCAGGTGCGCTGGAGCGCACTTTCGTGCAGAGCCTCACCACCTCTCTGTCTCATACGTGCTGTGGCGCACCATTTCCATCATAACGTGCTAGGACGCGCAAGGCACCCTTGCCTCATTTTCAATGCGTGTTGCAGCGCACATTAAGTGAGTTGTAGCACACAATTAGCGCGCTGAAGCGCACGAGACAGCACCAATTTAAAGACATTTATCTGTCCGCTCACGCGCACCTCGTCCCTCCTCTTCACTTTTCATGCTTTCCCCTTCTCCCCCCACTTGCACATTTCCACTTCTTATCTTTTAATCCCTCTTCCATCTACATTTTCTTCTCTCATTGTTGCTTCATCTTCTTCACCAAGCTCAAGGTAAGTGTCCCCTCTTTCACATTCTCCTTCATTCCTCTTCTTTTAGAGACCCATTTGTAGGTTAGGTCACATCTTTCTTTTTGGAATTTCTTAGTTAAATTACCTACACTATTTAGATTGTTCTTTTTTTGGATTGTGTGTTGTTGTTAATTGATTGTGTAAACTTTGGAATTAGTGAGTTGTGCTTGCATGTTCTTTTTCATTACAAATTTGTGTGCCCACCATGTGTTTGGTAAAATGCCCCAATTACTTGTGCATGCTTAAATTGCTCTTATAAATGCTTTGTAACTTGGACTGATTTTCGTGAATGCAGAGAGATCTTTTAGCAGCACACCCAGAGCTAGCTAGCTGTCATTCATCGAGGACAAGTGCTCATAAATAAGTCCTACCACTATGCTTGTTTGTCTCAGTCCTCTCATGTCCCTAGAATTTGGCATTGGCCTTTGCCAGAGCAGCCTTCTGCTTATGTTTCATGGCCTGGGGACAGTCCTTCTTCTCCGGGGGAGTAGGACCATCTGATGTTGGAACTTAGGACCAGGCAGCTGATGGAAATGATGGGATGACACCATGCTTTAAAAGGGGTATTTTTACTTGTTTCTACTGTTTTTCTTGTCATTTCAATTCAGTTTTTAAAAGAAAATTCGTCCCCGAATTTCCTGAGATGAATAATTCTGGAAAAGACTCCTCTCACAGGTCGATCAAAGACAACTGTTTCACCAGAACAATCCAATAGGACATGGTTGAAAGATAACCAGTCCATGCCAAGAATAATATCTAGTTGATTTAGAGGCAAACAAATCAAACCAACTTGGTTCTTAATGATTACTACTCAGCAACCTCCTCTTGAGACTTGGTTTCTCCCCTCCTTGGCCTTTCGCTCTCTGACGATTATACGAATAAGGATTAGGGTGAACTGAGAACCCCTCCTTAAATACATACTTAATTGGGTTAGACCCACTCTCAACCCACTTATTATATTATTATTCTTATTATTTATTTATTATCTCTTATTAAATAACTCTCCTCAGTAAATATTCTAATTCTATTATTATTAATATTTATTAAATAACTCTTACTCATTAAATGATTTAATTAATATTAATATTATTTATTTATTTCTCCTACTCTTATAAATTTTATTTTATTTAATAAAATTTGGGATGTTACAAGTAGGACCATCTGATGTTGGAACTTAGGACCAGGCAGCTGATGGCAATGATGGGGATGACACCATGCTTTAAAAGGGGGTATTTTTACTTGTTTCTACTATTTTTCTTGTCATTTCAATTCAGTTTTTAAATTTAGTAATTAGGAGTAGTTTAATTTCTGTATGTAGTTTAAATATTTGGTAGCTTTGGTTATGGATAATGGATGCATTGCTTGTGCGAATGTTATTTTGTTTGTTCATCAATTAAACCACTATTCTTGACTAAGGATTATAGCAATTATTGGAAATCACAAAAAAAATTTTGTTTTTGAGAAAGTTTTGTTTGAAAAGTAAATCAATTGCTTCAATTTCATCATCCTTTTAGCCTAGAACAGAAAATTTCAAAAAAATTGAAGAAATTGAGAACTTGAAAGAAGCAGAATTTTTCAGATTAGTAAGCATAAGATTTTGTACATGATGGTGAAGAGAGCAAAATTTTGAAGCAATTGAATGGTTTGATTGAGGAACCTTATTCTTTTGAAGCCAAGTGAGTGAGTGAAACCAAGAGAAAATTTGAGAGTCTCATTGTGAACTGTGAAGTTGGTCTTGCCTTAATTTTCCATTGTTACTTATCATTAGAAGCATGAAAATGACTTTGGCAAATTTGTTGAAATTCTTCTTTAAGCCTAGTGCCAAATAGCCAACCTTGCAGCATGAGTAAGCAATTTCCTTTGGTAGCCCATTTGAGTTGTATATTTGTTCTGAAAACCTGCACCATACATGTAAGTGAATCAATCTTCCCTCCATGCTTAGGGAAAGAGAGCTTAGGTGCAAGTTATGTAATTGAAAGGGTACTGAATTACTTTGATGATTATGGGCATGTAAAGAAAAGAGTGAAAAGTCAAAAACAACCTTTGTGTGAAAAAGAAAATGAAACAGAAAAAGAAAAGAAAAGAAAGAAAATTGGGTTGTACATAGAAATGATAGAAAAAGAAGAAAAGAATGATGGTTGTTGATTCAGAAAAGAAGGATTCCAAGTTGAGATTTGGGGGTAATGCAAAGTATACATAACTTGTATAAAAGCTCTCTATTCCCAAAAGTATGAATTTGAATATCCAGAAAAATAATGATTCTTGGAAACCCAGCCCCATTACAACCTTCAAAGACCTTAGGATTCATGCTAATATTGTGCCTGTGATTTGATGGAAAATGACTGGCAAGGTTGTGCTAATCAATCACTTTGAGAAATGAGTGAAACACTCACCTAAGAGAGCAAACACTGAGAGTGGTTCCTTGTGAGAGAAATTCCCTTGCTTCTTCTGTTTGCTATAGTAACTGAAGTGTATTCACATCTTGATTTTGATTGACTGAAAATTCTGATTGTGTGAGCTGAAAAGGTTGTTTCTAATTGTTCTAGTTGTTTTGATGATTGAAAGTTGATTTTGTTCAAACAAAGACTTAATCTCAGCTTGCTTGCTCCATTTTGATTGAGTTCTCTTGCTTGAGGGCAAGCAAGAAGCTAAGTTGGGGGGTTGATAAGTGCTTAGAATTAGTAATTTTAGGGTATAATTTTAGCACTTTGGAATGATAATTGCTCTTAGTTTAGCCCCTAATTGCCCTTTTATTGCTTGAATTTAGTTTTGTAGTTTTTAATCTAGTTTTGGAGTTTTAAAGCTATTCTGATGAAAAAATGATCTTTTGTAGACTTTGGAGGAAGGAAAGAGAATTATAGAAAAAACAGAGAAGAAAATACCCACAATTTCAATATGATGAGAGTGGGCTGAAGCACACTTTTGTGCGCTTCAGCCTCCAATTTCAGAAGGAGGAGCTCGAAGTGCAGAATTAAAAATAGTGCGCTGCAGCACGCTTTCGTGTGCTGAAGCGCACAAAATTCAGATTGAAAAGCAAATGCACATTTTTCCTAAAAGCGTGCTGAAGCGCGCTTTTGCGCGCTTCAGCCCCCAAATTTAGAAGCAAGCAGCTCGAAGCTCATATTAAAGTAGTACGATGCAGCACGCTTTCGCGTACTGAAGCGCACAAAATTCAGACAGCTCGAAGCCATCTACTCAATTCTTAAAGTGCGCTGCAACCCCCTTTGCAAGCTGAAGCCCCCTATAGCGTGCTGCAGCACGCTACACTTTCTAAAGAAGGAAGCGCGCTGAAGCTCACTTGTCTTGTGCTGAAGCGCGTGAAAGTTTTCGTCACTTTCGAGCTTGATATAAAAGGAGGAAAGAGAAACTTAGATGGGGCGATCATCACCTTTTGCTGCTCTTCTGCAAGTCTTCTCCAGGAGCTCTGCTAGGGTTTTTCCTTAATTTCTTCTTCTCCATTTCACTTGGGTTCTAAGTGCTACTATGAGTAGCTAAACTTTTCTTTTTTTGGATTGAATGTAGTCTACTCAAACTTGGATGTATTTTGGGTTCATTAATCTATAGTAACCTCGTTTCTTTTCAATATTGGCATTTTCGTTCTACTCTTAATGCTTGATTCTATTAACTCAGTAGTAATCTTGATTTAGATTTCTTGAAATAGAGGGAACGCATTTTGGAAATTCGATTTGAAAAAAATGCTCGATGGGTCGAAATGCTAGGAATGACTTTCGATTTATCGATAGCTTTAAAACATATTTTCTTTAAAACATCTTTTCTTATAAATAAAATAGAGAAAGTTAAAATAATAATAATAAATTAAATATGAGGTATTTAGGAACTATTGATAAGCAATCAAAATTTTATTTTTGGAATTTCCAACCATAATTATGAATGATTTATTTTTAGAGAGGTGTTGAGAAAATGATCTGAAATACCCTTAGAAATTATACAGTTAAGGAAAATATAGATTTAATTATGAAAAATAGCTAAAACTTAAAGGGATCAATATTTTTAGTCAAAATAGTCTTAATATAATTAATAATTAAATTAAGAAAATTATTTAGAATTTTCTGGCACTTTTGGGCAAAAAGACCAGAATGCCCCGGGTTAGCAGTGTAACCCTAACCAACATATGAAAATTTGTAGAATAATATGGAAAATATACTTTGAACCTTAAAATATGATTGAAAATGATATTTGTAACCTTATAGGATTTTTGTATAAAAAAACTATAATCTTCTATCCGCTAGCTCTTATTAAATTTAAACCGTTGTGCGAAAACTTGGAAAATTGGGAAAAATAAGAGAGTTTAAGTGAGAAGAGAGTTCTAATCACATTTTTAGGCTGGAAATAAGTTAGAGCAATTATAGGAATTTTTCTAGAATTTTTGTAATTTTTGTGCAAAAATGACCCTTTTACCCCTTTTATCTCTTGAACCGGGCCCGAATACTCTTGATCCGGGCCAGAAAATCTGCATCATTCTCCTTTTCCTTCCCCTAGAAGCCTTGCATGTCCTTGTATGTGCATGTGGGACACTTGTCCACTTCACATTTAGCTTCCTAAACAAGTGTCACCAAAAAGCCTAAACCTTTCACACTTGTCTTTCTTTTCCTACATCAAACATGCAAAAAGAGAAAATAACACTTTCATTTCTCATTTCTTCTTCCCCTTGGCCGTGAGACTTCTCTCACTTTTCTATCAATCTCCATTTTTCCTTCCCACACTTTCAAGCCTAAGGTTCCATCTTTGAACCCTAAGCTTAAACATCTAGCCTTCAAGCCTCGTAGATTCTTGTTTGGTGATCAAAGGGAGCTCAAAGGAGGGGCTGTTTTAGAATTGTTGCTGCACTTTGTTCTTGGAGATTTTTCCTTAGGTAAAGGGGGGAGAACCTTGAACTCTAGTAGGATTGGTGATTAGAGTTAATGATTGCCCTTGATCCTTGTCCCCATCCCTTTTTCTTTTGTAAAAATGAATTCTTGGAACCTATTTCCTTGAGAAAATGGTTCGGATGTTTGCATGTGGTTTGTATGTGTGTTTTAGAAATTGTTATGATGCTTGAAATGTGCTTGTTTGATGATATTGGATGCATGCAAATTGTGAAATTGGTTGGAAAGAAATTTTTCCCGTTTTTACATAGAGCTGCGACCGTAAAATGGCGACTGCAGATGCGTTCACCGTTTGATCGAGCTGAAATTTTAATGGCCGGTTCATAACATCTGTTGATAGGAAGTCTGAGTTGGGAGATATTTGATCTGCACAGTGGCTGTGTATTTGGGGTTTTATTGAAAAAATTGCTTGTTAATGTGCTTGTCTGGTGATTTTGGACGATCATGCTTGGATTTGGTGAATTTTTGCGGTTGTTGGAAATTTTGGTGTTTTGATGAACACTCATAGTGTTCATCCTTGTTCTTAATGTTCTTAAGTTTGTTCATGAGAAACTCATGAAAAACTTGGTTTGATCTTGATTTTAGTCAAGAGAAAGTGTTAAAGTGTTTATGGGCCCTAGTGGTCCAATAGGCCAAGAAACTAAATTAACTAAAAGGGTTTTAATTTAAATAGAAATAAATTTTGAAAAATATCAAAAGAGTTAAATTCGGATTTCAAGTTTAATCCAAATAAAAGTCATCATAAAAGTCAACTTTTTTAGTAGTCTTGTGTAAAAATGGACTCCTAAGAGTCATCCAACCTTTGGGCCCTTGGTTCAGGCCCAAAACCTTCAAAAAAAAGAGTCAATGACTCATCAAAAGTCATCGAAAAATAATTCATGGAGTTGGGCTTAGATTAGAGTTGGATTTCAACTCTAATCCAACCTATTAAAATTAAAACTTAGAAATTAATTAGTGGGCTTAGCTAATTCAATTATCTAAGTTAATTAGTCTAATCTACTTAAGTTAATTAAGTAAGGAATATTAATTAAGGCTAAAGTTAATTAACCTTAATGAAGATTAATCTTAATCTTAGTCAATAATTACTAATGAGGTATTAATTAGGTAATTAAGCCTTAATGATGAATAAGAACTAATTAATTATGATTAACCTTAATCAAATATAATTAAAAGCTTAATCCAAGGTTAAGGAAGAGATTAAGGGATAATTAGGAATTAATTAGGATCTTAAGTAAGGATTAAGACTTAATTAAGGAGGATTAAGATTAATTATAGTTTAGTTAACGAAGACTAATTATAATTAAGGGTTAAACCTAATCCTAATTAGACATACAAGACGAATTAGGGTAGGTAATGTCATCCATAAGATACAATAAGTCTTAGTAAATTATAGGACTCAAGTGGAAATGATTATTGATTCTTAAAAGGAGAACATTAGTACAAACTACCTTAAAAGATTATAACCAAGACATTCTTTCTACATAAGACTTGAGAAGCTTAGTGAGAGAGTGCGGTTCCAACCCGAGATAGGGTTTGGTTTTCCTTGAAGGAAAGACATTAAATCGGGCCGTACCATGGTAAAGTGGTGACGTAGAATGATTTAATGTGCTGTGCTTGTAAGGACTATGCATGCTGAGAAAGCATTGTTTGGTTTTCCTTGAAGGAAAGACATTGAATCGGGCCGTACCACGGGTAAGTGGTGACATTGAATGATCGATGGGCTTTTCCTGTAAGGATTGTGTATGCTGAGAAAGCATTGTTTGGTTTTCCTTGAAGGAAGACATTGACTCGGGCCGTACCACGGGTAAGTGGTGACGTTGAATGATTCGATGGGCTTTGCCTGAAAGGATGTGAATGTTGTAGGCATTGTTATGTGACATGCATCATAAAGCATTAATGATGATCAAGGTTGAAAACCTTACGACCTATATGGCAGTGACACTTTGGTACAATGTGAAACTGGTTTGGAAGGGTGCACTGGGTTTTGCAAAGAACGCCAGCGGGTCCGGTAAAGGACGCCAGCCCTGAGAATAGTCGAGTTCCAGAAAGGACATCATGAGACGTAGGTTAGTGCCCTACTGTCGAGTCCGAATGGGTACAAGCTTAGCTATCCTGTCGCTCTCATGGTTTCGGGGTCAGTGGAGATTGTCTGGAAGGACGCATAAAAGATTTGGCCAAAAGAAAATGAATGAGCAATGCTCTTTACTGATTGCTAGTACAGACTCTAACTCCTGATGCATTGTACATATATGGTCGGGCAGTTGCTGTGTGCACTGTTGTGGTGATTTTCCCTGGGCCCTCATGCATTGCATGGTACATAGTGGTTGCTTGAGATTCCTTGGTGAATGACGTGGTTGTTTGCATTGCATGAGCATAACACATCATTCTATGACGTTGTGGCCTTCTATGTGAATGATTAGATTCATTGTTGTGAAATTGTGTGGAAATCCCGTGTGTGTGCTCTAGTATACTATATCTTGCGTTAAGTGAGTTTATGTAAAGTGTTCTCACCCCCTTGTCTTTCTTTTTGTTGTCCGTTATTATTTTGGCACCTAAAAGGGCATGGACTCTGGAAGGATGCACGTTGTTCTGAAGAAGGGCGCGGTGTTCAGGTCGAACCGGATCTCGTTTAAGTCAAATGGTAGTGTCTAAGGTTGTAGTCAAATAGAGGATTCATTGCTTATGTGGTGTAGTATGTTAAAATCTCATCCTAGATGTACGTCATGTCCATTGTAAATTTCGAATAGTAATGAAATGATATGTTTAATACCAATGTACTTCTTCTTGTTTTATCCCGAACATAATTTAATAATATGCTTTACAAAAAAAATTACCAACTTTCCTCATTTTTATTAAGAGATAAATTAACAAATCGCAATCAAGTTAATCGTGTAATACCCGTCATGGGATGGGGGTGTTGTGTAATTGAGGTCTGCAAACTGAACACTCAAGCACCTTGAAGCTAGGACATCTATCCTGAGATCAAGGTGCCCAATTGCAAAGCAAGTAGGGGCTGCAGACCACTATTTATTTTATGCTTTCATGCTTTCTATAGATTTAATGTCTAGTGTACATGTATGTGTTGCTATTTAAACATTAATCAAAAGCTTGTCCCTTTTTCATTTACGCCATTAAAGCTTATTTTCTTCTTCAAACTTCTTAGTGTGACAACGCATTAAAGAACCCCTTCTAGAGGATTCATATCTCGTCCCAGATTGCTCTGGAGATACATTTGTTTAGGCTGATTTCCAGGATAAACAGAAGGCTATGCCAATTTAGTTACTGTTGCGTATTGATATATGGTGTTGGTCATGGTGCTATTTCTCTTGGTATTTGGTGCATTGTTTTAATATCACTTTGGGGTTACTTCCTTGCCTTGGTCATCTAATGTTGGTTTCATTGGTTTATTTTTCATTGCTGGAAGTTTATAAGTGATGGGGTTTATTTACTTGGTTTCATTGGGAGTATTATGGTTCACCTGGGTATGATTCAGTTGTATTCCTTTATGTTGGCTAGCTTTCTCTTTTGTATTTTGTAACTTGTATGGGTTGGAGTACCTCTTGTACTCCCTTCTAACTTATTCTCTTGACTAGTAAAAAAAATTAAAAACTTCTAATATGACGATTGAATTGATAAAATTCAATGTTTATAAAGACTTATTAAGTGGAGAGTAACTTTGTCAAGAGTTACTCCTCGAGTAAGTTGATCCCCACCTTAAAAAATATACTAGAAGTAACTTTTGACAGAGTTACTCCTCGATAACTTATATGTTGTGTGTGTGTGTGGAGCATATCAAGTGAGAACACTTGTTTATTGTGAGAAATGAGACATTTAATAATAGCCATTAGATTATATTTAATGGTCCTAATTACTCACTGAAATAAATTAAAAATCTTTCCCTTTATCTCTTTTCACATATGTTTTTTTCCCTAAAAAAGCTAACCATTTTCCTATTTTTTTCTCCCCAATCCGGAAGAGCATTAATTAATTTAACATTTAATTAGTAGAGTTAATTGAAAATGGTGTAACACAAATTATAGGACAATTTATAATATCGGTACCATTGGCAATGACATTATACAATTTGTTACTAAAGAACTTGCAAGCTGTAGTACCAATGGTTTGTCCACCTATATATGAAAATTAAATCCGTTAATTTAACATTAGTTTTCTTTTCATTAAAATAATCAAAGGATATAATTGTTGTTATTAATTTGGAAATAATATATAATGTGCAACTGTAAGGTAAGGTTTTAATTAATTAATTATCAAGAAGGGACAGGTTTTAAAAAAATAAATAAGGGTTACGAGGTCTTGAGTATTGAGGCCTTAACGGAGAACTCCTGGTTTATTATTTGTTATTGACGTAGATTTTTATTAAGGATTTTTTTATACCTATTATTGAAATACTTGGTTGTTAAACAATGATAGATTTCCAGAATATGAGAAAATTGGCTCCTGGATTAGGGAGAAGAAAAAATGTGGGAAAGAAAAGTGGGAAAATTGGTTAGTTTTTTTAGGGAAAAATATATATGTGGAAAGAGATAAAGAGGAAAGATTTTTAATTTATTTCAGTGAGTAATCAAGACCATTAAATATAATCCAATGACTATTATTAAATGTTCTCATTTCTCACAATAAACAAGTGTTCTCACTTGATATATAGATATAGAGGGGGTTCAAATTACACCAGTGTAAGTTACACCAAGTATTACACCGCTGAATAATTTTTTAATAGATCACTGTATAAAGTAATGCACTGTTAGATCGAAAGTTACTATCATATAGTTCATCCATATAAAATTTTACATTAATCCGAAATTATTTGATATTTCATTGAGATGTCTCAAAATTAACACCATATATACATTTGAAATATATGAAAAACCCAACCATTTGATTATCAAGTTATTATTCTCAAAATTTTATGAAATTTGACACAAATAATCATGATGGTGAATAAACATAATTCAACGGTTGGATTACTAAAAAACATTTGATTTGTAGTTATCAACGGTACGTGTAATACTTAGTGTAACTTACACAAGTGTAATTTGAACTCTCCTCATATATATATTCACATAGATCATACATATAAAATTTCACATTAATCCGAAATTATTTGATATGTTATTGAAATGTCTTAAGATTAACGTCAATATACATTTAAAATATATGAAGAAAACCAACCATTTGATTATCAAGTTATTAGTGTCAAAATTTTACGAAAATTTACACGAATAATCATGATAATGAATAAATATAATTCAACGGTTGGATTAATAAAAAAACAAATTCGATTTGTAGTTATCAGCGATGTAATACTTAGTGTAACTTACACCGGGATAAGCTGAACCCTCCTATATATAGGAGGGCTCAAATTACACCAGTGTAAGTTACACCAAGTATTACACCGCTAAAAAACCCAACCATTTGATTATCAAGTCATTAGTCTCAAAATGTTAAGAATTTGACATAAATAATCATGACGATGAATAAACATATATAATTCAACGGTTAGATTACTAAAAACACATTTGATTTGTAGTTATCAGCGATGTAATATTTATTGTAACTTACACTGCTGTAATTTGAACTCTCCTTTTATATATATATATGTACATATATATATATATATATGAGGATGGTTCAAATTACACCGGTATAAGTTACACTAAATATTACATCGCTAATAATTACAAACCAAATGTGTCTTTTAGTAATTCAACCGTTGAATTATGTTTATTCATCATCATGATTATATATGTCAAATTTCGTAAAATTTTGACACTAATAACTTGATAATCAAATGGTTGGATTTTTCATATATTTCAAATGTACATATAACGTTAATCTTGAGACATCTCAATAACATATCAAATAGTTTCAGATTAATGTAAAATTTTATATGTGTAATCTATATGATAGTAACTTTCAATCCAACGGTGGATTATTTAATATATATATAGACACACACTACTATTGAATTAATGATTAATTAATGCATTGCAATAAATGTAATCAATATTAATATGGTAATTTACTATTCAAATTCATAATTATATATTTTTATAAATATATTCCATATTATAAAATCATTTCATTAATTAATTGCAAATTAATTTAATTGAGTATTTGATTAACTGAATATTGCAGATTAAAATAATAAATTTATATTTCAAAAAAGAATATTATGCAATCAATTCAACAAATATATAATTTTTTAAGGATTTAATTAATTAAAATATATATTTGATGAATTAAATGTATGTAACTATATAAAATATATAATTTTGTAAAAAATATCATTAGAATTTTTCATTCTGAAATTTCTATTTTTGCAATTAATTAATTAAATCAATTAGATTGCAATTAATTACCGGAAAGATTTGAGTATGTTATAATTATATTTATGTAAATATATAAATATAAATTAATCATTATCCATGGTCTCGGGTTCCAAGATGGATATGTAATTGTATTAAATATTATAAGGCAGAATTTTACCATCTATAAAAATTTTATTCAACTTGAGTATAATTACCTCCATATTGATATAGGACATCTTTCATCTCGAAAACCAAAAAAAAAAAAATGGGTCCTACTCCACTGGAACAAAATTATTTCACATGGTACATGACAAAAAAATTCATAATCGCTATTTAAATAATGTTGATTGCATTTAATTGCAATGATTTAATTTTTTTTTACACGACTATGCTTATAAAATCATACTATATATGTTGTTATCAATAGTAATCCTTCCGTTTTTTATCCGTTATTTAAGATTTTTGCATAATAATTATGAAATGCAATAACTATATCTTTTAAGTCTCATTTTTTTTAAAATAAATATCTTTCTCTTTCTCTCATTAATGTAATTAATATTTATTTTTTCTCAATAAATATAAATAAACACTATGTATTTATATTCACATTGTTTACCTCTTATCATAATTTATTTGTTAGAAACATAAAAAATATATTTATTAAAACTTTAACTTTTAAAATATTTATGATATAACTTTATAATAAATATTTAAAATAAAAAAAATTAATTTACAATAGAGATAAAATTAAAAAATAATATTTATTATCACCTTGATGTCTAAAAATGATAATTATTTAAAAAGAAATTTAAGACTTTAAAACAACACTTAAAAATGGAGGGTATAATAAATAGAAACAGTAATAAACTAGAAAGTAGAAATAAGGGAGTTAGTCCATCGTCCTAATTGATTGGAGCATGCATGTTGCCTCACGTAAAAGGTAATCATCAATCTGTATTTAATATTGATTACATTTAATTACAATGAATTAATTGAGTTATTTTCTATTTTTCGTGTTTTGTAATTTCTAATTTTGATACTAATTTGTATTAATCTTTAGTTTATTATTATGTTTTGAAATTATAAAAATATTAAAATATAATTTTTTTGGAGAAAAAAGAATGAACTTGATGGAAAAAAGCTAATTAATTTATTTGATTAATTACAATCAATATATATTAATTATGGCCTTAAATATTATAATATTTTTTATACAAATATATATTAATTAAGCATTTAATTCGTTAAACTTACCATCTATGCATTTATTTGATCAATTAATTTTTTATTTATTTGATCAATTAAATAATCTATATTATATGTGCTTTATTTATTTCACAAACGGCGGCGGCGAAAGTGTCAAAGCGTGGTGAATGACGCAAGCACGGGTTGCTGTTGCGCTGCACTGGGTCGAGACCGTGGAGTAAGCTTCACCATATAACGAGGGATTATAGCATATTTATTTACGTTAAAGTATGATAAATTTATATTTATAAGACTAAAAAAATTATGTTAAAAAATTTAAATTTGAGTTTGATCAATTTTAACGCTAAACTAAACACACACTTTTACAATAGAGAGTTGAAAGAAAATATAAAAAAAAGAAAGCTTAATAAAACTATATTAGAAAGATAATTTCGTGTTCTTATTTTAAAAGTTGCTCAAGGAAGCTTTTTGAAAAGCTCAGTTCCTTCACACAAAATAAGCTACTTAATCTTTATAAAAACTTTTAAAAATAACTGTCTGTCCCAACTTATTTAAGAAAAAGAGAAATCCAAAATAAGTTGGATCAAACTCACACTAATTGTTTTCTTCCTCGTGATAAATCATCATCTTGTCATCCAAAATTTTCTCCACTAGATTTCTTTCTTTTTGCTAGATCTTTTTTATGGATAAAATGTTAATTTTGGTCACCGTGAAATGAATGGTTGAGATGAAGGGTCTGTTTGGTTTACAGTTGAGTATAATTGATTATAGAAATGAATGGTTGAGATGGATGATGCGCGTTTTTGAAGTACGTTGGACGGAAGTGATTTAAAATCAATTTTCAAAACCATGATTTTGTTCCACTAAAATTTAAAACAAACGGACTATAGTCACTATATCATCAAATGAGGTGTCTTCCACAGGCATGTCATATCGTCATCGCAAACTGCATAGGTTTGCATTGACTTATAATGTGACATTAACCCCAATGTGCTTGCAATCGAAATTAAAACCTTGCATACATTTGTTATTTAATCTAAGTGTTGAAATCCTTTTTTTTTTAACTCAATTCAATTTATAATAAAATTGGAATTAGTATTGTGCTTGTATGTTTCAATTATGATTTAAATTTTGTAATAGATTCTTATTGCTTTAAACTTGCAAAATATAAGCATTCTTAATCTACAAATAAGAGAATAAAATGGGCAAAGTTTATAATGATTTTTATTTAAACGCAACAAAGGTCATGACTTTAAACCCTAAACAAAACACGATATAATGACGAAGTCTATGCCTTTAAACCCTAAACAAAATTAAGATTAAACACGGATACCTTGCCTATAACCATTAAATAGATCTATGATGTAAACAACATCAAGATCATAACCGACATTATAAATAGCATTTGATCAATTGACCTTAGCGATCTGAATTTCAATCTCCTTCAACTTCTTATTGATTAGCCCATCGAGATCATTCGCAATTTTTATGGGCAGGTTGTTTGGCAGGGCTTCATCTTGCATACACTTGAACATAATCATGGTCAAATCATTCTCATGGTTGTCATGGTGCCTTCTTCAGTTGGTCCTTGGCCTTGTCAATCCTTTGCATGAGAAAACTCTCTTGATTCACATTCTTGCTTTCGTCAATCACAGGTGCATTCTTATACCTATCAATCACCTGTTTTGCTTCCTCTGGGCTTGGCCAAACCTCCATTTGAGAATCAAAAGGACTAGAAATTATAGCACATGCCTGAACTCCGCAGAGAACAGTGAGTTCACTCACCTTCTTTATGATGCTTTTCTTCCTTTTCTTGTATGTTGTTTTCCTTGTTGAGTCATTGGGGATATAGGCAACCCTCACCTTCCTCCTAGCCATGGCTGCAATCACAAAGAAAATAATAAGAAATTATAATCTCTTATGAATGATTTTTCATGTACCATCTGGGTTTTATAAACAACATTCTCACCTACCCCTGCTAAAAACTACAGTAAGTCCTTGTTTGGGCACTACATATTGTTTTGCGTTCCAAACAAAAGCTTATATATCTAGGAATATATAATTCACATATTTTACAATATTGGATTCAATGTATTATATTAAATATCATTGAAATATGAATGTAATAATTTGTCACACCTTAATGATTTCCATTTTAGAGAATATGTGAAATATGAATCTTCTATATTAAGGTTGTATAATAGGTAATTAGTTGAAGGCTTTAAATGAATTGTTAGGTCATGTTTTGAATGGGAAAACTTAAGGGTGTAAGCGGGTTCGGGTTGACGGTCAACCCGACTCGAACCAAGTAGAAAAGGTTGGGTTAGGTCGGATCTCGGGTCAGGTCATTTCAAGAAAAAACTGGTGTACATCAATTCGGGTATATGGTCTCATTATTTTGAAACCGGGCAACTTGAACCCGAACCCGAACCATGGGATAGCTGCTGAGGCCTAAGGGGTATTGTTGTGCGACTACGAGAGACTCATTTAATTCTTTAGAAAACATTTTGTGCCCTACCCTCTCTCACCCTCACACCTTACTCACCCTTGAGCGCCGCCTTGAACAATTTCCCTCCCATCGCCGTCGCAGCTTGTGGCCGCCACCATCACATCACCGGCGTCGTCTTCATCTTCCCCAAGGCCGAGGAACGATCTCACTTCTCAGGTAAGGTTTTTTTTAATTTCAGATTTGTTCTCCTCCCTTCATTCTTCTCTTTTATCTGGTCAAAATCTTACGATCTGCCACATCCTCTTCTCAGATTCACACTCTCTTGACGGAGTCACTGTGGGTACACACTCTTCTTCTCTGTTGCTCATTTTTTTTTGTTCAATAGCATTGGAATTTAGATAACAATTTAGCATTGGAATTCTGTTTCTTACTTTATTTATAGTTGTCCATGGCTCTAACTGAACAATGCATCTGAATACAAATCCGCATCCCCTAACTGAATAATGCACCTGAATACAATTCTGCTCCTTTTCTCTGTTTTTTAATTGAAAACAACATTGATTTCTCGTTCCAATCTTCCATGTTTCATTTATCGCAGGCAGTGAATTATTTGCTATTACTTAATTTGATTGATTAGTACTGCTAATTTAATACCATATTAAATTGAATTGAAATATAATTCTATAATATAACTTTTAAGTGAAGGTTTTACTTCCATTGCACATTGTTGGGTAGTGGTTGTTATTATGTAACTGTAAACATGAAGGAATACTATCTCTGTAGAACGATGGATATATTCTGGTGACATCTATATTTTATTTTATTTTAAATTACTAAGATATTCATATTGTCTCTTAGATTAGGATGTTTTACGTAATAACAATTTATTTAATCATGGGAGATGTGGAGTTATTAAATTAACAGGGAATGAGATTGATTTGCAGGTGAGTTCAAAATAGTAGCTACAACAATAGCTAATGAAAGCTAGTTATTAATCATGGGAGATGTCTTATTAAACAGTAGCTAGTTATACATTTTCAGTCTTCTTTTCTGATTCTTTTTAATTTTTTATACAAAACATGTTGCTTACGCATTTCATTCATTGGGATCTGATGGGATTGGAAGCATAGTAATAATGTACCACGATTCTTGTGGCTTTATTAATTTAAATGTTTTCCACTTTAGTATGATATTGTTAGGTTGTGCTTTCAACATAGTTTTGTTGTTCATTTTTTTAATTCAACCAGAATGGCCAGGGAAGAGATTCCAGCACCACTTGGAACTCAAAAATCAAGTGGAACCCAAGGAGGAAGTGCTTCATCCCACTTGATGTGTCAACTAAATTTGCATTTGATCTTTAATTATGAAAGTTGTGAATGAAATTTGATGTGTCAACTATGAAATCTTGATGTTCTGTAAATACATGGGCAGGTGGAGGGTGATTCAATGTGAATTTATAAATCAAGTTTTATTTATGTTCAATGTTTTTTTTTTTCTTTCCTTTAATCAATATGAATTTCATACTCTAGTTAAGAGGAGAATTAAGAGGAGAATGGAAATAACTCTAATAAACTGTAAACACTGAATTCACCATTTTTTTAAAATTTTTTAAGATTTTTTTTAATTTTCACGCCTTTTCTATGCAATCCAAAATTTAATATTATTGCATCACAAACCCGAGACCCGAACCAACCCGTTGAAGGTCGAGTTGGTTCGGTTTGGGTTACACGTACGGTAAAGAAACGCTAAAATCGACCCAATCCAAACCGAAGTGATTCTATTGGCTTGGACTTCTACTTACCACAAACCGACCCGACCCTATTACACCACTAGGAAAACTTATAAATTGAATTAAATTTTATTATTGGTATCATACTTATACACTAAAAACACAAGAATTTGGTCAACCAATACTTATTATAATCATTTTGAGTTTGACATTTGGAGTTCTAAATACTCTATATCAATGTTATAAAACTCGTATTGGTCATCGACTCGGCTAGGGTATAGAGTCAATAAGTCATTGATTGAACCGATAATATAAGAATCAATAAATTCAAACATAAATGTATACGATTTATAAAAATACAAGTAATTTATTTAAGCATACATATATTTTTCAATTTGAGCTTGATAAAAAAAATAATATAATTGAATCTTGTACAATAGACCATTCTTTTAAAACTTTTTATTATCTTTATATTTTCACTATTTTGTATTAATTATTTAATAAATGATGTTAAATTTTTTTTTTGGTCAACATGAATGATGTTAAATTTAAAAGATTAAAAAAATAAAATTGTGAGGGTGATTTGGCCCATTCATAAAAACTGAAGCCCAAATTTCCTTCTATCTATAGTAGTTAAGAAAAAAAATGACAACAAAAAAATTAATGAAAGCAAATATATACAAAATTAGCATACTTATAAATAAAGATGCTAGTGGCTAAGCGCTTATGTTTCTCGGTCTGCATGCAGGGGAGTTGGTTTCGAATCCAAGGTATGACACTTCTTTAAAAATATTTTTAATGAGGTCGCGCGGTCAACTCAAACAACCTGGGAATCCGATTTTTGGGCCGATTCACACGATTCAGGCCCGATCCAGTTGGTTTGTGGCTGGGCTGATAACACAACTAATCTAAAAGCTTGATCAGACTGGCCATGAGCCCGATTTCCGGTTGAACCGGTCAAACTGGTTGGTTCGGTCCGATAATAATAACACTACTCTGTGTTGCACAAGGGTTGTCTGGAAAATTTTTCCCAATTTGTAGGCTTTCTGGTTTGTTTTGCCGAAAATATGCTCTGTAGGTCTATGGTATGGTTGGTGGTTGTTTGGTCTATTTGGTTAGCTCGCAACGATGCTATTTTCTCTAACAAATTTGTTGACCCAGCAAATGTGGTGGAGCTTATAAAACTCAGATCATGGAGATTTCTGAGAGTTAGAGACTTATCTTTCATGTTTCCTTATTTCTTGTGGTGTTCTAATTTAGCCTCTTGCTTGAATTTCAAATCTGGGTGATTATTTGGGTGATGTTTTTTATCACTCCTGCTGCCAAGTTGTTCTTGTTCTTTTGTGCTTTGTTCCATCCTTCTTGGGATGTTTTGGGTGTCACTGTTTTGCCGCTTTAGTCTCCTTTTGAGAGATTGTGGTTGTGTCAATCATTGAGACAATTATCAATCTTTTATCATGTAGGGGGGTTTTATTTTACTTGTTTTGAATTTTGGTTATTTGGTACGTTGTATATGGATGTCTGTTTAGGTTGGTGTCACTTTTCTTTTTATAGTTTTATGTAATGGGATTGGTGGGTGGGTTTTTGTTGTGATGTTTGGTTCATATTTGTATGCGGGTTAGAGCACCCCTAGTGCTCTTTTCAATGATAATTTTGCTTATAAAAAAAAAAAACTACTCTATATTACTTATTCGACGAGTATACTTGCCTTTAAATTCCTTGCTGGAACTATTTCTAAAAGAGGCCATTAAATTAATTTTTTGACAGTGAAAACAACTTTTTGGTGGCATTTTCGGAGAGTATAATAGGATTGGCATTAAAGCATTATGGCTAGATAAACTTTTTTTTAGGAATTTTTCTATATTTTATATTAATTTTAATTTTCATAAGTCATATGTCCAAACTTACTTATCATACAATTGTATACATGGATTTTTTTTCTAATTTCTTTTTTGATTTTTTACTATTTGTTTCTCTCTTTTGCTTCATTTATGTTGTTTTCTATTATTTTTATTTTTATTATTTTATCTATACTAACATGTTCTCAATTTGAGTTTACCCTATTATTTTTCCTTGAAAAAAAAAACTTGGACATAGGCTTAGGAATGAGAGAAAAAATTGGGCATAATTAATTAATAACAATAAAAATGAGGACCAGAAAACCATGTTAGAATACTAGATCTATTCAATTAGTATGGATGTAAAGAAAACCCGTACCCATAGATAAAATCTGTTACGAGTCGGGTTTGAGTATTTAAATGGATACCCGCGGGTGACTGTTAACGGGTATTTGAAATACCCGTGTATAAACGGAGCGGGGCGGGCAAGTTCAATGGTACCCGTGCCCGCGGGTACCCGTATATATGTAATCACATATATATCTTCTTTGCCTCAAATATAGTCATTTGAATTCTGAAATGTGTAAACTGTAACCCTAGCCACAACCATAACATTAGACCCCTTCACAATCACAGAGGCAGAGCCCTTTTCCTCCACGGACCATTTCGCTCGTATTCTTCTTCTGCGAGTCTCTGTTTCGTCTCCAACTAGGTTTGCTAGCACCTGACCGCGTCTTCTTCTCCGACGGCGTCTCCATCACCGGCGGCGTCTCCAACTTCGTTCGTCCTTCGCGCGACGGCGTCTTTAACTCCATTCCTTATGCGTCTGTCTGCAGTCTGCGTCTTTGCTGTCTCTGTCGTGAGTCTTTGCCGTCTCCGTCGTTGCTGCTTGATCTTCGTCAAGGTACATAATCTGCCTGATGTTGATTTTCTACTTTTTCGTTTGTTACTGGTCACTACTTTGCTGGTGTTCAAACAAATTCTGCTATTTGTCGTTGTTTTACTGGTTATGGTTTGATGGTTGATGACCGGTGTTGTCTGTACCAAATTGTTGTTTCTAGCTGCTGGTTTAAGGTTACATATTGTTGGGTGTTGTTACTGTGTATAGCTGTTATTGTTATATATTACTGCTACTGTTTGATGGCTGAGGCATGCTGATTTTGGTTGATGTTGTCAGTGTTTGGGTTTTTCTATGGTTCATTCAATTGGCTGCTCCCGTAAATTGTAATGTTAGAAAAAAAATGAGTCAGAAATTTCATTCAGATCTATTTTCTCAATTTGTAAGTTTTTATGTTGCAGTAGTATTTCTAGTTTTCTAGTCTGAATATGAAGGTAATTAGAATAGAAACTTAGTTTCTTCTGGTTTGTTTAGCTATAGAATTTAACACATACTCAATAGTTCTGAACACTACTCATAGTTTTTAATTTGGTTCTCTTTGGCATGGGACTTTTTGTTTGATGAAAAGATCATTTATCGTCATGGAATATGGACATAACCAATTTGAGTTGTTAGTTGTTAATTGATAGACTTTTTGATAACCAATGCGAGTGATGCATTGATGTTGATTTTTTTAATGCTTTTTTAACAAGTACCCATGGGTATCCAGTATCCACGGGTATATAATATCCGTTTAAAACCCGTTAAATGAGTACCCGTGACGGGCATGGGGCAGGCACGAGGCACATTTGTTCCCGCGGGCAGGTAGTGGGTAGCTACTATCCGTGCCCGCCCCGCCTATTGACATCCCTATCAATTAGTATTAAGGGAGTATCACTAGACCAAGAAATGTGGTAAATAACTTTAAACTTAGACCCGTCTTAACCTCAATTATCCAAATTGTCGTTTAGTTCAGCAGTTTCCTTCTAAACATCCAAATCTTCATTTGGGTGTATTCATTTAAATCTATAACACCATTAAAATTAATAGTGTATTTGATGACACCATCGGGCTTTTGCCTCAGTCCCTTCACTTTAAAAGATAAAGCTTAATAGTGGCTCATATATTCATGGTTCAAGCACTACATAAGATCAATTAACTTCAAATCTTTAGTTAAATATTCACCCATTTCAAGTCAACGAAGGTTTGTAATAACATTTCTCGCTTCACCCAATATGAACAAAATTATCTTTGTGAAGCTTGGGGAGAATTTTCAAGAAATGCTCAAATGTCCCTCACCATTGATTTGAAACTTCACAACTAGTCTCGACCCAAGAAATGGTTTTTTTTCCCATAAACTCATCGCTCTTCACTTGACACAACAAATGGAGGAAATCTTTACTAAAAGTGGCCCAAATATGCTTATAACTTAATTGAATATATAGATACACCTCTGAAATAGACAACAACCCTAACGTTGTAGCAGCACAGAGTGAAAGAATCGCCACCCTAAGCGGGCTCTCTCCCTCTATGGGAGGGTTTCCGGCTCACTCAGGGTGAGTTATTCTCTCTCTTTAATGAGAGTTTTTTTTTCTTCCTTCACTTCCTTCTCTTTTCTCCATCTCACACTATCTCTTCCTCCTCCTTTCCGGCCACCACCTCCATAACCTTTGACCCATCCTCCTCCTTTGTGAGTTTCTATTAGAGCCATCATTTTTGCAACACTATTTTACTTAGATTGACTGTAGATGATGTTGTGGATTTTTTATGGAATATATTGGACATGTGTTGATCCAAAAGGAATAAAAAGAGAAAATATATGAAAAGTCTAAGGCTTTTTTAGAATTTTTTTAACAGAAGGCTTTGATTTTACTTTTTATATTATTATTAGGATTGCTAAATTGTTTACTTTGAGTAAGTATACGTGCTTGATTTGTTATTTTCATATGTAGTGCATTGTTGTAGTACTTTTATTTAACATTATAAGCTTTGTAAGTGCCATTAGACATCTTTCAATAAATAATCTCTTGACAAAAAAATTACCATCAGGGAGGTGATAAACATGTAGTTAGAAAGTCTCAACAAGTAATGTATATAATTGACAAAAATACCTCATACCTCAATCGTGATGATGAACCGCTATTTTATAAATTTATTTTGGACATTTAAGTGAGTTATTGACATTTATGGTCATTATTATTTAATATCTCACTTATTTTTCTTTATTTTGTCGCATAGATAAAATGGAGATTTGATTAGATATAAGGTAATCTTTAGCAAGATTTGGCCAAGAAAAGTAGATTTGATAAAACAAAAGAAGATTTGGTGAGATAAAGAGAGAATTTTTAGTGAGATTTGGTCAAGAAAAGGAGATTGGATAAAATAAAGGATAATCATTCACAAGATTTAGAAATAGATTTGATGATGATTTTTTTATCTATCTTGAATTGCACCGTCAGTTTTCAACTTAGAAAGATAATAAAAGAGGAAATAAAGTTAGAATCAAATTGGGATATTTATAACTCTTATAAAAGGCATATGTGAAATAATGAGAAAGATCTCATTCATCTATCATCTTTCTACAATCTGGTCTTCTCTCGGTGCGGAAATCTTCGCAATAAGATTTAGGAAACTCTTGGAGTGAAGGAATATCTGTCGGGTTTTCTCTTCTAGTATTTTCTAGTAGTCATGAAATTTTTAGGACTTTTAGTTTTGATTGATTTATATTTTATTATGAGTAGCTAATTACCAAGCCAGTGGTGGATCTTAAGTTGTTAACTGGGTTTGAACTCATTTTCCCTTTATAAATATTGTTTTCTTTTTATAATTGGTTTTCCTTATTGTTTTATAATATCAAGAATTGATCACCCTTGGTAGATCCTAGTTGGTGGGTAATAGGCGATCACATAGATCTTGCTTAAGTAATAGGATTTTGTAGGATTAATATTAATTATAGGTTTCCAATCAATTATTAAATTAACAAACTTATTGGTTCTTATGCTTTTCTTAATCCATTATCTTACAATGAACATTAGGGATAGTGTTATAAGGGAAAGATTATCAATATTGCATGATGATTAGATATTGATAGTATTAGAATAAGTGACTGGCAATTAGTTTGACATAATTTATAAGGAAAATTGGGGGAAAATCTAGTAAGCACTTAAATGAAACCAAATGTCCTTGGCACTTTCATAAGTGAATCTTAATTGTTGCTTGCTTCCTTGTTTAACTCTCTCATCTTTCCTCATTTAATTATTATTTTTCTCAGTCAACAAATCAAATCTTAATACTTCTCTCTTATAATTTCATTATTAAGAATTTAATTTAATATTGTTAATTAATCTATGTGAAGTATTACTTGGGGTTTTAAATACTCTAATCGATGGGTACACAGATAAAACTCATAACATGTGTAAGCTCTCTAAACAATTGGCAAACTAATAACAACTTACACAACTTGAAGCTCTCTAAACAATTGGCAAACTAAAAAACATCTCAAAGGCCAACCTATGTACATTGCATCGATGTTGAATATATGAGCAATGATTGCCAGGTTGATAATCCTCTAGTTAAAAATGATGAAGACAATTACATAGGTAATTTTAATTCTGGATAAAAAGTTGGGCAAAATTGGAATAATAATAATAATAAAAAGGCTTAAATAAGTTTTTGGTCCCTTAAATTACACTCATTTTTGCATTTAGTCCCTCCACATTTTTTTTAATGGTTTAGGTCCTTGATTAATTTTTTGTCAATAGTTTTAGTCCCTGTGGTTAAGTCCAATCAGTTAAGTGATGATGTGGCCTGTTAAGTGCCATGTCACCCCTAGCCACCTGTATTAATGTTGCCACGTCAGATTTTTTTTAACCCTCCAAGCCATCCAATAAGCAATTTTGTTAATGACTGAGTGAGACTGTTAACACATGTCCGAGACTGTTAACACACCTCCATGAACCAGAGAAATCCTCACAGAACCAGAATGAAGATGAAGATGGGCCTGGGCTGGGAGTGATAGTGGCGCGCCATCAACATGTTCTTCACACAGAGGTTTCGTCGTTGCGGTCTTGAGGTGTTGGTATTGACATCCAACAATGCTAAAAACCGTGGAAGGAGAAATCTTAAATGCCCTAATTGAAAGGTTTGTGATTTAATTTTAGGGGTTTTTATAATTTGGTTTGATGCAACATATCTAATGCTCTAATCCACATTTCCAGATAAACCGGAGCTGCAAATTTTATGAATGGGTTGATGACTATGTTTGTGATGACAAGTTTCTCATCGCCAACAATCTTCGCACTGTACTCATTGTTCTAGATGTGTTGAGAGCGTGGAAGCCTTGAATATGAAACTTAGGAAGCTTTAGACATGTTTGCTTGTCTTCTTATGGGTAGTTATGTGCATTGGATTTGTAATGGGAAGCTGTGGGTAGGATAAGTGATTTATAGTTTCAGACTTTTAAGAGGGAATATAGGGATGTAGTTAGGTGATGTTTTTCTTTTCTTTTTCACAATTTGGAATGTAATCCAATGATCTGTTAAATACAGTTTGTTAGTGAAATTTAATTGGTATACTAATATGGCATTGATATAGAATTGATAGTTTTGCTTACTGATATAGAATTGGTATACTGATATGGTTGGTTCCACATGTTCCTGGTATACTGATATGGAATTGGTATACTGATATGGTTGGTTCCACACCTTCCCACTAGCATTTCTTTTTTCATGTCCTGGTGACAATATTCTATTTCGATCAAAATAAACTTTTCTATCTTCCAAAGCTTTCCATTTGCGGCCAAGGTGTTGCACCCATTCTTTTTTTTTGTTTGGTTAACTTGAATAAAATAATGAATATAATTTTGCATTAAGCTAACCCAAACAAATTGCCACCGCCAAAAAGAAACAATTTGGTAAAATAGAAAAGTTTGGTCAAATCTAATTGTCTCGTTTCGCTCAGAAAAGTTTTCTTTTTAGTTTATATATTAAACTTTGATAACACTAATTAATGAAAATGAATGTTTGGCTGAAAGTGAAAAAAATGTTCCACTTAACGAAAATCAAATAAAAATGATCTCCAGTAACAGAATTTGAAGGCATCTAGCTATAAATATTGCTTCCACTTATATATATTATATATATATATTAAGTATTTACTATAGATATATCCATCACAATCCATCACTTTTTAAAGCATCCTTTACCAAAATTCTGGTATGCAAGTAGTTAAAATGTGCACAGCATACAGAGAGGTCAAATTGAATGGAATCCAACCATTCTGAGTTACCTGTAAATTAGTATAAAAAAAGACTTTGCAAGCTAGCATTTGCACAATATTAAACCAACTAATTTCACATTCAAAATAATTTAAAAGGCCCTATAATCCTTCAAATATGCAGTAAAATTTCTATCCACAATTGCCAGTAGCTTGTGCCTTCAATTCCCCTTTCTCTATTGTCTTCAGTTAGTGTCTCCATCACTGAAATATACATTGCTAAAGCTTCTTGCAAGACTGGTAACATTGCCTCATTGCTCGATCCATTTTGTGCCTGCATAGATACCTCTTCCAACCTAACTCCTATATTTTTCAAAGAAGAGCATTGACTTTCTAGTGTATTAGCAGTGGTGGCAGCAACTTCTGTGTTTTGTCCTTGAGAACAGTTCCCCTACATTTTAAATAACACAAAAGAAATTAATTACTGTTAACACCAAATTTATTCTTTTGAAGTTAAAAATCATGCTTGCATACCATTGTAGCACCATAGGCAGCAGTGCCTTGTCCTACAGCTGTTGTGTTTTGACTTTGCTTGATCTTCCCCTAACATGATACAACACAAAAAAGTATAATCATTGTTATATTTTAGTGTGACTGGCTAATAACATACTTGCATACCTTTGCAATAGTAGTGGCAACAGCTTCCCCTACTGTAGATTTTGAATTTTTACCGTGTTTAGTCTTCCTCTACACCATTACAAAAAAAAAAAAAAATAGTGTGGCAAGCTTGCAGATTCTGTTACAGGGCAAAAAACACATTTGCATACCTTTGTAGCACTAGTTGTAGGAGCTTTGCCTCTTGCGGATGGGTCTTGACTTGGATTGTCTGTCCCCCTTGGCTGACTTGCATCAGTTGTTGGCACAATTGGTGGATTGACACATCCTCTTTTTTTGTGCCCAAATTGATGGCATCTAGTGCACCTGTTACTGGTGTGAGATCTCCTTAGCTTTGTGGGGTTTGGTTCCTCATCCGGTTCCCTCCTCCTTAGCTTTTTAGGCCTACCAGCTCCCCTCTTGTATATTGGGGGTAAAATCTGCACATCATTAGTGGTTGGCCACTTGTTTTGACCATTTTATGGGACTAATAGTTTGTCCATAACACAAATTGTATGCTTCTCTCCTGTAATATTGGTGCACATATGATTCAGGCTTATCCCCTTTATAGCAAATGGCTGCAACTGCATGCCTGGTTTCCAATCAATTATTAAATTAACAAACTTACTGGTTTCTAATAGGCGATCACATAGATTCTTGCTTAAGTAATAGGATTTTGTAGGATTAATATTAATTATAGGTTTCAATCAATTATTAAATAACAAACTTATTGGTTCTTTATGCTTTTCTAATCATTATCTTACATTTGAACATTAGGGATAGTGTTATAAGGGAAAGATTATCAATATTGCATGATGATTAGATATTGATAGTATAGAATAAGTGACTGACAATTAGTTTTTGACATAATTTATAAGGAAAATTGGGGAGGGAATATCTAATAAGCACTTTAAATGAAACCAAATGTCCTTGGCACTTTTATAAGTGAATCTTAATTGTCCTTGCTTGCTTCCTTGTTTAACTCTCTCATCTTTCCTCATTTAATTATTATTTTTCTCAGTCAACAAATCAAATCTTAATACTTCTCTCTATAATTTCATTATAAGAATTTAATTTAATATTATTAATTAATCTATGTGAAGTATTACTTGGGGTTTTAAATACTCTAATCGAGGGGTACACAGATAAAACTCATAACATGTGTAAGCTCTAACTAACAATTGGCAAACTAATAACAACTTACACAACTTGAAGCTCTCTAAACAATTGGCAAACTAAAAAACATCTCAAAGGCCAAACTATGTACATTGCATCGATGTTGAATATATGAGCAATGATGCCAGGTTGATAATCCTCTAGTTAAAACTGATGAAGACAATTACATAGGTTAATTTTAATTCTGGATAAAAAGTTGGGCAAACTTTTGGACTAATAATAATAATAAAATGTCTATAACCTCGCAGAGAAAAACCCAAAACAACCAAACTCAGGGAAAAAATTTATAGAAAACTCGAAAAGCTTTTTAAAAGATAAGACTCGATTAAGGATGCAAAACCAAGATACCTCCATTAAAAATTTGGATTACATGGAATAATGTTTATGAGAATCTTATTTTCGGGTAAAATTTCTAAACTGTTTAGTAGCTATTTAATATTCCAGGGAATATTTTTAACATTTATTTATTTTAAAATAAAAAAAATTAAAAAAGAAAAAAATAGTTGAATGAAGTGAGAGTGGGAAGTTATTTTAAAAATAACTTTCATTCCTAAGATTCTCATCCCTCACTATGAGAATAAAATGTAACCAAAACATGGGTAAATCACTTTTCTGGGATAATACCCGGGAATATAATCCCTCCTACTGAAGAATGTGTTTAGTGAGGATTAAACTCGGGAGCTCTTTCCACAATCTCAGTCTGCGTTGCCAATAGCCACAAATCTTTGGTCCTAAGAGGACTCTAAAATAAAAAAAAAATCTCATTAAGATAAATTACAAATAATTTCTATTTATGAGAATTCAAAAATTGTGTATAGTTGCTAGAAGAGAAGAGTCTAAAAGAAAAAAAGCAAATAAAAATGTTGGAAATAAGAAAGGTAGAACGGAGTCAGAAAGAAAATCAATGAAGTATAAAATAAATAAAAAAAAACTTATTGAAACTTTTTTTCACAATAAAATTTGCCATATTACCTTACAAGAAATGATTTCCCAAATTCTTTTTAGTACGTATTTGGATGGAGAAATTTAGAATTCCCAAATTTGTGATAGAGATTAATCTTTGAGTGAATTGTAAGTATGAGATGAATTATAAATGATAATTTTTTGGATACATTTTCCATTTTTTTGATACATAATTATAAATGATAATTTAAATAACTAAACATAACTAAGAAGAAATGTTGAAATTATCTCTTAATATGTATCATTTAAATTCATCTTATTTGTCTTAAAATATTTCATATTTGTTAGTTGAGATTCTCTTTTTATTAATCTAACACATGAAATTTAATAATTTCAAATTACTTCACTTAAACACAAAATTAAGAATATTTTCTTTTCAAAATTATTTAGAAATGAAAAGGAAGTTATAAATTGCGGGATAGTTCCAGAAGAAAATGAAAATAAAGTGCCTAGAAAAATACCAATACCTAGGAAAATAAATGACTCGGTAATTTTTTTTATTGGATGCTCAATTGAAGAGTATTTATTATCCTCAAAATATAATTGATTTAGGTTTCTCAATTAATCTTCTCCCTCTAAGAAATGAAACATTTTTTTTTTGGGTTTTCTATCCTCCCAACTTGATAACCGAGAGACTAATTTATAGACCAGGAACACATTTGTAAAATTAACTGAAAAACTAGTTGAAAGCTGAAAAACTAATTGAAAGTTAAAAGCTAGCTGAAAGTGAAAAACTGGTTGATTTGATTGAAAGTATTCGGTAAAACTAGTCAAAAATGGTAACATGACATAATTAATTATTAAATAATGATGAGTGGGGTTGTTGAGAGATAAACTTATAAGTCGAAAGTTAAAAGCTGGCTGAAAGTTGAAAAACTGGTTGATTTGATTGAAAGTATTCGGTAAAACTAGTCGAAAATTATAAAATGACATAATTAATTATTAAATAATGATGAGTGAGATGGTTGAGAGATAAACTTGTAATAAATTTTGAGGTAGTAGCTAAAAATGAGAGCATTTTTAAAAAAACCACCTCAAGTAGTTTTTAAGAAAAATTAGTAGCTACCTAAAAAACTACTTTACTAAACACTGATGAAATGATTTCAGTTACTAATTTCAATTTTTATCCAGTTGAAATGTCTTGACAAACACACATTTAAGATATTCGAGACTCTTTCCACTTGGACCAACACATTAAAATTAGAGAAACTAAAATTGTGAAATGGCCAATGGAGGTTTAGTATGGGTTTGATTTGGCATTAAAGCCGGTCAAACTCGTAACATAATTATTTATAATATTGGAAACATGAATTTACCAGATTTCAACGCTAAAACAAACATGCTCTTAGTCCAAGACATCGACAATAGAAAATGTGCTCATAAAAGCTGGTAAAAACAAACAAGAAAATGTGGCATTTTGTTCTAGAAAGAGATAATAAATTTATACAATCCAATTCATACAATACATTTATTGTCTATCTCTTTTTCATCACATTATCTATCACATTCTATTTTTCTCTCTTCTTTCACTTTTCTCTCCTCATCATTTCTTGATTGTATGTTGTAGTATTGTATTAATATGCATTCTCTTTTAAAAAAAAGGCCATTTTTAGCAACTGCTGGAGCATTAACTGACGTTCCCAAGGGAAAAGTCACATTGAGAGTAGGTAGGAGGAGAAGAAGAAAGCTGCAGTTTCATAAAAATCTCATTCTCCACCCCCCCTGTGAAGATCTTTTGTATCCTGCTCAAAATCCCACCACTCTTCATCAATTCCTCTTTCATTTTTAAATCGTTTGCTTTATCCTATTTGCATTTTACATGTTTATGTGTTTGCTCCATAGTGTTGTATGAGAAAGGTCTCTGTCTGGATATCTGCTGATTTTCTAAACAGAGTGTGTTCTTTTTTTCATCTTCAACATTACTTTTGTACAACGATGAATTAATTACCTTGTTCTACTTAATTAGTTTGTCTTTCAAATAATTCCTTGGTTGAAACTTGTTGGATAGGGTGGAAAATAATTAAGTAGGGGAGTGAAAAAGAAGTGAGATGGAAATGCCTTGATTTTCACTCTTGATGCTTTGGTGCGTGGGGTTAAGGGTGGAAAGTCATTTTCAGCTTTACTTTCATGCTATAGGAGGATAGCCGATTCCCGCAAAATTGAGAAATTTTCAAGAAAGTGGGAAGATAACATAATTTTATCATTGGCTATATAAAATCATGCTTGACAATTAGTGGTCATCGTGATGTCTACCCCAGACAAAATGTTGCATTAAGTGGATAACATGTCTTTTTCTAAAAGATTTACGTGTGGATTCAATTCCTGAATAATCAAATTGTAGGAGATTTGGTTAGAAATTACCATATTGATTTCATTTGTAACAGTTAAATATCACACAATTCAATAAAAAAAAATTACTTTTTCTAAGACACTCGTTAACCTTTCCACATACCAGACTCACGTTTCATTAGACATATTTATAGTTTCTGGGTTTTTTACTTTGGACGTAGCTTGCGTTTTTTTTTTAATACTTTGGAATGTGGTTTTCCAACATGAAAAAAAGCCAAATCAAATCCATCTTTAGTCTAACTCATTTTTAAACTTTTGGTAGTTAGAGGAGGATGCAATCAACTTTTCATTTGCACTAGTATCTTAAAATGAGTGAATTATTGATCATATCACAAGCAGATTGTCCCATGTGCCGTCGGAAATGGCAGTTTAAAAAATTAGAGCGCTACCCCGAGAGGGTGGCCATTGAAAGCAATATATAAATACACTTGGTCCAATTAATTTCAAGAAGACTTTTCTTGAGCAGTTTTTCAGTGTATATGATGTATCATTCATTGTATTTAGTGCTTCATTACTAAGGATAAACGGTGATGTCCTTTCTTTTCGTTCTCTTATCCGTAGTATGGTAAATTGCTAATGTATTGTGGGTTGCAGATTGTATGCTTTGGAAATAAATTATAAGCTTATGTTGATTTAAGTGTCGGTTTTGTTTGATTATAGTTGAATAAAATTAATGATTGAGATGAGTGATGAAATATGTTCGATAAAAGTGATTTAAAATCAATTCGGTGAAATATAATTTTACACGATAACAAATGGTAAAAGGGTTAAGTTCTGTGAACGTAATTTGGTTTCACTGTTGAAGAAGACACTAGTATTTTTCAATGCAAATTTTATAATCATAGATGTGATAGTGATTTTTTTTTTGATAAATCTTACGATCCTGATTAACATGTTAGAGATTTCATGAACTTTCCAAGTGTCTATGAGTTACCGACATATACATTACAGAAATTCTAATTTGACACGCAGCAGTAGTACCGAGTAATCCACAACCACAACCACCGTTTAGCAGGTGTCTCATTGGCATTTTTTATTATATATTGTGGTATTAAATTATAATTTTAGGCTTCAAAACATTTTATCACGTAAAAAAAAATATTTTAAATATGATACAAATCACTTCTAAATGGTGGCGTGATATCCATAGAGTATATTACTAACCGGTTGTCGCAACATCATTGTTCGTCTTTTTTTTGGCATACATCATTGTTCCTCTAAAACTCAAAAAAATTCGGCTCAATAAAAAATTGTCCCAGTAGCCCAATGTGACTCAAATTACTCAATACAATTTCGACAAAAAAAAATAAAAATACATTTTGATTTGTGTCAATAGCCAAACTCTTTTTTTTTCTGTCAATAGTATAGCCCAACTCAAACACATGGGGTAGCCTTCTTTTTTGCTCGTTCGCGTGGTAAAATCAGAGCCGTTTGTTAATATCATTGGACAACATTATTATTGGCCAAGCCCATTAACTTCATCTTTTTTTTGGTTTCCCAAAGTATCTTCCCACCCAGTAGGTAAGAGACTAATCTCTCTAGATACTGTCAAGCACAAAACGAGGACCTCTCCCAACAATATTTTTTTCATACACATAGATCCAAGGATCGAACCCAGGACCACATATTTAAGGGACCCAAGCCTGCCTCTTCCACTAAGAAGAATACATGTTGGTAACTTCATCTTATTTTATCAAAGATAAGATGAGAGCAAATTAAAATTCACTCGATTATCCAAGAACCTTGTCTTGTCCCTGCGAACAGATTATAAAATAGACAGAAAATAGTTCATTGTTTGACGAAAAGTCAAAAGCGTTTTAAAAAATGAAAACAGAATACAATAAGAATAAATGAAATTTATTGCTTTGACAGTAATAAATACTACATTTTACAATGTGAGATACATGAACCAGATCATCAATACAGATCAAGTTGTGTATTTCAAATTGATTACAAAATCTAGAGACTACACACTCCACTCTATCTCGCGTACGCTAAAAACCAAAGGGATTAAAAACAGAACATGATAAAATGGACAATGACGATGATATACCGGAGGGGATTGAAATCAGTACTGAGCATCAAAGATCAAACGATTATAAATTTAAGAAACAAATCAGAGTTGAAAGACAGAAACACCCTTGATGTTATTCATTATCCACCTGTCAAAAAAAGTAATCATTTCATTAGTGAAACAAAATTAGGAGGTCCACCACAAAAGTAAAGTCCACTTAACAATCCTTTAATCACAATTATTAGCATATAAAAGTAATTAAGCATCAAAGCCGTGCGAAAGAGATAAACATGCCATCTCCTATCTGAATAAATGAACCCTGTCAACATCACACTCTACCTAAAATTTTGTCTTCCTTTTCTTCTTTATTATAACCATAAACCAGTGTTTCTCTTGAATGGAGATATCGTGAGTTTCTTTTCTTTTTCTTTTTCAAAGATCGATAATTAACAGAGGGAAAAAAAATGGTCAAGTACAAAAAACTTATACTACTTGAAACTCACTAAGAAATTTCCAACAGCAAAAATTTTCACACCTAAAATGGTTATTTTACACGAAAAATAAATGATTGAGGTCCTCAAGAAGCACTTAATACTTACAAAAGCTATAATTAAAGGGCGATCACTTGGTGATAGCATAGATAGCATAGATAATTCCAGGTATATAACCGAAAATGGTCAGCACCAGACAGATCCAGAATTCCACCTGCATCCATCAATTAACCATGATTTGTGTTAATCACACAATTCATTAACACACAATAATGAAGAAAGTAACCAAATTTTTTGTGAAGAAATTAAAATTAAGTAGTTGATGACTAATTAACAGAACAGAATTATATATATACAGTACCTTGCAGCCATACTTGAGGAAGACTCCAAGAGGAGGCAGAATGATAGCGAGGAGGATGTCTATGCATGTAGCTGTGCTCCCATCGGCCATTTTTTTTTTTATCTGGTTTGTAAAATTCAAAACGGTTCGAATTCGAATGTGCTACCGCTAAACTTAATGTGTTTGTTTGTGACAGAAAGGAGTGGGTGTTGGATGCTTATTTATAAGCCACATGTGCATTACATCTACAAGGGCCTATACGTGGCATCTTTGCATTTGAAACAAGCACGCGGTTCCTTAACCTCGTAAACTCTGCGTGCAATTATACCGTTACCCCATTAATTATGCCAATGCAATGTGAAACCATTTTTTAAATAAAAAATTCTTACGTATCCTGCTAAATTAAGATTCTTACGTCATATATCTATTAGTCGATAATTTTGTAATAAATTTGACAAATTATTAACCTATCTATACTAAACTAAGAATATCTTAATTTTTATTTTTATTTATAATAAATAACAAATAATAAGTACTTACCAGACATATAATTATTTTAATGATGTAAAAATATATATACTTCTACTAAAAATTGAGTACACAAGAGTTGATTGTCAATGAAAATACTAAAATGTAACATTATCTATTAATTCTTGGGTTTACAAGGAGAATGGGACCAGTAAGGTTTATGGTATGGATGATATCATGAGAGAGACAGGGTAGTATTTAAGGTGCCACGTGGGAACGAGAGCAAGTAAGCAAATGCATGAATGAATACTCCTATAAGTCGACAGACACGGGATGAACTGTGTTAGATCTACGGCTCGTAGGTTGCCGCGTTATTGGAAGCAACGGCGTTGATGGAGCCATGCTTTAGGGGCTTACAACCGACCCCTCACGTGTGCCAGCTCCTTCACATTCTTTTCTTTCCTTTTCTTAATTAGCTAATTTAAGAATATCTTTGCATGAAGAATTTTGGAAGGAAGAAAAAAAAGGTGAGTGAAAGTTCAAAAAAATGCCCCTCACATTGTGACACGTGTATGGAGCAATATTGAATTGATGGGTTATCACTTATACTCATATGACACAAAGTTATTTATTAGAATTTAGGTTATTTTGGACTAATTAATTATTGCATAAATAATTGTTAGAAATTGGAATGATAATAGATCTTACTTACGCCTTAATTTTATGGGAAAGTTTACCTGTACATAAAACAGGGTGGTACAACAATTGTATCATATTTTTTTTAGGGAAAGAACACACGGGAAATGAACACAATTATGCTATGTTGTAAAAATAATGGCTCACTATTTTATGTATATGTATCATTACTTTACTTTTATATCCACATTTCTTGAGGTCCATGTCCGTTATTCAGGTTTAAGTTAATTTTATTACACACACATACATATTTCAAGACATAATAAATCAACGGCTTTTAAAAATATTTTTATATTAAAATAGAAAGTATTTAAATATTTTTTATTTTTTAAAAAAATTATCCTCGACCCTTATCAAAGTCCCGTTAAACGAAAGCGATTTTTTTGGCTTAAATTAAAATAGATTCTTTCAGCTGTTATAACTAAACTAAAGCAAATGAAAGTTTCGGTTTGGATTCTTATCATTGAATCTAATTTTGATAAATTGTTATATCATCGAATCTTATACTAACATGTTATTCATAAATTAAATTATATTAATAATTACATAAATTATTAAACTCATTAATAATAATACATCAAAATTAAATTTAAAGAATCAAACTATATATATATATATATATAATGTGTAAGATAAGATCTGTTAGAAGAACAAATTTTGAATCTCCTTATTAGCATTTTCAATTAAATTCATGATATAAAATTTTATTATTATTTATTTTTGAAATAATTTTTTGCAATAAAAATAAAAGAAAATTATCTGTCTAAAAATAGTTATTTTTATTAATAGATATTTTCTCCTGTTAGTGGTGCAGCCGACAAGCCAAATTCTCATCCACGTAACACCACGTGGTACAGATAATCTCTTTCATTATTTTCTTATTATATATTCGGGCAAATAACTTACCTTTTTTTTCAATTTATATTTTCCTTTTTCCTGCGTATCAATCTGGATACGTATCAATTATCTGTGGGAATCGAAAAAAAGTAAATTAAAAGGAGGATTAATTTGGAGCTCGATCATCAGTCACTCTTGACAAGCTTTAATTAACTTGGGCTTTGCTTTGCTGGAAACTAAATCCCATTGTCTTCAAAAGAGATGCTTGTAGTTGTAATGTAATAGAATAGAATTAATGGAAAACCGGTATCAATATGACAACTAACTTATCCTTGCTTTTCGATTAGAATAGAAATCCACACAAATGACACAATGAATCACATATCAATGCAATATACAACGCATAATTTTTTGTTAAGAACTCTTGAAAACTCAGATCAGGAAAAATGCATCTTTTGAAAGTTATAGTTTCTGTTTATTTTAGTATAATTAATTTTAAAAATTAACAATTGAAATAAATGACACATACTTTATAAAAACATATTAAATAAAAGTAATCTAAAATCAATTCCATAAAATAATGGTTTCGTAACCTTGAAACACGGAACCAAAGGGGTTAATATTTTGTCAATGGAGAGGAAGAGAGTATCTATCTCCACCATACCACATACATATCACATAAACACCTTTGTTTTTTTCTTAGACAAAAAAAGAGTGGGAGAGGGAGAGGGAGATTAAGGGACAAATACTCACCACAGCGAGTAAATTTTGAACACTTCGGTAGTACTGAATAATTACTACTAGTACTCCTCTACTCTATTTATGGTCAGAATTATTTATTTTAATTTAAAAAAAAATATAAAAAACTAACTAAGGTGTCACCTTTTTTTTTTTTTTTCAAAGCGACATCCTTAGCCTATCCCGTCTCATAAACCGCGAGCAACAACTTATTGGACTCTCTTCGAGCCCAATATCTTACTAAGTTCAAAAATTAGTTGTGGGCTTTTTGCGATAAGTTATAAACTTCGCCCAATCTCCAAACAATAAGGTTGGACCGAAAGTAGATTGGATCTCTGGCGGTTCTAGACACTGGGCTAACCCATTGAAAGTTTGGAAGAGGCACCAGAATTTTAAGGGTGAAGTTAATACCTGTTTATATTTAACAGAAACTATAAACTTACATAACACAATAGATACAACAATTGTACCACTGTGTTATTTTAGCACTACCAAAAAAAAAGAGAGAAAGTGGGTGATTTGCGCTGTCTGGAAAATGTGGGAATTTTGTGGGATTCACTTTTTGATCTAAGTGAATCTTGCTCTATATTTAACTCAATTTTATAAGAAATTAAGGATGGATTGCATTGTCATTATGAACTTTTATACATTCCTTTTCACGGGATTCGAACTTGAAGAACGTATATTTAAAAAAAATAAATAAATAAGCTAACAAACAAACTATATGGTATATTTTGTTTATCCGACCTATACTTTTATGTAGTGGCATCGCTAGCAAATTGATATCGTATCTCCTGTGCTCTCAAATCATTTTATTTTATTGAAAATATATATCAATCAGAGACCTGTACATCCAATTAATTAAGTGCAAAATCAAATGAAATCATTCTACTTCTACTGAATTAATTGAAGAATGATTTTCATGTGTGCTGAAAGACATACAGAAGTAACTTGTTCATTGTGATTGATTATTCACCTCATTATATGATGATATGATATCATGACAGGCTTGGCTTGGATTAACCACTAGCTAGGCTGATTGCAGTGACATCTCAAAGATCAATTTAGATATTGTTATTAATTAATTCGATATTTTTACTATATAGTTTAATTCATATATAACACACTTAATTATATCTATTTCCTAGAAGATTGATGTTGAGATAGTGTTTTCTTCATATATATCATGTTGATGGATGCTTTCCAGTTGTCTTGGGTTAATTTAACTTTTAATCCCAATTAAACCTGAAAGCATCTCATGGGCAGGATAATATAATAAGAGTAAGTTGGAACTTCACATCCTTGGAAAATGACACGTTTTTGAGCATTTTGTAACATAATGGCTGCTGCTGCTGTTCCTCTAGCACTTCTCTGATGCATGCTTTGCATAGTGTGTTCTTGGAA
Organism: Sesbania bispinosa; assembly: GCA_026901365.1. Lineage (NCBI taxonomy): Eukaryota > Viridiplantae > Streptophyta > Magnoliopsida > Fabales > Fabaceae > Sesbania > Sesbania bispinosa. The sequence continues at coordinate 732,324 of QLOH01000081.1, forward strand.
CAGTGCTATATTCGTGCACAACACAAGGATGTACAGCGATTGTAAAGAATAATAATTTATAATAATTTTCTAAAGTGCTAGCTGCTATACACTCTTGGACATTCCTAGGTGAGACTTGCTTTAGATGCAGAACAGAATTGAAACAGTAGCTTATCAACAAATATAATTTATCCTAAATATGGTACTAGCTAGCATCTGTCTAATAACACTATATAACTGTAATTTTATTTTAGTAATGCACTTACTTGATATGGAAGGCCATTGGTGATTTCCAACATTATTAAATGGTTCATAGTACTATAATTACATTACTGACAAAAATAGGGTGGTTGTTACAGTACCTTGCTTTCCATACATATGTTGCAGCGCATGCAGTGATTTAATAAAAATATCCATGCATCTTAGATTGGTCTAGCTGCCATGTGCAGTCTGAAAAGGAGCTAGACACACACAATTGCCCGCAGAAATAGTTTGCAGTGCATGCGAACATGATTTATTTTAGTCAAATTTATTAGGCTACTGCCAAGACTTTTTTTTTATTTTATAATTAAATAATAGAAGTATTGATGTTTGAATCTATTATATCTCAAACTTCTACTACTAGAGACTTAAAACACTCACAAGGAACTTATATATATTAGTGTATTTAGTTTATATCGGGTCCATATTTTAAATATAGATTTAAACATGGATTTTGATTAGATCTAATGTATTTGTAGGGATATAATATATTAGTATATTTAGTTTATATCGGATCCATATTTTAAACATAGATTTAAACATGGATTTTGATTAGATCTAATGTATTTGTAGGGATATAAAAAAAAACTCGTACCCGTGGATATCCGCGGATATACCCGCAATGGGTACCGTATATTTATTTAAGAGTAAACCCACAAATCGGTCCCTGACTTTTTTTACGTCGGGCAGTTTAGTCCCTGACTTTTAAAAATGACCACATTAGTCCCTGACATTCTTCACCGTCCATCAGTTTAGTTCAATGTCACATTTTCCGTTAACGGAAAACTGAGTTGTCACGTCAAGTGATACAAAACTTGCAAATTAGTCCCTAACTTTTGTTAACATCAGGCAGTTTAGTCCTTGACATTTGAAAATGACTTTATTGGGGATTAAATGTTGTAGAAGTGTGTGTCTCTCTTCTAAACTCTAAAACACCTCTCAAAATACATTCATTTCCATTTAAAAAGTGAACAATTATTCTCTCAAGGATCAAATATGTTCATATTAAATCTCTTTCTTTTAACTTATGGTTGTGTTTTTCTCTTCCTTATTAAATCCCTAGTGGGTAACTTATAGTGTATTTCACTTCAACAAAAAGAGCTGGGGTTTAAATATATATGTAACCAGTAAATGAGATATGATATCATGTCTATGTGCTCCATTACTGGCAAGACTAATAATAAAAATATGTTTGATTTACTTTAAAAATCATATTATATATATATATATTGATTTGAGTCAATATTAATAAAATTAACATTTATCCAGATTCACGTTTAGAATGTAGGTTTTAGATAGACCAAATATATTATAAGTATGTCAAGTAACGAATCCCAAAAAAGAAAACAAAAAGGCATAAGAAGTCAAAGTAACTATAAAATGAAGTTACCATAACATACACCCCATCCTTTTCACTCTCGATGCTCTCTGGTCAATGGGATTATTTTTGTTCACTTAAATAAAATCTCATTTCTTTATTCCCTATTTTTTTTTTTCTCAAAACAAACAACCCCAATCTATCCCATTTCTCATCAAGAAATGAGGAATAAAAGTAGTCACACAACCACCCATTTTCATTTGGAAAATACTTTATTCACACTTAAGTTTTTTTTATTTTTTTTCGGCATTCACACTTTAAAATTGGTTGATAAAAATATAGAGAAATTTGGTTTTTGTCCCTCATTTATTTTTTCTTTAATTTGATTTTAAAATCACATGTTATTAGTCCTTATTGTTAGTTATATATATTATGTTAAGTAATGATGTAACAATGTTTATTGCATATTTTTCTATAGATTTTCCTTTAAAATTTTCTACAAATTTCAAAATTTCGTATGAGTTTCTTCACAACAGGAAATTTAAGTTTTACTCACAGTTATTTAACAGGGGTTGTTTAAACCCCCCGTAAAATTGAGTGATTTGCATTTACCCTCATTATTTAGCATGGGTTGTAAATGTGGGTAAAATATAGGTCTCCCACGGTTATTCTTTTTAGTCGGGGGTTTTAACACTCTTAAAATATTAAATAAAAATATAAAGGCATGAGGAAATGATTTGTGCTTCGCGGCTTCAAATTTTTTCTCGAACAGTACCGGTGTCTTAGAGCTTTAAATCAGTAACGAACTCGTTTATCCCCGTTGCCTCCGCAATCGTTCATCCCTGTTCATCCCCGTCGCCTCTGCTATCGTTCATCCTCGCCACCTTCAAAATCGTTAATCTCTGAATTGTAAATTTTAGGTTTGTAATTTTAGGCTTCTGTAATTTTTCCCTGCATTCACCTGAGAGACGTGTGTGATTGAAGGTACAATTGACACACGATAGGGGCTAATGAAGCAGTATACCTTCAATCAAATCAATAATGTTTTTAGACATCTTGATGCAAAATTTTTAAATAATTATAAGGACTTATTTAAAAAAATATATAGAAACTTAATTAATATATATATATATATATATAATAATTTAACCTAATATAAATTAAACTACTTAGGATCTGTTTGGTTTATAGTTGAGTAGAATTGATTTTAGAAATGAATGGTTGATATGGATGAGACTCACTTTACGAAACACGTTGGGCAAAAGTGATTTAATTAAAATCAATTCTGTAAAACAATGATTTTGTATTATTAAAATTTAAAACAAACATGCTCTTAACCTACAAATTAACAATCTATCACTTGAATTAAGTTAACGAAGGGAATCAAACGTGTTTTTAAAGAGGTCATGATTTTGTACAGTTAAAAAAGATATAATTTATATTTTTTCCAAATCAAACTATGTGAACTTAAATAGGTTTGTTTTATTGTGTGAACTGTGTGATTCCGATTCTGTTTCAAATTTGTAACGTGGCATAGTAGCTCCAAAACTCTGCGCAATAATTTGCACATTCTCCTGCTAGATTTTATGAAATCAAAGCAAAGCAAAGCATCTTGATAAAACTTTTTTTTTTTTTTTTTCTGAATTTGTCTCTTAGCTGGGAAGGGGAAGAAATCCAAGTGGTAAGCCGTCTTCCCCGCAGAGAGACACATATGGCGGCGAACTGCGACGACACATCAAATGCATTATGCAAAGCGTCAGTGCAGGGGAAGGAAAGAAAACTACGATACTATGAAAGAAAGAAAGAATAATGTGAAAATGTGTTATATATCGTACGTCTATTCGCCGAGGGAACACACACGCACAATGAGTCAGTCACATAGAAAAGAAGAAAAAAAAAGTGTGGTGTGAAATAATATTTCTAGAGTAACCATAATCACACAATCCCTATAACATATAATATAATAATGTGAGAGAAAGAAAAGAAAAATAGAGTATTAAAGAGAAAAATATGAAATGTATGATAAGAAATAGAAAAACAAAATTATGTTGTGTGAATTATTATATATATTATAAATTTGATATTTGATATTTCTATTTCGTGAAATGCACGTGAAATCCACGCACACTGATCAGCGTTTCAGTTGTTGTGATTGTGAATGGTATGATGATGATACACTACTAGTATACTATATATGTTTGGTCAAGTTTAGGACCTCCAATGTTTCTCTGCATGTACAGCAAAATTAAACTCGTCACTACTAGATACTAGCTTGGTATTGTCTGTCACTGGAACATGCATGCACCAGAAAAAAGATAACTAAGAGGTCCACATGAATGGAGCCAAATCCACTTACCAGGTCAGGAAGGTTGCTCATTTCCCATGTTTGGGTCCACAAGCAGCAACTTCTAATTAATCCAATTTTGCAGAGGCACTCTTGGCTCCCCAAAATAAAAATATACACATTGGAGTGCTGGCTTGGTGCCTCTTCAAAGGCTAAACAGTCAAACACTCCATAGTTCATGTTCCATACTGTGTAATGGGGCCCAATTATTCCAAGAACGCTATTTATTATGCATTTTTTAATTAAAGAGTGTAAAGTAAGTTTCATTTGCGAAAAGGTTAAAGTTATTTAATTTAAATTTGAAGTTTGAGTTTAACTTTTTTTCAAAAAATAATATGAAACTCAAACTTAATTTATCAAACATTTAAAGTAAAAAAAAAATGTAACTATATATTTGTAAAATGAACTTAAGACTAAAAGATGAAATGATGAGTTTTTTTTGAATTAGATTGATGATTTAAGATAAGAAAAAGATTAAGGAAAATTATACACTGAATTATTAAGAGGGGTTTGAATTTAAATAATCTGTCGGAATATTATGTTATTGTGATGTTTGGTCTATGTTGTCAATTCCACTTAATGAAAAAGACCGGTTGCTTTTGTTGTTTATTGATCATCACCCACTAAAATATCATTTTTAAAATTTAAAATTAGGTAATTATTAGGTATAAAATAATATATATATATATATATATATGATACATTGACACCTAAGAAGGAATGTGAAAAATATAGAGAGAGGAAATATAAAGAGAAATGTAAAATACGTAATAAGTGATGTGATAAAAAATAAAAAGAGAAATTAAAGAAAGATGGAAGAGAGAATAGAGTGTGAAAAATTCAAAATTGATAAATAAAATTATAACTATCCGAGTACTTTAATTTTAACTCGGACCAAACTCAAAAGTTAGCTTATATGATAAAAATTGTTCAAAATGTATATACTCTTATTTAATTTTATCTTTAGTTAATGGTACTAACATAAATAATGCAAGAGTTTAATGTATATACACTGAGAGTACGTGTAAAATTTTTTACACAATCATTCAATAATATATTGTCATATTATTTAGTAAGTTTAATAACACATGACGTGTTATATTCATTAAATGACGTGACAACACAATATTAAATAACAATGTAAAATTTGTTTTACACTATCAGTGTATACTACTTAAACTCATAATTCAAACACACAAGTTTTCCATGGACTATAATTGTCAAGCTACACAATTTGAGCTAGACTCAATTAAAATAATATGTAGTCTATCTTTAAGTTTGAATTAGCTAAATAAACAAAAATGATCTAATATTCAAAGAGTCAAACTTAAATAATTCACAAACATAAATAAATAGAGTTTAATTAATATGCACTGACATTTAATCATGATTCTTCATTTATATGACTTTTAAAATATTAATTAGTAAAATCAACAAACTTACCATGAATCAAGGACTGTGATTAACTGTCTGTGTGAAACTTTTTACACTGTCAGTGCACAAACCTTTTTCTCAAACAAATAAGCTCATTCACATTCATATTTTTTTATTCACTTTCCTTACAACTTCTTTTACATTAAATACTTTATTATTCACTTAAGTTATTATTAGTAATCACGACGATGATAATAAAGAACTGTTCATGACAAAAGAAATGAGTAAAAAAGACTTACAAAATAATCTTAGGACGTTAAAAAAACAAGTAAAGTTTGATTGTCATTCATTAATTTATATAAAGACTTATAAAAAAATTTAATTAATTAGTATAAAACATAGTTACTTAGAAAAGCGGGGGCTATACTATTTGTTGTCTTTTTAAAAGACAGGCAGACATCCAATCCCTTGCGGATTATCTCGTTGACCCATAACTAATCCATTTCCCTAATTCAGATCTCGATCATGCTTTGTTTATTTTTCTTTAATTTTTAAATCTTAAATTAATTTTAGCAACTGTTTAGCTGGTCCCTACCCTCTATCTAATTTGTTCAAAGTTGATGATGGGTATTTTTTTTTACTAACTATAGCATCCCTATTATCAGAGATAATTCTATTTGATGTTTAGTTATAGTTAGGACTCTTCACCCATTTTTAAGAGTGTGTTTTGTGAGGATTGAACCCAAGAGATCTTCCCACAATCTTAATGTGTGTTGCCAAGTGAGCCACACCTCTTTCATAGTTGATGTTAGACTAGATTACCAATCTAGCAATCCAAATAATAATAAAATGCACTCTTAAGAAAATGACAACAGTACCCTCTCCATCCATGACATTATATTTGCTTAACAACAAAGGGCATGATGGACATTCTAGTGACAATTAATTAATGGTCCCCGCGTGTAAATTCAACTATAATTTATATGATTAGCGATATGTTAGATTCTACCTGATGACAAAGGACCCCTTAGATTTTTAAAGGAAACTGCAATTAATTAAAGCAGCTATGTCTTTAATCCTTTCTTTAAATTTCAAATGATTATTCCAAAATCTTTCTCATAACAGATCCAAAACTCTCAAAAGGAAAACAGAAGGAAACCATAAAAAGACACCACTCCTCTTCTCACATGATTGCAATGCCTTGCCAAATATATATCATAACCTAACCCACCACTCAATTAACCCAAGTCTCTCCAACAATGAAGGGAAGGAGATTGCCCCTTTTGTCAATCAAGAAATTTTTAATAAAGTTGTGATCAAGTCAATGACTTTATTAATCTCAATTAGCAAGCCAGAAATTTGATTATTGTTTTTTTAAGGTTATCTACACAAAAGAGTGTCACTGTCCAAACAAGTTATAATGATACGGATATGATTTTGTTGCGTTGCATTATGGATGCACTCACACACCCAATTTTGCAAGGATAATATATACAAAAGAGTGAAACATGATAGATGATGCTCTTATTCTAAGTACACAGAATAGGGACACAAACACAAACACACACTCTCTCTCATCTTATTATGGTCTCACACTATGGCAAACCTACCCTTCCATTTTAGGGCAAAAATCCCCAGAGAAGAGGAGCGTGTGATTCACTCGCTTAAAAGAGGGTGACCGTTGGATTCTGAACAGGTTTCAGAAACTAAACCACCAAAACTTGTGACTTAACCATGGTTAGAAACTGAAACCCCTGAAAATTTTTCTCTCTCTATCTCTCTTTTCCCTCTCTGTTCCTGTCCCATTTGTGCGTGTGTGTGCTGCTTTCTGCATTGGACTTCTCTGCAGCTCTGCAAATCTTTCGCCGCCTTCTGCGTCTATTTGGGTCTTCCCCCACTTCTGAAATTTTGGGTTTTTCTCTTTCTTCGAGCCGAGACACAGTCTCTCAAGTCTCAAAGATTGCTTTTTGATAACTTCCCTCGTGGTGGTGTGTGAATTTGGAATGATCACTCCCACCCAAATGCTAGTGTTGTTGCATTTGGAATAGGAAAACGTTGTCGGTGTTGAGGAGCTCAGGTTTTCCTGAAATTTGGTAACTTTTTGGGTGCCCAGTTGAGAAGAAATCACTGGGTTTCAGTTTCTATCTGTAGTTATTGGAGCTAAGTGGGTTTCCCTTGATCTCAGCCGGGAATCAGTGTCACTATTGTCGATGGAACCCAACTGGGTTTGTGTGTGTGCCGACCTGAATGCTGCTGGTTAGGGGAAAAAAAGAGATAAAGAATAAAAATAAGATCGAATCTTAAAGTCCCTTACTTTACTTGGCAAGGTTTGTGCATTATATTAAGTTATTATATATAAGCCGTTAAAGAATTTGTTTGACTGATGTTGTTTTAATAAGTTAATTTTGTATTATAGTTTTCTTTCTCCTTGATAAGGACTGTTGGGGTATTAAAATAAAGGATTTTTATTTTTGTTATTGTTAATTATTGATGTAATGTAATGTAATTTAAGCTTGTTTCTTCTCCTTTTAAAATCAATAGAGATTGAGATTGATTGTCTCATAGTGTAGTGTGGCTTACGTCAGGTTTCTTCCTTTGTATGCAAACCTTATTTGGATTCCAAAGGTTTCCCAGTTAATGTTGGAACTTGGAAGCAACTTTAGGGGGCAAAGTGCCTTGGTTTGATTTGAGGCCTTTTTCTGAGTTTTTGGTCTGTGGTTCTGTTGATCGATTGATTAACCATGCCTCTGTACGAGTTATACCGGTTAGCTAGAGAGAAGCTTGGAAAAGAGACTAACAACACACATGCAGCTGATCAACCTTCCTCGTAAGTTCATTTGCATAAGCTGTTGAAATCTTTTCACTTGTGTTTGAATTCCAATTCTTTTCTTAACCCAGTTCTTTTGAGTTACTTTGTATGTGCAGGCCTGAGAATGATTTTTTGGAGCTGGTTTGGGAGGGTGGTCAGATTTCAAGCCAGGGTCAATCGAGTAGAGTTAGAAAGAGTCCATCTTGCAGGAGTTTGCCATCTCACTGCTTACCATCTCACAGTCCTAAAGGTAGAGATAAAGATGTAGGATATGGTAACAATACAAAAATGGGGAAGTTTGGGGATTTAGATTCTGGATTGAATGAGATTCCAATGTCAGTGCCATCCCGTGAAGTGGATTTGAGTCAAGATGAAGATGTGATACCTTGGTTGGATTATACAATGGATGGCTCTTTGCATCATGAATATAGTTCTGATTTCCTACATGAACTATCCGGGGTCACAGAGAATGACCTCCCTGTCTCAAATAGTTTTACTCTATTGGATAAAAGAAGTAATGGCAACCAGGTATTTAGGGACTCTCATAAAAATTCTGCAGAACCAGGGAATGTTTCCAAGGGTTCCTTAGCTGAACAAGTTGAGACTGCTAGACCTAAAGCTAGCACCAGTCAGTTATACCTACCATCATCACATCAATGTCAAGCATCATATGTATCTGCTATATCCAGGACATCAGATATAACTGAAAATAATAATACAAGTAATGTAAACCAGGATGTACCTTATGGTGAAATTACTCAGATTCCATCTTCTTCAAGTGATTTTTCTAGCTTAAAGGTGCAGAAGCAGGATCCTGTGATGCCTAGCAATGGTTCTGCTGTGATGAATTTCTCCCATTTTGCAAGGCCTGCTGCTCTTGTGAGGGCTAATCTTCAGAACATTGGCTTGAAGTCTGGTTTGTCTTCAGCAAGATCAGACAATATGGGAATTAAGAATAAAGGTGTTGCTTCAACTAGTAGCAATCCTCCTGAGTCAACTCTTATTGATTCAAGTGGTGAATGTCCAAAGGAACCAACCAAGCACTGCCAGCAGGTTGCAGAGCAATCCAAGGCTGATTTGAAACCTTTGCAGCCAAAATCTCTTGAACAGAATGCTAAAGCTTCTAAACAGTTGGAGCCTGCTTGCGAAGAGAGTGCTATTAAGATTGATCAGACTTCTAATCTAGCTCTTGGTGACAGTAGAGCTAAAGGACACACAGCTGCTGAAAAAAATACTGAGCCAGCAGTAGCCTCTTCCTCTGTTTGCTCTGGCAATGGTGCAGACAGAGGTTCAGATGATCCTAATCAAAATTTGAAGCGAAAAAGTAGAGACACTGAGGACTCTGAGTGCCACAGTGAAGTAAGTTAATGTCCTAGATTTAAAGTTTTATATGTTTAGTTATTTTTATAGTTTCCCTCTATAAACCAAGAAAATATTTTACTTGAAGGATGTTGAGGAAGAATCAGTTGGTGTTAAAAAGGCAGGTGCTGGACGAGGTACAGGTTCCAAGAGAAGCCGTGCAGCTGAAGTGCATAATTTATCTGAAAGAGTGAGTATGACCATCTGCTATTTGTGTCATGTTAATTATAAAACAATACATTTTCCCTCTTGAGTTTATGTTGTTTCTGATTTATCATCATAACTTTTATATACAGAGGCGAAGAGACAGGATCAATGAGAAGATGCGTGCATTGCAAGAACTCATACCGAATTGCAATAAGGTTGGTCCCCCCCCCCCCCTATTTGCTCCTGTTAGGTATACCTGAAAACCTTTATAAGATTATTGAACATTGGTTATCACTAAGAACTTAAACTTAGATAGTAATTGAAGTTTGTTATTTGGAATGCGGAAGGTTTATCAAATTATTGGAAGTTGCAACTTACGACAATAGATGTCAAACCTGAAATTAAGCTTGTATTTGCAGGGTTTCAATCCTCAACTTGAATATGAAACTTGGTCTTTCATTAAGTATATTGTTTCTAATTTATTTTGGTTTTTCTGACTTATATACACTAGGTGGATAAAGCTTCTATGCTGGATGAGGCAATTGAGTATCTTAAAACACTTCAGCTCCAAGTTCAAGTAATCTATCTCCCCTTCTGGCATTAATCTTTTAGTTTTAAATTTTGAGGTTATAATTGATCTAGTTATAGCATGAGATTAATTCCTGTCTACTTATGCAGATTATGTCAATGGGAGCTGGTTTATATATGCCTCCAATGATGTTATCTGCAGGAATGCAGCACATGCATGCAGCACACATGGCTCCATTTTCACCTATGGGTGTTGGCATGCACATGGGGTTGGGTATGGGTTATGGGATGGGAATGCCTGACATGAGTGGTGGATCTTCTAGATTCCCCACAATGATTCAGGTGCCCCAAATGCAAGGAACTCATATCCCTGTTGCACATATGTCTGGTCCTACTGCTTTACATGGGGTGGCCAGACCAAGTCCTGGAGGGTTTGGGCTTCCTGGTCAGGGACTTCCCATGCCAATGCCACGTGCTCCTGTATTTCCTTTTTCAGGAGGGCCTCTCATGAACTCATCACCTCTGGGACTACATGCCTCTGGATCAGCAGGACCTGTTGAAACTGTGGATTCAGCTTCAGCATCTGGCTTAAAGGATCCAATGCCAAATATGGACTCACAAGTTAAGCAAAACACTGGTGGCTGTGACTCCACAAGTCAGATGCCTACCCAGGTCTGTTTACTTTGCTGACAAATTTCTTAAATTTTTATAAAATATGTCTTAGGATAAAGGTTCAGTACCAACAGTTTTGTTTGTTGATTTATCACACAACAAATTGTGGAAGGATATACCTTGACTTGGTTATTCAGTTATATATATTTAATTGCAAATATTGTTAAATTAGGATGATGAATGGTCTGCTTAGTCTTCATTTTTCATTTACTGCCCTTCACAGAGTTGGAAAAAAAAAGAGAAGCTCATTGCTCTCCATACCTGCCCTTCTGGATTGTGTTCTAATTATTTAATTTATAGATATATACATCTAAAAGAAGGTGCATCAGAGGTCACTTAATTTTGTGTGTCCTTAAGTTGTTGATTGCCAGTTTGTTACTGCTTAACAACTAAATTTCATCTTTAGGCAAGTGGAATACCACAAAACAAATTTTACAAGTGTAGATTTTATGTTCAGAGACTGAAAAAAATGTAGGAAAAAGGCTAATTTTAAATCATTAGCAATTATTTGGTTTTATAGCATAAACATTAGTGCATCCTGGTCACCATGATAAAAAAATTTCTTCTAGCCATACGCTTGATGTTTGTGTTGTCCCTTTTTTGTTATATGCTAGTGTGAAGCAGCAACTGTTGGATTTGAACAGTCAGCAATGGTGCATAATAGTGGTCATGCTTCTGTGGCTAATGACAGTGGAGCTGTTAATCCTGGAAAAGAAGACAACCTTGTGATTGGTAAATCTTCTGAACATATACCAATGAAGTTGAATTCATTTTACCTTTTTGATTCATTCTATTTTTTTTTTCTAGAAGTTCTACAAAAGTGTATCTAAACTGGGCTAAATGCATGCATGCACAAAAAAGCCCTCACCTTTTACATTGATATTTTAAGCATTAAGGAGTTTCATAATGGAACAAACAGCTTACTGTTGAGTTGAACCTGCAGGTTATGATTGACACTCCACATTGACCGTGGCTATTAGAAGAATCCAGGTTTTCAGAAATGTGAGTCCAAAATCTCTTGTTTGTCATCTTATCCAAATTACTACAGAGGATAGTTCAGAGCCATTGAGGTTGACCTGTCACAATAGCCATTGGAATCCTAATTCCGGAGTTAGAAAATTAAACAGATTTTGGTATCTTGGGAGACATCACTCATTTGTACATCCGCTTAGCGACATGTTCAATCAATTGGCATAAAAATTTTATATATTGTAAAAGTATGCATTCAAATGGTTGATTCAGATCTTTTCATAGCGATTCTTTGGACTAATAAAATAATATATTTTTTCCTTAGGGATCCATTCTCTCTCCCAACTCTGCAAAATTAGAGAAAAAGTAGTCCCGCATACTTGAAAATGGGTACTTCTGGTGCACTAAAATGAGTGTGATGTCACATTTGTACCATGTCTTAGTGCTTCTGGAGTGAGTACTTAGACAGTACATAAGAATTTCATGGAAGTTTTATGCATGTGGACTGGTTGGTTTCATTCATTTATTATCATACCAGTTACCATCAATTTATTTTGCCCCTATTTGGTCAAAAGGCCTACATTTCGATTCACATAAACAATAGGGCCTACAAAACCACATGTTTATATGATTAGTGTGGTTTAAGAAAAGTCCATCCACATAAAGTAAGAGTGTCTCGGTTTTGGTAGATCATGACTATCAATGGTTCAGAAGCATCTATTCAGATAAGCTAGTGCCGGGGCTAGTTTTCTCGTGTATTCATGTCTTTGTTTCACCTATTTCAGTATAAAAATGGAAAGGAATCCCATAATTTTTTTTTTTTACACTCATGCCATGATTAGCAAGAATTTCTAGGATATCTTTTAACAATTCCTCTTTTTTTGTTGTGGTGTGCGCGGGGGGGGGGGGGGTTGATTAGCCATACATAGTCATTTATCATAGTGAAGGAGAATCTGGTTGTGATTGGCCAAAGCTCCTTTAGTTAGTAAGCAACATGGATAAAAAAACAATCAATACTAGATCATCATGAGGTCACTTTTACAGGACGTACAAACAAATCATTTTTACACCACGAAGTTAAAATTGCTTCCATTGTTTATTAACAACAATCAAGAACACAATGCACATATGCAAAAGAATAAAGCAGAAGAAAACAATCAAATTTTATAGTACTGCCTAAAGCACTGCCTAGGCCTAGACCATATTCTATATACACTGCACTCTGCACACCTCTTTGCATTCAAACAAAATTCAAGAGAAAATAATAATGTATAGAAACCAACATGTATGCTATAATGCTATGCACCACGACAACAACAAAAAAGAAAAAGAAAGCAAATATGTAAATTCTGCAAACTTATTCACTCTGTCCCATTATTTGACTTTAATATCTCCCTTGGCATCTGAGGTGAGGTTTTTGGAGGATGGAGATTTCCCAGTGATAGCTTTCTTTGCTTTCACTAGTGACTGTTTTACCTTTGATATAAGGTTATTTGATTGCTTTTGAGCTGGCTTGGCTGGAGTTTCTTTTGGAAGTTCCTTGGATGTTTTCGTTGCATCATTTTCCTTGGTGGCTTCAGCCTCAGTTTTCTCAGGTTCCTCAACATGTTCTTTCTTCAAATTATCCACTTCTGTTTTAATAGATTCCTCATCTTTTTCTTCAAATTTAGATGCCAATGTTTCTCTAACAGGTGCACTCACAGCTGTTGAGATTTCATTTACCTTTGTGTCAGGATTCCCTTCTTTCTTGTCATCAACTGCTGGTACATCATTTTGTATGCTCTCTACCTCCACACTCCTTGCTTCAATTGTAGCTGTCTTTGCCTCATTTTGTTCCTCAGTCTTTTTTATTTCAACCTCTACCTCTCTTGTGGATCCTTGGACAGCTTCAGGTGCTTCCGGTTCCTTCTTGTCATCATTTGCAGCAACAGCAACCTTTTCCTCGACATTGGTATCTCTTTCTTCATTTAGGCCAGCTTTAGCTTCCTGATCAACAGCAGCCTGTTCAGTGTTTTCTACAATGCCAGCCACTTCTTTCGATACCTCTTTAACCACATCAGTAAGGCCTGATTCTTTCTTGCCATCTTCTTCAACAACCTTTTCTGCAACTTCAGAAGTAGGTTCCACCAGGTTTACAGGAGCTGCTTGAGCTTCCTCATTTGATGAAACTTGTGTAGTATTTTCCGTGATGCTAGTTTCCTCTTGCTTGACTGATATGGAGTCTTTGACTGTGTCATCTGAAGTTTCTTCACTCTTGTCAGTTTCTTGCTTGGTCTCCACGTCCTTACTAGTTTCGCTAACTTCCTCACCTACCTGTAATTGTTCTCTTGGCTTTTCCTCCACTTCAGTAGACAGAGGTTCTGGTTTCTCTTCTTTTGCAGGCACTGCTTCTGGCTCTGAGTTACCAGTCTCTTTCACCACCTCAATATCTGAGTCTCTGGGAGGGTGAACCTCAACTGTATCACCTGGTTTCTCTGCACTTTCAGCTTCCGGTTCAGGGACAACAGTCTTTGGCTGCTCTTCTTCCTCTTCTTTGAATGATTGGTTTTCTGGTTCTTTCACCACCTCAATTTCTGAGTCTTTGGGAGGGTGAGCCTCAACTGTATCACCTGTTTGCTCTGCACTTTCAGCAGCTGTTTCAGGGGTAACAGTCTTTGGCTGCTCTTCTTCCTCTTGTTTGAATGATTGTTTTTCTGGTTCACTTTGATTATCAACAACTTCAGTAACCACAGGCTCTGCTTTCTCTGTTGCCTCAAATTCTGGTTCTCTTGTTTTTTCCTCTATTACATCACTGGTTTCTACAGAGTGTTCAGGAATTGCAACTGTGTTTGGTTGCTCCTCTTCCCTTTGTTCCAATGATTGCTTTTCTGGTTCTTTCTGGTTTTCCTCAACTTCAGTACTAACCACAGGTTCTTCTGTTTTCACTGTTTCTGTAGGCTCTACCTCGCCATTGTCAGTTTCTTTCAACCTCTCTTCTGTTGCTTTTTCCTCTTTGGTATCGCTCGGTTTCTCAGTGTTTTCAGTTGAGGGTTCAGGAGTTGCAACTGTGCTTGGTTGCTCTACCTCTTGTAATTTCTCTTGAGATTCCTCTACTGATTCTTCTGTTTTCCCTTGCACTTCTGTGGCCACAGGCTCAAGCTCAGGCTCAGACTCAGGCTTCTTTTCCTCTTGGGCACTTGTTTCTAAACTTTCAGCCTCCTTCACCACTTCTGCTTCTGATTCTGTCTGAGGATTAGCCTCAGCTGTGTTGCTTGACTTTTCAGTGGTTTCAGCTGATGCTTCTGGAATGTCTTCTGTCTTTGGTTGTTCATCTGTTTCTAAAGGTTCCTTTTCTAGTTGCTGTGGTGTTTCCTTCACAGCAGGTTCAGTGGATGCTGGCTCCTCTTGCTGGCATTTAGCTTCATCATGTACTGGTTCCGTGACACTGATAGTCTGTGAGTCAGGAATCAGTTCCTTCTCCTCTTTCAGGTTATCTGCAACTGCAACATTTGACTCCAATGACACAGAATCATCAGTTTTTTCTACAGCAACAGCAGGCTCAGTCTTCTTATCATCTTCTTCTGTCTTAGAGAGAGGGGCTTCTGGACTTTGTGAATCCTCAACCTTTTCAGGTTTCATACTATCTTCAGCAGGAGTTTCTAATGCTGGAGTATCATCAGACTTTTCAGTCTCAGCTACAGCAAGCTCAGCCTTCAACTCATCTTCTTCTGTCTTAGATGAAGGAGTAGCTTCACCTTGTCCATCCTCAGGCTTGTCATGTTTGTCTTCATCTTCATTGGATAAAGAAATTATCTTTTCTGCAATGCCTTCATCCTTTTCCTTCTTCACAAATTGCTACATAATAAAAGATGGAAAAGCATTAAGAGTGACCACTGAAGAAAACCTTAAGCATTAAAAAACGGTGGAGGTAATTTCAAATAACAAACCAGGAAACATTTTATGAAGGATGGTAGAATTTGAAACTAGCAGGGGAAGTAAGAAGAAATGGCCAGACAATAGCACAGAGATCACAGTTTTTTCCTTCATTTCCAATCTACTTCCTTAAAAGCTAAATAAATTTTAAATGTAATATATGCTTATGTAACAAGGAAGGCAGATAAGAGCATATGTGGAAGGCTTATATTAACAAAACCAACATAGTTACAATAAAGGAGAAAAGTTCAGTGAATCTTTGACACATCTTTTGTTTACTGCTATACTGTTCTTTATTTTATTCATAATTTGCAATTTTGCTGAAAATACTCCCCATAAATAACAATATTGTTAAAATGCTTGAAAAAATTGTATACTGCATAATGGTAACTTGTCTCCCACTCTTTGTACTAAAGGACCTTGTGAGAGGAAAGTTGGAAGGGAATCATCCATTGGTAACATTGAAAATATCTTTTCTTTTGTTTGGCTTTTCATTTAGTTATCTCCCTATTCCAATTATATAGGTACCAAATCCAAATATATAAGGTACTACCATGATCATGCATGAGTGCATATATTTGCTGAAATCGAAGTGACAACATTGGTACCTCGATATTTTGTCTCCTTAACAAAAAGTGTCTCTATATATCTTACTATCTACTACAGGTAATCACCGAATTAGAAGGGAGGCATGTTGCAAATTTTCTTTTATAATATATAATACATACAAGTTTATTTGATTTATCTTTGATACCCCGTTCATAATTTAGAAAAACGTTTTTGTGTAAACAAAGATTATGTTAGGTTGACAATTTCTTGATATACAAAGTAACATCTAGAGTTATTTGAGGAATACCATAACTTTAAATTTTGAATTATAAATTGAGTTTAAAAAGTACAAACAAGTTTTGAATCCAAGTAGTCCTCTTTATGTTGTATAAATCAACAAAACTTCATTAGTATTTAAGATGAGTAAGATTAGCTTTATTATTATTTGTGTGACTTATAGCAAAGGAAACTTTATTTCACACAAGTTTGCAGCATTTTGGTCTCAAACTTGCATTTTAATATTATAAAAAATTTAAACTTTCATTTTAAATTCCTTAAGAAATTAATAATGAGATAAGCTTTCATTCTGGCCCCACAATACTTATTTTCTAGATCCGTCTTTGGTAGACTGTAGGTATATCTTTAATTGAGGAAAATAAAATTATAAATAAATATATTCTTCATTATTTATTATTAAACATGCCATCTTGGCCCCACAATTTCTAGATCCATCTTTGGTAGACTACAGCTACATCCTTCTTGAATCAGAACAGATATTGATCAAATTCATTTTCTTCATTTTTTCAATAATGAAGTTATATGTGTCACTCGGTGTTATATAAAAAATAAAATTTTCATATGAAAGTTATTAAAAATACTTCATGATCAATTATAATTGGAGAGGAAAAAAAGCAAGATTAAAAAATAAATAAATAAATGACAAAACACTACAAAACTTCTTTACTTCTCTCTATCTGCAAAAGTTGTTCATAGTTATCCACTGAGTATGTAAACAAAAGAAGCATAAAAGAAGATATATAGTACTTCTGCTTAGAATTGAGCACAGCTAAATTCATAGATATGAGTTGTTTTTTTTTTTTTTTCAAAAGAAAACCATATGCAGAGTTTGTTCATACTTCATAGTTATCCACTGAGTATGTAAGCTTGATTACCAAAAGTAACATAAAAAAAGATATAATATAAGCTTGATCAAAGTGACTTCTACTTAAAATTGAGCAGAGATAGTACTGTAGGAAGAAATTCAAGCAACAAACCTCATCAGTGGTAGAAGAATGATCAGATGCAACAGCCTCAGTAGCCATGATGGGAAATCCAAGGTTGCAAAGTGAGCTACCTTGTAAGTTGTAGAGAGGTTAAGGAAAGGAGGGGAAACAAATAAAGAAAGTTGTTAAGTGAGAGGAATAATTTGGTTGGCAACAACTCTAGGAAAAAGAAGGAAAGCCAGTTCAACTTTAGAAGAAGAACAAGTAGCTAGCTAGGAAAAAGGCAGAAACTGAGATGTTTGACAGACTGTATCACATGAGCTGGTATAGTATGGTGGTCTCAATGATTTAGGAGGATTAGGAGGATTAAGGTGCCACTAAAGTTTCCCCATTAAAAACAAAAAAGTATAAAATAGAAAAAAGTTGATTACATAGCTGTGAGCTCTGCCAAAGTCACTAGCTTTATTGGAAACCAGATCAGCGGCAAGAAACTACTCCATTTAACGGTCCAAATTGTTTGGGCCCTCCTCTCAAACTTCACATCCTTATGGTTTATTATAGAGATTCCCCTTAATTAAGTTAATTCTAATTGAATTAAATTTCATCTTCAAATTATAGAAACCATAAATAAATAAATAAAGGGTTGAATGAATATACATTGTCATTGTATAATTTTTTTAATAAACTAGTAAAAAATAAAAAAATTCAATATAATCTCCAACTTCTTATTTCGTCTGTCACTATGGTTAATTATATGTTTCCCTTAACTTTTTGATAACGTGTCACATCTAGTGACACTGTATCACATTATTTGCCATTGGAACACAAAAACAACGTCATCAAGTTGAGACATTTCAATGAAAAAATGGGAAGAAAAGAGAAAGGGGGAAAATATGGAAGTGCACGACTATTGGAGTTGAAGTTTTCCAAGCTATAAATTTGACAAAATCACGTAATTTGTGTCATAGTGGACACTATAATGACAAACAGTGTGACACAGTATCATTAAACGTGACACGTTATAAAAAGATTAATGAGAAACACATAGTTAGACTATAGTGATGGATAAAACAAAAAATCTGGGTTTTTCTTTTTTAGGGATTAAACTGCATGATCCTAAAAAATTTAGGTACGATGTATTGTCATTTATTAATGTAATAAATGATTTAATAAATATACAATGTTATTGTGTAAAAAAAATTTCAACAATATATTATTACTTAATTGATGTAATAAACCGTGATTAAATGATAATGTGGAATTTTTTATACTGGTAATATATATATTTATTAAGCTCGTGAAATACTAGCTGTATTTAGACGAAATTAAAGAATCTTCGGCTATTATTAATTATAATCTTATGCAACTTGTTTCTTTTAATTAAACCTTTATTTTTGTCCCGTTTTGTTGAATCAATTTCTTCTTTATAATTCCACACGCTACATCAGTATTAGTTGTCGCAATCAATAAACAGAAAATTAGCATAATTAAGGTATAAGAAATTATTCTCGCACATTGTTTCATATTTACATTCATTTTCTACATGAGAATCTTTAATCTTGTATAGAGATTAATTTTTGTAAAAGATCCTCTCACTAGCTAGTAAGGGTCATGTACCAGAACTCAATTAGTCATAAAAAAAATTGGAGTGATGTAGGCAAATACAATATGAAAATATTATGATAATTAAATTAATAATTGTGTCCATTGATGACATGATTATAACTTAGAATTTAACAAAAGGTAGAAGATATACTACTTTAGCAGCATCAAGGGTTCGGGAAAACTATCATAATATTTTTAAATAGTATAAAAATTAAAATACATAAGTTAATTTCTTGAGAATTTGAAGGTCGTGCTTCTTCCACGAAAGGACGGTCGAATTTGCTTTGATTTTCAAACTTAGATTAAGACCTACCACTTCGATGAAAACGATGTTGCCTCATGTCACTTTAAAACATAATTGGTGTTGCCCCTTCTTCTTCTTCTTTCTTTTTTGGTACAAACCCCCCATTTTATTTTGGTAAATTAAGTAATTTAATTTATAGGAATTTCTATGCATAATTTATGTTGCTATGGGAAAGGTATTATTTAGTAATATGTATTGGTTGTTAAATTCAGTAAATCCAGATTGAACAACATCATCCAAAAAAAATTGAGGATCAAGAAGAAAACAAAAAAGAAGCACAAGAAGGGCATGCTTGTATTAAATGTGTTGGATAATGTATTAAACAATTAACACATGATGTTTCCAATTCAAGAATGCAATACTTTCCGCGGTTTTGATCAATGTTGTGAAAAAACCATAATTTCACTATAATTATTTCATTCCCATTTTATTTCAGTTTTAACATTTCAATACTTTATAGACAAGTTCAACAACATTCCGATATGATCTGTGTTTTCTTTCTTTTATTAGCCTAAACCTAATAAATAAACTCTATAACTCCTAAAGGAAAATGAGTATCAAAACTCAAGCATGGAGAGTCATTAGTCATGACAGCTGCCACCTCTCTTTTTAAAGATAGTGTACACTGCAGCAGATTTGTCGAAAAATTATTACGCCTCAATTGCAAAAAGAAAGATGCAAAAAAGCCTACCTTTTATATCTAAGGGGCCTCTTCACATGTCGCCCAATTTTTTATTACTCACATTTCTAATATATTATTTATTAATTAATAAATTTTATATAAGTTTCACTAAAAAGATAGTGGGTTCATTTTTTTTTCTTTATATATAAGACTCATGTAAATTAATTCATTTAATACTAATGTATTAACTGAAAAAAGTTTGTCGTTACTTTGTTAGCATTTAGTCTTGAGCTCATTTGTGAAGGTAAAGAGTCAAGGTCCGCTATTTAGACTGTTTTCATAAATCATAGCTAGCTATGTGCTTTATTGTGGTGAAAGATGCTGTTTTTTCTTTGTCCAAGTAAAGAATAATGGACATATATATGGGGTTGAACATATATACAATTAGGATTGGAACCAATGCCTCCATAAGGAAAACGACTCTTCTTTGGGAAAAGAAACAGATTACTCGATCGTTTAAAGTAGACAAGTTTGATGTTTGACATTTAATTAATTTGACTCTGATCTTACTCTTTGCCGTCATTGCAAGTTTGGTGTTTGCCACCAAACCCTTGCTGCCACCTCTAGGATCTTTCTTCCTTCAAATAATTAAGCTTAATTTCTTAATTTATTTTCTCTTCAACGCAAAAGAACTTCCGTAGAGAACGCCAACACAATCAAGTTGATGTGAGCTGTCCAATTATATATATATATATATATATATTTCTTTTTCTTGTTTTGGTCAATAAATATATTTCTTTTTCTTGGATATCATATAGCAGCCAATTAGAAAGTTCATAGTTGATATTGGGATTATGTTGTTCGCATTTCATTGGAGGTAGACATCGCGGACTATATGATCGTGCTCCATTCCATGTAAGTAATGGATTTTATCGTGTTGAATTAATAATTCCATAAATTATTCGGATATCTAAAATAAGTATTTGAGCTCTATATTTTCGTAAATTTTTTTACGGTTAGCTCGATCTTTTTTTTATGGATAGTGAGCTTCATTGAACCGACTTAAAAGTTTGAAAATCATTCGAACTTCTAAAATAAGTACCTGAACCCTATATTTTTACGGATTTTTACAGATCAACCTAGTTGGCCTAACCCATTTTACCGGCTGTGATTATAGAACAATATGTATCATTAGGATTGCTAACCACAAAATATGATCAGCAAGAAACTACAGTTTCTTTTTTTTTTTTCCGGTCCAAAGCAATAAACTATAGTTGTGTTGTGTTTCCAGTACCTTGAACATTGTTGAAGGTCTCATACAACGATCAACCCATATTCACGTGTCAAGGCGTTAAGGACCAAAGAAAACCATCCTAAATCAAATACATCATAGAGACCCAACCATGCACTAAAACCCATCCATAGCTGGATCAGACCAAGCCACCTGCCTCACCACGAGGCCAGACTCTAATCTTAACTTCTTTTTTGGGCTGGTTGTTTGGGCCTTGTGCCCTCTTTTGCAATACAAAAATTCTTTGACAAAAAAAATAAACTTTCTTTTTTTCCCTTTTTATAAACATTTATGATCACAAAAAAAACTTATAAATATTTAATATATAGGGGCTTTTTAAATTTTAAATTAAAAACTAAATACTTTCTCATAAGTTAGAAGTTAATTTAAACTAAACGCTAATCAATTGGATTTCTTTAGTCCAAGGATAATTTAGATTGGTAAGCCTTTTTTCTTCAAATGGTAATAATAAAATTGATAGGGTAAGGTGTTGAGAAAAAAATATAAAATGCCTAAACAAAAAAGCCTTTGAAATGTTGGGTTGGTTTGGTTAGATTAAAATTAGGCCTTCTTTTCTTCGTCTTTTTTTTGCGACATTCTTTTCTTCTTCTATCTCTCCAAATAATTATCTTAATTGTCATATTGCTTGTTTCCATTAATTCGTGGTTAAATACGTTTTGGATACTTTAATTTTTCAATTAAAATCAACCAACTTATAATAGATTTTTATATGAATAGTGTGTGACTTTAAGTTTCTCATTTTATTAAAAGAGTAAGAGTTATTCCTTCAAGTCAAAATTAAATTTTCTTGATCTCATTTTTTATGAATAATTATGTTTGTTTCAATTTATTTTATTTTTCAAGGGACAAAAATAAATATTTTTAAGTTTGTAATAATTTATGCAACTAAAAGATAATTATTTAAAAATGAACATATCAATTGTACAATGAAATTAATTTTTATCCTTTCTTTACATTATTAGAATTTCAATCATGATCTAATACATGTCTATTTTCAACATATAAAAAAGTTTTAATTTTTTTAATTTAAATAAAATAGTGAATTTCACTTAAATTTGTAGTGATTTTTACCTTTTTAATTAATCATCACAATGTCTTTTAGATATTTTTTTTTAAATCACAACAAGTATCCTCTATCAGAGATAATCTTGCTCGAGTCTCAAACATCCATATTATGACGGGGCTAGTTTTCCCAGCAGAAATTTTTTCATCCACAAAACTCAAATATGAGATTTTGATTAATTAAAGAAAATCAAACATGCAAACACTTCGATCAATTCGCGTTGGTACCTTTGAGATACGTTATTACAATTTACAACAATCACAGGTTCACGGTATGACACATGATATAACAAAGTTTCTCGGTTTGATGCATGAATTCGTGGATTGGACCTTGATGAAGAACATGAAAAATGGACATATGAATTTGAGTCCACACTTTTGGTCCATTTCTGATCATTATCAATGGGTTAGCCAGCCTGAGGTGGGCTCAAAGTAAGTTCGTGTTCTGATTTTTAAAACTCTATCCATACTTCATATACATGTAGAGTTGACCAAAAAATATATATATATATACATGTAGAGTTGTCAATTTGGGTGGGTTGGGTTGATAAAAATATAAGCTCACATTTTCGCAGGTTAAAGTGTGTCAACCCACTTAACTCACGAGTCAAAGTGGGTTCGAGCCGGATTGAGGTGGGTTGACTCACTTTTTAATTTTTTTTATATCTTTTAAGTCTTTTTTTTATATTTTTTTGTATATTTTTATAATTTTTTAAATTAGGTGAGCCAACACACTTAACTCACCAACCCGTGGTGGGTTGAACCGAATAGGTATTTTTTCAGCTCACCAGAAAAGTGAGTCAACCCAACTCGACCCAGTTTTAGTCTAACCCATGGTGAGCCAACCTGGGTGAGCCAGATTGACTCACTTTGACAACTCTAAATACCTGGCTAATTGAATCTATTTTTCGACCAAAAAAAATAGAATCTATTTTTACACCCCTTAAATGAAATAAATGAGAATTTGAATTAGTCATGGTAAAACCAATTAAATTAAACATAAAAACCTTGTATCTTCAATTTTTTAAATTACTTGAGGAATTCAAATATCAAGAGACATGAACACATCTCAAAAAAAGAAAATGAATTTAATTTAACAGAAGCAATTAAATTGTTCCTAGCTTCTACTTGGTAAGTGGTATGCTACCAACATGCAATGTTATTAGAGCTCCAAGATCTCGGTAGATCATGGTAAGGGGTGCTTATAGAAAAAACTAAAAACTGAGGTAAGTAGCAATTTTACCTAAAGAAAGTTGATGAGCCAAATGGAAAATCCTAGCTATTATTAGTGGGGCGAGTGAACGTGAGGAGCTGCATAATAACTAGTAGTTCATGATTCGCATAGATGGGGTACGAATCTTCCATTACTAGGGATGGCAATGTCTAATTGAGTTTGGGGATATCCGTGGGGATTACCCCATTTGGGGACCCGAGAATGGGAAATTTTTCCCTGCGAGGATAGGGACGAGGATAAAAATTCCCCCAAAGTATATTTGGGGATGAGGGTGGGGATCATTCCCCCGCCCCGTGGGGTCCCTGCCTCGCCTCTAACAAATGTAAAATAATTAATATATGTGTAAGATTGACAATTGCCCTCATGATTTTAGGATTGTTATATGACCTACCTTATTTAGAACTTTGTATTTGGAGATTTTCTCACTATAGGGATAGGGCTAAGTATGGAAAATCTCTCCAAGTATATTTGGGGATAGGATGAGATCATGCTCTTTGCCTCACAAGATCCATAAAGGATTAAAATAACAAAATTATCCTTAATTATATACATATATATATATAATTGAATTTTAACCTTTGCTTTCATAATTAATCTAGCTATGGGGATCCCCATGGGGACCTGTGGGAATATGAGGGAATGGGGATGGGGGAAATATTGCCCCGAGATGGGGAATGAGGGTGGGATGGGGAGATAATTGAGAGGTGGGGACGGGGAGCAAGAAGGTACTCCCCGCTCCCGCCTTGGCGGGTGCCATCCCTATCCATTACGTATTAGGTAGATGGGGAAGCACTTAGAATCAACACTCTGGTGTCTCGATCAACAGAAGATTAATGAGTGAATGTCAATTGAATGAGCGTAAAATCTTAGACATGAAAGAACTTTCTTGGTGAGGATCTTCTAATATCCTAGTTTAATCCTAGTTTTTCTTTAATAATTTCTATTACTTTTTATTTGGATGGAGTAATTTTAAATTACTAGATTACATGTATTAGGACAGTAAAGAAAAAATTTCAAATTGATAAACATGTAAGATTTTTATAACAATTAGGAAGAATTTCAAATGACATATGAGAGAGAATTTCAATACTTGTATACCCTATTTAACTTTTTAGATTATCATTTACAACCCCCCTCATACTTAGCTCTCCTTTTAATAATGACTTATTATTGATTTCACAACTTTTGAAATTATAAAATTCTTAATCCAAACACAACATTAAGGAAAACTACCCATTTAAACATTTGTAAACTTTGTAGCTTTCTTTGAATGCAATAAAATTGTTATGTATACAGTTATAGAAATTATAACCGACTAATCATAATAATAATGTTCCTTTAATCATAAATAATAACGTTACTTGATACATTTTATGTGTAAAACTATTTCTATATTAAGTTATCAGTTACATATTCAATTATATTAATAAAAATAACATATATATAAATAAAAGGGGAAGGGAAAAAGAGATCATTGACAAATACACACAAATTAATACCAAGATATAACTAATTCGGTCTCCTAGATTTTGAGACCATAACATTATGAAGGGGAGACCATTGTTGTGCCCAAAGTGTGTGGGTGTCCTCCAAAGTCCCACATCGGGTAGTTTGAAGAAAGGAAGTGGTAGAAAACTACTATAAATAAGGGGTGATAGTTTGGGTATATTCACCACAACAACACTAGTTTTTGGGTGTATTGGGGACTTAGGTAGTTGTGTGTCAAGAGAGGGTTTGCAATTTTTCCGTGCAAAAATTGTGTGAGAGGGTTTGCAATTTTCTCCTTGTAAAAATTGCAAGTGGAGTAACAAAATTTTGTGTGGGTGTTTATGGATATAGGCAAGAGGTGTCGAACCACGTTAATTTCTGAGTTTGTTCCTCTATTTTTGTTTCTTTCGTGTGTGTGCTTCCATAGGTGAAGATTTCTGTTCCCCTCTGGTACACAACAAGTGGTATAAGAGCTATTGGTGTGGTGGAATTCTAAATTCTTAGTATGCTTTGTGGTTGCAACATTGTCTGATCTTCCACATCATAAAAGAGTTGAGGTTCTGACCAAGGGAGGAAGAGAAGCAGTGGGCCAGTGCAGTGCGGTGCTATGACTATGTTGAAGTTAGATGCTCCTTTGTTTGATGGGAGGATGGACTTCTCCTTATGGTAATGCACAATCCAAGACTATTTAGTCCAACAGGATCTTGGTTGTGCCTTAGGAGAGGAAAAGCCAAGTAAGATGAAAGATTCATAATGGAGTACAATCTGAAAAAAGACAGTGAGCACAATTCAATTGACACTAGCTCCACAAATCAAAGTGACCGTGTTGAAAGAAACTTCTCCAAGGAAGTTGTGGGATTTGTTGGAAAGTAAGTTTGCATCAACGACGTTGACCAATCGATTGATGAAGAAAATGGATCTGTACTCGCTAAAGATGGAAGATGGAGGTAATGTGTTTGATCATATTAATAAGTTTAATGAGCTGGTATCTAGACTGATGAATGCAGGGGAGACTATCAAAGATGAAGAGTAGGCATTACTGTTGTTGGCTTCACTACACAAGTCTTATAAATCAATAGTGAAATCAATGCTAGCTGGGAAGAGTACGTTGCTACTAGATGAGGTGATAAGGACGTTGAAGGAGAGTAAACAAATGATGGGTGATGATAAATCCTTTGAAGACCTTCAGATACTGCTAGCTAAAAGCGAGCGAGGAAGGAAGAAGTATGGTGACCAACATGGTAGAAGATTCCAGCTAAGAGATATGAGTACTGTTCAGTGCCATTACTGTGGAGAGTTTGGTCACATATAAGTTAAATGCCCAAAATTCAGGAAGGATTTGAAATGCATGAAGGAGAAGACGAAGAGTGTTCCTTCTGTAAATGTAGCCAATCATGATGATGACTTTATTAATGTGAGACTTTGGATGAAGGGAGGATATGTTGTGCCCAAAGTGTGTGGGTGTCCTCTAAAGTCCCACATCGGGTAGTTTGAAGAAGGGAAGTGGTAGAAAACTACTATAAATAAGGGGTGATATTTTGGATATATTCACCACAATAACACTAGTCTTTGGGTGTATTGGGGACTTGGGTAGTTGTGTGTCAAGAGATGGTTTGCAATTTTTCCGTGCAAAAATTGTGTGAGAGGGTTTGCAATTTTCTCGTTGTAAAAATTACAAGTGAAGTAATAAAATTTTGTGTGGGTGTTTGTGGATGTAGGCAAGAGGTGTCGAACCACGTTAATTTCTGAGTTTGTTCCTCTATTTTTGTTTCTCTCGTGTGTGTGCTTCTGCAGGTGAAGATTTCTCTTCCCCTCTGGTACCCAACAGACCAAAAACTAATTCGATCACATGGTGTCAACAGATCCTGACTCTATATATATATATATATATATATATATATATATATATATATATAAAAAGAATGAGGCAAGGCAACCCATTTCATCATGAAAAAAATCACAAACAAGAACTCTTGTATGTCTGGCGAAGGAGAAAAATCCCAACAATTTAGAGTTGGCTAAGCCTCACTAGGAGCATAAAAGTAGTGGACGCTCTATATCTTAAAAAAGTTTCGAGTTATTCCACAAATATGCCAAAACAAAATGGTGCTAGTGTACATGATGCTTCCCCAAAATGAGCTAGAATTTAAGCCTCCTAGGACAAGAGGGATTTCTCATTTCTCATTCTCTTGCCGCATCATTTCTCATTCAGTCATTTGGCCATTAGCATTTGGGTGGCACACCAGAAACGTAAGTGGTTCCTTATTTCTATTCTTTGTGTAATGAAAACTTTCCACTCGCTCTATAGGTTTGATTTTACCTTTTTATTAATTTGGACCCACAGTGATGTGAAGTGCACAGTAGGAATAAATAGGTGAGTATTTATAAATTTGATCTATGATCTTTTTTAACTTAATACAAAAGTTATAATTTATCCTGTTTATTGAGTTTAGACAAAATCCATTCTTGTCCAAAATAATTAAACACAAAATTTGCTGAAAAACATGAGTTTAACCAAAACATGAATTCAAACATACTATAACACATCTAGTGAAACTGCGCTTCAACGTTTGTGCCATTTCCGTACCTCTAATCAATTTGGAAGTAACAAATGAAATAGATCACTTAACTTTTAACAAATTAACTTAAATGAAAAAGATTAATAAAAAACTGAGTCATTATTTAGTGCAGTGTTTCTTTTTTTAGTAGGAGTTATAGATTATAGATTGACGTAATCTTATACTTAAATTTGTTTAAGGAATAGCAACGGGTTGGTTCAAGTGATAACTTGATTCCTCTTAAGTAAGGTTTCGGGTTCGAATCTTATGAGTGGAAAAAATCTCCGCTGAAAGAGTTAGCCCCACCATGATGTGGATGTTCCCGACTCAAAAAAGGATTGTCTCCCGTTCAGGAAATCAATAACTTGGAGAAGCAACCATTCATGCATAAAAGGGACATATACTACTCATAATATAGTTCGGTACCATATTAAAATTGTAAATTAGTAATTTGAAAATCTAAGATATACTAAGATTGTTAAAAGGAAAAAATTAAAAAAAATAAATAAAAAAAAGAAAAGTGTGGATAGAATCAGCGTATAAGTCTCAAATGCATGTGTCACAATCTTGAAGGCAAGCATTGTGAACAAGAAGATGGTGACATCATTCATACAATGGAAAAGAGGGAATTTGAGGACACAAGCTTAGGTGTATACAGTAACCTTCTAGATTAGATATTGGTTTATCTAATCTCCGGCACCAGTTCTTTTTTGAGTTTGATTAGACCCCGGTAATCAAATTCTGTTATGCATTCCATGAGCTGAACACAAGACCTGAAATAAGATTGATTGAGAAGACTCAATTCTTGTAGCAAATGCTTATTAGAATCTCAAATAGTTCATGAACAGGCATAAGCTCTCTCCAATGATGTAAATGTAGCAATAAAGTTGACTATCATTTCCCACTACAAAGCAAAAGTGAAAATGTAATTATTCAAGGATGGGGTACAAAGGAACATTTCAACCAGACAAAGCTTTTGATAATTGATTGGGGGTTAAGGCTTTTTCTGGTGGGCTTATATATATGCCATAAAATTAAAAACTCTTATAATTTCACCTTGCTATTGAAGCTAATTAATTTAATTTCCTCTGTTTATTGGGTCTTCCTCTTCCTCTCTCAATTTCTTATAACTAATCCCAGTGAGCAACGAGGAATGATATAATTGTTGAGTTTAATTAACTTAATAATGACTATTTATTAGGTATTAATGAATGTTCTATATATTGAAAGCAACGTCATGAAAGAGACACTGATGTTTTTGTCATGATCGCTTATTGCTTTGACAAGACAAAAGATAATTAAGTTGTTGTTAAGTAGAAGTTATGAAAAATGCATGTGCTTGTGTTTCCAACCAGCCTTAATGGGCCAATTTATGAGGATAATTTGAGGTCTTCTAAACTCATATTGGAACTTTTGTGACCCTTGCTAGCTTCAATTATCCATCAAATGAAGGTGGAACCTGGCCGGCCACAAATTCTGCTCCATCATGGTTGTACTACTGATACTCTTAGTCATATAGGAACTTCCTAAGTACTTAACTAAGGAAGATATTCTGTTCCTAATCTTAAATCACAAGCACATAAACTGTTGAAATATATCCCAACTTTTTTTAAAAAAAAAATGTTATAGAATATCTCTGCTTGCAAATGTTTATGATTTGGGGATTCTATATAGTCATTAGTCATTATTTTGGGTGGTGAACGACTATAAATAATTCTATCAACCATACTTTTTTTTCTTTCTATTTATGCCTTAAAACTTCACATAAGGGCTGGCCCAAATATAAAGCGGTTGAAGTCTTTCTTTAAACACACAATATTTTGACCAAAAAAAGAACACAAAAAATATTTCAATTTATTGTTATTTTTAAATTAAAATGTAATTTTACAAAATTTAGGGAAGAATTACGTAATTTAAGCATTTAAGAGTAAAGTAATGTCCTCTTAATGTTAGTATATATTTTGGGTGCAATCCCCTGGCTTCCAAAAGATAGGTTTGGTGGGAATTTTGACAGAGACCAAATTTTGCAAACTAACCTTGATGGTTTTTGCAACTTGCAACTATTTATACAGTAGCATGTAGCTTATTTTAATCAAATAGTTGTAAATAAAGGATAACTATTGCAACAAAGTAAAGAAAAATTATCTAGTGAAATAATGAGATTGCCCTTTCTTGTCAATTAGTTGTCCGTTTTAGAATTGAATTAAATTAGATTAGGAAAAGACGGTTTTAAGGATAATGCAGAAGCATCTCTGATTTTCAAGAGCATGTGGATTATGTCTCCCTCTCATTCAAATACCCATTATGATCTTCCAAATCTTTCCCTTCATGAATTTCACTTCATAAATTTCCCATCAACATTATAGTTATATATAACCCTTTTTAAATCATAACTTTTGCTTTACTTGGATGCCATCGTTACTACTAGTACTAACTCATATCAAACCTTCCCCCTTGACAAGATAGCCTTTGCAGAATATATGCCTCAACTTGGCAGCACCAGTTCTAGTAAAGTTTACATAAAAGAACATCATTTGTTAAACCAAATTACATATACTTCATCTATATGTAATCAATAGAGAATAAAAAGATCAATTAATAGACATTTTAGCTTTGCAAATGAAGGTAAAGAATGGTTGTTACCAATTGTTCTGAACTATGTTTATATTTAGTGCCTGAAAAATCAGCTTTTGAATAGTAAAATACTGGACTTTATGTATTGATCTTTTTAATTTGGCAAAAAATTAATAATTTTGTGAGGTACTTGGAACAAAATTAATTGGACCAAGACCAAGTATGTCAATTGCGGAGGGCGTTTTGTGAATAATTGCTAGGACCGTGTTGATTAAGGGAAGAGGGCACCTTTGCTGTTTTATTTCAACATTAGTAATCAATGATTTTCTCGACAAATTTGAAGCAAATTGGAACCCCCCAAAAAAATAAAGAATTGTTCAATAATCAACACAAGGGGGGCTTTAATCCTTCCTTAATCTTCATTTGTGGCACTATGCATTGGACCTAAATAAAAGCTTAATTTTCGGCATGGCCTACCAAGATTAATATAACATATTCCCATTGACAATAATGCCACACAACACAACTCTTTTTCTTATGCAATTTTCCTTTGATGCAGAAAATTAAACTGGGGGACCGGGGCTCCATATATATATATTCAAATTTCCCAAAGGAATCCCAGCTCAGCAACTTGTGAGACAAATACACAGCAAAATGTACAAGTGATATCGGATTGGATTTGTCTCAACCACTGTCTCCCTCTCTGATTATCACAATGGTTCATCTCAACTTTAGATACCTTTTAATTTGGCTCTTACCTTATGTCACTGAGGCTCAATTTTATAA
The DNA here is from genome assembly GCA_026901365.1 of Sesbania bispinosa. Lineage (NCBI taxonomy): Eukaryota > Viridiplantae > Streptophyta > Magnoliopsida > Fabales > Fabaceae > Sesbania > Sesbania bispinosa. The sequence goes on from QLOH01000081.1 coordinate 763,313, forward strand.
CCCAAAAAAAAAGAAAAAAAGATAAAACTGCCACCTTACCCTAAACGTAATAGGAAATATTTGCCTTACTATGTGTTTGATTTACTCCAGAACTACGTTCCAAACATAAATTCAAGCAATAACTTTTATAAAGATCCACGTTGATCCAATATAAACCAAACACACAATTAGTAATAAAAATAGATTACTAGCTACAAGACTGTATAATCATGAGAGTAGATTATCTTTAAGAATTTCACCCTGAAGACGCTATTTAACAAGACTTGGACATGGGTATTTCATATATCCGGTTCCCTTCAATTATTTAGGCTTCTAGTGATGTGTGTGTGTATATATATATATATATCTGCACACTAAACTTTGGTCGTAAGAAATCAAGTTTTATTTGGTTTGGGTTAAAATATTGCTGTTTCATAGTTCCAATCATTTTCAGTCAGAGTTTGATTCCCATAAACAGAGACATCAATATTTGATTGCAATTAAAGAAAAAAAATGAGGAAAAAGATGACTATAAGCCATTGGTTCAAATTACGTACGTAGCTGACTAACTTCATCTTGGTGACTAATTATATGATCCAATTGATTATATATCGTCACAAATATACAAATGACAACGAAGCCGACACATATTATTAACGTAAAGAGGCAGCAAGAAATGGAAAATATAAACATTTTACGATGTTTGGAGTTTGACTTAGCTAAACAGCTCATATGGGAAATATTTATAAGATAAGGCTAAGGCATGATGAGGTGCGGAGATTACAAGCATCTCCAATTGAAGGTTTTATTTATGAATCAAATGTCCAATTGGATGGTTGAAAATTGAATTAGGACATGGCTAAGGCCATGGAAGGTCAGAACCAATAGACAGGCTAGCTATCATAGAAAGGTGTCAATATTAAATTTATTTTATTTTATTTTTTTCTATTATTGATAGGTGATGGTACTTGAGTTCAGAACGTGTTGGTGGAAGAATTAAGCACTTGAAGACAAATTACTAGTTTGGATGCTCGCGTGCCACGAATAACTTGCAGAGAATATTGTGCCATCCAACAAGGACAATGGAATTGTTTAATTTATAATTAACGCGCTCAAGTGTCCTTTGATTTCTAGTTACTACTATACTTCAATTAATACATGTAAATGTGTACATTTTTTCAAAAGAAAAAACTAATTAACCATTTCAATTCATGCTAATTCATCTCTATACCATAACAACAAATTTAAGACCCTAATTTTAAGAGTAGATAAACTATGTAATTAAGTACTTTCCTTTTTATGTACAATTGTACATACTCTTCTTCTTAGTTATGTTCACATGGGTTTAAACTTTAAACTACGTATATTTATACTTAATAATTAATATAGTGTAAGTTTGAGCATTTTCAACAAAAATAATACTGATTATTATATAAATTTAATATTTAAAAAATTAATAATATATTTTATTAATTTAAATTTATTTTTATAGTAATAATTAAAATGTGGGGTATACGGTAAACACAAAATTGGCTTAATCATCTTACCTTTATTATCTTTGAGAACTTGAAGTACAAATCACATACCCCTCAGATACAATGATCTAATCTCATCTTTCTAAAACATGCTAACAGTACTCTTACTATCTTAAATATATATCAAATTAGAATGTTTTTGTAGGCATCCCGCCATTCTCAACTATCAGAGCTATCAGCCACCATAGGAGCACAACCAAGCATATCCACACGGACCACTTGTTATTGCCAGATTATGCATCTAAAATCCTAATCACTATAGTTGAAAACATTATCAATATACCTTTTACTTTTTTAGTTTTTTTTATCTGTACAAAATTATCTCTCCTATTGTTTTATTAATTAATGATAAGGGCATAGTTTCCAAAATAATATTATCTTAAGCTTAAAAACAATAAATAAATAATTTTTTAAAAAAAGATAACTAAAATGAAACGAAGAGAACAATTAATTTAGTGGAGTAGGTAGTTCTTGGCAACGTAATTTTTATAAGAAGAATAATATACTTTATCTTTTATCACTTCTGGGAATGGTGTACCTATTATATATATAAATTAATCAGCAAGCATAGGAATTTATTATTTTACTATTCAACCTTCTATGCGCATCATGCTATATAACTAGTACCTGATATAACTATGTGGTGAGGACGTTTTCGTTTTCGTTTTCGTTTTCTTTTTCTTTAGTTTTGGATTCGTCGAGTAGCCAAACTCTAGAGTGAAGACGACTCTAGAGCATTGCTGTTCATACATGCAAGAATTGAAAGTTTGGAACCAACCCCCCTCCCCCCTCTTTATTATTTGCATATCGGGGAATCTTCCACCGATGTTAAAAGAGTGGCCATTAATTTAAAGTTGACCTTATCTGATAAATTGTCACTCCTCATTAATTTTTTTAATATTAACTCTAGTATTATAGATCATTAATATCGTGTGTATATATGCTTAAATTTTTTATGGATCTTTATATGTATTAGAGTGACCTTTTTGAACCACCAAACAAATGGATCAGCTAGTAAGGGACGGTGATTTTTAATTTGAATCATGGATATATGCATGTTAAATATTTGGAAGATTATCTTCCATGGATGATACACACACACACATATATATATATATATATATATTTAAAAAAAATTACAGGGGAAAACCCGTCGCTATTTCATAATTAGTGACGGTCCACCAGCCGTTGTTAAGGCCATGTTTGTTTCAAAAAAAATCTTTTTTTTCTAGATTTATCAATTGTGAGAATTGAACCCACAATGTGCATGATACAAAAAAGAAGCATTATCGTTACACTATGTTTGTTTCTTAAAATATATAGTGCAAAATATTATATATATATATATGGGGAAAAATAACAAAATTAACGATGGCTAGACTAACCTTGACTTTACGAAGACCGACGCTAAAATTTTTTTTGCCAAATAAATTTTTTTTAAAAAAATTATTATACCTTTAGGGCCGACGCTAACATTACTAAGTAGCGACAACCTACATAAAAAATTAAAAAAATATATTTTTTTTAATGGTGATGTCTTTAATGTCGACAGTTGTGTCGACCTGGCCGATACTAATAGTGACGGTGTCATGACCGTCGCTAGTATGTCATGGCTAATTCACTATTTTCTTGTCGGTAGAGTGGCCTTTTTAGACCTTTGATCTCTCCCTTTGCTTTTGTGATTTGTCCCTAGTACTATACTATTAGGCCAAAACCGTTGAACCTTTTCTTCCCAAACACAGCCAATTTAACTTTATCTATAATCATTTGGTTAAATTTTTTTTATTGTATGTCTATGCAATAGGTACCACCTAGATGTATAATCCGCACTCAGTTTTGGTCTGCCATTCTGTTGTGTTTTGAAGTGACGCAGCCCCTTTGTTCGAAGCAACATTCTCTCTTGGTAAGATTTTGTGTATCTTCTTTGGTCGGTTTTTCTTTCTTTTTTTTTTTTAATTTCAATTTAATTAAGCTAAGCTAGAAGAAAATATTTTGAGCAAACAACATAAACAAGAGCTAAGATCAATTGCATTATGTTGCAATTAAACTGCGGTTTGTAATATTATCCAAATTAAAATTGTGTGCCTTTGATATTATATATATTTGAGAGGCAGAAAATGCAGGCCACAAGTACAATAAACAAGGGACAAATGCATTATTGTGATTGTCACATTTTGTATATGGAAGTACAGTTGTATATTTCTATTATTAACTTTGGTTTTAGTACCCTACCTAAAAAAACCAACGGTTTTAGTATCCTTCCACACAAACAAAGAAGTCGTATGAAGTCAGAAAATTGACATTGAAGAAAATCACATTTAATTATAAAGTCACGTAATTTTCAAATTGCAAAAAAGATGAATCATTCGGATAGTTAGTTGAACTTCCATCCGTTTCTAAGGGGAGAAAAATATGACCTTAACCTGCTCAGATGTCAAAAGTAATTTTTGCATTTGTTCTTGTTCCCAAATGATGAAACTTTTCCAAACGATCATGATTTTGAAAAATCATCCCAAAAAGGCCAAAAAGAAGAGAAGGGCAGTTTTCTACCAAAGGATACCTGGCAGAAAAAAAGTTAGTCAAGAAAAGGAAAGGGTCATAGAGTTTTCAAAATTTTGAGTATTATCACCAAAGGGAACAAAAGAACCTAGAGAAGGTTCTGTTATCATCAAATTAATGCAGTTTACTTTGTTTTGCAAACCTTACTACTCTCAGTGCTTACTTGTCCACCAGAATTTTGTCCTTCTCATATCTTCTGATTAATTCATATTGCATTTTTACTATTCTTGAAGTAGGTTTAGACTAGCAAAGCCACTCCTTTAAATTCCATATATACATAGCTCTCTTTTTACCTCTCTCTCCTCTTGCTATTATATCATGTGGGAATGGGGACATTTCGTCACACTTGACAAGTTTCAAAATTCAAACACACTATATAAGAATCTAAGCTCTAAGCAGCATGGCACATAATTAAATTAACCACCAAGGTCGGTGAAAATTGAAATTAAAGTGAGAACCTTCCTAGCTAGCTTTGTATATGTAGTTACCAAAAATTGGTACATACCCATCACTCAGAACTGATTCACTGCTATGCAAAGATGAGAACTTTTTTTACTGCTAAAATTTTTCATGGGACATTAGTTACATAACATAACATATTGTACATATATAAAAGTCAAACAAAATAATTCTGTGCGGTACCATCCAATGGATAGGAACGGTGGCATCATCAGGACCGTCCAAGCTGGTGGGACCCATGTGATTATGTGGATTGTATGTCCCGTGAAGAAGGCAGAAGAGAAGAGACCAGTTCAGGAAAGTCAGATATAAAAATTAAAAGAAAATTGGCACTGTCCAATCACCTCTTGAGTACAACTTTCTCTTCTGTAAGGCTCCTCCTATTTATTTGATTCCCTTTCAAGCTGCCATTTTATTTTCTCAACTTCATTGTCTAAGCCAAAACCTGTTCAATTCAACTAAAGGCCTCTTTAAAACACTACTTCCTCTTACCCCCACCAAACCTTCTTCTAGTTTCCTATAGCTATTCAATCTTCTAGAGAGTCCACGTAGGTTTGGACACAAGAGTTTAATTTGCTGCTTTAAAAAGAGTTAGAGTGATTCCAAAGCATTGGTGGTGGGTTTTGGTTCAAGATAAGATTAGATTTGACGTACACATGGGAAGACACTCTTGCTGCTATAAGCAGAAGTTGAGAAAAGGCCTCTGGTCTCCAGAGGAAGATGAGAAGCTTTTGAATTACATCACCAAACATGGTCATGGATGTTGGAGCTCTGTCCCAAAACTAGCTGGTAACTAGTGCTACTGTGTATATATTTGTTTGCTGCAATAACCAATATATATTATACATATACTTCCATTCCATTCATTGATATTTCTTCAGAGTGTTATTATGCACAATGAAGGACAACATGACATGATATATAGTCCTTGAAAGTTTTAACCTTTGTACTGTGTATGGTACATGCCAGGCTTGCAGAGGTGTGGGAAGAGCTGCAGGTTAAGGTGGATAAATTACCTGAGACCTGATTTGAAGAGAGGAGCATTCTCTCAGCAAGAAGAGAATTTGATCATTGAACTCCATGCAGTCCTTGGTAACAGGTAAATATATATATAACTATTTCATAAGGTCCTTTTTCTTTTATTATATATTACTTTTGACTTTTAGTTTAGCCTTTCAGTTTCAGATTAATTCATTCATTTCTAGTTCTTGTTTTTCATGGTTTTTTATGTGTTTTTTATCAGGTGGTCTCAGATTGCAGCACAGTTACCAGGAAGAACTGACAATGAGATTAAGAATCTATGGAATTCCTGTCTCAAGAAGAAACTGAGGCAAAGAGGCATTGACCCAAACACCCACAAACCACTCTCTGAGATTGAGAATGACATTAAGGAAAAGCCACCCATAGCTGACAAAAGCAATCAGAAAGCCTCAGTTGGATCCAATGAAGTGATGAGTTTGGTTGAGGCAGCAAACCCCAAACCAACTTCCATGCCTGCAGAGAGATACCCACTAGAAGTTTCTACTACCTCCAAGATCAACAACAGCAACAGCAGTAGCAGTAATTTGACCAGCACAACACCACCACCTACCCAGGAATTATTCCTAGATAGGTTTGGTACCTGCCATGACAGTTCCATTACCACCAGTTGCAGGCCATCTGATATGGCAGGATACTTTTCTTTCCAGCACTTGAACTATGGATCAAACATGGGACTCTCTCCAAATCCCAACACTTCTCTTTGTTTCCTACCAAACACTACTTCTTCTCAAGTTATGTCAGACCTCAATTCTACCATAACCTCTACCATGCTCCATTCTGTGTCAAGCTCAATTTTCCCAACTCCAACACATGTAAAGTCCACCATTAGTACTCTCCAGTCTAATAACAATCCTTCTTCCATATCCTCTGATGGGGTTCACAACTGGGAGGCCAATAACTTCAGTAACAAAAGCAATGGGAACAGTAACAATATCCAGTTACAAAACAACACAAACTTCTTTGACAACAGCACTCTAACATGGGGGCTGGCAGAGTCTGTGAAGGTTAATAATAAAGACTCTCATCATGTACCCTTACAAGCAGAACAAGAAGACATAAAATGGTCTGAGTATCTCAACACCCCATTTCTTCTGGGAAACACAGTGCAGAATCAAACCTCTCAATCCATCTACAGTGAGGTTAAACCAGAAACAAGCTTCATAACAGATGAGTCATGTACTAGTTGGCACCATAGCCAACAGCACCAACCAGCTTTTCAACTTTCAGATATATATACCAAGGATCTGCAGAGATTTTCAGTGGCTTTTGGACAAACCATGTAACCTGTACGTAAAATGAGGAAACTTCAACTCAACCAAAAAGAGACAAAGATGCCAACTTTCCAATATGAACTAGGTCAGAAGTTTCTCTTGTGAGTGCTTCTGACCACAGGTGTGTGTGATGTAAATTTCTTCTTTTTTAAAAGAAAAAAACTTTCTTTCTTTTGATATTGTATATGTGTCTAAAAGAAAAATCAGTAGTATATATTACAGTATAATATTTGTGATTGATTCCAGCTTCTTCCTCCATCATTTTGTTCATCAAACACAGAGACACTACAGAAGAATAAGGCTTGTTCTCTTCTTACAAAATTCTTCAGTTATTATGGATCTGTAGCCTGTGACATTTTGTTTATATACAATTGACTATTGCATTCTTTATATTTGTCTTATAATTAAGGATTTATTACCACAGCATTAAGTTGATGGAGCGTGTGTGTGAGTCGATCAATAGTTTGAAATCGTAATATGTTTGGGATGTCCGGGATTTGTGCTCTGTATCTTTTTTACACAGTAAGCTTTTTGGTAGATCCTTTTTCAAATTGAGAATCCATTGAGCTTTTTCTCTCAGTATCAAAACACCAGGGACCCTATTTCTTAAATGGGTGTCTGTCACTGTCTCCTTAAAGATAGAGATTGTTTTCACTTTTTGAATAACTTGACCTCAATGACTCAACACAACAACCTACACTTGTCTTCCTTTCATTTACCTCTTTCGAAACCCCACTCACTTGCACACAGAACCAAACAGTTACAGTGCACACAAATAGGCAAAAATCCACACAGCTAATTTATGGCATACCACCACCGACTACTAGTTAAGAAATTCAAGTTATATATTTCAATAAAGTCCACAAAAAGAACTTGTTAATTAACAGTTATTGTACGGACACAGTGAAAAATGAAAATGGATTAATCATCCAATCTTATAGAAGAGGATATTTTATTGTATTGTATTGTTGTGTATTGGGAAGTGACACAAATTGTACTAATTTATTTATTTAAAACTAGAGGATTCCGTGTGATGGCCTTAGCGTGGGCCTATGTCTCTCACCAGATAAGGGTCCCTCAGTGGGCATCTTCATGTACTGATGATGCTGAAAGTGAAAATATATATAGCAAAGATAAAAAAAAGGGGGGGACAGACAGGGGTGGTATTCAGTTATTCACAAAGACATGACACGAATGACCGAGAGAGAATTTTAAAAACGAAACAGAGCATCTTTCACGTACAAGAACTTGTTCTGGAGAATCATCCCCCCACCAGAGAAACAAGGTTTTACTTTCTTCCGTTTTCTTTTAGAACAGTGAATTAGTACTAACAAACACGTGGATCAGCTAGTAAAGGGCTGTTCCAGTTTAATGAATGGTCTCAAAGATGAATTATGCCTATGTTAAATACTCATAGACCCATACTTGTCTCTGGTGAAGAATATATGCGGTCTTCTACTAAAGAAAATAGTGAAAATTTACTACACCAGTAAAATTAAATTTTCATTTGGTAATTACTGATAGCTTAAGTCAAACTGTTTGAAAGCATGGTGCTTTGACAGTGATCCCTTTTCCCTTTCAGCATATTTATATATATACAATTTCTCCAATTACCTGGCAAAAAGGCTAATTAAAATTTTATAAGATATGTATATATCTTGTCTATAGGAAGAAATTAAAGCTTCATGAATATTAGATGTCATTAATGAGGGATGTCTGTATTATAGCAGAAACGGTGTATGATTTAAATATTAGGATTTGGTTATTCATACTTAAGGACAAAGTTGTGGAGTTATGAGCAGTAAGTCATCGATGATCTTCAAAGTTGAAACACCATTTGCTCCATGTGCACACTAAGTCTTCTCAATCATTAAATATTTCCAAGCTTATTGTATTTTTTTAATTAGGAGGCGATAGTGATGGTATGTTTAAAATCTCCATGCATGTGAAGCAAATTATTGGGTCTATTTGCTGGGGCCATACAATGATCATCAGTGCACATAGGAACAGAACAAAAATCCCGAGAAGGATGATGCGGTGGTGGCTATATATGCAATTAAAATATATATATTACTAGTTAAACAAAACAAGGCTTCATAAAGTTTATGTTTTAAATTATTTGCATTCATATAATTGTGTGAGGAACAAACTATATATATATATATATATATATCTGTATACTATTTATTTATATAATATAAGAGGTAAGTACATGTAACTAATAAACAAATTGTTGATTATGATGATAATGATTGAGATGATAATGACGGTGTTGATGAAGGTGTATAATAAAATAGCCTTATCAGAAGATATGTTCCGGGTGACAGATAATTCGTGCATAGTTTTAAGAAAGTGAAGGCGAATAAGACCAAGGCAAAAGTTGAATCAACACCAAAATGAATAACAATTAATCAACTGTAAACAATGAAATGAAGGAGGAATATTGGAATTAATAATTCATATTCACATATATACTCATTGAAATTTGTAGATTTTGGATTGCTATGTTGTTGCACATGGATAATTATATACGGTACCTCGACCCAATATATGGATATGGATACACGATACGATAATTAAAAAAAAAAACTTATAGGTATAGATATGTTAAAACAAAACTTTTTTTAAAAAAAACAGTTAATATATATAAATAAAAAGATTATAGTATAACTTTTAAATCATAACTAAAAATAAAAGAGTAAATGTAAACAGATTATAATATAAAAATCAACAAACTCATAAATTAACCAAATTCAAAATACTAAAAAAAAAAACAAGAAGAAACTTGTAAGTTAATTTTTTTTCTTATTTTTTAAACAGAAATCTCCATAGATATATATAGTTGTACTCTCGAATAATCCTTAGAGCGACAACTTCAAGTTCAAACCCCTAATATTAAAGATAAAGTTTATCTAAAACCGTAATATAATTGTAACATGTATAATAGATAAGACAAATAAAAAACAGGAAGAGAGGAAAAATACCTAACCTTAATGTCATTTTTAGAGAGAAATGATGCAGGGGTTTAACCCAAACTCATTAGAGTTGTACCTGAAGTCCTGAACTATATATGTGCCCTTTTTATTTTTATTTATTTTTCATTTTCAAACAATATTTACAGATATTTATATTTTATTAAAACCACATGTATCTTTTATAAGAGATAATACTACTTGAGTCAGAAATATCCATATTATGGTGATGTTAACTCTTTCCACAGAGATATTTTTCATTCTCAATACTCAAATTTAAAATTTTATTTAGGAGGAATCAAACATATCAATTGAACCAAAGCCATTGATATTTACGAATATTTATGAATACCACAAATATCATAAATTTATTTGAAACCCTTAATTAATGGGTTATTATCTGTGCAATTATGAGACAATGGCCACGGTGCGCGGACAGATTTTTATCTGCGAATGCATATGGCAAGTAGTATATAACTAGTGTCCGCCTTGTTCGTTAAGATGCCTAATCGTATCACCTATTCATATACTTGATTAGTGTAATGTATCACTCACAAAATGAAAAGTATATATCTTTTTTTTAAGTGATTTCAGATAAAGCTGAAATTAGTAGTTGGAATTATTTTAACTGTGTTTGGTAAGGTGACTTTTTTAGGTAGTTACTAGTTTTTCTTGAATTAAAGCTACTTGAGGTAATTTTTATTAAAACAAATTAACTCTCATTTTCAGCTACTGGCTGAAAATTTATTATAAGTTTATCCATAATCACCTTCCGTCATCATTATTTATTAATTAATGATGTTATTTTATGTCATTTCACTATTTCCACATAGTTTTACCAAACACCTTCAATCAAATAAACTAATTTTTTAGCTTTTCAATTTTGAGCTAGCTATTCAACTAGTTTTTACCAAATACAAGCTTAATTAGTTATGATTAAATACACGGGTGCCGATGAACTGCAAAATATGACACTATCATATGAGTGTGTTTGGTAAGACCACTAAACTAGCTACTAATTTATTTGATTAGCTTATAAGCTAATATGACCAACATAAAAGTGTTTAGTAAGGCATAAACTACTAGCTTATTTTAGGAGTTTCTAACTTATAGCTTTTTTTTTCTATTTTTATCCCTTATATTTTAATACAATTTTCTATTTATTTATTTTTATGTCATTTCACATTTATTACCTAACTTATCAGCAAGTTTTACCAAACACTTTTAATTCAATAAGTTACCTTATAAGCTTGGAGCTTATCAACTATAATAGTTAGTTTATCAGTCAGTTTTACCAAACACATACTATGGGTATGGGTGATTTAAAAAAAATTGAGTAATTTATATTAGCAAAGATTTGCATCAGTTTTTCTTTAAAAAAATTATAATATTTTATTATGAATCTTTTTTTACGAGAATTTTCATTATTATATTTTGCCTTTATTATGAAAATTTTCTATGTCCCAATTTACACACATTTTTTTTTTCGAATTTTATTGTCATTTGAAAATACAATTTTCAATCTGTATTCAAGTTTCTATCCCAAAATCAAGTCGAATCCAAAATGATAAAAATCATGAATGTCGCCCACCAAAAACAAAAAGGACAAAAAACTCATGATCAATTAGGTACTGTAACCCTTATGCATATAATATATAATTAATTGATTTTGTTTTCTTAATGATTATAAAATTTTCTGTTGTATGGTGTTAATACTGGAAGATATTTTCTTTTTAACCCCTTTTCTATGTCCAGAGTAATTAATAAGATTTATATAATTTCATGTAAATTAGCCATATCTCTCAATACTATGTATTTGTTTAGTTTCCTGTTATAAATAATGATAATCAATTCTGCTGGAATTTATTTTAAATTATTTACATTTAATGTGCTTCGTAAATCACACATCATTCATTCATTGATTTTATAAATTTATTAAAATTATTAATTTGACTCTAATTTCATCTCAAACAAAAATAGGCCCACTAGATACCATATACTATAAATTTATCTTTCCTTATAGATATATATTATTCATATAACTAACATATACATATAACAACTCATACAATATTTTTTTTTTCTATTTCTCTTTATCACACCATCAATTTACATCCTACACGCCTAATTTTTCTTTCTTTCTTTATCATTGTTGTATGAGATTTTTGTATAAATTTATGGTATAAATACAACTTCTCTTAGAAATAATTCTCCGTGCTGTGGTTTATGAATGTTAGGCGATAGTTTGAGGTTTAATTAGCGCGCCAATCATTTTTTTTTCAAAGTATCATCTTAATTAGGGTATTCATAGTTCAATTTGGTTCAATTTTAAGATAAAAGAAAATCATTTGATCAAATTATTACGATTTTATTATTTTATCGATTTTGATTATTTTTCAAATCGATCCAATTTAAATTGGTTTAGACTATATGAATTTTTTATCTTTTAATTAGATCATAAATATTAGATAAAAGTGATAAAATTATGAAATAATAATAAATATTTTTTATTAAAATTTATATTTATTAATATAAATATAAAATCATATAAAAAAAACATGAGACATAAAAATTAATTTAAAATTAATATATTTATAAAAATATTAACGTGATATTAGATAATAAAATTATATGTTATTATTTTTTTTATTACTGCCTGTAGTTGAACTCAAGATCATTAATTAGATGACAATCAATGTTATCTCATCATATATTTCAATTTTCTGTTTAAAAATTTGTCATAATTACAGTGGATAAAAAATAGGGATAGCAACCAATAAGGCAATAAGATTTAAATAAGGTAGAATAATACCATATATGCATACTTATATTTATGAAAAAGACATGTGTATATAAAACGTTAATGTTCTTATTCATTTCTGGAAGGGTATTTATGTACTTGCATCTCATTCCCATTTAACCACGTTTTAGTTAAGTAAAATATGTTTTCTCTTAAAAATATTTTTTCTAATAAATTAGTAAACAAAATTTAATATTAGAATTAATTATTTTTGGCGTAAATCACGGTATTCCGTAATACCAGAAGCAATCCTAACCGAGGCTTAATCACTAATAATATTAAAATTAATTATGAAAACAATCGAACAAAAAGTATTTATTTCCAATATAAATTTTACCTCAATTCAAAAATATCCAAAAATATGATCACAATTATAAAATACTACGTATATAATATATAAACATATATACCGTAAAGTATCTAGAGTGAGTAGTGTGTTTATCTAAATCCACAATCATACTCATAATTTTTTTTATAAATACCCATAAAAAAAACATAGATTTATTTAATGAGTTAAAAATTCACAAAAAAATAAAATTTAATGAGTCAAATTTTTTTATTGTGATAATTTTTACCAATACTCATTAAATTTAAATTAGCCATAGTACGTGCTAAAAAATTGTTACTTTAAAATTAGTAAATATAAGCATTAACTACATGTGTATATAATAATTTTGAGATCCCATTATAAAAATTAAAAAATGAGATATTCACCCTCTTTAATTTCTCAATTGGAGAGTCATGTGTTATTTTTTATATTTTTTACTTTTTTTTAAGAGAGTGTATTTCATGCATCTCCTTTAAAAAGATTTTTTAACATTTCATTAAATATCTGTTCCTTTTAATCACTCTAGAACAAATTTTGTATTCCTTTTTATTTGTCCATTTTAAAAGTTAAAGAAAAAATTTATTACTCTTTTCTCAATTAATTATACTCTTATACCTACTACTATAAAAGAAGAAATAAAAATAATTGAGGAAAAATAAGAGTATTAATTTTTTTTTTCTAATATGTGTGCCCGTCACCAAAATAAAAAGGAACGGAATGAATACTTGATATTCTATATCAGTGTTTCCCATACTCTGATTAACACTGGTCAAGGAAAGATTTCATTTTTATTTATTTATTTATTTTGTATTTTAATATTAATCAATTATTAATAATCTGTTTATTGAATTATTAAATTATTAAATATATCAATTATAGAAAATTATTATTTTAATAGCATTTAACCAATTTATGAATATTCTGATTGAACTTTGATAAGCCATTTTTTAAAATTTTAGATTTTAGAATACTGCAAATGAAAAAGATAATTTTACAAGAATAAAAATTAAAACTCGCTTATTTTATAATGAGGAAAAACATTCTATTCAACAATTAATTATGACCATTGAATTTTGAATTTTTTTTTTTTAAAAAATCATATAGTTTTTGTCACTTAGATTATTGCAACAACTTTGAATGACAATATTTTTTGTACAAGACCACAAATATCATTCATGGGAAGCAACCATGCTCAAGCCGGAAACATTCACATCATGGTAGGGCTAGTTCTCCCGATAGAGAACTCGAACCCGAGACCTTGCTTAAGGAGAATCAAAATATATTAAATCATAACAATTAATTCTACATTAGATAAATTCACTTTGACAAAAAAAAAAAGATAAATTCACTCTATATCCTAAATCAATAGCATCGACAATAAAAAATTCAAAACAAAATTACTTGATAGAATTTATGAATTATATCCTCAATTAATCTACAAAAATTTAGAAACCGGGCTAGTTTAAATATGGTGGTATGGAAGTCCAGGAGATATAATGACAAACTTATTATTCCAACCAAAAGGGAAATGAGATTGAGATTATCTCAGTCAATCACTGCCAATGCTTAGCCTATTACAGTGTAAATTCTAATAGTCTATTACCTTAATTACCTCTCCCAAGCTTTGTAAAAATTGAAGGCATTTGCCTCAGCTTTCCCAACTAATTGATCTATACCTAAATTTCTTTACTAAAAAATCATGGAAAAGGCTTATTTGCACTTTTCAGCAACCAGTTTCTATTCTTTTATTGTCTTTGATCATTAACTGAAGAGCATATCTCCTAACTGCAGATGAGAATAGGCTTCAAATGAGTGAAATTGTGATGAATGATGAAATTTGGCTCATCTGAAAACCAGATGGTGGCATGTATTATCACAAGGATAAGGACAATCAATGGCCTTAACAACTGCTCGGTCGAAATACCAGTCTCCAACAGCCAAAGCAATTGCCTACATACATATATTGTCAATGCATGCAGGTTAGAGAGAGTTAGACACATAATTACATAAAGATTTTAAAACTGAAGCAGCAGTGTAACTGTAACTATAATTGAATTACAAATACTGACTACAGAGATGAAAGACAAAGTCAGAGAACAGGATTAGATACTTGATTTGATATGTGCTAACTGGTAATTCTTTTTCTTTTTAATTTCTAAATTCTAGATCAGCATATTGTGAAATGGAATATTGTCATTGTTTCAAACAACAATGTCTTGGATCCATGATGGAGGAATAAGAATACATAAAGAAAAGAAACAAATTTTCAAAGCAATTGATGTTTTATATATCTAATGAGAAGCCTATAAAAAATTTCTACTTCAAAGCAGAAAAATGAAATATTGGCAAGCAAACACCATAAAAAACTGCATACCATCAAACACCATCAAATACCAGTCTTCAAGTCTTTCTATGACTAGAACTGCAAACCAACATGTAATACTTTTAATTAAAACTGCATTAGAGACATGTTGCCCTCACCTTGTTCCCAATGGAAGGAGAATTGCCAGCAAACCATGTATCTTGCCTCTCAGATTGGCAGTGAGCAAAACATGAATTTATGAACAATCCATTTTGATTTGATCTTGAGAAGCCTCTAATTACATTCAGCATGTGATTCCTGAATCCTGTATTAGATACAGTGAAATGTCTTAATACACTGACTAATTTATTGAAGACATATTTGTACTTCTAATGAAAGTTATTTCTCATACATCAAACCACCTTGTAGAAACTGGATTTGTTGACCAGTACATTTAGCATGGTTTAATCTGCAATCATGCCAATAGCCATGGGGATCTGCTGATGGAGGAGCTAAGCTTGACATGATCTGATGAGAAACAGAAAAATATATTTGTTTAGTATGATATGTCTACAATTGATTTGATGCATCATTACTACCACAGATTATATAATGAGTTATCAGGAATTAAGAGTTAAGACAACCAGGTGAGAAATCAACCATTTACCTGCCATGAATCATAGGCACTATTGAGAATGAATAGCGGGGTCCTAACACTGCCAATCAAGTTCTGAGGGAAGAAGCACTGAAAGAGGGTAAAAGAAACATCACTGAAAGGTCAACTTACAGCAAGCAACAATTATGGAGCATTCAATTTTTCACATATTCATTCAAATGAAACAAACATTTCTAAATTTTCAGAATAAGAGATATCAATGATTACCGAAGTGGGATCAAGGTGATTAGTACAAGTGCGTGGTAGATTCTTCTGCACTCCCTGCAATGAATGGATGAAAACATTTATCATCATGCTGTATAAGTTATATGCATGTCAAATGACCAAGTTTCAAACCATCCAAACTATTTAGCATGTGGTAGATCCTCTTTTCACATTAAACAAAAAGTTTTCAAATTCAATTTAACTGCACACAGTATGAGTTCCTTCCTGCTTAGGTTTGGTGAAAAACCAAGTGAAAGATCCATAACCAAACAACATATACCCAACATGAAGTTTGAGTAACATTCACATTAGTTTATGATTCAGAAGTAGTTGAATCACACTCTATCACTCAATTGTCAACATTGCAACAGAATATAAAATGGTCATTTTTTAATATAGTATGCTTTTATACTATAATAAATTGGTGACCTCAAAAAAAAAACAGTGCAATACCTGTAGCCATGCAACACCACCGAAAAAATTCCTGATGGTATGCCCTCTAGATACATCCAAGCTATAATTCAGGGGGAAAACCATTAAGGATTAATTTAAGGACAAAAAGTCCCGTGGTAATGATACAAATGACATTCAAAGAATGAAATATTGAAGTTAGCTACTCACACATCAAGAAATAATCCAGCATCACTAAGACACTTCACTTTGGTAGTCCTTGGAAATAGACCTCGAAATTCATCACAGTGTATAATAGTAGCCAAACCGCCAGCAGAGCATCCAGAAAGAAGAGCCTGAAGCAAAAATAGCAGTATCTAACATGAGAAGAAAGATTATTTAAGTAGCAATGTATGTGTTTGTGTGTGTATAACCTGCTTGGCATAACGCATTCCCTTTGACATCAAATCATCCATTGCAGCCCACCAAATTCGTTGTCCTCTGAATTGCAGCTGCGCTGCCTATCTCAACAGATAATGTTCACAAGTAAGAATTGTGCAATAGCCTTCATTTGATAAGATGATTTTCAAGTTATGTACTATATACTGTATTAAATGTTATTGCAGATATCTTAAGGCAACCACAGTTCTTTTAGTCATTTCATCATTTTGTTAGTCACCCCAGAATTAAATGTCATTTCAATTTTCAATAACTCCAAGAATTTTAGAATTTCCAAAACTGTAATAGGGAATGTTGAGTGAATAGCAAGTATGAAATGAATTGTAAATGATAATTAAAAAGTTAAGCATAACAGAAAAATTTTGAGATTCTCTTTCAATATGTGTCATTTGAAATTTCTCTTATTTGTAATAAAAATACTTCCTATTTATCATTTGAAATGTTTTCTTTTACTATTCTAACACATGAAATCTAGTAATTTCAAATTACTCTATCCAAACACAATGTTAGAGTTATTGAATGTATATGTTGTATTAAATGTTATTGCAGATATCTTAAGGCAACTACAGTTCTTTTAGTTGTGTTATCATTTTGTCAGAATGTCATTTCAATTTTCAAGAACTTTCAAGATATCAAAATGTACCTTATCTTCAGCATCCCCGGTAAAAGAGGCACCATCACAATAACGAATTTTCACTCTGTTCCAGTTGAAAAAATCTGCAATCATAAGGAATAACATGAGCCAAACCGCTAGACCAATTTTTCTTAAGCATAATTTGAGTAGCACAGGTAGCTCAATTGAATGAAAACCTGGATTCTCTCGAGCATTATTGCTCATTATCCCTGTAAAAGGTATCTCCTTTTCCATGAATGCTGATGATCCACGCCTTGTTTTCTTGCGATAAACACATGTTCTAACGTTATTACACCACCCACCTCCCTGCCACACCACAGAGGGAAAATTAATAATACTTGAAAACAGCAATACATCACATGTTTAGATCCCAAGCTTTTTATCTGAATATTTTTAAACTTTCTTTTTCCCCACAAAAAGATGGACCTACAAGGACTTGTCAACCTTTCTACTGTGCTCACTAAAGTTGCATGAGATTTTTTTTTTTGACTTTTTGGTACACAACTTGAATCTATTAAGGAGAAGTTAAAAAAAAAAAAAAAAAAAAAAAAAAAAAAAAAAAAGCATGTGCTATAGAAGAATTTGAAAGGTCATGTGATACCTCTAAATTAACGATCCAGCTGTTTGCTCCTGATCCATATCCCCTATGCAAATGATAACCAGGCAATGTTCCATCCAAGCACACTGCCACAAAGGAAAGAAAGGAACCATTTTTAGCTCAATTATAATTTATAACAACTAATTGGCATAAACAACCAAACAAGGCATAAACATTTTCAGAAAAACTTTAAAGAAATGTAAATTATAAAGAAAAACCAAGTTTTAACTTTTAATTAGATTAGATGAACTACATTCTGAATAACAATGAATTTTGTTGAAACAAGAAGAATGGACGGGTTTGATTTATGTTACATCAAAAGGACCAATCAATTATATATCAATCTGTTTCCCAAGTAATTTGGCCACTATTAGAACCCACATAATGAAAAGTACAAAAAGAGCTGAGAAGAAAATAATGAAGGTTGAAATGAGATTGTATTTGTACCTGCTCCTTTAGCAGCAGCACCTTGAATAAAGGTGAATCCTACCATTAGAGGTTTCGCACTAACCCCGTATAAGGAAGCTTCATGAGCCTCTAACAGAGACAGTTCTGTTTCATTGATGGGATGATAATATTGATTAGTTGCAAAGGCATCAACCCAGTTGGTGAAAAGGAGTCCTATAACAATGGCAACCCAGAAAAGGTTCGCCATGGCTCTTGTTTTCTGACCCTGCGAAGCTCTGTGTTTGTGAAAGAAACAACACAAATAAAGCTGCAGAGTTGGCAGAGGAAGGTGCTGTTCTGATACTTTGGTTAATACAGAGTCAACACTAGAAGCAGAGAGGGCTATTTATTGAGGTTCTCTCTGATTAGGGAATAAATAAATCATAATAGATATGAATGAATGAGGAAGAGAGTGGGAGGGAGAGTGCAAAGTGTTTGCCGGGCTTTTTAAGGTTTTTATTACAGCGGACACGTTTTTTCGAATCTAAAGTGTGTTTTGTTTAAGGTTTTTTTATTAAGAAATGAAGGGAAAGCTTCTGTACAGTGGCCCCAGACCCCAGTCACAGACGCCCTTCGCTTCTCTGAGATTTCACAAATCGGGACACTTCTATGGCTATACTTGGGTTGGGCCTCCATAAATATTCTTTTATTTTTCTCTCAATACTCAATGAAAGAATTATTATTTAAATTACTATTTTTTAAATGTTTGATTCCCCTTAAGTAAGGTCTCGAGTTCGAGTCTTGTGGATGGAAAAAATTCCCGCTGGGAGAGCTAGTCCCACCATGATGTGAATGTTCCTGACTCAAATAGGATTGCCTCCCATAGAGGATACATGTGGTTAAATCCAAAAAAAAAATACTATTTTTTACTCTGACAAAAAAAATTACTACTTTTTACCTAAAATAAATCAACAATGTCTCGAAAAAAAAAACAACTCAATGAATTGGTTTTGTTATAGGTTTTAATAAAAATATTAAATGAAAATAATTATAATTAATGAATAATTTTACAAATTTGAAAGATATATTTTAAATAAAAATATAGTAATTTTAATAAAATGTTTTAATTAATTTAAAAGACCTTATTTTAATATTTACTTTAGACCTAAATATACATTCTTAGACCTCATTATATTAAACCTTAACTAATTTAATCTTAGGCCTCATTATATTAAACCTTAACTAATTTAACTCCAGTTAAAATAATCAACTGTTTATATATTAATTTTGAGATTTCAAATGAAACACTTTACTTTTTCTTTATTTTCTCTCTATTATTATTATTTTTAGTGTGTACTTGAGACTCACTTAAAGGTAATCAAGCATCTAACCAATCATATTGGTTAAAATCATTTACCCTTTGATTTGAAAGAAACATTTTTTTTTTATGAGAATTAAAAGTACAAGAAATGCCTAGTGCGCTAGCCGTACAAATTTGCTATGCACATAAAGAGAGGAATTATGAAAACCACGTATTTCAATTATGGGAAAAGATACTTTCAGGCCCAATTTGCAGAGTGTGAGCGTAGCAAAGAGTGAAATGAAAAGAAAAAAAGAGAGAGAAAAATTGAAATATATAATAATCAATATAATAAAAATAAATACAAAAATAAAAAAATTTAGGCATGTCAAAAATTTAAAAAAAAAATCAAAACTCTACAATTAATCAATTATCCTCATTCATGGATTTTCGGTGATTTATAGGAAAATAAAAATTTAATATCTCATATTTAAATGTGATAAATGTAAAAATGAATAATGTGTAAAAGATATAAATATGAAAAACAATATATTTTCTATGCGAAACATGATTAATCCGTCTAAAATTTGTAATTTGTTCATGCAAATTCATTCTCACTACTGTAAAAGTATTTAAGGATAAATAATTTTAATTTTTTACATGATACTCTCTTATATTTTTCTCTTTTTTATTACATCTTTTACTCTTTTTTTTCTATATCTCTCCTCCATACAATTTTGAGCATATATACTTCACCCAAAATGAGGTGTGAATAAATTTACGAGATTAAAATAGTATAACTATTTTAGTACTATTTGTCTTTTCTTCCCCTCTTATTGCTTTATTTTTTCTATGCTATTAGTTATAGGCATCAGTACCCAATACCCATAATTGTCCAAATGATATTTGAATACCATGAAACTTAACCTTCTATATATTGAAAACATAATTAAAAAAATTCAAGTCCTATAGCATAACCTCTGGCGTAAAACTAACGCCAAATTTAAAGAACCACTAATCTTCAAAACTCGAACTCAAAAAAGCGTCAAAGTTGGTTAAGTTACCGTTTAAATGATCCATCATTTGAGTAATATAACTAATCAAGTAATTACAAGCTAATGGCATGTGAAACGGATCAACTAAGTTCTTGTTCTACCCAATTGAGAGCTGCCGACAAAATTAAATCAAAGGAAAGAAAGAAAGAAAACTCAAGCTTAAATTCAATTTATGGGTCCGCTTTTATCACCTTTTTTTTCTGCATTAGACGAAAGGCCAAGTTTGGAATCTTCGAAATGAACAAAATGTTTTTTTAATTTTACATTCCTTGGATGGCTACGGAATTTCATTCAAGCATTTTGTTTTCAATGCCCACACAAAGACTAAGATGGGTCAAGGTGTGTGTGATTACCGATTACAAAGGTCACTAACTAAGTGTGACATTCGGTGCAACGTTGGCCCCCAGTGACCACTACTACTAAGCCATGCACCCCCAAACCCAACTCTACAAATAGTGACACTAAGTTGCGTCTTCGTTGCGTTCACGCAACAACATCTCCATTTCTATAATATTAGTTGTGCCTGTCTATTCTAACAATATGTGTGCTCCTTCCCTGAATCCACACATTCATTCACACAAGTTAGCACATTCTCCACGCGCAACACAATGAATGAAACATGCCTAAACCAAGTTTTGTGCACATTCATGGGTGCGTGCTGAATACTCCAGTCAATCGGATTTATGTTTGTCTACCTACGTCTTGATTATTTTCTACGTTACGTAATTTACATGTAATTACATTTTACTGTTACTTAAAAGTTAAATGAATAATTTTATTTTTATTAGACGATTTTTACATATGACTATTTAAGTTTAATTTAAGAAAAATTATGAATTTATAATACAACCTACATTAATTTTATTGATGATATTAATTTGAAATTGAAGGAGAAACGCCTACGTTACACAATACTACTATTGATTAGGGTTTTTATTCATTTTAACCAATATTTTATAAAAATAATTAGAAATCAATTTAATATCAATTATTAATAAAAAAACGTTAAATTTGACAAACAAAAATTTAAATTATTATATTTTCACCTTCTGAACCACATGGATTATAGTCCACCTAGACACACCCATTAGCTTTTTAGTACATAATTCGTTTGTAATAGATTTTATATTAAAATTAATTTTATCTTAACCATCAAATAAAATTACTTTTGAAATATAAATATACATATATTAAAAATCTTACTTAAATCAAAATTGATTAATTTTAAGAATACAACACTCATATTTAATTTTTAGCGCACCCCTATTTTGAACGCCTCCTTGATGTTAAAAAAAAAAAAAAAAAAGACTATATCCGTGATCATGCAGGTATTAATATTTCCACCAATTTGCACAGAAGCGATAGTGAAGTGATAAAAAAAAAAAAAAAAAAAAAAAAAAAAAAAAAAAAAGATAGTGAAGTGGATTCATGTATATATATACCTACGTCTTAAATTACTATCCTTTTCGGTTGTGTAATTTTCATGAGAGTTTAAGTACGAAAACGACCCGTATTAATTACATTTCTCTTTCTCCTTTTAATTACTAATTTGGTTTAATTTTCTCATCAAATTGAAACGGGGTGGTCAAACTATTAATCATAATGTATGTCTGTGATCACGTGCTATGAACAATTACATACAGAGATTAATGGTGAACCCCAAAAAATTGGTCTCGAATCATGATTGTCACTAATAAAAAAAAAAACAGAGAGAAGGATAACATGGGTGTATGCGAGATCTGCAGTTCTGAACTCACTAATAAGATACCAGTACATACATGTGCCCAAACAATTTATAGCATGCCCTAATTTAAGCATTTGTGAGCTAAAAAGATTAAAAAAAAAAAAATTGAGAAAGGGCATCCCAACCTAACTAAAAAGGAAGAGGCAGCAAGAAAATCGAAGGGGCAGGTTTAGGTCATGGCCTGCAATATATGCATTCACCATTTAGCAATAGATAATCTTTTAGTAGCATATGCCAAACCCCTTTCTTTTATCATTGCGCTGAAGGTCCAGAAATATTGTTTATTCTCACAGGCCTGAAGCCCCACACCGAACAACTTAAAGAGTACTAATATATTATGAGTAGTGATCAGTTCAGTTTGGTGGTTTGGCAAATATTGACAAATGGCACATATCCATATACATGTGTCGGCGATTTCACGGTGCCTGAATTTTCTACTGTGTCCATGTTTTCTTAATTAATCAGAATTAATTTAATAATATATTGTAGGAGCATTAGATCACTGAATTGTACTACAGTAGTACTACACACACATCAACTATTTCATAATATTTCTAAGTATTTAATACATGTTTAGTTTATAATTGAGTAAAATTAATTTTTAAATCAGTGATTAAAAATGAGTGATACACACTTTACAAAATGAATTGAATGAAATTGATTTAAAATCAATTCTATGAAATTGATTCGACATTTTTCCTAACTATAAATCAAACAACCTCTTAGTGCCCATATTTTTCCCAATTTAAAAACGGTGAGAATCGATTCTGCTTAAATTGATTTTAAATTATTTTTATCATACGTACTCGTTAAATTGTGACCAGGGTCGGCCCAAGGGTAAGGCTGCTCAAACCCTTGCTTTAGACTCCCAATTGTTAGTAACATTCTTTATACAAAAAAATTAAAAATATTATTATAATTAGGCCTAGTTCATTGTTTTAAAATTTGATTTTCTTCCTGAGGGTTGATGGTTCAATTCTTGCTAAATAATTTTAAATTTTAAGGCCTCTTTATTTCACCTCATGTATTTTTTTTTTTTGGTCGAAAGATCAGTTCATTGAAGAAAGCCAAACGACACTTACATAACTTGTAAAATAAAGAGTATTACAGCAGTGCACTACAAATTAAAATAGCAAAACAAGCACACATACTCATAAATATAGACTATTTAGCAGTCCTAAAATACAACTATTATAAAACAATTTGAAAGAGCATTGAACATTTCTTTAAAAAAAATTATTCCTTCCGGAGTAGCACAAGTCCAACAACAGCTCAAAGCAAACACCTCCACAGCATCAACAACAACTAAACTAGGTAAATCAGTGCTGTAAAATCGAGCTTCAATGGTAGAGGTGTACCAAGGCAGCATATCCTGCGTAAAACAATGTTGCAAAAGTGCTAACGGTGGCTCAAATAGACTATTAAATAGTAAAACAGAGGTAAAAAAGGGGGGTTGGACAGAATTTCAAGAAGAATAAGAGATTGGAGGTTATGGAGGTGGAGGTTAGAAAAAAGAAGAAAAAAATGAGTGAAAAAAATGGAGAATAAAGTGGCTATTAATATGAAAAAAAATAAAAGAAAATATAACTCTCACTATAGAGAGGACAAAACCATCTAAAATGGGTAGGAGGACTCCCATAGAGGGAGAGGAGCTCTCCCATGGAGGGAGAGAGACCCGATAAGGGGCTGGCTCTGGCTGTCACCTCATATATTTAAAAATGTCACAAAATAAAAGTTTGTTTGAGGCCCCATTCTATGTTGGGCCGGCCCTGATTGTGACTCATTCATTTTCTCCCTTAATTCTATAAATCTATCTCATCAATTTTATCCAACTATAAAACAAATGATATCTTAATATTTTCTATATTTTTTTTGTCTGAATTAAAAAAATATACTTTAACTTCTTCAAGCTTGGGTTTTATTTAAATTGCACGTACGTACTATCAATCAATTAATGAATATTAATTAAAATAATTTAACTATTTCACTTACAATGAAATAAAGTTAATGTAATTTTATACAGATTTAAGGGAGCTATTAAAGTACGTGATAAGTTACTATTCAGATTATAAGGAGATGATTCTATCATAATAATAATAATAATAATAATAATAATAATAATAATAATAATAAAGATTTTAAGGAGATGGGAGGGAAGCAACCATCCAGATCTTGGATCAAAATCATATCATATTCAGATCATCTGTTTCTCATATTATTCCTCAGTCCCCATATTTTGTTATTTGTCTAGGAATACAACTTGCAAGTTTAAACACATGGTATGTCCCTGCCTACATTGACTTCTAAACTGTTTTTTTCTCTCCCAGCCATTCCCCTTCAATATTGTATTAAGGGAAGAATTATTTGAGCAAGGGGTTTCTTTTTTTATAGTTCAAAATTTTTTGAAGGAATGTGAAATGATTTTAATTTTAAAAAATAAAGAAATAAGAGGGTATTCACGCCGGATACAATTCAAATTCTAGATAGAAGTAATTCACTCGCTGCTTCATCATAGTATATACAATGAATGGACCACAATTAAATTCAGTTCGAACGAATTTAAATTTAATGCCAATAACATTAATTATGGTATGGATTTAATATAGGATTTAATACATATGCATAGTCAGTTTTTTCTTAAAAAATATACAATATTTTAATAATATATTATTATATTATTTATTAAATTTAATAACACATAAAGTATTATATTAATTAAATAATATGATAACACTTCATTAGATTAGATATTTTTTTTTATCATACAAAATAAATTTATAATGTGAATGCTCTAATGTATGATTATCTCTCATAGAAAAAAAAAAAGCAAGACTAATAAACACGCTACAAAAAATGTCACTTTTGCTGACAGACAAAATCTGTCACTGCAGGTTAAATTTCCGTAGGTAAATGTCAATTATGCATTGACCGACGGACACCGGTCTGTCAATTATGTAAGTCATCTAGCAACGGGAATTTGCCCATCTGTATAGGTTTTGCCTACAGCTCAACTGGCTGTCACTACAAGTTGTTATCTTTTGCTTACAGCATCTGTCTGTAGCTAGAAGTAGATAACTTTTGGCTCTGCCATGATGAATTTAATTTTAATTTTACCTATAATGCATATTGTACATAATATTAAAAACATCTATTCACAATATTATATTCAAATAAAATAAAAGAGATAAATAAATTAACCAAAAATGAAATCAAACTACATAGCCTCTACTCAAAATAAATAAAAAATAAAAGGCTTCTCAAGGTGCTTTCTAACTTCTAAATATAATTAGAAATTCTAATTAAAAGTTTCTAGGGTGCTTTCTAAGAGCCTAATAAAAAATATAATTAGAAATTCTAATATACATCATATAATAAATTAATTAAAAAGTTGTAGTACATTACAACTAGCACACTCACTTTGTTGTATTTAGAGCATTAATTTGCCCTTCAATACCCATTCCATGGCTTCCAGCATAATATAGCCATGCCGGAATTGTTATCCTGATTCAAGCAAGAAAATACCAATCATATAGAATCACAAATTTATTAAAATATTTAATCCCAGACAAAATCTTAAAAAATGTCACCCAAGTAACCAAAGTGATTAATTTACATTGCACCAGTTTTTTTTTTATCAATAATGTCTCATTGTTAGCAAGTTGACATCATCTCTTACTGGAGAAACTAAAAGGAAAACAAATCAGAGTTCTCTTAGGGTGTTTGGTTCTGCGTTTGGAATCTTTGAACGTGAGTTTAGAGCAATTAAACTTGAGTTAGAGAGATTTTGGTGCTGTTTGGATTGGCATCAATTACTTAAGTTTGGAGCTAAACTTGAGTCTCTGTAGAAGCAAGAATTTGTAGCTTATGCGTTAACGTAAACTTGAGTTTGGTGGCACAATTTTTCTGTTTCATTTTTTATTCTATCCACCAATGAAGCTGCAGTAAGTTAGTTGTACCCAACAACCTAACAGCTGCACCCATGAAACGTTAGCTACCTTCCCGTTGGTACTTACTTATGTTAGTACATACTTAATTTAATTTCATTCCAAATTAAATTCTTTTTTTTTTCACTAGCATCCAAGTGATACATATTTTAAACAAAAATATCAAGTTAGAATTTTGAGTATAAAAAATCTGCTAAAAAAATTTGTTAACAAATGTTATATTCCATATTTATGTTTCAAGCTTTTAACAAAGTTATGTTTTCAATAGTTAAAATATCATGCATATTCCTAATACTTCTAAATAAATAAAAATTGGTGTAAATATCTTTATTTTTTAGTATTAAAATCAATTATAAACTTTATTTTAATAAAATGAAATCTATATCTATATAACAAACAAAGACATGTCTTTTTTAGTAACTATACCTGCAAACGTGATTTATAAAATCTAAACCAAACAACATTCACTTTCTTAAACTCACGTTTGCAACAAACTATCTAAACAAGAAATCGCGTTTATACAAACTCAAGTTCCCTTCAAATCACGTTCAATAAATCATGTTCACCTAAACTCAAGTTTGCAAACATCAATCCAAACACGCACTACAAGCAAGTTCATTTGAATCTTTTTTGTACCTTCCTCTACTGTCTACCTTCCCCTGCGGTTAGTAGCCAAGTTAAGAAAGTATTCAAGTTTAAAATAAAGTATTGCCTGACTAGGATTTGTTTTTGTATGTAATAACTAATAACTAATAATAAATCTGATTGTAAAGATATATATTGTATATTAAAAAAAACATGGAACAAGATTCTAGATGACACCTAATACAACATTCCAGATGGATGCACTCTACTATTGTATATTAAGAAGTCTTTTTAATTTTTTAATACAACATTCCATATGCATTCTAGATGTATATTGTATATTAAAAATCATTTTTTATTTTTTTGTTAAATATTTTTAGTTTTTAATTCATTAACAATAGTTTTAAAAGTCAGAGAGGAATAATTAAGAGTGACAAACAAATACATCTAGGGGGAATAAACATATTAAATTTTTGGAAATTTAGTAGGCATCGATGTTGATGCAAAAATTTTCGTTTGCACATTTTTTTTGGTTTTTGATATTTAGTATATAATTATTCACATACAGGAATTCATCCAAGTAACAAAAAATATAAGGAGTTATTTTAAAAAATAAATTTATATTAAATTAATATCTTTATAATTAAATAATAAAAATTAAAGTTATTTTAAATAATTATTTAATTTTAAATTAAATAATAGATTATATTTTATTATTGAAATATAATTTACATTTTTTTCTAAGTAAAATAAAATTAATTAAAATGGAGTATAAGGAGTATTCTACCACATATCTATACTATTACATTGGAGAAATAGTGGAGGGTACTATTCATTCACCATTTTTTATTACATTGGAGAAGTTGTATACGGTAATGTTGATTCACCATTTTTTTTGTTTTCTATTTTTTTTTTTGTTTATTTTCACAATTTGATTTATTATTATTATATTAAATATTTTCTCTCATTATTTGCTTATATTATTTTATTGAGAAGGGTTCAAATTACATCGGTGTAAGTTACACAAAGTGTTACACCGCTGAATAATTTTTTAACCGATCATTGTATTAAATAATTCACCGTTGGATTGAAAGTTACTATCATGTAGATCATACATATAAAATTTTACATTAATCTGAAATTAGTTGATATGTCATTGAGATGTCTCAAGATTAACGTTATATATACATTTGAAATATATGAAAAATCCAACCATTTGATTATCAAGTTATTAGTGTCAAAATTTTATGAAATTTGGCACATATAATCATGATGATAAACAAACATAATTCAACGGTTGTATTACTAAAAAAACATATTCGATTTATAGTTATTAGCGGTGTAATACTTGATGTAATTTATACTAGTGTAATTTGAACACTCCTCTATTTTGTTTTATTATAAAAGTAATATTTTATAAACCATGAGTATTCTTCACGTGAAACTTTTTTTCCTTTTTGTTTTGTTTGTTTTCACAATTTGATTTATTATTATTATTATATTAAAATATTTTGTCTCGTTATTCATTCATATTATTTTGTTTCATTATAAAGGTGATATTTTATAAATCATGAGTATCCTTCCCGTGAAGCAGTTTTGATTCTACATTTTTTTCTTTTTTTCATACTTTAATTTTATTTTTATTATCATATTAAAATAATTTCTCTTATTATTTATTCCTGTTTATTTGTTTCATTATATAAAAACTCACATTCATTCACCATTTTTTTTGTTTTCTTTTTATTTGTTTGTTTTCACAATTTGATTTATTATTATTATATTAAAATATTTTCTCTCATTATTCGCTTATATTATTTTGTTTCATTATAAAAGTGATATTTTATAAACCATGAGTATCCTTCACATGAAGCTTTTTTTTTCTTTTTGTTTTGTTTGTTTTCACAATTTGATTTATTTGTATTGTTATATTAAAATATTTTGTCTTATTATTCGTTCATATTATTTTGTTTTATTATAAAAGTGATGTTTTATAAACCATGAGTATCCTTCCCGTGAAGCAGTTTTGATCCTACATTTTTTCTTTTTTTTCATACTTTAATTTTATTTTTATTATCATATTAAAATAATTTCTCTTTTATTTATTCCTATTTATCTGTTTAATTATATAAAAACTCACATTCATTCACCATTTTTTTTGTTTTCTTTTTTGTTTTCTTTTTATTTTGTTTGTTTTCACAACTTGATTTATTATTATTATTATATTAAAATATTTTCTCTCATTATTCCCTCATATTATTTTATTTCATTATAAAAATAATATTTTATAAACCATGAGTACCCTTCACGTGAAGCTTTTTTTTCTTTTTGTTTTGTTTGTTTTCACAATTTGATTTATTATTATTGTTATATTATTAAAATATTTTATCTCATTATTCGTTCATATTATTTTGTTTCATTATAAAAGTAATATTTTATAAACCATGAGTATCCTTCCCGTGAAGCAGTTTTGATCATACATTTTTCTTTCTTTTTTTTCATACTTTAATTTTATTTTTATTATCATATTAAAATAATTTCTCTTATTATTTATTCATGTTTATCTGTTTCATTATATAAAAACTTACATTAGGCAATACAATAAATGTATTGATTTACATTAAATTTAACATGATATTTCAATATTTCATTTATGTATTTATTTTATTCATTAATATTTTCATTTATTATCTCACTTGTCTATTCTATTTATCTATTTATTCTATGTTAAAATTGTTCATCCATAACACGTGTCATGTTTTCTCATTTACGTTTCTTTAATTTTTTTATTAGCAATATAGTAAAGTGATTTTTTTTACGGACCATACAACTATCTTCCATGTGAGACAATCATTCTCTAGTTTAAATACAATAGACCAGTGTTAAAAACTAAATAAATTCCTTACATCAAATTAAGTGCCTAAAATAAAAAAAACAAAGAAAATGGAAAAAGACATTATTATTTAAAAATAAATTATAATTTAATAAATTAAAATCATAACAGTAAGAAAATATTTATATTGAAAATAAGAATTGTAATAATTATAATAGAAATTTATGTGATAGAATTTTGAATCTTAATAAAAATCACAATTAAGAATTAAAAATTACTGGCATTTAAAATTTCAAATAAAAATAGGGATAAAAGATTAACATTAACTATTAAGAGAGGGAATCTCACTTTCATAACACAAGTCTTATATGAAGGTTATCATGAAATGATGGGAGAGGGACAATGTTAAAAGTAGTTGAGAGAAAAAGTAGGACGAGTAGGATCACAATGAGTATCCATTGGGTAGGGTAATGTAATATTCGTCTTTATATCCATGTTTGAAAAAGAAAAATCCATACTCACGTCTAGGGATGGAAATAGGTCAGATCGCTCTTCGAGGGTCAACAACCTAGCCTACTTAAGGCCTAGCTTGACTTGACTCGTTTAATAAAAAGCCTAGACATGGGTTTTTTTTTTAAAAAAAAAGTTAATTAGATAGGTCAGACTTAGACTTTTTAAAAAACCTATTAGGCTTGGCGAACTAGTCTATTTATAAATAATATTATTTTAATAACAATATAAATATATTATACATAATAAACAGTACAATAACATATCTCTTTAAATTTTCATGTTGACCTATTTAGAGATAAGCTTTTTGGCCTATTTAAAGGCATATATCAGTGACATATTTATATTATTAAAAAATAATCTATTAATCTATAAACATACTAGCCTATTTAGAAATAAACATATTTAAAGGTCATAAAATGAAATAGACTTTTAAAAAGACTAATAGGCCAAATCGGGCCTAAAAACATAGCCTATGACAAGCTACCAGCCAGGCTTGGGTCACGAATATATAATGTAGGTCAGACTTGGGCCCTACAAAATCTAGCTTGGATCGGCCTATTTCCACCCCTACTCACGCCTACAAAACCTATACTCAATTGAAAAAATAGTGTGAAATCATTTAAACATAATAACACATCTAGAGCATAATCATTTAAATAAATAAAAACACAACACGCTGAAGCGTTTTTTTTTTTTGTTGAAACATGCTGAAGTTTTAAACTACAAGTCTAGAACACCAATGTTCATAAAATTAATAAATATATATATCATATATTTTATATATAATTTATTATATCAAATATTTTAATAAATATATGTGTGTGAGTATGGGACAAATTGGGCAATGTAGTGTTTATATCCCAACCACATCCCCATTAAAATTTTGTGAGCGTTTACCTGTTCCGATCTATTTAGTGGACTTTTACCTTGCTTATTGTGAGCAATTTTGATAGGTGTGCAATAAACTTGGATTTAATTGTCATCTTGGACGAGTGAGTACCTCACTTTTTAAGATATGGTCTTAAAATTTTAATATAGAGAGTTGATTATGTAAATTATTTAGTTAAATTTAAAATCATTTCATAAATTTAAAATTAATATTCGGTCGTTAAAATATTACTCTTTTTTTTTTTGCGAAATTAAAAAGCCCCTCCTCTCATGGATAGGTCAGTGATTAGCTCCGCTTTTTTGGGGCTCAAAACATGGCCGACCCAATATTTATAGGGGCCTAAAACGATTTTTATAATGAGGCCTTTTTTATCCTCCAATTCAATATATTAATATATGTTTATTAGAATATTTTTTTTAAAAAATAATTATCTATTTAAATGAATTAATCTACTCACATTGACACGATAGAGTATACTTAAGTAAAGTGACATGCTTATTTATATATATTTACTAAAGGACAAAACTCTACACTCAACAAAAAAGAGAGTCTGAAAGAGTAAGAGAAAATATGTATTATCAATATAGCACCATCAGAGAAAAAAAAACAGAAAAAAATAGAATAAGTGATTAGATAAATCAATGTTAAAAATGAATAGAATCAATTATTAATAATTATTATTTATGAGAAGAGATAAAGTCGTGATAAAATAGGGCCTTTTAAGAAAAAAATACTTAGTTAATCTTAATAATTTAATATGACTTACTAATTTTTAATTAGCTTATATTTTTTAAAAAATATTTATGGTAAATAAAATATTTTTTAGGGGTCTAAAATAAGGGTACTTTTTGGGGGCCTAAAGCGGGGGCTTTACCCGCTTTAGGGTTGGGTCGGCCCTGACCCAAAGAGTTCCTTTATGTTTTTGTTGTTTGGACCAAAGATTCGATGGATAAGGAATTTTTCTAATCACACCTCCCTTTTTCCTTTTTTAAGTCATTATTATTATTATTATTATTATTATTATTATTATTATTATTATTATTATTATTATATCCTCATTCTGATAGTGTCCGAAAACTAATATTTAGTGATTTCTGGAAAAAAATTGGAAGATTAAAATGAAATGAAAAATTAGGACAAGGATATTTTAGAAATTAAAAAATAGGTGGTTTGAAGTAAAAAAAAAAAGTGATGTTAAAGAAATTCTAATGAATAACACAGTCTTTTTTCATTCCTGTCCCTATGTTTATTTCTGGCCGGGATTCTCTCCCGTACGGGAAAGAGTCCAATTATAATCTAATGACCATAATTTTTTATGTCGGCCTTTTGTTTTTATTTTATTTGTGTCTTAAAATTTTAGATGGCCGGAATCTTCTCCAAATTTTTTTAAAAATCGGAGAGGATCTAAACCCGTTTATTTCGCCCAATGTCAACAAATTGATTGGATCAATTATAATGTGACAACCTCCCAGCTTATAAGAATTACTTGGCTTAATTTTTTCTATGGAAAACGATGAGAAAAAGAATGAGAGATATGATAAAAAAAAAATTGAGATTAAAAAATGAGATTTATGAGTAAAATGAAATGTATAAAAATGATTGTTGTTTTTCCACTTTCAAGGTAAGGGGCAAGGTAGCCAATAGTCAGGAAATTTTTTCCAGGACTATTGTAGTAGATATTACATCCATTATAGTGTTGACAACTAGTCATGTATAATTAGTTTTTTTCTAATTAATTTTTTTAATATTAAAATAAAAAATGCTAATTATAAATGAGGTAATTACTAGGATGGAGAATACTGGTTTTTCAGCCAGATTGCGTCGTCTCGTCTTTTTCTTTGTTCTAAGTCTGAGGGTTGTTGGGCTGCTTTGTTTCTTTCTGGGCCTTTTACATTTTTTGGACCCCTATATGAACCAAAATATAAAGGCCAGGGCTGGCTTCCCCAAAAGGGGTTCTACTTTTAGGTCGTAAAATTTGAAGGCTCCATTGACCAAAAAAAAAGAAAAAACGGACTCCTATAATTATATAATTGATTGTATTAAAAGTACAAAACAAGATAATTAATAAACCATATTTACATCTTTTATAAATTAGTGAACTAACCTGTTTTTTTTCTCACGTTTTATACCAATCATAACTTTCCACCACCACTTCATTCGACCACTATCTTTTTTTTTTTAACTAAATAAATTTTTAATGTATTTCCAAAATAATTAAATACTAACGAATCATGTTTTTAATTTTTTGTCTAATAATAATATATTAAATTATATTATTCTCAAAATTATCATTTCTGAAAATATAATTATGCGCCTTGAAATAAATACCCATCAAACTATGTATTAATTCTGTTTGATTCTTTCAAAAGTTATCTACAAATTTATAGGTGAAAATAAAGCATAAATTCAAAAAAACAAATACATAAATTAATAAAGAAAAGTGTCAACAACACACTCTTTTCAACACATTCCATGTGATTGGTTAAAAGTCACATGGGTCTCACCACATTGGGAGTGAGGTCCACATAATTTGGTAGAATCCATGTGAATTTTAACCAATCACATGGAGTATGTTGGGAATAGTGTGTTAGAGAGTGTGTTGGTAGCACTCCTCATAAAATATACAACAATCGAAACACATCTTAACCTTTTTGTTTACACTTCAAAAAGTAATTATATGGAGTGACTTTCTTTATAATATTAAAACTATTTTTAATTTAAAATAATATTTTTTCCATTTTTAAAAAATATATGATTACTACTGCTTCCGATCCTATTTGTAAAAAACATAGAATTAAATTATTAAGACCAAGAAAATGCCTTGAAACAAGTTAATTTTAATTAATAATGAAATAATTTTAAATTTTATTCCAGAAATGTACTTAATATTAAATAATTAAAATAGTGACAAAATTACTCATAATTAAAGTCATTATTAATTAAAGTGGTAACACATATTTCAATAATTGGTCATTGAAAATAACGTAGTACATCCATTATCATTGAAATTAGGTGAGTAGTGGTCAGTAAATTAAAGGCATAAGTGGAACTTCATGATTAATATAATTTAAAATAATATTATGTTTCTTATATTTAGTATAAAAAAACATATTTTTATCTCCCATAAATAGGACTGAGTGTAATATAATTTTTAAAATGTTTCTTTAATTTAGAAAGCGCTCCCGGACGATCCACAAGTAGAATTGTTATTTTATTATAATTCCTAAGATAATTAAAAATATTAAATATAAAAGGTGATATGTTTTAAAATTTGGACAAAAAAATTAAAGGATCTGAAGATTGTTGTATGAAAATATTAATGGATCTTGTAAATAATATATTTTATAATTTAAATAAAAAATTAAAGATTAAAAATTCCAACTTCCATAATAATGAGGATGTATATTTTATTGATACTTTTAAAATATCTTAAAAATAATCAAATATATAAAATTACATATTTAAAAAAATGGCAAGATTATATAGATTGTCATATGAAAACTATTAAATATTGTTTTTAATTCAAATAATTAATGAGATATTGGAGAGAGGGATGAGAGATAACTTTTGTTTGTCTCAATGACTATGAATGAGAGTCACACTCAAAGGAGAGATACGAAAAAAAATATAAGAAAAATAACAATGATAAATAAATATTCAAAAAATTTCTACATTTATGTGAAACCTCCATACATCCATATTTCTTTCTTTCCGACGTATCACATCATTAATCACATTTATGATTTGTCATTTATTCATTCTCTCTTCCTATCTCTCACTAAGTGGCTTAAGGGTAATATTTTTAAAATCCGACCGGCAGTTGAACCGATAAATGCATTGGTTCACAATCCAATGATTCAATTATGGTCGAACTGATATTAATTAAATATGTGTGTTTAATATTATATAACATTTTAATTAATAAAATTATAAGAAATTAAGATATATAAAGTTGTAAATTCATATAAGTAACCTTATTATAAGGTTTATAAGAAAACAAATTAATAATAATTAATAAAATAATAAATATTTATGTGTAATCCTCGGATATATGTCTTTATCTATCATAAAATAAAAAAAATGAATTTTTTTAAAAAGGACCGGTCCAACCGACTTTTAGATAGCACTTTTTTATTGATTCTAAAATCCACCAGATTTTTGGAGTTGAATGGGCCGATTCCCGATCCGAATGATCACACCGGTCAGTCCAGTCCAATTTTTAAAACTATGCTTAAGAGTGTATATCAAGTACCAATCATTATTGTATAAAAAACAAGTTCATCAATACCGCGTTTAATGCGACATAAATGGTGGAGAGAGGGGGGTTTTAGAGCAATGTAGAAACTTACTATATTTTGGTGGTGAGAAGATACGAAAGAAAATAAGAGCAAGACCGACCAAATGTCTATCTAGTTCTTAATCAAGTTATATAACGGGGACTTTTAAATTTATTAAAAATATTATAATTTTATTTAAAAGTCATCTTTTAGATTTTTTGAAATATAAATAATAAAACTAATAGAGTACTATTTAATAATTAAGAGAGACAGATAAGATGAGGGACCTCATTTTTTATAGAAAATATTTTACTCATAATACCAATTCCATTTAATTTTTTTAAAAAAATATTTATAAATAAACAAAAATTGGGGGCCTAAAATAACAAATATTTTTTGAGGCCTAAAGCAATGATTTTACTAGCCTTATGCTTGGGTCGATCATAATTAATAATGTGGATCCAAGTGGTTTAAGTGGTATATGTTTGATTTCCTTTAAGCAGGGTCTCATGTTTGAGTCTTATGGATGAAAAAATCCCCACTAAAAGAGTTAGTCCCACCATAATGTGTATATTTCCAGCTCGAACAGAATTGTTTCACGATACTTGTGGTTAAAAAAAGACGAAAGATGAAAGGGGTAAAGGGCATATAAATGCACAACAATCAACAATCAATTTGTCTCAAATAGATTTTTTATTTCAATTTTTGGAAAAGTTTTAATAAAATATTTTCTCTCACTTTCCATTCAATTAAATACAGACCATTTCTATTTTATTTTTATGTCACATTTTTTCTCTCATACCAAATAATCCATAAAATTATAAATTATCTCTTATCCAATTTTCTTTCATTTTTATTTCTCCTTTTTCTATTTTTTCATTTGGATATTTTACTAAATAAGATTTTATGACCATGTACATATTTACAGACACACTTAAGAAAAAAATGCTACTTACTTTGTGTAAATGTGAATGAAATTTGATCTAAAATCACTGGGTAAATATTATGGCAGGATTTGGTTCAAATGTTGAGTGAGTAAGCAATATATATGGTACAGTTTTATGTACCAGCCAAAAACAACGGTACAGTTTTCAAATTGGATGCCCTATAAAGCGAAGCTCCATATCCAAAACCCCACCACCTATATATCCTAATCCTAACTTGTAACTGTTAGGCTGAAAAACAAAGGTGATGGTACTGTTGTGAGGACTCTAGTATAGCATCGCTGAGCGTAGAAGAAGGTGGACCTAATCCCAACCCAAATGCTGGTGGAATGCCTTGTCACTACCCATATATTGTGTAAATTTATGTCATATACCAATTATATTTAAACAAATGAAATATGATAAAAAAATTGTTAATTTGTTTTTAAAAAACAAGAAAATAAGGAACATATGAATTAAAAACAGGAAATTGTGGTAGCTTAGAATAGGAAACAATTGTGTTGGTAACTTGGTATAGACAAGAGAGCATACAGCAGACTGGTAATAACTGATACCTGTTAGCAACAAACTTCAGTATAGAAATTCTCTGACTTCTTTCATTAGTTTAATTTAACAATTAAGTAATCATTGTTTAACACCCAATTACAAGTTCAGGTGAATCAACTCAATTATAATTATATGATTAAAATAAAAAAAAAAAAAAAACAAGTTTGAGAGAGAGAAGAAAACCTTTGACTCTGCACACACTTTAGACACACAGATGGTGCCAGAGCCAACAGTAGCAATCAATTATACAATCACACATGTAAGATAAGAGTGATTTCAACCACTACCTATTTCCCCATCCCATCCCCTTAACATTAACATCAAATCCTGTCTTGAGCCTCCTGACTTTATCTGTGCTTCCATTCTCTAGAGTTTCTCTCTTTTTCTTTGCCACCATCTGTTTCATCAGAGGAAGAGGGTCCCTCAGTATTGGCTTCACTGGTTTGGCTGCTTTCTTTAGCCTTACCTCTCACATGATGATCTTGGGTGCTTCTATTCTCCTTCTCTTTCTCATTCTCATCAACCAGCTTTGTATTGGGGTCTTCAGTTTTGTACTTGTACCAATTGGCCCAGTAAGGAAGTTAAAAAAATTAAGGCAGCTCAAGATTGCTAAGAACCAATAGAACAAGTTCAGATTGTTTTGATTTAAATCAAACCCATGCAACCATCCTTGTTTGCTTGGAGTGATCCTTTTGGTAACACTGTTAATCACATTGACAAACACTGTACTCAAGAAGTAACCAAGAGACATGGACAACCATGTGAAAGATGTGGACAGTGATTTCATGGTTGCAGGTGCTTCTCTGTAGAAGAATTCTAAGAGTCCTACAAGAGTGAACATATCTGCAATTCCAAATATAGCATATTGGAAAGACAACCAAAATAGACTAATAGGCTTTGATGGGTCCTTCCTTCCTTGGTCCCTTCTTTTCACTTCTATAACCCCAGCTATTGTCATTGAAATGGAAGAAAGTACAAGTCCCACACCAACTCTTTGAAGTTGTGTAACGCCAGAAGGGTGGTGAGTGATCTTTCTTGCAAATGGCACAAAGAAGAGTTCATAAATGGGAATCAATATGCTGAGGAAAAGAAGGGGGATAACAGGAATGGATGGTGCAGGCACTGTAAAAGAACCAAGTTTCAGGTTCATCACATTTCCTTGTTGGACTGAGAATGTTTGAAGCTGTGCTAAACAAGTGTTCATTATAATGGTGCTGGCTAATATAGGTAACATTCTGGTTAGGATCTTCACTTCTTCAACTTGTGTCACAGTGCAAACCTTCCATGGCTGTGGTTCATAGTTTCCTTGAAGAATAGCTGCTTTATCTAGAAACCTGATTCAACAAACCAGAGCATTTAATCATGCAGATATATGTATGTATATACTATAAACTATAAAGGGAAACAAAATAAAGAGAGGGAATGAATGTCCCTCCTACACACAAGGCCACAATGTTGTCATAATTTAATTTTTCAATTATTGTGCATGGGGAGTTGGCTTTTTAATTTGATTTCAGCACCCCACCAAAAAAAAAAAATCAAAAAATAAAAAAATCAAAAAGAAGGAAAGAAGGATGAAGAAATCATTGTAGCTTAGCTTGGCTGCAGCTACAGCACTGCTATTGAAAAGGAAATTGCTTTTCACTTTCTCTCAGTAAGCTACCATGAATAAAACCAACAAAAGAAGAAAAAAAAAGTTTGATTGCACTGTTCTTTGGACTTTTTTCACTGTGTTTTTGTCAGGAAACTTAATTTCTTTCCTTGTGTTTTGCAGTTTACAAGTGGTGTAGATACATTTTCCATGATCATTCTCCGTATCTCTGCTACTCCAAACGTGCAAAGTGATAGTAGGCTCAGAGTTCTTGGCATTACCTACTATGTCGTACATGAGGGAAAAGAATCTTAACACACCTATGTGCTGGCAGGACCATGTAGTGTATTTCTTAATTGTCTAACATTAATAACTTTGATTGGTGTAGAGCATTATGGAAGTCGTACTTAAACATAAATTTTGAGAATGGAGATGGAGAGTCACCTCATCTGCTTAGTGTGTGCAATCTTTTCTTCTGTATAGACCTCATAAAGTTCTTCATGAGACTGTGGCAGTGGTAGCTTTCTGTTTTTAAAAGCCACACCAATAACCTGTAGCAAACAAAAATGAAAAATTATTTCCTGCCTTATTATACATTGATTGTTATGTGCTTATTCAATGAAGAAAGACAATTAGAGAGAGATTACAGTTACAGACCTGAGCAATTCTCAAGATGGGGCTTTCAACAGGTGTTTTGGTGAGGTAAAATGGCTTACCAAGAGCAAGGATCACAAAGCCAATGGAAGAAGCTATTGTTATTATTAAAAAGCCCCAATGCCAAGCTTTTTGGGTGCTAATCCACACAACCCCAGTAACCCCTATAATTGATCCAGAGGTTGAACTGAGTAAAAGCCAATTGAAAAAGCTTGCAAGAGCTTTTGCTTCAATTGGATCCTTTTCATCAAATTGGTCAGCACCAAATGCAGTCATGGATCCTCTCACTCCACCCATACCCAATGCCAACAAACACAATGATGTGTAGAACATGACTGCTATGCCTCCTTTGACACAGCTTGACTTGCCACAGGCATCAGGGTGTAAATGGTTTGAAGAAGCTTGAACTGTGAGCATTATCAAAGCCTACAAGTGTTCAAATCAGAAACAAACTTAACCTTTGTCATTGGGCAGACCATTGGGATCTGTAGTTCTTTTAAAAAATATATATATATTATTGTTTAACAATTACCAGTACCACTTACCAAAACTTCTAGTGATCCAAAAACCAAACATGTGGTTAATCTGTTCAAGTAAGTATCTGAGATGAAGCCACCAACAAGGGAGAGCAAGAAAGTTGAACCCATAAGTTGTCAGAGTGTTGGCAGAGCTGGACAGATCAAAGTGCATCACCCCGTAAAAATATAGGACTAAGCTCACCATGTTTGCCACAAAACCCATGTTGTCCAATGCTGATAATGCTGCAGGAGTGAAAAGATTAAGATAATTTAGTTTGCTAGCTAAGCTTAAGAACAAAAGAGTAATTGCTTCAAGACTCGTTCTTTCTTAATTCTTACCAAAGACAAACATGGAAGCCCTGAATCCACCTTTCTGTTTCTTCCATTGGGTTGTGATGGGCTTGAATTCTTCTCCTTTTACCACCTTGTCTCCCTGTATAACCAGATTTGAAACTCATCAACTTACATGCTGAGAGAAGAGAGAGGGGAAAAATGGTGTTGAAGTTGAATGGTTAGGCTTACCATTCCCAAGATATGAAGATTTTCAGACAAGAATAGGTAGTTCTGAGGAAATGGTGTTGGTGAACATATAACCCAAAAAGGAAGCTTTTTAGGAAAGCTTTACTTGAGATAAGAGATGGTAAGAAAAGAAGAATGGTTTTGATTCACATGAAATGCACAAGAGGTCCTTAGTTTTAATGCCTTAAACTGTTTTCTTCTTCAGTACTTGTCCACCAAGCTATTTATCATGCTCTCTGTCCTTTTTCTTGGTCTCTGTGCTCACCAGTTTAGCAGTTTCTAACACAGAAAACACAACAAAATTACAGGTTGTATTATTGACGGGTGGCATCACAAATTGAAATGCTTACTAGAGGTTTAAGGTTACTAATCATAATTCATGATGCTGAATCAATCAGTTATCTTAATCAATCCAACATATATGCCCCACTCCATGATATATATGTGCTTGTCTTCGCTGAACAATCCGTTTGTGGCGTTGCATCACTAATCCCAAATCATAAGCTTTCAATAAAGCTCACTGGTCAAATTGAAAGGAAGACTTTGAACTGCTTGATACATAGCATGTGATAAAGTGGCTATATATCATCTCATACATCAAATTCATCCATTATATATGAACTCTAAAGCTGAATCATGTATATATTGGTTGTGATTTTCCTAATAATTTGCTCTTAATTATGTCTTAAGCAATGTTATTATACTTTATTGACTCGGTTTAAGTCACTGGTCTCACCAATTGAATAAAAATAAACATTAATAATAAATATGTTTCTCACAACTATGGTCAATTGGTCCTAAGAATAACCTTGAATTGATAAACCATGGTGAAGACCTTGAATAATTGACAACCAATTAAGTGCTTGTGTGAACTCTATTGTTGATAGTTAACTAGGTAAACATCCTTGGGTCAAAGTTTAGATTATTAATTCATGATACCGAGGAGGGAATGTGGTTAGAACTTGTCCCTGGTTAGGCATCTGACAGACTGACAGCAATGTCAGATAGCAAAGGATCCTATTTTTTCCTTGCTATGGGAAAACCCACAAGTACCCCAGAATTTCCATGTGTAACGGAGGGATATACACAAATAAAACTACCCATTTCACTAAAACCAACCTTCCATCCTTAAGGCAGGGACGAAGTTAGAACATTTTATTTGGGTGCCCAAACAGGGGAAAAAGCCACCATTTTTTAAGAATATAAAGTTAAATGGTTTATTCTCAATTTTTAGAAAAATAAAGAGCATGTAAAATAAGAAAACTCAAAATACATGCAGCTTCCGCAATTGCCTCCACTGTTGTAAAAAATGGATTTAAAAAGAAACCGAAACTCGTAGATCAAAATACTCAAACTACATGGGTCACATGATACAGCTCATATGCTATCCTTCATGTCCCTTGGAGCACTATTGCTGGATAAAAGTCCATGAACTTCATTTTCCCCTTTCTTATTGTCTCACAGAAATTCAGTTAAGGCTTTTGTTTTGCCCATGTAATCTCATTCTAACCATAAAATCCATATCTCGTTTGAAATGTGTCTTTCAAAATAGCAGTTTAATTTCTAGTATCTCAATCATACTAAACCTTTTTCTGTTTAAACATCACTATCAACTGAAAACACAGTTTTTTTTGTTATGTTTCATCCTGTTTGATTAATGTGCATGAACCAAAATTTTGGTTTAGTTTCACCCCTGCGACCTTTCAATTTTCAAGTTAGATCACTTTGAAAGTTTGGGCTGCAAACACTATAGCTGTCCTGTAGTATGTAACAAAGGACATCACAGATCAGTATCTTTATTCAAATTGTTATTTGTCATAATGAAATTGCATTGCACAATACAAATCACATGTGTTAATGACCTCTGAAGAAGATTACAAAATGTTCTGTATTTTGAGATAACCCGGGGTCATTACCAGCAAATTAAACTTTATTAGTGCTCATAGTATATATCCCACTTCTCAAAAGCATAGGTAGGATCAGGTGTAGTCAGAAACACATTCTCATTTGGTTCAGCTAATTATTATTTTAATTAATCAAAGAGCTGTGGCTGAGTTAGCAACACAGACTGAGATAGTGGGAAAAGCTCCCGGGGTCGATCTCCGCTAAACACACTTCTAGAGAGGGGTGAAGAACTTTAAATGTGACTAAACCCCGAATAAAATTACCTCTTATAGAGGATATTTATGGTGAAAAAAAAAAAAACTAACATATAAAATAATTGAGTTCATTTTCAAGTTTACACTTTGTTGGAAGATAAATTATTAACTACAAAAAGAAGGTTGCTCATCATTCATTAGCTTATCTGCAGCTATAAAAACAAAAGAAATAAAGCAGTTGTGGATCAATAGCCAGTTAGTCACTAGCTTGGTCCACTGCCAAGAGAAGTTGGCAATGCTGTTGAAAATTCTGGACCTAATCTATCAATTTGAGTATGTATCATGCATCCTTTTGCGTGTGGGTGGTTTTCTATGAATGAATATACATCCATAAAAGCTATATATGCTTCTCTATCTCATCCAAGAAAGAAACACAATGTTATGGTCCTTAATTCATTAATTGTTCTTTTTAATAAAGCTTGATTTATTAACCCCACCTTCCATGCTATATGCTTTTGAGTGATCACTTTTTCCTCAAATACTCTTCCAAAGTGAGTGATTGAACTCTGTGAGTCTCAACATTTTCTGGCTTTTGTTCTGTTTTCTTTTTCTTCTACGACTTCCTAGTTGTAGACATAGATTACACCGTGTACCAGTAGTTTTCCACCTTGGCAGTTCTACTAGACTTAGACTATAGTGTTATATATATTTCTTGTTGCCCACGACATCATGTGTTGCTTTCTGATCATGCTCTGAGTTCATGCCAGAATGTGTCCTTTCCGTGTATGCGTGTCAAGTGATTCAATTCAAGAATTAGGATAGGAGTAAATTTTGAAAAACAAAAAGAATATGATAAATAAATAAATAAAAAGAAACGTGTTAATTAAGATGTTGACAGGGATGTATTTATTGTTGCTTCCTCAAGTTAATCTTCAACTATGGAAATAGTAGCTGTCATTGGTTTGTACTGTGTATGTGTAATGTGTTGCTTCAAATTTATGATTTGTTTGATGAATTCTGTACGCGGAACTGAAGGGACCTGACCTGACTTTTCTGGGCTTAATTAGTGCTATTGTAAATTAAAATTAAATTAAAATACGATTGTGTCTATGTTACTGAATAATTATTGCTAAGGAGTAAGGACAAAAAAATTTAGGGAAAAGGCTGGGGATACATGTGTGGACTGTAGAAGATAGTTTGGAAATGAGAGTGCTGAGTTGGGTTGAGTGTTACTTTAGTAAGGGAAAATGTTTCTTCCACCTACACCTAAGGTGATACAAAGGAAGAAAGGGAGGAAAAGTGAGTCATCAAATGGGTTGTGATACGAATGAAGAAAGAGAGGAAAAGTGAGCCATCTAATGGGTTGTGTAATGAGTTGGGTAAGTAATAGTATAGATGTGTGGAAATGATTAATGATTAATTATTTTCATCGTCACCGGTAAAATACAATATTTTTTTTTAAAAATTAATTGTGTGTAAATGTAAATATCAATGTAGGGGCAAAATTGGACAACACATTGAATTAGAGGTGGAGATCTTCTTGATGAGTAGAAAAATCATATTAAAAAAAAACAGGCAGCCATGCCCCAAATGACAAGATGTTATTATACTTACTCCTTAGTCATCCTATTTAATTATGCTTTGTTAAAGTCAATACAAATATAGCCAAATTATCAATTTTAATCATGTGTTTACAAAAGGTTCACTAAGGCATCCCCAAATAGGTAGAAATATAAGTTCAGTTATTTACATCAAGCAGAGTAGGAAAATAAGGGCAAAAATGGTTATCCATATTTGACGTTAAAACATTACAACGTGTAAATTGCTTATATGGTGAAATTAACATTTCCAAATACTGATAACATAAAAAATTACACAAAACCAAGACATGATGATCACTCATAGCGCCTAAAAACTATTCTCTGGATATGGAACACACAATTAACCAAGTAAATATTGCATCAATGCACACTTTATTTGAATTTGGTTTTTCCCCAAAAATTAAATACATTTAATCAATCATAGAATTAATTCATAATAGAAATCATGTAAATAGAATAAC
Organism: Sesbania bispinosa; assembly: GCA_026901365.1. Classification (NCBI taxonomy): domain Eukaryota; kingdom Viridiplantae; phylum Streptophyta; class Magnoliopsida; order Fabales; family Fabaceae; genus Sesbania; species Sesbania bispinosa. The sequence continues at coordinate 807,977 of QLOH01000081.1, forward strand.
AAGGAAGATGTAAAGAAAAAATCCAATGCCATTCATAAATCATAAAAGAATGGTGCAGACACAGAAATCCCCAAATATCTTATGTTATAGAAAATGCACTGTTTAGTAGAATGGAAATAACATACGAAGGGGACCAGATCTACGATTGCAGAGAAAAGTACATACCAAGGTGTGATTTCATAAGTCCCGAAGTTCCTACAGTACACGAATGAAACGAAAATTTTCACCATTTTAAAAACTCTCAAAAGCAAACAAATAACAAAAGAAAGGGGCATAAACCTCAATACATACCTTATAGAAGTCGCGGAAGGAAGGTAGGAACCCAAAATCCTTCAAATAACTCCTGCGATGAAATTGTGAAGAGTAGATTGTTAAAGAAGTGCAAGAGAATAAAGATGCAAGAAGAGAGAGATTCTAGAAGTCGCAGAAGGAATGTAGGAACCCAAAATCCTTCAAATACCTCATGCGATGAAATTGTGAATAGGAGATTGTTAAAGAAGTGCAAGAGAACAAAGATGCAAGGAGAGAGAGAGAGGGCGGAGAGTAAGAGGTGGAGGATATGAAAAGATATATTTAAAAAACGGAGAGAATGCCTTATTTCGGTGGCCCTTTTTGCATGATGCTTACCTATATCCTTGCCTCCTATATTTGACACATGAGAGGGAGTGAGTGAGTGAGCAGGGAGTGAGAGGTTATCTTTGCTTCCTATGTTTGACACATGATACTTATTGTTAAGGAGTAAGGACAAAAAAATTTAGGGAAAGGTTGGGGATACCATGTGGACTGTAGAAGATAGTTCGAAAAGGAGAGTGTTGAGTTGGGTTGAGTGTTACTTTAGCAAGGGAAAATGTTTCTTCCACCTACACCTCACGAAGGAAGAAAAGAGGGAGAGCGGGCCATCTAATGGGTTATGTAATGAGTTGGGTAAGATAGGTGAAAAAAATTGAAATGGGTAAGTAACAGTATCAATGTGTGGGAATGATTAATGATTAATTGTTTTCTTCATCACCAGTAAAATACAATGTGTGAATGTAAATGGGTATATAATTCCTACCAAATAAGTGTTTGAAAAGAAATGTATATTGTAAAAGAGTTATAATTTTAAAAAAAATATAAAATATATTATGCAAAGCATAATATCTCTGAAGATACAATGTATTTGATGGGAAAAAAACTCGATGAAATTCCTAAAATACATATTTTAAAATTGAATTGAAGATAAAGGTGAGAAAAATATTTTGAAACTACTTATCATAACTAATTAATAAACAATAAGAACCAAATTAATCAACCAAACATAACTAAAGAAAATATTTTGCATTACTTTGTAAAACACATCAATGTTCATTTAAAAATCTCAATGTAGAAGTAGAAATAATAAAGGTCAATTTTGAGAAAGGAAAGGAGAAGATATTAAGAAAGAATAAGGGATACCATGTCTTGTGTATATCAATGCAGGGGCAAAATTGGACAATGCATTGAATCAGATGTGGAGATCTTCTTGATGAGTAAAAAAATCATATTAAAAAAAAACAAACAGGCAACCATGCCCTAAATGACAAGATGTTATTATACTTACTTCTTAGTCATCCTATTTAATTATGCTTTGTTAAAGTCAATACAAATATAGCCAAATTATCGATTTTAATCATGTGTTTGCAAAAGATTCACTAAGGCATCCCCAAATAGGTAGAAACATAAGATCGGTTATTTACGCCAAGCAAAGTAGGAAAATAAGGGCAAAAATGGTTATCCATATTTGATGTTAAAACATTACAACATGTAAATTGCTTATATGATGAAATTAACAATTCCAAATAATGATAACATAAAAAATTACACAAAACCAAGACATGATGATCACTCATAGCGCCTAAAAACTATTCTCTGGACATGGAACACGCAATTAACCAAGTAAACACTGCATCAATGCACACTTGATTTGAATTTGGTTTTTCCCCAAAAATTAAATACATTTAATCAATCATTTAATTAATTCATAATAGAAATCATGTAAGTAGAATAACAAGGAAGATAAAAAGAAAATTTCCAATACCATTCAGAAATCGTAGAAGAAGGGCGCAGACACAAAAATCCCCAAATATCTTATGTTATAGAAAATGCATTATTTAGTAGAATGGAAATAGCATACGAAAGGGACCAGATCTACGATTGCAGATAAAAGTATATACCAAAGTGCGATTTCAGAAGTCATGAAGTTCCTACAGTACACAAATGAAAAGAAAATTTTCACCATTATAAAAACTCTCAAAAGCAAACAAATGACAAAAGAAAGGGGCATAAACCTCAATACACACCTTTTAGAAGTCGCAGAAGGAAGGTTGGAACCCAAAATCCTTCAAATAACTCCTGCGATGAATTTGTGAAGAGGAGATTCTTAAAGAAGTGCAAGAGAACAAATATGCAGGAAGAGAGAGATTCTAGAAGTCGCAGAAGGAATGTAGGAACCCAAAATCCTTCAAATAACTCCTGTGGTGAAATTGTGAAGAGTATATTGTTAAAGAAGTGCAAGAGAACAAAGATGCAAGAAGGGAGGGAGGGAGAGAGTGAGCAGAGAGTTAGAGGTAGAGGATATGAAAAGATATATTTTAAAATCGGAGAGAATGCCTTATTTCAGTGGCCCTTTTTTTCCCGATGCTTACATATATCTTTGCTTCCTATGTTTGACACATCAGATAGAGAGAGAGAGTGAGCAAAGAGTAAGGGGTAGAGGATATGAAAGGATGTATTTTAAAAACGGAGAGAATGCCTTATTTCGGTTGCCCTTTTTTCCTGGTGCTTACCTATATCTTTGCTTCCTATGTTTGACACACGAGAGAGAGAGAGAGAGTGAGTAGAGAGTAAGAGGTAGAGGATATGAAAAGATATATTTTAAAAACGGAGAGAATGCTTTATTTCGGTGGCCCTTTTTGCCTGATGCTTACCTCTATCTTTGCTTCCTGTGTTTGACATATGATACTTATTTGTCTGCGTGGCCGTGTTTGATAAAAAAACTCCTTTCTTTAGAATAAAAGCGTGGAACAGTAACACAATTGTTTACGTTTTGGACGGGAATTAATGGAGAAAGTCCAATTACTCATCCTTAAATTTTACATTTAACCTAAGAGATGAATGTTCCCATTCCCATAATTACTATAAGTATTCATTAATATGATAATGTTTAGATTGTCTACTGTACACGCATTCATAAGACCATATTGGTCTTAAGGTGTCACTTCTTATGTTTGACACATGTTAAATTTTTTTATTGTGTGGTTGTATTTGATAAAAGGCTTCATTTTTCAAAATAACAACGTGCAGCAGTAACACAATAATTTACGTTTTGAATAGAAATGGAGAGAGTCTCATTTCTCATCCTTAAATTTTACATTTAACCTAAGAGTGATGTTCTTATTCCCATAATTATTATAATTAATCATTGATATGACACCTAATGTTTAGATTTTCTACTATACACGTACTCATCAGTCCATATTGATCTTAAGGTGACACTTCCTATGTTTGACATATGCTAACTTACTTGGATGTGTGACTGTGTTTGATAAAGAGCTCATTCCGTTAGAATAAAAGCGAGGACCAGTAACACAATCGTTTACATTTTAGATAGGAATGGAGAAAATCTCATTTTTCATTCTTAAGTTTTACATTTAACCTTAGAAAGTGACATTTTGATTCCCATTATTACTATAATTAGTCAATAATATGTCATTCAATGTTTAAATTGTCTATTGTACATGTATTCATTAGTCCATATTCGTCTTGAGGTGTCATTTCCTATGTTTGACACATGATACTTATTTGTCTGTGTGGCTGCGTTTGATAAAAAAAGCTCATCTCTTTAGAATAAAGCGAGGAACAGCAACACGATTGTTTACGTTTTGGGTGGGAATTAATGGAAAAAGTACAATTACTCATCCTTAAATGATACGGAGGAAGAAAAAAGGGAAAGTGAGCCATCTAATGGGTTATGTAATGAGTTGAGTAAGATACGTGAAAGAAATTGAAATGGGTAAGTAACAGTATAATTGTGTGGAAATGATTAATGATTAGTTGTTTTCTTCGTCACCAATAAAATACAATATTTTTTTCAAAAATTAATTATGTGTGAATGTAAATATCAATGCATGGGAAAAATTGGACAACGTATTGAATTAGAGGTGGAGATCTTCTTGATGAGTAGAAAAATCATATTAAAAAAAACATATAGGCAACCATGCCCAAAATGACAAGATGTTATTATACTTACTCCTTAGTGATTTAATTATGCTTTATTAAAGTCAATACAAATATAGCCAAATTATCAATTTTAATCATGTGTTTACAAAAGGTTCACTAAGGCATCCCCAAATAGGTAGAAATATAAGTTCAGTTATTTACGCCAAGCAGAGTAGGGGAAATGAGGGCAAAAATGGTTATCCATATCTGACGTTAAAACATTACAACATGTAAGTTGCTTATATGGTGAAATTAACATTTCCAAATAATGATAATATAAAAAATTACACAAAACCAAGACATGATGATCACTCATAGCGCCTAAAAACTATTTTCTGGACATGGAACACACAATTAACCAAGTAAATACTGCATCAATGCACACTTGATTTGAATTTGGTTTTTCCCCAAAAAATAAATACATTTAATCAATCATAGAATTAATTCATAATAGAAATCATGTAAATAGAATAACAAGGAAGATGCAAAGAAAAAATCCAATGCCATTCATAAATCATAAAAAGAATGGTGCAGACACAAAAATCCCCAAATATCTTATGTTATAGAAAATGCACTGTTTAGTAGAATGGAAATAACATATGAAGGGGACCAGATCTACGATTGCAGAGAAAAGTACTTACCAAAGTGCGATTTCAGAAGTCACGAAGTTCCTACAGTACACAAATGAAAAAAAAAATCACCATTTTAAAAACTCTCAAAAGCAAACAAATGACAAAAAAGGGGCACAAACCTCAAAACACACCTTCTAGAAGTCACAGAAGGAAGGTAGGAACCCAAAATCCTTCAAATAACTCCTGCGATGAAATTGTGAAGAGGAGATTTTTAAAGAAGTGCAAGAGAACAAAGATGCAAGAAGAGAGAGATTCTAGAAGTCGCAGAAGGAAGGTAGGAACCCAAAATCCTTCAAATAACTCCTGCGATGAAATTGTGAATAGGAGTTTGTTAAATAAGTGCAAGAGAGAGACAGAGTGGGCAGAGAGTAAGAGGTGGAGGATATGAAAAGATATATTTTAAAAACGGAGAGAATGCCTTATTTCGGTGGCCCTTTTTGCATGATACTTACATATATCCTTGCTTCCTATATTTGACACGTGAGAGAGAGAGAGAGAGTGAGTGAGTAGAGAGTGAGAGGTTATCTTTGCTTCCTATGTTTGACACATGATACTTATTTGGCCGTGTGGACTGTAGAAGATAGTTCGGAAAGGTTGGGGATACCATGTGGACTGTAGAAGATAGTTCGGAAAGGAGAGTGCTGAGTTGGGTTAAGTGTTACTTTAGCAAGGGAAAACGTTCCACCTACACCTCACGAAGGAAGAAGAGAGGGAGAGTGAGCCATCTAATGGGTTATGTAATGAGTTGGGTAAGATAGGTGAAAAGAATTGAAATGGGTAAGTAACAGTGTCAATGTGTGGGAATGATTAATGATTAACTGTTTTCTTCATCACCAGTAAAATACAATGTGTGAATGTAAATGGGTATATAATTCCTGCCAAATAAGTGTTTGAAAAGAAATTGCATATTATAAAAGAGTTATAATTTTAAAAAAATTTATAAAACATATTATGCAAAGCATAATATCTCTGAAGATACAATGCGTTTGATGGAAAAAAAAACTCGATGAAATTCCTAAAATACATATTTTAAAATTGAATTGAAGATAATGGTGAGAAAAATATTTTGAAACTACTTATCATAACTAATTAATAAACAATAAGAACCAAATTAATCAACCAAACATAACTAAAGAAAATATTTTGAAATTACCATGTAAAACACATCCATGTTCATTTAAAAATCTCAATGTAGAAGTAGTAATAATAAAGGTTAATTTTGAGAAAGGAAAGGAGAAAGTATCAAGAAAGAATAAGGGATACCATGTCTTGTGTATATCAATGCAGGGGCAAAATTAGACAATGCATTGAAGTTGTGAAGAAGAGATTGTCAAAGAAGTGCAAGAGAACAAAGATGCAGGAAGAGGGATAAAGAATGAGTAGAGAGTAAGAGGCATATGATATGAAGAAATACATTTTAAAAATAGATAGAACGCTTTATTTCGATGGCCTCTTTTGGCTTATGCTTATCTCCATCTTCTCTTCCAATGTTCAAATTGTGTATTGTACACGTATCCATTAGTCCATATTCGTCTTGAGGTGTTGCTTCCTATGTTTGACACATGATACTTATTTGTCTGTGTGGTTGTGTATGAAAAAAAAGCTCCTTTCTTTAGAATATAAGCGAGGAATAGTAACACAATTTTTTACGTTTTGGATAGGAATTAATGGAGAAAGTTTAATTACTCATCCTTAATTTTAACATTTAACCTAAGAGAGGGATGTTTCCATTCCCATAATTACTATAAGTATAAGTATACATTAATATGATAATGTTTAGATTGTCTATTGTACACATATTCATCAAACCATATTGGTCTTAAGGTGGCACTTCCTATGTTTGACACATGCTAACTTATTTGACCGTGTGGTTGTATTTGACAAATTAAAGGCTTCATTCTTCAAAATAATAACAAGCACCAGTAACACAATAATTTACATTTTGAATAGAAATGGAGAAAGTCACATTTATCATCCTTAAATTTTACATTTAACCTAAGAGTGATGTTCCCATTCCCATAATTATTATAATTAATCATTGATATGTCATCCAATGTTTAGATTGTCTATTGTACACCTACTCATCAGTCCATATTGGTCTTAAGGTGACGACGCTTCCTATGTTTGACACATGCTAACTTATTTGACTATGTGACTGCGTTTGATAAAGATGAGCTCATTCCAAAGCGAGGACCAATAATACGATCGTTTACATTTTAGATAGGAATGGAGAAAGTCTCATTTCTCGTCCTTAAGTTTTACATTTAACCTAAGAGAGTGACGTTTTGTCATTCCTATTGTTTTTATAATTAATCATTAATATGTCATTCAATGTTTAGATTGTCTATTGTACATGTATTCATTAGTCCATATTCGTCTTGAGGTGCCATTTCCTATATTTGACACATGATACTTATTTGTCTACTTGGTTGTTTTTGATAAAAAAAACTCATTTCTTTAGAACAAAAGCGAGGACTAGCAACACAATTGTTTACGTTTTGGATAGGAATCACTAGAGAAGTCCAATTACTTATCTTTAAATTTTACATTTAACCTAAGAGAGTGATGTTCTCATTCCCATAATTATAATTAATATAAGTATTCATAAATATGGTATCCAATGTTTAGATTGTCTACTGTACATGTATACATCAGTCCATATTGGTCTTAAGGTGGTGCTTCCTATGTTTGGCACATGCTAACTTATTTGACTGTGTGGCTGTATTTGATAAAAAACTTATGTCTTCAGAATAAAAGTGAGGACCAATAATTCAATCATTTATGTTTTGCATGGGAATGGAGAAAGTCTAATTTCTCATCCTTAAATTTTACATTTGACAAAAGCGTGATTTTCTCATTCATATAATCATTATAATTAACCATTTATATGTCATCAAATGGTTAGATTGTCTACTGTACACATACTCATCAGTCCATATTGGTCTTAAAGTGGTGCTTACTACTTTGACACATGCTAACTTATTTGACTGCGTAGTCGTGTTTGATAAAAAGCTCATTTCTTTAGATTAAAAGCAAGGACTAGTAACATAATCATTTACATTTTGGATAGGAATAGAGAAAATCTCATTTCTCATCCTTAAATTTTACATTTAACCTAAGAGAGTGATGTTCTCATTCCCACAATTACTATAATTTATCATTAATATGCCATCCCAAGGCTTAGACTGTCTATTGTACACGTATTCATCAGTCCATGTCGGTCTTAAGGTGGGAATAAAAGCGAGGACCAATAACATAATCATTTATGTTTTGGATAGGAATGGAGAAAGTACCATTTTTCATCGTTAAATGTTACTCTTAATCTAAGAGTGATGTTCCTATTCCCATAATTACTATAATTAATCATTAATATGTCATCCAAAATTTGGATGATCTAATGTACACGTATTCATTAATCCATATTGATCTTAAGGTCGCACTTCCTATGTTTGTCACGTACTAACTTATTTGACTATGCGACTCTGTTCGATAAAAACTCATTTCTTCAAAATAAAAGCAAAGACTAGTAGCATAGTCGTTTATGTTTTCTTTATAGGAATGGAGAAGATCTCATTTCTCATCCTTAAATTTTACATTTAACCTGAGAGATTGATGTTCTAATCCCATAACTACTATAATTAATCATTAATACGTCATCTAATGTTTAGATTGTCTACTGTACACGTGTACATCAGTCCATATTGGACTTATGGTGGCGCTTTCTATGTTTGACACATGCTAACTTATTTGATTGTGTGACTATGTTTGATAAAAAACTTATTTCTTCCGAATAAAAAAGGGTATATTTAGCTAAATTTTACAAAATTACATTTATAGAGGTATATTGTTATAACAGGTAGGAATAATATATTTGAAAGAAAACATTTAAATATCTGGATCATAAAAGTAAATATTTATGTAGACATTTAAGAGTAAAAATATAACACATGAGAATGAAAGTTTTACAAGTTTGACTCATTACAAATAAACATATTTATGTCAGGTCGGGACACTCGTTAACTCTTTCCTAATAATAATACTCAAGCATTCACTAACAAAGTTTCAACATACTATTATATTTTTCAATTCAAAATGAGACATGGGCTAACATGCATTAGCTTCATGGGCTGATTGGGCCATTAGATTTAGAATGACTTAACAGTTGGTCAGGGTACGAAAATACCCTTACTATTGGGGAGTGCGCGGGAAGCAGTTGTTTCTCTTGTTTTGTTCCTTATTTTTCTTCTTCTGCCGTCATCTCACTCTTCTATTTCACTTTCTCTGCAAATTCCCATTCCCACACACACACCAAATGGGTATTAAGGTACTCAATTTTTCATCCCCCTATCCTTCTGTTTTCGTTTCAATTTATTATCATTATTATTATTGCGATTAACTTTGCTAATGCCGATTAATTTCTAGGGTTTAACAAAGCTTTTAGCTGACAATGCCCCCAAAGCCATGAAAGAGAATAAATTCGAGAGCTACTTTGGCCGCAAGATCGCCGTTGACGCCAGCATGAGCATTTACCAGTTCCTTGTTAGTAGCAGTACCCTTGAAATTTTAAAACACATCATAGTTTCAACCATAATGCTTATTCAGCAAAGTTATGTTAACGTCGCATGTTATGTGTCTTTGAATTTTTATGTAGATTGTAGTGGGAAGAACTGGAACTGAAACGCTAACTAATGAAGCTGGTGAAGTTACTAGGTATATAATAATCTCTCTTTGTAGTTTACAATATGATAAGATTAACTGCTATCTATTGTTTTGTTGAAGTTTCCTCCTTCTTATAATAATGTGGCTTAGTGCGTGTTGAGGATGGTGTTTGTTAATTGGTTTTTTGTATTTTATAGTCATTTGCAAGGGATGTTTACGCGGACAATCAGACTTTTAGAAGCCGGGATGAAGCCAGTGTAATTCTCTTTGTTCTAAAAAAAAAGGAAAAATCTCCTGTCTTTCCTTCATTAGAACCCTGTGATAAAGAGTTGTTCTTTAAAATGTGTGCCCTTGCTGATTTTTCCTACTTTTCTTATCAAGATATGTTTTTGATGGGAAGCCACCGGATTTGAAGAAACAAGAGCTGGCAAAACGGTATTTTATGTGGATTTTTTTGTCATTTATTCAGAGTTCTAATTATATTTTTTTGGGTGCAGGGGTCCTAATACAAAATTGTTACTTATTGAAAGTTCCTTACAATGCTTTTCACTTTAAAACTTTGTTGTAGTTACTCGAAGAGAGCTGAGGCTACTGAGGGCTTGTCAGAAGCCATAGAGGTATATGCATAATTTGTTAATGGTTTTCCTCTATGGTTCCTTTTGTGTGGGTAATTCATTGTATTAAATCAAAATATTCACCCCTGGGCTGTTTTTGCTTGTCATTTTAGGCTGACAATAAGGAAGATATTGAAAAGTATAGTAAACGGACAGTGAAGGTGGGTCTTTGTCTCATAGGCACATTTAATTAAAAAGCTTTGCAATTTATGGATAGAAGCATGTTTTTGGTGCATGATGTTGAGGCCATATCCCATACTCTTGCAGGTGACAAAGCAGCATAATGAAGACTGCAAAAGACTTTTAAGACTCATGGGAGTGCCTGTTGTTGAGGTATCAACATTGCACTAGTCAAGTATTTATTATACTTTTGTTTACCATCTGGTTAAGGCTTTGGATTCCACAGGCACCCTCGGAAGCAGAGGCTCAGTGTGCTGCTCTCTGCAAAGCTGGAAAGGCAAGTTCATATCTATTGTGTATCATCTTGTTTTGTGAGCAGGATTATTGAAAGCTAAAATGAAAAGATTATTACTAGTCCTTTTTAAACGGACTTCATGGACATGAAAAGAAAATTAAAGATCGCTTTATATGTCTACTGCTTTTATAAAATCCATTTATTTTTCAGATGTGTTATTTCTTTCATATTTTTTCCATTTTGATAACCCTGACTTTTGTTATGCCTTCGTATCATTTTTTCATTTCATTCCTTCAAATTAATTGACAACAATTCCTTTAATATAAACTGTCAATAGAATTTATTGTTAAACATTTTATATATTATAGGTTTATGCTGTGGCTTCTGAAGACATGGATTCTTTGACGTTTGGAGCTCCTAAATTTCTTCGCCATCTAATGGATCCTAGCTCGAAAAAAGTTCCAGTGATGGAATTTGATGTTGCAAAGGTCCTTATAGCTTTCAACATGTATGAGTATTTCACTGTTTGATCTGCTCACGTCGATGCTTCTCTTGTTTCAGATTTTGGAGGAGTTAAATCTGACCATGGACCAATTTATTGACTTATGCATTCTTTCTGGGTGTGATTATTGTGACAACATTCGAGGTATTTTCTGTCCTGTATTTATTCATATAATGCTGGATCCCAGTTCAGTTTTATGATTGCTTTACAAGCTCTGTATGCATATGCATATAATATAAATATAAATGAATAATGATGCTTGCTTCAGGGATTGGGGGACAGACAGCTTTGAAGCTCATACGTCAACATGGCTCAATTGAAAATATTCTGGAGAACATAAACAGAGAGAGGTTTTTCTCATTTTTGCATTTTGAAAATCACTGTTCCAGTGTATGCAGTTGAATACTGATTAATCACATGATGAAAGCTTGTGAAATAAGGTTTACTTGTTTCTACTTGTTCTGTTTGCATTGCATTACCAACCAGACATCTGGCTCAGATATTTGGGCCCTTCTAAGTTTAATGATGAGTTTACTTATATGACACATGCACCACAACTACTTGCTTTTGTAACGTTTTATATCATGGCTAGATTTTATTAATGTATAGCGTGTTTGTTATACTGTTATGTACAGTGGCAATCGATTCCTCAAAATCGAAAATAAAATCGCTACCAGCAAAATAACTTTGGGATTCGTGTAAACCACATTTGTAATTACACCAACGCCATACCAAACAGACGTGTATTGTGTTAATGGAGCCTGTTAGGCATTCGGCTACTTTATGTAATGATTAATATCAGATCAATGCTGTCTATTGTTACTAGAGAAGCTTAGTGCAGTGTACAAACTCAATTATGCTATCTAAATGCTCCTCCTTTTGAATGCAAGGATCATGATATTTATTTGTGATGTTGATCTTTCATCCTTGGTAATACTTACAGTGAGTGCATTAATTCAGGTACCAGATACCAGATGATTGGCCATATCAGGAGGCTCGGAGGCTTTTTAAAGAACCAATGGTCATAACTGAAGATGAGGAACTTAATCTCAAGTGGTCTAGTCCAGATGAAGAAGTAATAACTATTTTGTTTGATAACTTTAAATATGCTTTCAAATGCACACGGATTTACATACATACATATGTTTGTTCTATCTATATATTTAGTTCATTGGCAAGATAACTAGGATGCATTATGTTGCATTTCATACAGGGGTTAATGACATTTCTGGTAAATGAGAATGGGTTCAACAGTGATAGGGTGACAAAGGTATATAACTAAATATTATTATTATGGACTGTTTGAGTAGGGTTTCAATGTGCTTTCATTGCTTATTCAGAAAACCTTTCATTGCTTATTAAGAAAACATTTTTGTTATGATTTCTATATCAATTTAGGCAATAGAAAAAATTAAAGCGGCAAAGAACAAGTCATCACAAGGCCGGTAAGTGATTCTTAACTCATTGGACATGAGTGTTAGACCTTTCTTTTTTCTTCTCCTACCTAACTCCTCTTTTCCTTTCTGAAAACAACAGATTGGAATCATTCTTTAAGCCAGCTGCAAATCCATCTGTACCTATCAAACGGAAGGTATGTATTCACTACGTCTATCATCTCCACTATTTGTTAACATTCAAAATTATCTGAAGAAAGCCTAGCAAGTTCTTCACGAAAACTTTTGTGGTCAGACTTTGATTTGTATGTGATTCAGTTATTTCTTTTCTCCTATTTATCTGCCTGAAACAAATGATGAATTATTGTTTCCTTGCTTTACTTTCATCCTCTTATGATATTATATGGGTGATGAAAATTCTCTTCCATTCCATGAGAAGTCTCATTAACTTAAATTGTGTGAAAAAATTGATTTAGTATACCTTTTTGAAGTTCAAGATATAATTGCACTACATTCATCTAATCAATATGGAGTTTATTTTTTCTTCTCAAAATGTGATGATAAATGTTGGGTACAGGAAAAAACACACACCCTAATTTGTGTGGCAAGCAATATCTTTATCATATCATTCCTTCACCACTAACTGTGGATTTGGAGCTGCTTACCCCTCCTCCTTTTGTTCCTTTGTTTCTATAATAATAGTGATGATGGGGTGCCTTTCCTCCCACATCTGAGAAAAAAAAAGTACCAGAAACAGGATTTTTTTTTTCATATTTGCTAGAAATCTTAAAGCTGATATGCTAGCATAATTTTTACTACACTCAATGACAGGAAAGCAAATGCATGCTTAGATCTTTCAAACCAGCAATTGAGCATAAGATGTTCTCTCTGCAACTTCCTAACGGGTCAAGGCCCATGGTTTTTGGCAAGTTGAGCTTGCCAATATATAATCTGGGTTCCAAGTTCTCTGTGCCATTGTCTAGAGGTGTCTGCTTTGGTGCCTGAAGCTGAATAGCCCTGGTGAACCTTCAAAGTCAATCAATGCTGATGCATAATCTCTCTTTTAGTAACCAACAGAGAAGTGCTAAAATGATTCCAGTGACCTTGTGGAATGATAAATTGTAGTTTATTGAGATCTTTTCTAACACTGTAATAATTCTTCTACTAATTTTGCATGAGAAATTTTAAAAACTATGTCAAGCCTTCTTGCATTGCTCGAGCCATTTTTTTTACCAATAGTGTATATCTTGTAACTTTGATATGTTGTTCATGGCTTCACTTTTAGTTCCTTTAACTGTTTAGCATATAGACTTGCAGATCTAGTTAGTTACTATTTAAGATTGTGCGAAGTCTCGTAGGTTTTTTCATATAGGAACAAATTCTTGTTGATTAGGCAGAGATGCAAAAGGACTGGAGAGCTTGTTATATCTTATTTGTCTGTCCTATCTTCTTGAAGTCTTTGTTAAGGAGATTCTTATCCTCCTTTTCTTTTCTACTGTATTTCTCTACTTCTCTCTGATATGCTATATCCAAAAGAATATTGATTGCATCTGACACTCTATTTGGTATATACTATTGACTGCCCCTGTGTCACTATTGTTGTGCCAAGCCCTGCTCCCACTTGTTGATGGATGAGGACTTAAATTTTTAATTTGGGCAGAAGAGATGCTCTATATGGGTTCATAGGTTCCTTTTTTTTTTCAACTTTATAGCTCAAATATTTTAGTTGGATGCTATCTTCATTGTTACAATAATGAGTGGTATGATTATATAATGAGAAAATGATGTTAAAGCCAACATGGACATTCAATTTGAAATGACTTAGTATTGTGTAGTAAAGATCAATTGACTACAGGGCTGGCTACTTAAGTATTGATCAAGATTTTGGGTTGGCTACTTGTAGTATTGATCTAAATGGCAAAGCTCTCCTAAAGGGCTGGCCTCCTTTCTTTAAGCTAATGCTGTAGGGGTTTCAATGCCTATTTGGTTTCTGTAATTGTGCAGTCTTTCTCTCCTGTGGGCTACTGGCATCAATTATTACTATTTACTATCGTATGGTTTTCCTGGGTTTGTTACTTTTTTAAAGAAAAATTGAGCAGCTTGTGAAGATGCTCTTGATCTGCTTTGGAAGCACCCCAATGAAGCATCATCCATTTCAAAATATCTGCTGATAGTTTACCTAAACAAAAAAAGAAAATACTGCTTTTATTTTAGGATATTGCCAAAAATTGAAAGCACCGCAGAACAAGTTACTATTCTGGTTTGGAAGGTCCATGCTTTGACATGTTCTCCTTTCTTTTTGACAGGAAACACCAGAAAATAATGCTAAAGAGACTAATAAAAAAACTAAGGCCGGTGGTGGTAGGAAGAAGAAATAGTTGGCTTTCTGTCTTAAATTGGCTGTCATTTACATGTTGATCAGGTTAGTGTTCTGGATATCATTTTTTTTACCACCTATTTATGTGACTGTCCCTTTTTGCATGTATTCACATCTGTGACCGTGCCTCATTTTCTCTTGTTTTTTGCAGTTAGCATGGAGGATCAATTCGCAATACCGATGCCAGTCTTCCAAATTGTAAAATATCTATGTGATGTAGATTTGTGGAATTTGACTAATGTAAGCTAGAGCGTTCTGCTTCTTACATACAAGGATAATTTAAGATACGGGGCTTCATTTGGTAGAGATACTCTTAATCCTCCATTTTATGGTTAATTTGACTTGTGGTTTCCTTTTATGCTGCCCTCATAACTATTTCACTGTCTTGTGTCTCTGCTGGATATTTGGCCGCACTCAATTTTGGGCCTGTTTGGTTTGAGTTTCCATTTCCTGTTTTCATTTCATGTTTCCTGTTTTATGAAATTTTACAAAGGAAAATTTGGAAATGCTGGAAACAAAAATATCATGTTTCCAACATTTCCAATTTTTCCTTTGTAAAATTTCAGAAAACAGGAAATAAAATGACAACAGGAAATGAAAACAGAAAATGGAAATGCAAATCAAACAGACGTCGAAAAAATTTCAAAATTTTCCAATTTAATACTATCCTGATAATGCCATATTGCCACTATGACAAAATAGAATAATGAAGAAAGATGCACTTGCCTTGATGCCAAAACAAGTTAAGCCTATACTTCATATTTGTTTTTGACATTGCGTTTTTGACAGCGACTGGCAGTTGGTGAATGTAATAACGTGAATAATAAGTCATTACTTTTCCAATATTCTTAGAAACAAGTAATTATTTTGAGTTGTTCTTTTTTTTGAAAAAAAGCTAATAGGAAGGAGCGATAAGTCATTAGCTTCAAATTGTATGTTTTTTGGTCTAAAACACGTGTATCCTCTATAGGGTGTAATCCTGCTCGAGCTGAAAACATCTAATATATTGTTTCTAAACTCTTTTTTACTATCCTTTCCTTGTGATTGTCATGAGAGCAATATGATTGCTCATCAACTTGGTAGGCAAGTTGGAGGATTCGTTACCTATCATCTTTGATTGCAGTATTATCTACTGAATCACACCTCCTAGTTACGATTCTCATAAAGCAAACATTTTCAAATATAAATTTCTTCCTAGCTACAAAGTCGGTGTGTATAATTGATGATATCATATTTGCAACGCAAAAAATTTAAGCATATTTGACCCTTGCAAGCCAGAGAATAATCAATTATTGGGTAGTAGTAATGCAGAAATGATTTTAAGCAAACCAATGAGGGAAATGCCAGTTTGTTCTTTGTGAAGATAACAATTGGCAGTGATTAAACAGAAAAAGTCCTATAATTAGAAGAGCCAGTTTGAATTTGGAGGGTGACCTGTGTCTTTACTCTTTAGCAGGGATTGGAGTTCCCAGAAACGGAAGAAGGACAAGTCACCTCCACCAATAGCATTTTAAGCTACTCTTCAACTCTATGTGCTAACTGCCGAGGCATCTTTAAGTCTCTTTTGGATAAGTTTTTAGTAACTAAAACAAACGAATGAATTGCCAATTATGAAAGACAAAAAGCTCAACTAACTATGAGAGAACTGAATTCCTATACAATCAGTTGTGAAAGGAAATGAAACAGACAATGGCAAAACTCGGAGAAAATGATAACCCAAAGCCAAAGAAATACTATGACTGCTTTTTTGCCATAGAGTCGGCACAAGCTTATCCTTAACACTCGTGAATTTTGTCACTTAGTGTATTTTCTACTTCTAGACCACTCCATTCAATTTATTACCCAATTACTCTTTACTCATTCAAATTTGTTCTAATCACAAGTTAACAAAAATAACTAATAGCTACAGCAGGGCTCATTTTTTCTACATGTAAATAATTACTACAACCAAACTAAGAGAAGTGACCACTCCTCTCCTCTTAGTGTGTGTTTGGTTTGGTGTTGAAATTGGTCAAACTCAAGTTTGAATTTTTCAACGCAACTATTTCTAGTGTTAGAAACGTGAGTTTGCCACGTTTAAATGCTAAACCAAACATGCACTTATCCGTTGCTTACACTCACTTTATTGCTGCCACATATCCATGTAGCAACTGTGTGTACACCCAACATGCAATAAACTTTATCCTAAAATTAAATCTTCCCCATTAATGTGCCAAACAATACCTTTGCAGTTAAAATCACTATAAAATTAATTCCAAAAATACTTAACAATTTCCTATATCAAGAAAGCAAAGGGTCAAAACTTGAAAAAGGCCCAAACCAAAACCAAGGCCCGAGTATCTGGTCTCTGGGGGCCTTTGTTTTCCTTTGCCTTGGGTTTGGGATGATCCATCTGGACGACTTTTCTTTAAGTTCAAGAAAGGGTTGGTGCATGGACCAAAAATTATTAAAAAAATATATATATATATTGGTTGGTGACTTGGTGTGACAAAAACAAATGAGGAACAGGCACGTTTCCTGCTAGTTTAGTTTGTGAAGCCAAACCTTGGTTACCTCTCTCTGTCTCTGCTATAAATATACAAAACCCCACTTTTCTCAACCAACTAGTTTGTTTGTTTAATTCCTTTTCCTTTCTTCTTCCATCCCCATTTTGTCAACTCATTGCTTCTCATAGCATTTGGTTGCCTACTACTTTTCATTTCATCATATAGCTAAGCTAACCATGAAGCTCGCAGACTCACTGCTTCTTGTGACTCTGGCTCTGCTCTTATCCACCGCTTTCTCATCAGATCCTGACTCTCTTCAAGACCTCTGTGTTGCCGACCTTTCCTCAGGTACCCTTTTACATCACTCTATTCACTTTTCCTTAATGTTTTGTTGTATAGGCTATAGACAACAGAGTAGAGGAGTATGTAAACTTTCATGCATGCATCCAACAAGAGTAAGCTCAAAAAGAAAAACCCCCCTCCCGCCCCCAATTTTTTTTTAAACAAATATAGTAATTTTTTATATCTATCTAAATAATTAGGTTTGATCCTTTTTCTTGCTTTAATTATCTTTCAACCACGTTAACACAACTACACACATAAAGGCATGCCACTTCTACCAACTACTTTAATTTTGCTTTTTCCTGACTCCACTGTTTAATCATGTTAATTCTAGTATAGTATTCCCACTAACATGATTAAGTTTGATTTGTCTCTTTCCTGAATTTGTTAACACCACCAACTTTCACTGGATAGTTTCTTTATTATTGTTATTAATACAACTTTAGCATAGTCCATACCATACCCTGAATGATTGGAAAGGGGAATTCTGTAGTATAATATTTTCTTATAAATTTAATGATGATTAGTGGCTGTAAATTTTGCTTTTCCCGAAAAATTAATCAATTATAGTTCTGTGATGGAAAACAGGTGTCAAAGTGAATGGATTCACTTGCAAGGAAGCATCCAAGGTAAACGCCTCTGATTTCTTCTCCAATATACTAGCCAAGCCAGGAGCCACCAACACCACTTTTGGCTCTGTGGTAACTGGAGCCAACGTTGAGAAAATCCCAGGACTTAACACTCTTGGTGTGTCTCTGTCAAGGATTGACTATGCCCCAGGTGGCCTCAACCCACCTCACACCCACCCACGTGCCACTGAGGTGGTGTTTGTGCTTGAAGGGCAACTAGATGTTGGGTTTATAACCACATCCAATGTGCTCATATCAAAGACCATCAATAAGGGTGAGATATTTGTGTTCCCAAAAGGTTTGGTTCACTTCCAAAAGAACAATGGCAAGGTACCTGCTGCTGTGCTTTCAGCCTTCAATAGCCAACTTCCTGGCACACAGTCCATTGCTACTACTTTGTTTGCTGCCACACCTCCTGTTCCAGATCATGTGTTGACCAAGACATTCCAAGTGGGCACCAAGGAGGTTGAGAAAATCAAGTCTAGGCTGGCACCCAAGAAGTAAAATTACCAACATGGTTTGGTTGTTTGGTCACTGTCAATTGTTCTTTTATCTTCTCCTAATGTCACTTTACAGTTCATATTTGGAACTCATAAGGGAGAAGAATGAAAACAAATGGGGCACATTTATTCATTTGTTTGGTAATTGAAATTTGAAAGATGAGTGTATGCTTGTTAATCAAATCAGCCATCGGTAGTTCTGTTGACTTGTTACTCCTGCCTTATATTTATTCTCCTGTGAAGGAATAATAAAAGTTACTAAACTCCAAAATCTTATCACTTTCTCCTCCTTTACTATTTCTTTTCTTTTTCCATTTCTGTCACTTTCGTATTTACTTTTCTATCTGTCATGCGAATTTAAAATTTGAAATCATGGAAGCTTCCTAGAACCATTGAATTAACTGTCCCAATGTGTAGGAGGTAGATGTGAATAACTTCTTAGCGCCATTCAGCTGCCCAAATGGATCCCACCAATACTTACTTAACCAAAAAATTCAACTACTTTCGTCATCCCAAATTGAAAATTATTGTTTATTATTGATCTTTTACTTCTATCTTTATTGATTGATATGTCTACTATATTATATATATATATATATATATATAGTAAAATAAAAATGTAATTTAATTAAATATCATTACACTATCAAAAGTTTTTTTTGGTACTTTTTGGTACATAAAAATTTAGGGTGAGAGGATGGTGCCTTAGACCAAGGCAGGGAATGCCTCCGGACTCAAAAAGCACTTACAAAGGTACTTACATTTTCTTTCACCCCAAGAGGATGAGTGAGGGTTCGAACTTGCGAACTGTCAGATATGAGACCTTGTCTTGCTTCACTTGACGAACCCCTTGAAGTTCCACTCTATTAAAAGCTAAGTATACTATTTAATAACTTGTATTGAATTCTACTCAATAATCAATAATGTATAATTTTATGTGATGGCAGCAAATAAAGTGCTGTACACGGTAGAGCCATACCAGAACATGAAATACTGTGTTAATGACTCCTTACCGCTTAGGCGAAACAAATTAAAATAACTTCTATGTGATGAAGAGTATTCCAATTTGTCCAAAAAAAAAAAACAGAGAACTTTTCCAATTGCTAGTCAAGAACCCGATTACAATGGTCTTATAAACATAAATATAGTATAGTGATGGTAAGCATGAAGAAAATAGATAGTTCCACAAACTTGTTATCCCCATGACCAAAATAGTAGTGCTGCGCGTGAATGTGGATTATATGCTCTAAAACAGTTTTAAGAATACAAAAAGATTATTACTTCAAACATGTCTGCTGCCTGCCATCGGGGATTGCATATAACACGATTGGTTTTGAGGGCCGAACGAAGGGTACATCACACCTGAAGTATCCCTTTCTCTCCAGCTGCAATACCTCTCCACGCTTAAGATTTCGCATGTTGGAGTCTCCATATGCTACAGTCTCCTTTTTGGTACATGGGTTAAGCACATCAATGAAATCCTCCCCTTCCTCAAGCTGCAACCAAAGAATACATTAACACTGTTAAATAATACAAATTCTAGCAGCTAGGTGTGATGTGACAGTAATTGCAAATAAAATTGGGTCAATGCTAAAACAATTCCTGATTTGAGTTTCAACAGGAAGCAGGCAGGTTTTAAGTTTTCACAGAAAGAGATGTAAAGAACACTGAACTAAGGGTTTGTAAGGTAAGCAGGATAGGAATTAGGATGGTGTAAGACAATGGGATCAAGCTGGATACTACTGATAGTATGAGAAACTGATAAATTCTTTTAACATCTATAGTAAACTGCACAAGTGCACATAAACACCTTATGGTATAGACAAATATCCACTTAGACACAAGTGCCGTTTTTTTTTCTAAATTAAAATCAAGGCTTATTGGTGGGAAAAATGATCATCGGAGTGGTGGGGATCAAGGGAGTGAGTGGTGGTGGTAACAGTGGTTCTAGTAGTAAGTAGTGGCAGTGGTGAATGGTGATTGTAGTAGTCATGGGGAGGTGGTTGGCTGGTGTATAGGTTAAGTGTTAGTGGCTGGGGCTTTGGGGGGATGTTTGGTTTCTTATCCTATCTAGCTTTAACCCACCCCCTGGGCAAGATAGTTATATGGCAATCACAAAATAAAAACATAGTCTGGATATTATTCTGGGAATGCACCAAAAGTCGTACAAGCCAAACGGGATAGCTTATCCTTTGAAGATGCCTATGAGTCTATGACAGGCAGACAGAAAATTCAATGAAGAACTGTCCTTCATAGGACACTTCTTTAGAAGAAGTAATGTTTCAGCTGATCAGCTCAATATTAATAGATCCATCTGATCACTGAATTGGCTTCAACTAAAGAAAAGATATAAATGACATATAAACAAAACAGAGTTCACATAATCACTATATTTTCCTTAACAATATTATATTTTTTAGAAACCAATAGGCTTAATTGAAGTGCACAAATACATACCTTCTTCTTAGTAATTAGGTAATCAAACTCCACCAATGTCAGACTAACTAGTTCATCTATGTCAGGTAGCCAGGTGAGCTTCAATTTTGTGGTCTTCACAGATCCTTCAAGATGCAAAACACCACTCAACCCTGTGATATTCCCATCTTGGTCCTTCTCTATTTCTTTCACAATGGCATTTCCCCAATCCATCAAGGTCACTTCCTCCCCTGATGATATGGACTCTGCATCAGCATGGTCAATCCATATCCTTTTAGTATATGTTGTAGCTTTATCTCCAGCAGCTTCATATTTCTTGTGCCGAGGTATGATGCGTACAAATGGTTTCTCAGGACCATCAGCAAGGGTCAACAACACACGTCTGTCTGCAATGACAGCAGTGTGTCTGGGACAGACAGGGTCAATAATCTTCTTATTAATGGTCCAGAGCTTGTCCCATTCCATGAGATTGAGATTTTTTGATGCCCCCTGTACAAGTGTCAGAGAGGAGCCATCAAAATTTTGAGCATATGAGTAATACAAAAAGAATGCACAGAATGGGGGGAAGGCACAATAATTGATAAACACATTCTAATTTATGATTTATAATTTGTATGAGAATGCAGCTTTTACTTTTGACACATAAACGAAAGTAAAACCTTTTACATACTTGCTCAACAATAAACTGTATTAGCGCTTCAATTTTCAAACCTCTACGCACAATTCCTTGCACTGTAGGAAATCGTGCATCATCCCATCCATCAACTTTCCCATTCTGGACAAACCACAGAAGCTTTCGTTTGCTGAGAAGAGTGTAGACCATATTCAACCGGCTGAATTCATAGATGAGAACTTTCTTAAGTCCCATGTCCTCTTGAATCCGGTAATACTGAGCATTCCGATCATGGTATTCGCTAGATCGAAGGGCATGTGTGATACCTTCTCTAGAATCAACATATGGACATGCAAAATCATAAGTTGGATACACTTTATACTTGGATCCAATTCTGTGATGAGGCATTGGATTGCAACGATAATAAACAGGATCACGAAGTGATTTGTTTGGGTCCTGCATATCCAACTTCCCACGGACACAACACTGCAAGCCCCTCTCTGATCCTGCAATCATCTCCTTCCATAATTTCAAATTCTCCTCTACGGTATTGTTTCTGCATTTAGATTCTATGCCATCCATTCTCTCTTTTTGCATTTGTTCACGTGGAGTGTCATCAACATATGCTTTACCCTGGCGAATTAAATTTTCAGCCATTTCCATCAACTCAGGGAAGTAATCTGATGTATATGTAATCTGTTCATATTTGATACCCAATGTATCAATATCTTTCACCAAGTTGTCCACAAATTCATTGCTTTCTTTAGCAGGATTGGTATCATCAAAACGCACAATAACCTGGCCTTGGTATCGCTCAGCAAAATATTTGTTCAACAGGGCTGCTTTTGAGTGTCCAATGTGAAGATAGCCACTGGGTTCCGGGGCAAATCGCAAACGAACTTTTCCAACTTCAGCATCTGGAAGATCTATTTCGACTGAAGGTTTGCTTCCTCCTTTAATGTTTTCAGATACATCCCCATTCACATTCTTCACTTTATCAGTGGCTACTGTCTGGTCCTTTGACTTGGTTGTTGATGGCTCTCCCAATCCTTTTTTGCCAACATATGTTGTTGTGACTTCGTTTAAGACAGTACCATGTTCTGTCACTATTGAATTGAACCACCGTACAAGATTTGGATATTTCTTTGACTTCCTTAGACTTTCCCATCTCTTTCCAGATCCTGAAAAAGCAAAAGCATATATAGAATCTATATGAACCGGGGGTGGTAACAATGGACGACCATCAAGTTACACAGAATAAAGGTAGAAGAGCCTATTAGCTGCAAAGTTTAACATTACAAGTAGAATGGACAAATGGAAGATAGAGTATTTGTGTTGCGCACACTACCAGTGTTATATAAAACGATCAACCACAATAGTATTCCTCAGTCTTAACAACACAATAAAGCTACACACTAAACCCAGTCGGTACTGCATGGCCATAGATTGTTAGCTGCATTTCAGATAGGGCCATAATAAACCTAGTTATGTTGGCATGGGTACAACAAAGAAATAACCACAGTGAAATCATAAACACAAAGATTTCCTCCTCCACAGGTAGGTTGCTTAAAAGAGACCTAGCAGTATCACGAGTGAAGCTGAATAGGTATCAGAAAAAAAAACTTTACCTGCAAGACCAGCCCAGATTGTTAGGTCTGCAATTGATAATGAGTAACCAACGAGAAATGTACGCTTTTCCAAGTACTCATCTATATATTTGCATCCATTCTCAAAAGCAGAGCCTGTTGAGAGGACAGGAGCATACTCCAGCCATTCATCAATCTGAAAAGCAGAAGGGAAATGATGGAGAAAAGATGACAGAATATAAGTTAACAACCAGAAGCAAATGGAGACACATGAAAGAAGTATTAGGAAGACAATTTAAATTTCATTCTCAGACCACATTATTTTTTCATCTAGAAATCATTTCAATCTTTCATTTCACTAAAACATCCTTGAAGGCTTCATATGCATTATGCATTATAGATTCTATTTTCCATCAGGAAAATCACCTGGCTAGTTTCAAATGCATTTTGCCCATAGAAATTAGGAAGACTGGCAACTCGCCCAATATATCGTAGGAGAACATATGCTCCATGCAATTTTAGCCTGCAAAGTAAATGCATTCGTTAACAATCACTAGATAGTAGATATGGTAGGGGAATAATCTAACAATCATATACCAGATTAGGCAAAGTTCATAAACAGCACTTTTCTTTTCTTTTTCCCTGTTTTTCTTTAGAGGTATCATCACAATAGACACAGGAATGAAATTCAAAGAATTACCATAGTCCAAATCATAAACAAACCATATGTTTTGCTTGAGTCCTAAATTCCCAATCCTACCCAAAAGAACGGGGGCCTTAAAAATCCAATTTAAAGCGTTTCAGAGATAACAATAAATCTACTGGCAGCCATCTACGAGTGCAAATGAACTACAATATCACTGAGTCTTGGTTCATTTTGAAGTAATTAATTAACGATGTTAGAATGAAAAACGAACTTTGCATAAGGGTGAAGACTTTGGACAATGGGGAAATAAGCATATATAAAAAGGAGATGGGAAAGGTACCCATTGGAGAAGAGAAATGTGGGAGCGGAGTCCGGAGGGAGAGAGGTGTCGATCGAGGGAGAGATTCCGGCGAGCTTGACGGCGGCGATCACCGGTAACGGTGGCGTGGGTGCGGCGAAAGCAAAGGTTTTGATATCCATGCCAAGCACCGAAGCAGAGACAGTGTGATGCGTGTTCCTTCGTTAGCAGAAGCGCAAGTCTTGTCTAGGTTAACTTGTTAAAAGCAAGCAAATTTGGTTTTTATCTTCTCTATATTGACTTTATTTTATTCAACAAAAAAAAAAAAAGACTTCCTCTTTTTTCGTTTAAAATAAATTGAGTTTATATCTTTTGAATTTGTTTTCTTGGTAAAGCTTAGGTTATTAAGTTTTTTTATTACAAATGGCCTTAATTAAATCATTTTATTTAAATCTATTTTTTTTCTGTGTCTAACATGAAGTAGTATTTTTTTTAATAAAAAACAGGGCATAAAACCCAATAACATACTCATTTCGTTCATAATTACAAGGCACAATTAACTAAATTATACGGACCAATAAAAGTGATTAAAAGTAGCTAATTTTATTGAGGTTTTAAAAAAATAGTTTAACTTACTATTTTTTCCTTATTTAATATCAATAACTAACTTCATTATCATTTGATACTCCCTCCGTTTCTTTTTAAGTGCCGTTTAAGGTTTTTGCACATAGATTAAGAAATGCAATAAGTGTGTTTTTTTAGCTCCATTGTTTACAAATATACCCCTTCTCTCTCTTATTAAAACATTTAAAATTCTCCACCATTTCTAGTAATGTGCAATAAATACTTCATCATTTAATAAATTTGGAAGAGGGTAATGTGGGAAAATTAACATTTATTATTGTCTTGATATGTGAAAATGACACTTATTTAGAAACAAATTTTAGATTCCAAAATGACACTTAAAACGAAACGGAGAGAATAGTCGGAAAGACATTAAAGTTAATAGGAATAAATAAGGAAAGGGTCCTGCTAATGAGTGCCCTTAGGGCATTGTTTAAGGATCCATGTATAGAAATGTTTTATTGGAAATCACAACAATAATTGCATCTACAACCTTAAATGTTACACATTCCAATAAAATCTTTCTATATTGGGTTCCTTAACAAGTGCCCTTAGGGCAGTAAGTAATTTATTGTTCATGGTGCTTTCTTTGTTATAAGTATTGAGTCATTGATTATTGACGTTTAGGATTACTTTTTTTCGTATTAACCACATGTATCTTCATTATCATGGGCAATCATGTTCAGCACTTAGTCATAATTAAAAACTTAAAACTCATCACCCAAAAGTGTGTTTAGTATAGATTGAACTGAGAGTTCTCCCCACAATTTCATCCCGCGTTGCGAACCACAACTCTTTGATATTTAGGATTATCTTTTGCAATTGAGAATTAAAATAATTTTTTTTCATAGAAAAAGTGTATTTACACCATTATGTTTACAACAAAAAAATATATAAATATGATGTTTAGTCTGTTATAAATATAAAAATCTCGTTATTTTATTAAAAAAATATTTATTTAGCAAAGCTTGTTATATTTATCAATAAAACATATATTTTCTATCACTGTCACGTGATATATGTGTATTTTTAAATATATGTCATATAATTCAAAAGTAAGAAAAAAAAATTAATTAAATCCTATATATGTTTTTAATTTTTACTTCAAAGTTAGAGCATAGGGATGGTGATTAGATAAATCCCTCCAGATTCGACCTAGGATTATATTCCACTACTGGACCCAGGGCCGGATATTCAATAAAGCAATTAAGGTCATTGCCTAGAGCCCCAAAATTTATAAGGCCCCCCAATTTTTTAATAGTACTGTTATTGATATAAAATATTTTTTAAAAACTTAATAATATTCGAGATAGGGCCCAATATTTTATAAGGCCCATATTTTACATTTTTTTTATATCTTTTTTTTCTTATAATTTAAATTACTTAAAAGTCCACATCCCATTTATTAGTTTTTGCAAATGAAAAGTTACTTAACACTCAATAGTAAATTTTCTTGTATCGGTAGTATTGTTGAACCTATGATCTATTGGCTACTTGTACGGTTATTGAAATGGATATAGAGCCCAAGTTCAATGAAAAACGTAAGATTCATAGGTGTACTCCCCTGTTCTTTGGGCCGAATAGATAAGCCCTGTAAGCTGCACTCCCCCAATCCTTGTGTCGACTAAATAAGCCCAATTAAGGGGCCTACACCCCCCTTTAGGTAGACATTTACTAAAGGGGCATTGGGAATAGAAGACAGTGGCGAGTGGCCAGTAGACGTGGGTTAGGGGACAGTTATAACATAGGAGATTAAATAGTCATGGAGGGAGAGGTCGAAGGGGTTCCCATTTTTTGCAGAGCAAGGTAGATTCCAAAGGTAGAAGTCTATTCAGCTGAGGGGTCGACCGAGTAATCTCTACTGAGAACAATAGGAAAAAAACATTTTGATGACACTGTTAGTGATGCTGAAGATTCGTTTTGCATTATTATTTTTTGTATATATTAGATTGGTCTATTTTTTCTATTGAGAGTCGATTTGAACAATTTTTAGAATATGAAAACATGTTTGGTTTTTTATTTGATTCAAACAAATTTAAAACTTTAGGGGAAGATGAATTGAAAAAATATTGTATCAATCTTGAAAAGATTTTGAGTTTTGAGGACCATTTTGATATTGATGGTCTTGATTTGTTTTCATAATTAAAGTTATTAAAAGAAATTCTAACAAATGAAATTAACACACCATTAAAAATATTGAACTATATAAAAAGATAAGGTTCTTTTCCAAATACATACATTGCTTATAGAATATTATTAACATTTACTGTAACTGTCGCGATCGCTGAAAGAAGCTTTTCAACATTAAAATTGATTAAATCATATTTAAGATCAACTATGCTACAAGATGGATTGAATGTATTAGCTATATTATTTATTGAGAATGAGATGTTAGAATCACTTGATTATAAAAACATTAATAAATAATTTTGCAGCTCAAAAAGTCAGAAAAATAACGTAAAAATTATTAGTCTATATTAACATGAGCCCTTATCTTAATTTTTGCCTAAGGCCCCGAAATTTCTAGATACGGCCCTGACTGGACCAATCAATGTTTGATATTATTTGCAACATGCACAAGATTTAAATATTATTAATTTTTAAAATTCATTTTATTATACTACCTGTTTATTTCACTAATGTTTTTCCATTCTATTTAGTGAAAGAATTGAAAAGTAAAAATAAAATTTAAAAAAGTAACTAACATTTTTTTTAATTTTCCAAAATATCAAATTTTAAAATGAATTAAAACTTCATAAAGAGCAATCATTTTGAAACAGAGAAGTAGAAAACAATGAATAACAGAGTGGAGGTACTTTATAGACAGAATTTTGGAGATAGAAATTAATGACATTAAACATGTTCCAACGTTTATTTTGCAACAAATGATCCATAATTGCTGGAAGAATAAGTAAGGAAAAACTCTACTGAGAATATAGGTCAAGAAATGTGAGGGAGATTAATACATATCTACAACGTACGTTACAACAAGTTACTGAAAAAGTTAAACAAATTACAGTTACATTGAACAAGGAATGCAATTAATTTCTTGCTCCATTCTCTTTCTGATGTACAAAAGAGATTGTATTGTATCATCTTATTCTTTTTCCAAAATTTCAAGCTTTCAACTTATGAGCTGCAGCAAGTTCAACTGATAGCATAAAAGATGATTTGCCTGCTTCCCTTAGATAACGAACATCTCCATTCATCAGCTTTAGCAGCTTTCTACTGATGAGCAGGCTAATACCCTCTTCAGATTCTAATCCATTACTTCCAAACATCTGGTTCAGCAATGCTTCTGGCACCCCACTACCACCATGTGTTATGCTACATAAATAACAAAAATAAACAGTTATTAGTTTAAGCTAAACATTAGCTGCTAAGCACAGTTATAGTTATAATGCAGGTTTTGGATAAAAATAATCCAAGAGAACAAGTATTAATCAGAAATCACGCATTAGTTCATGTCACATTTTTTCTCTTGGCATTTAGATCATTTATACAGCAGGAATACTTATAGGCCGTTTGGTTCCGCATTTGAACAGTGTGAAACCATGGTTTCGTGGAATTAATTTTAAATCACTTCCGTCCAACGTGCTTCTTAAAATGTGTATCACTCATCTCAACCATTGATTTCTAGAATCAATTCTACTCAATTGTAAACTAAACGGACAATTAGAGAGTTTCAATTGCATGAACATGGAAAAGTTACCTGAGCTCCACATTAACAAGATGGACAGATTGCCCTAACTGTTCTTTGGTTAGAGAAGCTGCTATGACAATCTGACCTCCATTTGGTGTAAAATTGATGGAAATTAGTAAAAAGTCAGCAAGGACCTGCTGAAGCCTAAGACTATCACCATATAACGTTTCCATCATGATATGTTCAGCAACATCATTGACTATTCGGATGCCCTTTGCATTACTCTTTGTCATGACTTGACTAAGGGAGGTAACCAGTACATCATGCAGAGTAAATTCAGCCATCTCAAGATCCAAGTAGCTGTTAAACATTCAGAACAAAAAGGAATATAAGACTGTTACGAAAGGCACCAAGCCAAATAATATCATGAACTGTTTGTATTTATGGTCCTGTGTTCATATTTTCTCACACTCAAACTAATCTAGCACTAAAGACTGACTTTGAAAGCACCGTGTAAATCAAAAGTAAGCATCCACATTGTATGCTTTGTTACAAAGATGTTAATTATTGGAAATACTGTTTTGGTATACCCTGCCAAAACATGAGGCAGGTAAAGAGAAACATAAGGACAACAAAAACATGAATTTTCAGCAAAGTGAGAAATTGGCCAACTCCAACTAACTAACATCCCCCTCCCCTCCCAAAAAGGGATAAATGGTTCTAAGTGAACACAAACTTTATATACAAGTTAATCTTCAGATTCAGGGAAAAACAATTACTTGTGCTGGAAAAAAACTAGGCTTTTACAGGGAAAACAATTATGAGTTATAAGAATCAGACTTTAAAACTCAGGAGCTAAACTCAACATATTATTCAATAAACAAAATAAGACAGCCAAAGTCCCAACCCCTTTTTCTTACTTGATAAGAGTACGTAATCAAAAATCAAATAATAATTGCTAAAGCATATTCAAATTTCTCCTAAAGGACACACTCCACATCAAGCATGAGGTTTATTAGATTTTTCACCAATGGACAATGGGTCCACTGGGAAGGCACGGATTAGGGTTATCTCTCGGTAGGCTCTAGATACCATAATAGATTTTTGGACCTAGGCCTAACTCAACCCCAAAAGCTAGCTTGTAGGGTAAGGATTGCCCAAGGTTTATATACTTTTAATTAGCCTTATCTCTAGTCAATGTGGGATTCTTCAACAAGGTTAATTTTCTAGTTTTTTAGCTTCAATGAGATTTAAAATAGGAACTTCTATGCTTAAACAGGAGCTATAATTGATAAATGCTTCACACCAAATGAATGAAAGAAAGGAAAAAAAGAACAGCATTGGCAGATATCATACCCATCAATGATGCTGTCAAGATCTGAGTCATCAAGAATTTTGCTAAGCTGGCGCTGGCACTGAGCACTAGTATGCAAAAGTCGTTTTTGTTCTGTTCCCAAGTCAGTACCCTCCAACATTTTCCGAGAAAACATAATCCCAGACAAAGGATTCCTGATCTGCCTTTTCATATAAGTTAATGCTTTCAGTCTCTTCAGAGCAGTTTGTTCAGATAGCCGCTGAACATGTAATGCTTGTTGCAGCTCTGGACTAGCTAGCTGCAAGAAGCAGAAGACCCCAGTAACTATGCCCTCAATGTCCAATTTCTTACTCACAGAAAGCAGGCACTCAACATACTTGCCATTCCGAGCAAAGAAACCAAAGGCAACCTTCTCAGTTTCCAAACCAGTCATGGCTCTATTGAGTACAATGCCAAAATTAACAAAAGCTTCTTGATTCTTTAGACGACAACAAGCCATGTGAGTACCAAAAACCTCTCCCAAAAGCATTTTATCCATCACCTCCTCTCGCTTCCATCCAGTTAATTTTGTCATAGCTGGATTCCACTCACAACACCAGCCAAATTCATCTGTGCCAAATATAGGGGGGATTAATGGATTGGGGTTCTGTACAATTGCCTTGTAATCACCTTCAATTCGGGTGAATTTGTCCATGACAGTCTTTTGAGCAGTTATATCTTGGGCCACAAAACAAACCCCCACAACATTCTCTCGAAGATCCCTGCTTGCACAAGCATTAACTACCAAACGAATAGGGCCAGAATCCATCTTAGATCCATGTGTTTTGATTTCGAATTGGACATTCTTCTCTTCTTCACCTATTACATTGTAACAGAACAAATCAATTGTTTAGAATATGGAGAGCAGGTTAGAAGAATGTAATTCCGTTATGTCAGAGAAATTGCACCAACTCCTCTCACCACCACTACCACAACAGCAACAGAAATATTGTTCTACTAGATGGGGTTGGCTATATGGATAAAATGGTCATAATTTCCTATTATACATAATGTCTAGTGAATCTAATCCCACCAAAGCCCCCAAAATGAAAAAAGACCACATGACTCTTATGGTGTTCCATTCCTTACCAAGTATTGCAAGGGCACAAAATTGAATGATATTGTCAACAAGACATACTTTTCTGCTCACAATTCTTCATCAATGCAATATTCATGGATGGGTTTAGGGAGGGTGATAAGGTCATTTGCTCACAGCAGACACAGCAAAATAGTCACAAACACCCCCCCCCCCCACCACACACACACTCATTTTTAAGCTTTTGCTCATGAATGCTAAGGCTTGGAAAACAAAGAAAAGAAAAGAGCTAATATAAAGATAAGGTATTAAGATGGAGAAAGAAAAAAGACATACCCGACAGTGCCAAGTCAAGCATCTTCTTGACTCTGTCAGTTGAAGAATCCTCAACAAGTGTGAGTAAATGCTTTCCAATAGCTTCACCAACTGGAAGACCTGTCAATTCAGCAATTTTTATATTCCACCCATTGACCAGCCCATCAACATCCACTGCCAAAATAGGCACTGTTGCTGTTTCAATTAACCTAACCATCTCACTTGTCACTGCTTCCAGTTCCTGCATCCCTTCAATCTTCAAATCACTTAGTCTCGTATTGATTGCATTTGTGTTTAAATCCATACTCTCTGTATCTTTGAATGCATTCCTCAGTATTAACTGCAATGAATGAATAGCATCCATTTCATAGTCCTTCCATGGTAAGCTCCTAGACTTCACAACTTCAAGGAAAGCCTTGAATGATGATCTTGGATGCATCTTCCTACCATCATCCTTTTCACCAGGTTCATGCTTTGCACCACCCCATCGAATTTCTGCAGCAGTGTGTGACCGAAACCAGAAAACTATGTCTTTTGCAGTTATTCTAACTGCTGCCATTCCACATACAGTGTCACCAAGAGAAAGAGACCCTGGGAACCCTGCATCAGACAAGCTATCTGTACTCAAACCTGTGGAATCCATATGGTATTCAGACAGCCATAAAGCTATCTCTCTTATCTGGGATTCACTTGGTGCCATTCCTAACATCCAGACCTTGTTTTTATACAAGAGAGCAGCCCCATCACACTTCACTAGATCCATTATATTGGGACTCTGTGATACAATACCTAGGGGTGCATCTCGCATCAGCATGTCACACAAGAGTGTCTGGGTGCGCAGGATATTCTTCTCAAGAATCTGATATTCTAACTCTATTTCTTTGTTCACATGGATAGCAAATACTTGAGCCAGAAACTCACAAGCATACCTTAGAGGAAAGGGAACAAATCTGGGAGTAGTGTTATGGCAAACTACCAAACCCCAGAGTCTCTTTCTCTTTTGTGGCTGAACTGCATCAGAGCTGTCCCCATCTTCATCACTGTCATTGACTACAACTGCCATAACCAGGGAAGCAATTGAATCCATGTTCGCCATGTATTGCAAATGGCAACTATGAGGAGCCCTTAAGGTTGAGCCACACAAAGTCAAATCAAATGGAAGCTTTTCATCTTGAAGAACCTTCACATGTTTTGCATGACAATCAACTATCATACGGACCTTGTTCTTCATAAACAAAAAGCGTGCAGCCTGGGGAATATCAGTGGCTGGATAGTGCAAACCCAGATATGGCTCTAGGCCTGGCTTTGTTATCTCAGCAATCACCTCCCCATGATCATCCTCATGAAATTTATAAGCCATCACCCTGTCATAACCTGTGAGTTCAAAAACTTCTTGAACCATTGTATCACAGAGCCTTTCCATGCTCCCACTAGGCAAAGATTGCAATCGGGTAATTGCTTTGGCAGCAAGCTTGTAAGATTGCAAGGCGCCTGCTGCAGTCATGGGAACTTCATAAGGCTTGACTGGCTCAAAGTCAATGATCAAACTACCAGTAACTCGATGGATAATTGCGTAAAAGGGCTTCCCAGAAGTCTTGCAATGAACAAGGATGGGGTTAAGAAGGGAAACCTCCCCAAATCCCAGTGCCTTCTGTAATGCAGAAGCACTTGGCGCAGTGAAGATAGTTCTTATGTCAGTGCCAATGCCAAGGGCAGGGTGGTCACCAACACTTGGGACAGCATGACTCACCATGGTCAGCATTTCAGGAGCATTCTCACTGTATGCAATGACCTTATATGTTTTCTCATCTAAAGCTAGCAGGCACCCAAAAGGCTGGATCAGCTTGCCTCTCTGTATGTGATTGAGGTAAGCTGTTGTTACTTTGCTGGACCTTGGTTGATGGTCTCCATCAGCTGTACCAGAGACCCGCACTGAACTGGAGTAGTCAAAGGAACTACCAGACTCCTCAAAAGTTGCTTGGAGTTTTGCATCTACAGTGGTTTGAGCAATAATCCTAGCACTATGTCTTGATCTCCCTGAATTGCTGGATGATTGGCTAGGCCTTGAGGAAGACATTTTCACTCAAACTGCACTTGGAATGATAAAAATAAGATGACCATGTTAATCTAGATTGTATAAGAACCCCTTGAGAATATGTTCTGCTACAGAACTATTTAAGTCTAATATTAATTTACTTGAATGCCAATCTTCGTAATCCTTCTCATGTAACAATTCAAGAAGACATGAACAAATTTCCAAAACTTTCAACATGACAAATTATGAAATGCTTAAATTGTGATAATTTATGACCCAACCATAGAAGATAACCAACAATCCTCTCAATTCAAGTGAATAAATACTGGTAAGGAAGGAGAATCTCATCTATCCAAAGTTTAAACTTAAGTTTCTAAATTTATGTTGCCTTATCTTTCCATTAGCATTATCTTAGGAAGTCCTTGCTATTTTTATGTTTTACTGCAACCACTTCACCCTATTTAATAAGGGTTGGACAATGGTTAAGGAATCCATATATAGTAGGTCTTTATTAGCCTATTTCCCCTTGCAGGCAGAAAAGAAAATATAGTCCATTTATCCATATCATTACTGTTCTGTTGTTCTCCCAAGCAAAGTGAATTTTGAATAAGGATTACATGAGAATACACCCCCCCCCCCCCTCCCTCCACAACCTAGATGAACTCATGAGCACCAAGCACACTCGCAACTTTACATGCTTTATCATAGTATAAAATTGGTTGTTATTATTCTTAACTTAAAAAAAAAAACTGATTGGTACAGTACGATAATACCATGAACAATGATGACCCAGACCCAAGATAGGACACAAACAAATCCAGTAGTACCATGAACAAACAAGAATATTTCCCTTGAGAGAACACGAACACATACACATCCAAACGTTAAAAGCAGCAAATTGAACAGTACAACATGCTGAAGAAGCCACACCACAGCAAAAGGCTAACTAACTAACCTACCTAACTACCTACCCAGAAGGGGGTGGGGGAGAAAATTGAGCAGAAAGAGAAGAAAAAGGTAACTAACCTTGCAAGGGAAAAGCTGATAGAGAGTAGTAAGAAACCAATGAGGGAGAGAAAGGTGAAGAGAAGCTAGGGGTTAAAATAAGCAGGTGTGACCACCATACCCTGCTGCAGCTGCACCAATCTCATGAAGGTGAATCTCGATCACCGCCCCCCTTGTCTCCCTGGAAGCTCAGCACTCAGCACTCAGCACACAACTGTGTAGAGGGACCGCCATGCCATAAAGATATCAATTTTATAGTAGCCACTGCAAGCACCATGTGAATGTGGGTAGGGAATGGAATGAATAATGATAACAATATATAAATAAAAAATAAACTAAATCATCTTCCAATAGTTAAACACTAAGCTGAGATTCACTCTGGTTCTGGCATCTACTTACAACTATTATATTAAAAAATGAAACTAAATTGGGCAAGTGGGTTTGGCTTGGGTTCCTAAAGTGGACAATAAGGACAGTTGTTGATCACATACCCATAAATAAATCAATAAATAAACAAAGAGAGCTTTTACTACGCTTATTGCTCCCTTCCTTCACTTCATCACCTCCTTCAACACTGACTTACCATATCGGATTTGATGTCGGCTCCCAATTTAACGAAGACCGAGAAAATATCCAAAGTTCTAAACCCATTTCACCTAATTAACCAAAAACTTTAACTTTAAACAACCCTCCCTCTTAATCACTGTTTCCCTTTGGTGGGTTGTTTTCAATTTTAAATTAATATAACCAACAATTATTGATTTATATCAATCAATAATAAACAATAAACAAATGATGATAACTAAAAAGGAGAGGGAGTGAAAAGAAGGAAAAAGAAGAAAGCTTTTTTTTTTTTAAATTTTTTTATAATTTTTCTTGGGTGATTCATTTTCATTGGATAGCCGCCCCATGCCTTGGATATGGAGAAGGTGAATAATAGTAGCATAGCAACAAGAAAGAGAGTTATGGGTGTCACGTGCAGCCCTCAAAGGTTGCTGCGGCTGGGAAACAGGGAGAGTGTAAATTGCCATATCATCATATTCTTTGCTTGGTTTTAATTCGTGGCATAATCTCTAAAGATCAGATCTTTTATATCACAACTCATAACTGACATAAAACCACCAAATTAGCCCATGCCGCGTAGCACTGTATTGCTACAGGACAGGAGGAACACTCTGTAGGGTCCTGAATGAACTCTATTCAATAATCAATATTCATCTACATTTAAGTTTAACCGTTTTCCTACCCTTTAAGGTTTCTTTTAATATTATTTTATCAGCAAAATATTATCGAGTGCCCTGAGGGCACTTGTTAATGAACTAAAAATAAAAAAAATTTATTGGAATGTGTGGTATTTAAAGTTAAAGATGCAATCAATACTTTGATTTTCAACAAAAACCTTCTATAAAGAAAACCTTAACCAGTGTCTTAAGGACACTCTTTAGCAAGATCCATTTTATAATTATCAGTTTTATTTTGGTTCCTATTTGTATTTGTATATATCTTATCATTTTCATTATACCATGTGTATGCTACTTTTTTTAATAACAAAACAACAAAGACACGTGTCCTAATTAACACACTTACCGACCTTTTTTTTTCCAAACTGAAGAAGTGTAAAATTATCATATTAAAATATCCTAAAGTCCTATTGGAAAAGTTTAGTTATGTCGATATCAATTACATGTCTTTTCAAATATGGCAATGTGATTTATTTTTCTAATTAAAATGCTACATCTAGAGATCAAGGCATGCAATTGGAGTCAGATTCAATAGATATGCATCACGCATCTTTGATCCTAAATTCATGCATCTATAATACTATTATGAATTGACCATGTTATTCATATTATGTGAATATGAGATGTGATGTTTTGTTTAAATTGTATGACGTTTATTACTTTAAGAATGGGAACTTTATGAAAATTTATGAAAATGAGTATTTAAAACATGTTTTAGACATGTAACTTATCGTTTAAAGGGGACCTCGTTTTGCGTCTGACTGTATCCAAGAGATTAGTCTCTTACCTACTGAGTGGGGAGGATATTCTGTGACACCAAAAATTTCCACTATGTGAAGTTGGCATTTTCATAAAAAATTAATGCCAAGGTAAAAAAAACATCTTAAATTAATGCATTAAATGCATAAGTAGTTGATTTCTTGAAATGAACAAGTTGTTTTCCTTATGCAACTTGTAAGGGGAAATAAGACAAAGCATTTGTCATTAAAGTAACTCGCTATATATTGATATATTTATTGTGCAATTTATGATTATTATATATTTTACTGTTGTTTTAATTTCAGTTGGTTGACTTAGAATCACCAAAAGTAATATATTATTTCATAAGTTATTTTAAATTTATTTCAATAAATTTCTCATAGTAGTTTATAAAATAATTTACCTAGTGGTACATTGTCTCTCCTTATGTTCTCACCCACTCCCTTTAATGCTTATGACATACACTTTTATGTGATAAATACTTATTGAACAAACACTTAATTAAGTTGTTTTTCCAAACTTACTATAAGTTTCGAACAAGACCGCTCCTGGAAATAGGGAATAATTATGGTTAAAAAAAGTCTAAAGATTATATGGATTATAATCATTGTAGATAACCATTTAGATATTTAGTTTACTTTTTGATATATATTGTGAACTTAAATAGGGGACAACCATGATTAATATTTACTTATGTTTATGCGTTATTGAAATACTTCAAGTATAAAAAAAAAAAAAAAACTTCTAAATACCTCATTAAACCATTTCTCAATTATCAATGTAATTCATATTTTGCTTCATGAAACTTATAAGTGCTCAATTTAAGTGAAATTTAATGATGAATTTGAGCACTTATCTTTTGAAATGTGTTTATTCCGAAAGTTAATTTTCTTAACTTTAGAACTTTTTGAATTCAATTAGTTATTCAGAGATATATATGTAAATGAAGTCATTTGATCCCATTTAGTGTAATTTTCAGGTTGATTAAAGATAGGAGAAAGAAAGAAGATTGAAGGAACAAGAAGAAAGCAAAGAAAATGAGCTAAAATGAAGTTTCTGTCATATTTTCGCTCAAGCGAGAGCGAAAACAGTCCAGAGAAA
This sequence comes from Sesbania bispinosa, assembly GCA_026901365.1. Lineage (NCBI taxonomy): Eukaryota > Viridiplantae > Streptophyta > Magnoliopsida > Fabales > Fabaceae > Sesbania > Sesbania bispinosa. Next base: position 845,455 of record QLOH01000081.1, read on the forward strand.
GGTGATTTTGTGCTTCATTCTCGCCCGAGCGAGAGTACGTTTCTTCAGGATGAAGTACTCTTCTCGCTTGAGCGAGAATTGGCTCGCTCAAGCGAGAAATCACTTACCCAATTACAAAACAGAGTCAGATTCGAGACATTCGCAACTTATCATTTTCAAAATTTAGCAAGTACGGGACGCGGACGAAAATGAATGAAAAGCTCCGGAAGCATATTTTCTTCATTTCTTCTCCAAAGCCTATATTTGTAATGGTTGCCACGAGCAGCTAAACTTTCCTTTGGGTTTGAATGTAATCGATTTGAACTCGGATGTATTCTGGTGATTTATATATATATATATGTATTTTCGTTTCTATTTTATGTTGGTATTTTCATTTTGTTCTCATTGTCTGATTCTATCTGATCAATAGATTCAAAATTTCGATTTTTAAATCTGACTAGAAAGTATTTCTTTAAATCTGATCTGAATGAACTCAATATTTTTTAATACTAGGAATATATTTCAATGTACTGATTGTTTATGACACCTGAACGTAATGTTGGATAATCTGTTAAATGTTTGAGGAATCGATATTTAGGGGATTTATCCTATGAATTTTATATCTGAGGAATTTGTATAAATAATTTTCGTGTATTGCATCAATATCGTTAGTTTCTCCAACTGAATTATCTATAATTTACTTCATTGCTCTTTTTATCACTTTGATGCAAAATAGCTTAATTTCTTATCAATCAACCATGAACATATTCAAAATTTATGTAAATATAGGGAGCAATTTAACTAAGAAATTCAATTGAATTAGTGTTCCTCATGGGTACGGTATCCCTTGCTCAAATCTATTATACTACAGTTAACTTTGGTACGCTTGTCAGAAATTCAACAAAACTTTTGTTAATTTTACTGAGTTTTGAACTAAAAATATAAGAAACAAGTAGGTGGAAATAAATAAAATGCTAAAAAAGTGGAAGAGTACTAAAAAAGAAAGACACAAACTTATAGCGGTTTACAACCGTTGAAAGCTTAATTGAATTATTTTTCACTTAAGTTTAATAATCGCAACAACTGATTTTATATCGAATAAAATATTTTTTTATTCCTATATTTTTTTTATCAACTTTAGTCTTTATTCCCGAATTCTAAAACTTTTATTTTATATCCTATACTTTTGAAATAGTTTGACCTTATTCCCTACTGTAATGCGTAAAATTCTTATTAATTTGATTTCAAAATAATCCAATAGAATGAAATGATTTATAAAGGTGATTATTTTTAAAAAAGTTTTTTTTTTCCTACAAAATTTTTTCACAAACACATTTCATATATATTTTTATTTTTTCATAAAATTTTTAATATATGTATTTTTAATACTTCGAAAAGTTAATTGTTTGTATTTTATAAAAATACTTTATAATGTATGGGACGCTATCTGTTTTAATTTTAAAATTCATAAAAAAAAAATCATAATTCCTAAAATTATATCTCACCGAAAGGTTCAACCAATAACGAATCCATTTAACTCTAAAATTACCTTATTTTAAAACCGATAAAAACTAGATAAGTAACATTTGAAACTTGAAAAAAAAAAAAAATTGAACTGTACCCAATTCGTCATTGAACCGATCCTAAACCGGTAGAAATCGGCCAGAATCAGAGTGAACCGAGCTGGAGCGGGCGAACCAATTGGTGGAGTAGGTACAAAGTGGTCTTTACAAAAGAGAATATATATGAGCGACCTGAGAGAATCGAACACGGCTCCCCCTGGATGAGGTTGCACCTATCAACCACTTTGCTGCAACATCCTATATGAATATATTTCATATATATAATATAACAATAGAAGGGTTTTTTTATTTTTTGGTCGAATAACAATAGAAGGGTTAACATAGCACAAATTCCTTTTGGGCTGCTGGACTCGGGATTTCGTGTGAACATAACTTCTTTTGGGCTACTGCACTCGGTGCACTATATGTATATATTTTGTATCTTTTATTATTTTATCATACTCATATTTTTATTATAAAATTTATCATTTTTAATTTATACCGGTTCAATCAGTGACTCACCGGTTAGACCAGTAACCCATTGACTCAGTACTCTGGCCGAGTCGATCACCGGTTGTCCGAGTTTAGTAACATTGACTGTACTACTTTTTCAAATTTTTAATTTTTTTATTTAATATAAATAATGTTAAAGATAAATGAAAAATATTTTAAAATATTATATGTAAATATTTATTATTTGATCAGTTACTATTAGTTTCTATTTTAATTTTAAAATTCATAAAAAAATCATAATTCGTAAAATTATATCTAACCGAAAGGTTCAACCAATAATGAGTCCATTTAACTCTAAAACTGCCTGATTTTAAAATCGATGAAAACTAGATAAATAACATTTGAAAGTTGAACAAAAAACAATTTGAACTGTACTACTTTTTCAAAATTTTAATTTTTTTATTTAATATAAATAATGTTAAAGATAAATGAAAAATATTTTAAAATATTATACGTAAATATTTATTATTTTATCGGTCATTATTAATTTATCTCTCATAAAACGTAAAATACAGTCACTGTATTAATTTATAACTTTATATAAATTGATTTCATATAATTTTGTGTTCATTTATCATTTAAAATATTATATAATAACAAAAATACAACTTTAAATACCATGGGTTTCAATAAATTATAAACCAATGTCTTTAGACTCTTTACCAATTTAATTTCTAGTCTAACTTTTTAAACTTTTATATACACAAATTTTGAAAAAATAAATATCCCCACAATATTCTTATTTAATTTATATTTTTTTAATGATATACTTTACAATAAATATTAAATAGTTTAGTAAATGTTGTTAACTTTTTACGTGAGTTTGAGAAAATTTAATAAGCTCAACTAATATTATTAGAGGCCGTTTGAAATGGTGGTGAGTTTTTCAATTTTTTAAAAAAATTTAATCAAGTTTTTACAACTCAAAAATGAAATTTAAAAATCATTTTTTATGGTTTTCAAAATATCTATTATAATAATTGATTTTAAATGAGTATCGGGTTGTTTTATTTAAATGTAATTATCAAAATTTAGATAATTGATTTTAAATGTAATGATCAAAATTTCAAATATTACTTTTAACATATAATTCATATCCATCCAAAATTTGATAAATTTTCTACCACAACTTCGTATGTGTGGTTTACTTTAAAATCACGTTTTAAACGTGGATCCGAGTCAACGTTACTCAACGCTATTGAGAGTAGAGTTTGCCTAAATTAGGGGTGGGAACAAGTTAGGCCGCTCGTCAGGAGCCTACAGCCTGGCCTACGTCAGCCCAGGCCAGACCAGACCAATTTATTAAATAGATCAAGCCAAGGCTTTTTAAAAAACATATATAACAAAACAAGACAGGCTTTAGAAAAAGCCTTTTAAACCCATCAAACCAACCTATTTAACTAAATATAAATAAAATACTAATATGTTTTATATTGCTATTATAACTATAAATTTTTTATTTTATTTCCTTATAATTATATACTTATTGACTTGTGTAAATATATAAGTATGTTGTCTTACATATAAAATTTGGGCCTATAAGTCTATTCAAATAGATGCTTATGGTATATTCAAATACCTTACTGAAAAACAGACCGGTTTTCAAGTCATTTCAGACTTTAAATAGGTCAGACTCATACCATAAAATAAAGCATATATCAAATAAACAGATCATACTCGGGCCATAAGTTTAAGGTACAAGTCCAGCTCATGCTTTAAAAATTCTAGCTCGATTCGACCTATTTCGATCCTTAACCGAATCCTCAAATCCACGTTTGAAACGTGGTTTCAGAACCAAAAAATACTATTCATTTTATCAATTATAAAAAAATCCTTCATGTGAAGGGTAACCGCCGTAACGTGAAAGTTGTATCCTCCAAATAGGTTCCTGGGCTGGACTGGATGGAAGCTTTGGAAGGATATATGGTCAAACTAATACAAACTGGCCTGACTGCTGACGCAGTAGTTTTGATAGCGGAGACATTAAATTACTATTTCCATTCGGACACATATCATATCAACTTCATCACCTATCATATTTACGATTTTTTTACGACAAAACAAAGAAATTTTATAACAACATTTTTATATAAAAATTTTGTAATTTTTTTTTGGAAAACTACTACAAATAAATTTTCTAGAGAGAAAATTGAAAAAAAAAATCCTGTGAACTTTTATCTGGGAAAAGTCATAGTGGAGCTGCGAATACGACCAACAGAGTATAATTAATAAGAATGACTAAAACCATGTAATTTAAAAAAAAAAATAGAGGACCAAAACCAATGAAAAAATAAATGAAAGATCAAAACTAAATTTCACCGTATTTTCAGGAAACAAAAACATATTTTACCCTTATTTTATTGTAATTCTTTATTCATCATTCCAATTTTGGTTAGATTTTTGTTTCCAATAAAAAGTTAAATATAAAAACCTTTCAATTAATGTAATATTCCGCATTGTAACTTGTAATGTTATTTTAATTTCAGGCCTATTGTTTAATCAATTATAGCTGGTTACGGCTGTCCCGTTCAAGCTTTGGTGGTCCATTATCATCTTAGTTTGGACTGACTTCCTATTTTGATAAGATTTATTGGATCACGTCGAATCATAGCGCTAGCTCAATATGACAAATAGAGCAGAAGAGCCAAAGTCATTTTTTTTTTGGGGAAACATACAAACTGCCTCCACTGATGGAGTCAAATTGAATTGTATATTCCATTTCTGAGAAGTCACTAACCAAGAGACAGCTGCTGAAAAGGAAAACCACTTGCAACAAGATACTTCAGCCAAAAAGTCTCAAAAATCCAGATGAATTGCTCCTCTATTTTCTCTAACAACTATAGTATCATATTTTTATTTTGTACTAACAAAACACATTTTTATAAAAAACAAGAGAGTGTATTTTCTATCTAATTATAAATAGACTCATTTTTAATAATATTATTTGTTAATTTTTTTATGTCCTTTATTTATTGTAAGTTCTTTTTTAATAAATTAATCACACATTTTGTGCAAATGGATGTATTTATTATTGATTATGCATATTCCTACATAAACTTTATTTTTTTTATAATAAATACTTTTCATCGATTCTGATGATTTTAGTAATTTATTTCTTATAAAAAACAGAGATAGTGTAACATTTTATTTGGTATTATATGTAAATTAAACGAAACAGAGTAGTATTACTTTCTGTCAAACAATTATATAAATTTGTGTGTTCCACAATTATTTTATAATTAAAGTAATGACAAGTTAGTTATTAATTAACTTAGCCTACGTATTTTCTTTATGTATAACCAGTGGAAAGACAGGTCTATCCATAATTTTTATTGTGTGTAAAAAAAAATTAATGTGTATATAAAATAATTACCCTCCCATGTATTTTCTTTATTAACAATATAAATTATTATTATTATAAGTGATTATGTGGTTACTATTAGTGGTTATCATGATATGCATGTTTGGGGTATTGTAAGGATATTTTGGGTAAAAAAAGGTTGACACCAAATATATCCCCTTTATTAATTAATAGTATAGACAATGAAATTTAAATTTATGATGTGAACTATTTAAACCTCTCATTAGTTCAATTTCAATCACTTTTTAACTCATGCAATTTGTATAAGTAAATATATTGTGTTTTTTACTAGTGATCTTTCTCAGGTTATTGATTATTCGGATGAAAATATAAGGGTAATACATAGATGGTTGTAATAAGAATTTAATAAGTATACACTATAGGTATAATATTCATTAATTAATTAATGAGGTAACACATCATGATAGTATAAAACTTTTTTATTCTGTAACTGTATAGTAATTAAATTCGTTGTAATAAAGCCATGTAGATTGAATAAGTTAGTTAATTATATTATTTGATATTGTTAACATTTTCAAATTTTAATTATATAGTAAATAAATGACATAAACTGACCAGTTAGTCCGAATAATCGGTACTCTGTATAAAATCAAACTGAATCAATAATTTACCAAATTTAAAAAAAAAAAAAAAAAAAAGAGTTTAGGAAGGAGTGATACATCTTATTCCGAGCAGAATTACCCCAATTGTAGGGGATACTACTTGTGGTTTTCTTTTTTCTTTTTTAAACCTTACATTTAACTCAAATTATATCGGAATAGTCCAAATCCAAATGATATGAAGTTAGTTGGGTTGAATTGATATTGATACCCGCATCCGCATGCATATAGGCATAGGGGCTTTGTACTTATCTATTCACACTATTCCAGCTTTGTACCTATCTGTTGGAATAAAAATTAAAAAGCTTTGGAGTTCCAGTTTGTAAAAATGCCTTTGGGATATATATAAGACTTGAAAGAAAAATATTCTGGCAGGTACAAATTCTTAATGGATGGATCGGGACACCTATTTTCTTAGGCTTTATTTAGGGTGGACCAATAAAAATTGGGTGTATCGATAGACTAAATGGTATATTTCATAAATTATGGAATTTAAACTATAAAAGGTATAATATAGAGACATCAAAGCATCGGTAGATATTATAATAAAATTGCCAAGTAGTCCTTGCACTTAATAGTATCTTTTAAATGAAAAAAATTTAAATTTTTAAATCATAAATGAATATATATATCACTATCTAATATACCATAAATAAAAATTTACTTTACATAATGATAAATATTTTACATGATAACTTATTATACAAATATATTTTTTAATAAATTATTAGGTAAAATATCTTAAACAATTTTTACTTCAAATATTTTTACATACAATTTTATTATTTTTTAACTAATTAACCTAAAAGTGATTTTTACAATTATCAGATAAAAATAATCTTAAACAAATTTTTTTCAAATATTTTACATGCAATTTTATTTATTTCTAAATTAAGCGAGTGATTAGTGTTTATTGATATAATAATTGTAAAAATAAGTATTTACATTATAAGGTGATTAAAACATTAAAACAGTAAAAAAAAAATGTATGAATCTTTGAATCGCAAGTGAACACATAATAATATATAACATTTCATAATCAAATATTTATCTTACACAAGAATGAATATTTTTCATGAACATTAATTAAATTAATATTATTTATAAAATTATCAAGCAAAATGTTCTTAATATTTTTTTTAAATATTGCGCATATAATTTAATGAATTGTTAATTAAATTACTAGAAAAAATTATGTTTTAAAAAATATTTTCTCTAATTCATTGGTAATTATTTATTTCAAACTCTGTAAAGTCAAAGCTTCTCTGCCACACATTAGAAGACTTTGTTCAAGAAAGGAAGATAAAAGACAATTTGCTGGGAAGCTTTCAAAAGTGAAGCACAAATAAGGAAACATATTCTACAATATTGTTGTGGTTCAGAACAATGTTGTTTCCTCGTTATCCTTAGCTTTGTGAATTCAGTTTTTATGCTAACATTAAAGCTACACAGGTTAAATAGTGATTGAGAAGCTTGAGTTTTTTTAAATATTTTCTTTAAGAAAAACTCTTATTTAAAACTTCAGATAATAGAGCAATATTTTAGATAACCTTTTAAAACCTGTATGAAATCTTTAAGGCGTTGTTTTTTAAAGTTTTATCTGAAAATGAAAAGTTATTATAAACACAATTCAACCCTCCTCATTGTGTTTACTTGTGTTTCTACATTAATTTAAGTTAGATCTACTATCTAAAGTTTAAAAAGGATTGTCTGAGACTTTAGATGAGGTCTTAAACATTTTTTTCCTTTTAAAAACCAATTTTAAGAGATGTTTCCTTCCCATATGCACACTTAACACCAATTTGAATAGTTTAATATAATGATAATATAGTGAGATAATGGTTAAGTAGATCACACTTAGGTTTTTATCTATAGTCACTCTCAACTCTCGAAAAGTTGTGTTAAGTGTTAGATTAATTTAATTAATTTAATTAATGTGGCCCATGTATTTTAATAGTCTGACTTTAATAAAATAGTGCTCAGTGTGATGGTTGTTGACCCACTATGAAAAATAGAGTCAAAAAGGGTTATTTTAAAATCCCACTCCTCTTCCTTTTTAAAGATAAGAGAAGTTACCAAAATGGTTAACTGTGTGAAAGAAAACTTCCTAACCATCAAGGAGTCTGAAAAGTGAAGGAAAAGGGGAGAGAAAATTGATCATCAATTTTCACAGAGAATTGAAACAAGAAGAGCAAATATGGATCCAGATAATTAAGTGTCTCTGTCACTCTCATTGTTGTATAGGTGTTCAGCTGTGATCCTTCGAACGGTGGTTTCCGGTGAGAAGTTGGTTGTCAACGGCGGTTTACGTTAGACTCCGGTGGTGGTGTACCTCCAAACACTCTGACGCTCAAGTTAGCATGTGTAGCAGATAGGTTTTGTATAATCAGAATAATGTACTTGATTTCGACTTACTCAGCCTTATTTATATGCAGGTAAAAGGCGAGAAATTCCTTTAGGAAGTTGCAACGGTAATTTAATAGGAGCACAACGCGCCTGAATTAAAGTGGACTCACGTGCCCCGAGGCACATATGTCCGGATGTCGTTCCATGTCGGTTAGAGTCTATATTCGCTTGTTGTACGTAGCCAAGTAAATCCATGAGGTGGATGTCGGCACTTACAAGTCGGATGTCGATCTAAAACATAGTTCATACTTGTTATCCTTATGCAGTTAAGTCAATCCACGAGGTGGATGCCGGCATACCTAAGTTGGATGTCGGTCGAGAACAGTAGCCTCAAAGGTAGCATGCTGGTATGCCCCCTATGTTGGTAGGCGCCTGCATCGTAAGCCAGCTTCGGTTGACCCGTAACGGAAACGGCATGAGGCGTACGTATGTCGGTCTAGAACAGGACTAAGCCTAGATAGATGTCGGCGGATGTCGGTCCTAACAAGTTTGATCAAGGGACTGAGCCCGAAACATTGTCAGAAGCAGGCCAGAAGTTGGTCCAGAACAATAGGTATGTGAGAACCATGAAATTCTAGATCCTGTGTGGTTTCCATAATTTGAATCCTAGGAAACTATCATAATAGAAATTTACATTTACATTAAGTCCTTAACACTCAACAAGTGTATAGGCAGTGCAAGATAAAATAGTGAAAAACTTAAAGAAATAAATGAGGACTTTCAAATTGGTGTTATTATATGGGATCGACCCAGTCAGTTCAATTGGTTGGATAGGATACAAGACCATGGTCGGTCCGATCAATGTACCAGATCAAATTTGCTTATAAACCACTCATGACATCATCTACTTGGTCTCAAACCAATGAAAATCGCCTAAACCGACCGGTTCACAGGTTTTGCTTCTGTTGGATTGAAAGTTGGAATAATACATGAATTCAAAAATACCTTCCCCTCGAATCGAATGCGTGAACACATGCAGGACAAACGTGCTACAAACGAGCTCGGTAGCAATTCACTGAGTTGCTCTTTGTAACTTTAGGGCAAATTACTCTTACTGAAACATGAACACACAACTAAAATATATTTCATATTATAAAATATAAATTTCAATTTATAATTTATATTATTAAGCATGAATATATTTTCATAATTATGATCACATATTATTTTATTATTTAAAATTTTATATAAAATTTAAAAATATATTAAATTATTAATAAACTATGAACTAATTTTTGAAGGTGTATTATGTTAAAACATACTACCTTCGTCCCTATTTAACTGTTCATTTGTAAACCTAATGCAATAATAATTACATCTTTCTCTATTGTACCCTTATGTTAATAAATGACTACTCACTGTTAAAAAATAATGAGACCCAATTGTATTAAGAGAGATAAAGGGTAAAACTGAAAGGTTAAAATTTATTTGCATAAAAACAAGAGTAATAATTGCTTCCCTTAATATATGTGTTTTTTATTCAAGTGGACAGTTAAATAGGAACGAAAATAGTAATTTTTATGAGAAGTATTAAATAGTTAAAAAAATTAATTTAATAAAAAAAATTATGAAAGAAAGTATATTAAATTTCTGTCTATTTTAATTAAAAAATAATTTAAAAGTATCAAATAAATATTATTCATTAAAGAAAATTATTTTAGTATTCAATTGATAAATTATTTAATTTTCTATCATAATCTTACCGGACTCCAACAGTGAAATAATATGAGATGGTTAAATTGAGTATATCTCTACACACTCTAAAAGGTTTATTATCTTTTCTGTGTAAAATAAGGATTCATGAAAATAAACTCTAATTGAATTTTGATAAGAGAATGATTTGGAAATATTTTTATCAGTCACAAAAAAAAGAAATATTTTTTGTCGGAAAACAATCTTAACAAATCTATTTTGTATTAGATTATTTTATAAATATAGTCTTTTACTGGATTATTTTATAAATGTTATAACTTTTATTCTCTTTCATTTATACTGTATCGATTCTTGGTCCATCGGTGGGAAAATATTGGTTTAGACCACTGTAAAAGCCACCATTTTCTTATCCCTTGTGGGGTGGGTTCCTCTCAGGTTGCCGTGGGGGGTTTATTTAATCTGCATTAAAAGAAATTAGAAAGTGATTTAAATAAACACAATTGAAAGATAATAATTAGATGCTGAGCCAAGCAGCACCCAAAAAAAAAAAAAAAAAGATTCTGAGCCAATAAATATATATGGAATTTACTCGCATTGAACAGAGTATTAATTAAATAAGAGATTTGACTCCTTTAAAATAAATTATCAATTTAGAGAAAAAAGTAAAACATTTTAATATTTGATGGCAAAATAAATAATTATCGTTTTTACAAAACCTAATTTCTACTTGTACAGTATAAGAAGGCTAAGTGAAGAAGCTAGTGTGTGTTTTAACGTTGCCTGTGTCCCTCCTTTTATAGGTGTTGGGGTATCTTCCGTTTATGGTATGATTTGCTGATTAGGAGACAACATGCGCTGATCCTGCTGTCAGGCTGCATAACTCCAGTCCTTTCCTTGTTTTTTTATCCCCTCCTTTAGTCAAGCCAGGGATCCTGCTAGGGTGTGTTAAGTCAACCTCCCCCGAGCTCCTCTGACGATTTGTTCAGATAGAGAGTATGAGCTCAGCTGGTACGTAACATAAGTCTCCCAAGCTACGAAGTGTTATACAGTGAAGTAGCTTAACTGTTTCTGTTGTGATACTTCTGATTGGTATTGACCCGAGCTCAACCTGACCAGTTTGTTCAAATAAAGAGTACGAGCTCAGCTGGTACGTAACATATATATTGCATGTAAATACATAATAAATTATAAATTTATTAAAAAAATATTTTTTATAAATGATTTGGTATGTTTAATTTCACCTTTATAAATTATAACAAAGTACACACTGTAAAAAAATCAAATCATTAAATAAGTTCATTTTTTTAGTATAAGTAATTATTTGCAATGAATTTGAGAGCATTAGTGCATATAAGGGTATCATAGTACTTGTTTTCACTCTATACTCATGTAATGTGTTTATTTTGTATTTATAATTAAAATTTGAGAGATTTTTTTTTTTTTTATATATATTACTACACTTTTAATCAATGCTCTTTGTTTACTAAACTTCTATTGATGTTTTTTGGTTTTAACCACATGTATCCTTCACGGGAGACAATCTTGTTCGAGCCGGAACATCCACATGATGGTGGGGCTAACTCTCCCAGCGGAGATTTTTTATTGATGTTTTAATATTGTACTCTTAATTATTTTATATTATTTAACTGTAAAAGAATCATCAAGAAGTTAATACAAACTGAATATTCAACGCAAGAAGCCACAATGTCCATCCTTTTATAGACCAAGACAACCAAATACAAAAGAAGTAAGGACTATATACCACCATTTTTGTTTTTGTATCTCTATGTTTCTACAAATTATTTTTAATGTTCATGTAATGCTACTTATTTTATCTTTGATTCAAGTCATGGATAATCAGTATACAAATATTTTTAGATGTGGATATAGACCTGCATTCCACATAATAAATTATCATGCTTAAGACCATTGTGTATTGTGCAAACCAAAAAGAAGTACCCCTTCTATGCTGTTGTGTAAAAATTTAGAGTGGGGGATGGTGCGATATTTACATTTTACCTCACCCCAAGGGAATGAATGTGGTCCGAATTTACAGCCTGTGAGATATGAGACTCTGTTTTACTCCACTCGATTAACCCCTTCTCGTCTTGAAAAGAGAAAGGGGATAGCGCAACAAAGCCTAATAATAAATATTTATATACAATAATCTTGACAAATATATTAAATTAAACCTCAAAATTTGTTGAAGTCAGCAAACAAAGCCTCAAGACCAAGGTGTACATTCGAACAACTTCTACAGCAGAATAAGTCGATCAAGGCCTTACATCTCATGAATAAAACAACATATTTCTTGTAGAAACTGCTAGAACAAAAGCAGAGGATCCTAGAAAAAACTATTATAGTAAACAGAAACTTGAAGCAACACTATAGAAGCAGAAACAGAAGGACTCTTCCTTCATCTTCCTATGAGAATGCCTTAAAGTGAGACGCTTGGCGGTGATGGCACTTTTGTTCTGGGCCAGGCCATCTCAAATGTTACAGTTAATCGTCATCAAAAGTGACTCATCTAATTTAAAACTTTTAATTTTATATTGAAGAATGATTAATATTCCATAGAATACAATCCCCACTTGAATAATTAAGAATCTTCTTTGTTACAAGTTATATTTTATATTTGAATTTACTAAACAAATTTTATAAAATGTCACAAGATTTTGACACAGTTCAATTTTTTTTTTTTCTGATTTACAAGGTCTGAACTCATAACTTTCTCAAATTCATTACTACCTGTATTACGTGAGCCAATTGAAAGGACGAGACAGTTCATTTTGATGATAATTATTGAACATGTATTATTTTCTTGAAGTTTCTCTTACAAAATGAAATTAGAAATACATATATGTTCCTTGGCCAAGTGATTTTATAAGTTTTAAAAGAAACTGTACTTTTATTATATTTCTGAAATGTATTACACGGTGCAATATAGATAGTACTGAATAAATTTTAAACTGAAAAAACGAATTCCTATGATCAAGCATCTTGTCCCCAGGCAGACATTAGGAGCAGGTATTGTTCTGCTGTGAAATAATCCTATAATTCAATTATCTTGTGCCGAGATACTAGGGACCGCTGTAGAATAGTTGTGGATTTTGAATCAGTGTCATTGCCAAACTTGTATGATCCCACTAGCATATAACCTATGTAAAGGAAAAAAAGATTATGTTAATTAAGGAGATTTTTTTAGGTTCAATTAATTAATATAAGATTTTACTAAAGCCCTGAGTCTCTGATTCATCAGGTGGGTCAATTCTGTATACAGCATGGAGCAATAATTAAAGAAGAGTCATAGGAACTATCTTAATAAAGGATTGTGACAGGACGATTGTTATGGCAGATTGCCACCGTTGGCATTTGAATACAAAATGTTAAAGAGCAATAGACATGACAACCAAGCACTGAGAATATTATTGTAGCAATAGCTTTCATGCAATTTTTGCTTTAGTGAGCGTTCGTTTTGAAAATCTGTTGTTGAACTTGCAACAGAAAAGTGCAATTAATAATTATTAGTATAGTACCCACTCAAAAGATAAGGTATATGGAATCTGTACTTAATCCTGTGCATGATTTCTAATGAGTACTACTTCGGTTGGCAAAAGAATATTATAATTGAAAACATCGCTGTAAAGGAATGATCATAAAATTTCTTTTGTAGGCAGTAACTGCTTTTTGTGGCCCCTTCCCTTTCAACAGCTGCTAGCTTTCCAACTAATCTGATAACTCATGGAAATTTCCTCCATCATAAACACCTATATACCCTCTCTCCCTTTTAAAGTAATATATATAGAGAAGAGTTAGCACTAAAAGATGACAACACATATGTGGAAGAGGAAGGTCACTCAAGGTATCATCAATTCAACAAGGGCATAGTTTTTTCTTTTTTTATGTGGATATATATATATATGTATTAAAGGAGAGGTGCATTGGTGAAGATTGAAATTACAAGCAAAAAAAAAAATGAGGAGGGCATGCAGGAAAATATGGAGGTCAGTGCCTTGCACAAGCAGGAAAAGCTTGCGAACTGACTCAAGGAAGGACATGGAGGAAATTCTAAGGGCTAAGCTTTCAACTATCAAGGAAGAGCCAGAATTGTGTGAAGAGAACCTAACACCACCAAGACATATGAGGATGGCTAAGAAGCAAGGGAAGAAGATTCAACGCTGTTTAGTACCTCATGTCAATCTGAAGCAGTCTTATGTCCTCTTCATCACTGGCTTTGCCTCCAAAGGCACCTTTGCTGGGTTCCTTCAACGCTAACCTCAATTTTAATTTATGATGTCATGTTCTCTACTCCTAAACTATTTTATGTATGTAGAATGTAGTTTATGTACAGCCTATTTAATTTCCTTCAAGTCTAGCAATATAAAACTCACTCATCATTGGTATGTAATATCATGCTTGGTCCTTTCCCCCATCTTGGCCTAATATTTTTTGCCATAATGGGTTGCATTAAATTATTATGAGTTATGCATAGTGGATGATGTACTCAAGTTACATAATTACAATAAAATAATGATAGATTAACATGAATGTTAATTATAATTATCATTTGAAATAAATGTTAATTGTGTGAGTAGATTTAAGAGATGGTTGCAAGTAAATAATATAGAGATGACACCTCAGATTTTTTTTTGACATGACAAATATAGGGTTATATGGCATTAAGTACAGTATATATGCAACTCAGCTTTAATATTTATAATAATAGATATGTCACATTGGATATCAAAAGGATTACGTGTTTTAACGTTTTTACTGGAAGGAAATTGTAGCTTTTGCTGTTTGGCTACGCTAGGTGAAAAAATCACAAATTTGTTAGTGTCAAACTGCACATGAGGGAAATATGTACAAAGTAGCAGTATGAAGTGCTTTATTAGATGGATGGCTAAGGTGAACATGCCACAGATCAAAACATATAATTGATTTTGAATGAAAAATTACATTGTTTCATCAAAGGATTCATGCTCAAGAGAACTCTACACAAGAAACTGATCTCCCAAACTTAAAGAGGTAAAATAACCAACTAACTACATCATCAACTACTTAACTGAGTAGTAAGCTATCATAAATATGTGTGGTCTAAATCTAATATTAGATTCCCTTTAGCTTCTGAACAATTTTCATTCAGCGAAGGTCGTAACAATCATGACAGTGTAGCCTTATTCAAATTTTCAAGGACATAAATATTTTGTATCATGAAGATGCTTCTTCATCCACCAGAAGTGACTCTGCAGAATTAACCCTTTTAGGGGGAAGATGAGATCTTTTCACTTGTAATTTAGAAAGTTAATTAATGAATATTCTTCCGGTGTTAATCATGAAATAAAAACGGGACCCCAACATATGTAGTGATCTCAAATCACATATCTATTTAAACTCTCTAAAATAACTGTATAGGAAAGTTCCAATGATTGAAATTCAAAGGGAATAGATATGCTATGAATAAAGCTACAACAAATTAATGTTACAAATGTTTACCAGCAAGAATACTGCTGATTGGTGTACCAAAAATAAAATTTTAATTTTTGTTTTATAAAAGGTTATTTTAATTTATGCATGAGTTGAGTGCAGTGCAGTGACTCAATGTAATTGACTGTTGACGGAAGCAATATAACAATCAACCACATAATGGAGCAGAGAAGTTTATTATGATGCCAAAGAGAATAAAAACAGCAAATGTTTTCTGCCAAGTGGGATCACACTTTAGCCATACATACAACAGAGGGGAGTAGTGCCGGCAAAATGCATGGGATGGCTCGATTGGACTGATCCGTAAAAGCCCGTAAAAATATAAGACTCATGTATTTATTTTAGAAGTACGTTACCTGCAAAACCCGCGAAAAAAGGGTTACCCATAAAAAGTCGGTAAAAAGATAGGACTCTGATGTTTATTTTAAAAATCTGAATAACTTCCAGATTTTTTAGCCCATCCCCATAAAATCCACTACCGGCATTGAATCGGGCTGGGCCAAATAGCCCAAATGAATAGCTCTGCGGCAGAGGACCACACCATTGGGTTGTAAGCGGTTGAGATATTTTATCTTCTTGTAACAAACAATTCCTGTATTTTAAATTCAAAATTTTGTTGTAGTTTATTTTTAAATTTTCATCTCTTGTATTGTACCTATAAATACTTGTACTCATCATCATAATAAAATCAAGTCCTTTTCATCATACTTTTCCTTTTCTTTATGGTATCAGAAGTCTCTCTGCTTCACTAGCATCTCGATCCTTATGGCCTCTTCAACCTCTGATCCCACAACTCCCATCGAGTTCAATACCACTACTAATCTACCCATCAAATTAAATGGCACGAACTACCCCGCTTGGTACAAACAATTTCGATCACTCCTTGTGGCCCGTAATCTTGAAGGCTACGTAACCGGTGACATCCCATGCCCTCCCATCACCATTAAACAAGATGGTGCTGATGTTTCAAATCCTGCGTACTCTTATTGGGTACGTCAGGATCAGTTTCTCTACCTTGCGCTGCTTGGCTCCTGTGACGCTGAAGCCCGCACTATTATGTCATCTGCTGACACCTCTGCCCAAGCCTGGCGTAAACTACAGCAAGCTTATGCCAGCCGCTCTCGGTCTCGCATTATGTCTTTGAAGGAGCGCTTAACTTCCATCACCAAAGGCTCCTCTTCTATAAGTGAGTATTTGCGATCCATTCGCAATATTGGTGAGGAGCTGGCTCTTATTGGCCAACCCATTGACGATCTGGATCTCGTCATTCACGCCCTTAACGGCCTTGGTCCATCCTTTCGCGAGTTCACTGCTTCCATTCGCACTCGTGACTCCCCTATTGCCTTTGATGAACTTTATGACAAATTGATTGATTTTGAGATCTTCATGCAACGGGATGACCGACTTGTCTCACTTGCTCCTCTCACTGCTAATTTTGTTAATCGGAACTCCTCTGGTTCCAACCGCGGGCGTCCTCATAACTCCTCAAAGAAGTCCTCATCCTCCTCTGCTCTTGTCTGCCAGTTCCGCGACAAGAAGGGCCTTACTGCCAAGACATGCTACAAAATACATGGCTATCCACCAAAGCAGACTCCTCCCTCTGCACACATGGCGCACAAATCTGAAGGCAATGACCTCACCTGGCTGCTTGACTCGGGTGCCTCCCATCATGTTACCAATGACATCAATAATCTTTCCATTAAATCGGACTACCCTGGACAAGACACACTCACTGTGGCCAATGGTAAGACTTTACCCATCACTCACATGGGCTCCATTAAATTTCCCACATCCTCTCGCCCACTTCATCTTACCAATGTTTTATGTGTTCCTTCAGTCACTAAAAACCTTATCTCTGTTTCTCAACTTTGCCAAACTAACAATGTTTCCATTGAATTTTTCCCTTTTCATTTCGAGGTAAAGGCACTGGACACGAGGGTGATGCTGTTACGCGGATCTAATGAGGACAATGTGTACAAACTACCAACCACCAACCATCCATCCACCGCTGCCTATGCCGCAACCACCGCACTATCCCTGGACCTTTGGCACCACCGTCATGGCCACCCAGCACATCCAACCCTTCTCCATGCCCTTAGCTCAAATAATATCTCCTTTTCTTCCTTTATGAATAAATGTAGTGATTGTCTATCCAATAAAAGTCATAAAATTCCATTCTCTAGGTCTACCATTGTTAGTAGTCATCCTTTGGAATTTGTGTACTCTGATGTTTGGGGTCCCTCCCGTATTCAATCAATTGACGGTTATTCTTATTATGTGATTTTTATTGATCATTTTTCTAAATATGTCTGGCTATATCCGATTAAACTTAAATCTGATGTCTCTACAATTTTTCCAACTTTCAAATCTTTAGTAGAGAATCAATTTAATACAAAAATTAAAAAATTTTATTCGAATAATGGTGGTGAATTTATTAAGCTACGTGCTTATTTCCAATCTCATGGAATCTCTCATCTCACTACTCCACCACATACGCCAGAACATAATGGTTTATCTGAAAGAAAACATCGTCATTTGGTTGAAACGGCCCGTTGTCTTATCCACCATGCCTCCCTCCCAATTGCCTTTTGGAGTTATGCACTACAAACGGCTGCCTACCTCATAAATCGGCTTCTCACTCACACCTTAAAAATGAAAACCCCATTTTCTATACTTTTTAACAGAGAGTCAAATTACTCCAAGCTCAAAGTCTTTGGTTGTTTATGTTTCCCCTGGCTCACACCTTACACTCAAAATAAATTTGAAACAAGATCTCACCCATGTGTTTTTGTTGGCTACAGTAATTCTCAAAGTGCCTTCCTGTGCTTTAATTTAAAAAGTCAAAAATTATTTGTCTCTCGTCATGTCCAGTTTGTTGAAAATATCTTTCCCTACTCTCTCTCTCCCCATGCCAACCCACAGATCACTCCTCCTATCCATTCTCAATTTCAAATCCCGCAACAGCCACTCATCTCTCAAATCCCACTTCAAACAGCCCAATTTTCTACCCCTCCAACCAATCCTAACAACCCACATCCTTCCCTCATCCAATCACCAAATCGGCGCACTCTACTATCCCAACAACCACCTAATCTAGCTCCCTTCACAATATCCCTCCCTCAAAACACGCCTCGGCCTCATCAATCAAACCACCTTATTCCACTTATCTCACGGCCCTACACACCAAACCACCTTATCCCACCAAATAAAATCCCGCAGCCCAACCCAACAAACCTCCTCCCACCAACACATATTTCCTCAACAACCTCGCCCAATTCTCGGCCCAACCCACCATCCCATAACCTCCGCCCACCCAATACAAATTCAAACACCCAAACCTCTCCCTTACCTAATCCAATAACCCCGCAACAGGCCACCATCAATCCGCAACAGCAACATCCTTTACCCAATCCTATAACCAATCCCACCTCTCCAAACCAAATCCTCACCCCTCCAAACCTGCGGCCCACCCAACCGATACCCAATCCCAACCCAACAAACATAATTCCATCCCTCAAAACTCGCACCCCACCCTTACGTCCACCAACACATTATCCCCCTCCCAAACCATTCCTCATATCCCTCAACAAACCATCCCACTTATCCAATCCCACAACCCGCATCATCCTTCCCTCGACCTTATCCCACCAAATCCCAATCCAACAACCCCAATGCAATCCCATAACCCACATGCGCATACCACAGAAGACTTGTGCACTTCCTCATCATCTTCGTCACATGCATCTCCCTCTGTTACAAGTGTTCTCACACCTTGTCACCCCATGGTCACTCGGGGTAAAGCTGGAATATTCAAACCCAAACAGTTGAACCTAGCCACCAAATATCCCCTCACAGAGTCTTTGGTACCCACATGTGTCTCTCAAGCCATGAAACATCACAGATGGAAAGATGCCATGTCAGAGGAATTCAATGCATTAATGCACAATGGAACTTGGGATCTTGTCCCCCATCAGCCCCACTATAATGTCATTGGAAACAAATGGGTCTTCCGCCTCAAGCGCAATCCAGATGGATCCATTGCCAGATACAAAGCCCGATTAGTAGCAAAAGGATTCCACCAACGCCCGGGCATTGACTATCATGAGACTTTCAGTCTAGTAATCAAGCCACAGACTATAAAGCTAGTCTTGTGCATTGCTCTATCTCATGGATGGCCAGTGAGTCAAATGGATGTCAACAATGCATTTCTTCATGGATCCATCACGGAAGATGTCTACATGACTCAACCTCCAGGATTCATCCATCCTTCTCTTCCTTCTCATGTTTGCAAGCTCAACAAGGCATTGTATGGCCTCAAACAGGCACCACGGGCCTGGTATCATGCGTTGAAGGATTTTCTACAGTCATATGGATTCAAAAACTCCAGGTCTGATACATCACTTTTTATCTATAACTCCAATAATGTCTTGGCCTACTTTTTGGTGTATGTAGATGATCTGTTGCTGACTGGGAACAATGAAAATTTCTTCGGCACTTCCAATCATCTCTTGCCGAGAAATTCTCTCTTAAAGATCTTGGTCCACCATCTCATTTCCTTGGAGTTGAAATCATTCCCACAAGCTCTGGTCTCTTCTTGTCACAACACCACTACATCAGAGACATCCTTCAACTTGCAAACATGGTTGATGCAAAGCCTGTTGGCACGCCAATGTCAACTTCATGTTGTCTAACACCATTGCCTGATGCTCCTACTTGTGATGTGACACTTTTTCGATGACTGATTGGCTCTCTTCATTATCTAGCCATCACTCGTCCGGATTTGGCCTACCCAGTCAACAAATTAGCTCAATACATGCAGGCTCCACAGGAAATTCATATGCAAGCATTAAAGCGTGTCTTACGCTATCTCAAAGGCAGTATCAATCATGAGCTTCATCTTGTCAAAAATTCATCTCTTCATCTAAATGCCTTCTGTGACTCTGACTGGGCTGGTGTCACTGAAGATCGTAGATCTACCACTGCTTACATCATCTATCTTGGCCCAAACGCCATATCCTGGTCATGTAAAAAGCAAAAGACTGTTGCTCGATCTTCCACTGAAGCTGAATATCGCACAATTGGCTCCACAACTGCTGAGATTCTTTGGTTACAAGAACTTCTCAAAGAACTAGGAGTTTCCTTATCCAGAAAACCCACCATTCTCTCTGACAACATTGGTGCAACCTACCTATGCTCCAATCCCATTTTCCACTCCCGCATGAAGCACTTATCCATTGATTATCACTTTGTTCGAGAATTGGTGGCCAAAAAGGAGCTTCAAGTATCTCATGTTCCATCCAGTCATCAACTAGCTGATCTTCTGACAAAGCCCCTATCCGGGCCCCGACATTCCTTTCTCTTATCCAAGATCGGTGTCGTTACCCCTCCACCATCTTGCGGGGGCGTGTAAGCGGTTGAGATATTTTATCTTCTTGTAACAAACAATTCCTGTATTTTAAATTCAAAATTTTGTTGTAGTTTATTTTTAAATTTTCATCTCTTATATTGTACCTATAAATACTTGTACTCATCATCATAATAAAATCAAGTCCTTTTCATCATACTTTTCCTTTTCTTTATGGGTAAGGTAAGGAGGACAATAGCGGGACATATATTTTCCAAATTCCTTCCGTTGTTTGTCAAGATCCCAGCGTGTATTGAATAATCCAACTTGTTTACATATTTCTATATCTACTATAAAGTTTCAGGATTTTAATACAAAACTAGCTAGCCCTGCGCGTTATGCGAGCTCTTAATTAAAATTAGTTTAGATATACTGTTTAATTACAAATTATTTTTGAAATTTTTACATAATAATTACTATAACTTTCATTTCAATATAAGATGCTATGTGACGAGTTTAGTAGCATATGGCAAATAAAAGAAATAGACATAGACCTAGGCTTTATTGAGGTAGAATGATTGGTTAATTTTTGTTTAAGGAGTAAGAGACTAATTTAAAGGAGGAAAGGTACTAAATGGGATAATTGATTTATCTAAAACACAACTTCTTATAGTCAAGTTAATTTGTTAGTGTAATGTCAATTGTTAAAGAAGAACCAATTAGATAGAGATACATTAAAAAAAAAATTGCCACTATTCAAATGTTAATTGTTTTTAGTTCTTATATTTAACCAAAAACTAGTGTTTTTGACATGTTTGTAAAGACAAAAGAACACATTATTTTTAATAAATATAGAGACTTAAAATAAAATAAAGTAAATTTAAATAGAAATAATTTTTAAAAATGTTATATTTTTAAAAATAAATAATATATTTGAATCTATTTTATTACTAAATAAGTATCATACAAATTTAATTGAAAAATATGAATTTATTAATTTTGTGATGAGATTCACATCAAATTTATTTGATAATAAAAAGTATATTAACATTCGTTGTTAGTGTCTTTCTTTCTAGATTACCATCCAAGTACTATATATTTCTTTTCACTATACATGTAGTTAACGTGAATGTTAATATTACGTGTTTCACGTTGAGTGGAATAAATTACTCGTTATGCGGTTTAAGCTATGAGACTCTCCTATATAGGACTAGTCTTTTGGGTTGGACTATTCTCATAGACTTAAATTCTAACAATTGATGTTTTTATTGAGGGTTAGACTACAGAAAATGCTACCAATTAAGAGTGAAAGGCCCGGGATGGCAATATTATGAGTCTCTTTTTGAGTTGGGCTATGGCTATGGGCTTAACTAATAACAATAGTCAATGCAATTAGAGATAGCAATCGAGCCCAAACCCTATGGGTACCCGCAAAAATTACCCGCAATTGGCACGGTAAAAAACACGCAAAGCGGGTATGAGCGCGGGTACGGGCAAAAGCCCGCATTTTTCATGGGAACGGGCGCGGGTACGGGCACTTTGATGCCCAGCCCGCCCCATACCCGCACTAATATATATAATTATTTAATAAAAAACATCATATATAATTATATATAGGGATATATTAATTTTATTAAAATATCTAATATATTTATACATATTTTTAAAATTAATATATATAATATATTACAAATTAAAAATATTTTTTATATTTATCTATTTGTGTTTTTTTTTATTTTTACTTTATAATATATGACTAATTAGTGTTAATAATCATTTTTTACAGATCTTGAAGAATTCTAACACATGATATCCAAGTTTATAAAATAGTGTGACGTGAAAGTATATTGTAATATTTAATAAAAATTTTGAACTTTAGATCATTTGTTTATAATTAAATTATAGTATCACTGATATTTAAAAATTATGTTTGGGCGATCTTCGGGTAACTTTTTTAATTGAGATATAGTTTTATTAAATTAATTTATTTAATAAGTTGTTAATTTTTTACTTAATAAAAGTGCGGGTAACAGGCGCGGGTACGGGTATATAGGTGCCCAGCGGGTATGGGAACGGGCACTAAAGTTACTGCCCACGTGGGTACGGCGCGGGTACAGGTTTTTTTTTTTTAAAACGCGGGTACGGGGGACGGGCACTATGATACCCTACCCATAGGATACCCATTCCCATCCCTAAATGCAATTTGTACGAATATGGGAATTAGGTGTAGTCATTGTTTGACTATTATAAATTGTCGATCTTCCAAGTTCAGTTTGTTGATATGCACATCATAAATTTTTCAATTACATTTACTTGCCTTACTTTCCTGTGTTGCTTACACAAGCACGTTATTTCATGTTAGTATTTGACAATTGGATTTTGGTATGAGATATAAGATATTAGATATTTGTATAACAAAAAACATATAACAACTTATATAACATAACTTTTTTTTTTATTTCTGTTCAATCATATCACTCATTACATCCCACATTTCTTTTTCTTCTCTCTCTTTTATCTCTACGTACTTCTCTCTTTATTGTAAATGTTGTTGTAAATGCATTTCTCTTTTATTGATATATATTAAAGGTTCCCATGCATGGTATAGGAGATTCACTGCATTTTAGTAATATATTATCAATGAAGAATTTTCAATTTAGCTACCCGATTTTCTACAAATAAAATAAACTAACAATGAAATGGCTTTCATTATCAACTAGAAGGTTTGGGTTGGAAAAAAAAACATGCATGTTCCATTTGCTTGGCATTTATGTTACGGCTGGTGACTTCCCAAAACATTATTGACTTTATTGAACATATAAGAAAGGATTTGGATCCCTTGCAATAAAATAAGAGGTTTTAATTTTGGAATTATGGCAACCACATGTAAAGGAACCTTACTCCTTAAGAAAATTAGCCTATAAGTTAGTATACGTTACATATCTTTAATCTTTAGACCTGCCTTATATCCGTAAGTAGTATTTGGCGGCGACTATAGCGAAATAAAACAATATATTCTGTTTTATTCCATGAGTTTAATATATATACATTGTTAGTCTAAATAAATTTTACATAAACATTTAATGATGTGTTGTCACATCATTTATTAAATTTAATAACACATGAGGTGTCGCATTCATTAAATAATGTGGCGGCACACCATTGAATGTCTGTGTAAAACTTCTTTACACTGTCCGTGTATATCAATTAAATCCTTGTTTGATTACATTATTTTACTTTTTCAAATCAAGATATATTATTTTTTAATTCTCATATCCAATTATGTTTTATTTTTAAAATATATTAAAGGTATAATGAAACTTAGATATTAATATTATGTTTTCTATCATTTTAACATGTTTATCAAATCATATTTTAGAAATTAAAGCTTACTGTTGTCATCCGAGTAAAATATCAAATCCCATATTTGTCCTGCTCTGCACTTTTAAATATTCAAAATTAAATTTATATAATGATAAAAGAATGTTGATTAAAATATGAGTAAAGTGACTTTTGATTTTAGTTCTTATGATTTTTTTTAAATTTACATCATTTAAAAAAAATTAAAAAATAATTCTTATTAGTGAGATAAGTTAACAAATTACTACATAGGCATGAGTTTATGTTATGTGACAATTTTATTACTTGTCATATTACGAGTAAACTAGCAAATCGGTCCCTGACTCTGCAGGGACCATGCAGTTTCGTCCCTGACTTTGTTAAAATAGCACTTTAGTCCGTACTTGTAAAAAGCACATGCACTTTAGTCCCTAAAGTGCATATTTTGTAATAAAGTGAAGGACTAAAGTGCATGTTTTTTAGTGAAATAAGGACTAAAGTGCTATTTTAGAAAAGTCAGGGACGAAACTGCATGGTCCCCGCAGAGTCAGAGACCGATTTGCTAGTTTACTCGTCATATTACCAACAAAAATATTATTCAAAATTTTAAATTTTAAGTGGATGCAAATAATTTTTTTTTATAGTCATTACTTTTAAAATGACCAAAAAAACTTATTTTAACTAAAAAAATATAATATTTATCTTATTATTTTAAAAAAAAATTAATGTTTTCTCAATCTTTAAAAAAATACCTTAAAAATATTTGCTAATGCTTGCCTGTGTCCAGAGTTAAAACCCATGCTAAATGCATCTACATGTTTCTTCTTCTAGAAGCACACTTATTCGTTAAAGAAGAAAATGCATGATTTTTTGTTTTGCATTTATTTGATGCTATAGTCAACATAGTGCTAAGGTCATTAGGTGTACCTGTGTGTGCATCGAAATATTAGTATATTGTATGAGTTCCCTGTGTTTTATGTCATGGATAGATCTCCTAAGATTGAAAATTGAAAATGCTTTTCAAACGTGGTGCTTCATATTCGTCAGCAAAAATAGCTTAAATAATTTATCAATCAGACTTGACCAAAAATAAAATAAAATACCTTCAAACTATATTTATTTTTATCAATCAGACTGACGTAGCTTAGATTCAATTCGACCACTAGAAGATGGATAGTCCATGTCCATCTGGTTTTCCGAAGGAGCAGCACATGTAATGTAATATAACTAAAGAAACTCAAGCCAAAGCCCAAAGGGTAAAAATAAATATAGTTTAACCCAAAAAGCAGAATGATGATGCATAATTTATCATACAAGTTTTTCCCCCTGAGTGGCCTGATTTGAGGATAAAAATTGCTTCAACTTGGAGGAGTCAATTTCAGCTTTCATAATTGTTTATTTCTAGCTGGTATTTCGCGATTTATTTAGTTGGCTAAAAGCATACTCTGTTTACGACTATACAGCCTACTATGAAAAAGGACGAGGCTTAAAAAGTATATTTCAATGAGCAATCAATACATTTATAATAAAAGTTTAATTTAAAATTTTAGTTCTTATATTTCAATTTAAGGTTTAAAAAAAGCTTTCAATGAGCAATAAATACAATTCTAACAAAAGTTTACTATTTAGTTTGCATTTTCATTTTCTATTTTTATTTTTTATATTTTGTTTTCTATTTTCTAAAATTTTACAAAAAAAAAATTAAAAATAGAATATGCAAATACAAATTAACTAAACAGATCCTAAGTTTTCACTATTTAGTTGTGGGTTTATATTTCTTTAGCAATAAACAAACATTTTAAAATTATAAAAAAAAGTTTTCAGATTTTTATTTTAAGTTATAAAAATAAAATTGAATTATACCAAATGTTCTCCTTATACTACCACATTTATAATTATTTGATACACTACAATTCAATAACATAATTTAAATAAAAAATATTAGGTGAAATTTAGATTTTAAAATTAAAATATATAGTAAAAACAAACTAAAATAAAAAAAAAAATTAAATACTAAATTAATTCTGAAAACATAATTAGCAACATCGATACATGTTTAATATTATTAATTAACTAAGAAAAACCAATTTTTTTAATTCTTAACAAATCGAATGTTTTTGTTTCTCATTTAATATTTCTATATTAAAAATTATGTTTTAGAAGAATATAGCATTTCTGATATAAAATAGGGAATCTACCCTGGGAAAAGGAAATTTTACTTGGCATGACCAAAGTGTAACACTTTTTTTCTTACAATGCCATGCCCATAAAGCAGACAGAAGAAAATTTCATTGGCAGCTAGTTTTGGAGGAAAAGCTTTGAAGTTGCTGGAATGCCTTTTCTTGGACAAGGAATAAATTTGACCGGCGAATTAACCCTTTCATCTACTTTATCATTTTTATTTTATCCCTCATCCATAAATAATTTTGATGGTCAGAGACTAGCAGAAACAACCACCAAATATAGAGTTTCCCGTGAATCTTAAAGTCAATTTGAATCACATAGAGATAGAGGTGAGGAATGGTTCAAAAACAGGTTAAAATGGAAACAGGAAAGCAGGCATGGATGGTAATACTCCACTCCTCCAACTATTTGTAATAATGGGAATCAATAGAAAAGTAAAAGAAAGGGTATGGTTGTTCCGACCATTTTAATGGCAAATGCATGCCACACAGCTGGGAAAGTAGAAAATAGTACAAAATAGCCTCTGTTCCCCCAAGTGTCTCACCAATTAATAATTATTCAAGCCTGCAACTTTGAAATACTGACTTTTTTGTGCTTCGTCCCATCCTTGACAACTACTCTAAACTTTGGACTTGCAACTTGCAATCACATTCCCTTAGCCAAGCCCTTGCAGCTTTACCGGAACAAATTAAGACCACCACGCATTTTATAGTATTTCCCACATAACACGGCGTTATTCATTGGAGCAAGGAGTGTAATACTTAATATATATTATCTTGGGATTCTAAGTTTCTTACTCTAATAATACGCATGAAATCATGCCTTAAAATTGACCATATTTTGTAATTAAGTTTCTTCTGTGCCCTGCCTTATTGGTGAAAAGTGAAATCTGACATGGGAATGCTAAATATTCAGACTTCCTTAGAGCAACACGTACACCAACCTCTAATTAAGATAAAATTTTTCAAGTGACTAGGTTATGAGCAAAACGATTGAACATGATAAAGAAACGGAGGCAAAGCCACAATTAATGAACAATATATCTATATTAATTAATACTAGTGCCAAATTGTCATAGCAAATTCATACTGGTTAATGAAAAAACGAATGAATAACAGAGGAGTCATGACTAGTGAGTCATTTATTTATTTACCAGAAACAGGAGGAAGATTGAGTTTTGCGGTTTTGGGTGTTTAAAAGCGGGGAAAACCTTCTCCTACGGTAATAGAAGGCGCATTTGAACCTGCAGGGAAAAAACACCAACTTCCGAAGTCCACGAGCAAACCTTAATCTTAGCCATACAACTTTCTTGGCACGAACTAAAGACCCTTTGATTCTCTCTGTTAGACTCTTCTTTCGACAGAACTGGTAGCTTCTCAGGAATAGCTGCCTCTTTTCCATCATCGTGTAGTTCTGCTCAGGGTAGTAGTAATACCCAAGAGATTCGCCCCTAAACAATGGATTCACAGTCATCACACTACCCATGCCTTGATTCAGATTCTCCCTATACGGGTTGGTGCCTGACCTGAAGAAGAAAATATAAACAGAGAAGAAGTATTGGATTTGGATCAACCAAAAATAAAGGGGGGTATAAGTATAACTATATGAACTGTTACCTGTAAAAATTCAACGCACCTGGCTTTGAATTGATTCGCTTAGTTTGCAAAGCGTTCCGACCAGGACGCCACCGCAGTAGCTAAAGTCTAAAGTCTAAACACAAACTCAACACTGTTTTTTCTTTCTTTCTTTCTTTCTTTTACATTGGTTGTCCTATGACATTATTTTAAGCACTTTAACACGTGGACAGCCGGATAAGCTCTCCTCCTTTTTTAGATGGACGGTCACGTGCTTTTTGTGTTCTCCCTTACATGGTTGACCCTTTTATTTTTACTTCATTTATTTATGTTTTTTATTAACATGCACGAGTCATATAAGCCAAGACAAACTCCCATAACCTCCTCCTCCATTATTCTTATGAGGCCATACAAGTCAAGACAAACTTTCAATAACTTCCTGATCCTCCTCCTCTTGTGGGCTCCACTGATGTTTTGGTAGGGTTGGATCAGAGCCGTCCATATCATCAGCAGCTTGGCCCAAAGCTTTTGGTAATGTTTGTCGCGGTCCATACCAAAACAAAACATGAACCTAGGCGGGTACCAATAAATGCGAATAGGACTACTACCATAACCAATTGTCGTGCAAAGGTGACAACAGCAGACATAACAATGCCTAAAGTAATCCGCGAGATGGCATCAAAATAAAATCGATTTGGATGACGACGAATGCTACATATTGTAGATAACAATAATAATTGGTTGTGTGCATTGCAAATCTGAACTATTCAAGATGATGACGACGAAGAAGAATTGACAATATCGGTATGTTCAAGGTGCAAAGGAGAAAAGAATCGATCAATTAGTTAATTTAGTTTTAATTCATATTCACTCAGAATCTGTCATGTTTGAAGTATGCCAACGAGTTCTGTATCTACAATGTGCACACGGTACACAATCAATGGAGACAATTACAGTATGAAGACTGAAGAGCACTCATCAAGGATTGGTTGCTCGGGAGCGATATGGCCTTTTAAGCTACACTGACACAAACATTAGCAACATATCCGCTTAAAAATGCTTTCCTGGAATCTAACAAACCACACTTTGCTCATAATTCTCTCCTAGAAGAGAAAAGATGTTGGATGCCTTTCTTACTCTAATCTTCTCTCTTTAGCAATTACAACTTTCCCACTAAACTTAGCTCTAATGTTCCTCATAGTTACCTAGTACCAGCTTTATCAGCTGGTGGAACTTTTTCAGGGTAATCGGATGCATCCAAGTCAATGAGTGTAAAATCGTATGGCACAGATACAGAATTTGAAACATCCACAAGTAAGGAAGACTTCGCTGCACCAGAATGTGGGACATCAGAGATGGGACCCGAATGTGAGGGAGTGCTACTATTAGAAGAAGTGAAACTTGACAGCTGTGTGTCGTCGAACTTGTTTCCAACCATATGCTTATTTCTTCTCACAGTCTCCATCTCTGAGCCAATTGGAACAAAAGTTCGTGACCTATACTTTCTTGGTCCTTCTTCACCTTCACCGTGGTTATAGAGAACATAATCATGATATGTTGGTGCAAACTGCCAGAAGTTCAAGTAATATCAGAGTATCAGTAGAGATTAAACAAGCAAAAGGAGAGTCACAATCATGGGTTGGACTAGAATTGCAACATGATGGCTGTAAAGCCATACATTAACCCTGATGCATATAAACGTGCTAGCAATGTAAATCCATGGGCTGATTATAAAAAGTGAGATTCACCTGGTGGACTGTGTCATGGTAAAAGTCATTTAACATCAAAGCATGACTAAGGCTAGCAGTCAAACCACGAGATCCACCTATGTTAGCACCAGCATACTCTTTGTATGGAAATGCATAAAAGTGGCCCACAGCAGCAACAAGCATCTCAACACAAATGATAAAATTTTGAAGTAGAGCAGCTTCATCTGCATCCTTAATGAATTCTGACTTTGCAGCGAGGAAGACTAACACACCCTAAGATATCAGAAACAAAAAGTCGCTCAACTTCAAACCTCCATCGGAAACACAGTACATGTACCAAGCAACAACAAATTAACAGTGACTTATTTTCAAACTCTAGATCCCACAGCACAGTAATATTATGTATTCAACAATAGAAATAGTGTAACACATGATAAAGCTACCCCAGAAATTTTTATAAAAGAAAATTCATGGCAATATAGCAAACTATCATCTGAATACACACGTATATGGGTGTCATTGTGCTTGTTATTTCATTGTCCTATGACCAATTCTGACCTATGAAGATTTTCTGTGTGTGTGGGGGGGGGGGGGGGTGTTGTGGTAAAAGCACTTAATAGTTATTTAAAATAATTTGAATTTCGAATAAAACTGGGAAAAGAATAAACATATGAAAAATAGAGACAATATAAGGAAAGTTCTATATTATAGGTGTTGAAGTAATAGGGTTTTGGATAAAAAGGAAGAAGAATAATTGATTGATGCAAAGGACTAGAACTTACGCTTATTTATAGTGACCGATATGGACTCGTAATTAGGAAACAAATCATAATAATTATCTAGAAATATGAAACTAATCCTAGGAGATATTATAGGATAAAACCTAATCTTAACAGATATTAAATATATTATTCTAATATTCTAACAATAGGTAACCCATAACTTTCACAATAAAATAAAATCAAATATAAATTATGTCAGTCTCTCTGAGAAGAAAACAGGCACCAAATCTGACTTTTGGCATATATATTACAAAAGGTATTAATATAAAATCTTTGCTCCCTCAATTTTCACAATCACAAAACAAGACACTTGATTCCAGGATTTATCCAGCATCTCCTATATACACAAAGATTAGTCTATTCTAGAATTAAAGGTGCAAAATGTTTATTCTCCTTTTTTATTTGAAGGAGGGAAGTTGAAAAAGTTTTGCCCTATCAGATTACTTTTAACCAAATTAAGATCAAATAAGTCATCCTCATTCACCACCAATAGTATTCTTCTTACATAAGATCCACACCCTTTCTTATAGTCACAAAAAAAAAAAAAAAACTGTCATATTATGTCCTTCCTGCATTACCTTACAATGAGCAACAGATAGAGTTGATAATACAAGGAACGTATTGACCATAAAAAGAAAGAGGTTTGAAAATTACCTGCCAATAAGTCAGGAATACAACAGATTTTATTATTATAAACTTTGGGACTGGATTGAATGGATGAAGCAGATCCTTGCATGCCACATAAAACAAAAAAAGAGCACAGAGAGCCATTGTGTATGAGAATGTATATATGATCGTAAGATACAAGTACGATTGCTTGGGACTGAAATTGCCATCCTTATATTTCCCCTTCTCATAAAGTATAAGTGTAACAACAACTAAAATGGGCTTCAATATCACGAACTGCAAACACCCTTGCTTGCACTTCCGTATAAAACGCCTGAAATAAAAGTTCAGGAGTGAGAGATGACCATCAATTATGATATAATGATCAAGCTGCCATGTTACAAGTCTGTACCAGAATTCTTGTTTCTCTGAGGTTTTTCAAATTGCACTACTTACATAATCCTAACCACTCACAAAACTTATGTAATCCTTAAAACTCCATGGAAAATTCTTAGATCAGTTTTCAAGGAATATAAAACAACATTTTCAGACACAAAAGCTTTAAACCCAAATATATGCATCAGATTTATAAAATTCTCACCCATCTAGAGGTATAGGAGGAAGGCAACAAGTCATCAGAAACCATGATGGCTTCATAACCCGACCACTTAAACTTAGGACCACTGCTCCAGGACCACCAACCCATGCAAGACAAAGTGATAGGAAATTATAAATGACCCAAGCTTCATAGCTGAAAAAGATGACAAGAGAATGCAATAAATACAATGCTCATAGTTAATAAATATAAGTCAAAAAATGTATTTATATTGTTTTAAAAAACAAACAACAAGAGAGATTTATGAACTAAAATTTTACATAGGCACTAGAAAATGTAAAAGATAGTCAAATCACACTAATATGGGAAGGGAAAAAAAAACAGAAGTGTCATTTCATTCTAATGACTGCATATGTGAGCACTGTTGCTGCTGCAACACTCTCCTTCACCATCTCAGTCACATGAAGATGAGAAGAATAATACTATTCTTTAGCATTGTAGCTAACAAGATGAAAATAACCTAATTACATATCTTCAGACATGCTTGAAAGCTAAATCAATCTTTAAAAAGGACAAGATATAAAATCTTATCCTTGGAATTGGATTCTATCCAGAGTAGGATATCAAACCAGTAAGTTCGACAAATCAACTTCAAGGGGTTGTGGGACAAAGTGACAGCTACAACTTATTCTGACTGTTCATCAAATCAAGACTTACGCAGAACAATTGTATATGGTTATTATACATGTCCAAATAATCCATAACTGGATACAAGTCAATCTCCAAAATCACACAACTAAAAACACCCAAGTGCACATGTGAACCATCAATCCCAAATGAACAAAAAGCATACACAAAAGTTTTCAAACTTAATATCAACAACTAGTCAACTACCAAAATAAATACAGAAATGGAGAATAACTTACACTTCCCGGATGGAATTAAAATAGATTGAACTCTCAGGTAGAACAAGGGATGAGAATGACATTGTTGCATAAACCTGTCAGAAAATTAAACTTAAAATGATTAAATCAAATCGTAGAGACAGTACAGAATACAAACTGGTATTTTCCCCAGTGAAATATCAAGAGCTCTATAATATGAAAAGAAGAGAGGAAAGTAATAGAATACACACACAAAAGAACCACTAGGAAAGGACATAAACACAACATGTGAAAGTAATTGTGATGAATGAGAAAAATACACTCTTTATGCATCAGCTACAGCTAGTAAACAGGTTTGCTTCCACACCAAATAGTTGAATCAGCAGCTAGTCAAGGAATCTTAGTCAACTGAGGTGGTTCAGTAATGGGAGAAGATGAACCAGAGAGAGGGAAATTTGGAAAGCTACCAAACTTGATCATGTTGAATAAAATTGTAGAATGAAGGGTACAACCAGTTATTTATACAAGAAGGGAGGCTGCAACTATAGCAAGATGTATCAGCAATAGGAGACAATTCTCCTCTAACAGCTAACACATAGTAACAGAATGTAAGACTCCTAACAAGGAGCTGTAAAGAATTGCAAAACTTTCCACTTCATAGACCAAGAAACTGGATGGAAATGGAATCAATCCACAATTCCCACTTTCCCATTCACATAAATACCCCATTTCAACCATCCTTTTCTTCCGTGGATGCAATGTACGATGATGTACATCTAATTTGATATTTCAACTTCGACACATATAAGGTTGGGTATTGTAATTGTTCGATCAAATAAGATACTAAAGAATGCTTTGTGCAATTAACAAAATTAGAAAGAGGCATTCTGATTAAATAACTCACCGGGACCATAAAAACGATCCGAACAATGTAGCGCTGATAAGTGGGCTCGGTGTAATTCATGAGGTGCCTATAAATATGTAGCAAGGCCAAGGCAACGGCTCCACTTGAGCAAAAGAAAGCGATGACGTACAAGTAGATTGGAACCAGTTCCCCCATTTTGGTGGCCAAATTTAGAAATTTCCCTTCGCGAAAACTGTTGCTAACGACGCATTTCCGCGCACAAGTTTGGGAGAGGGAAGGATGATACGCACCTCAGCAGAAGGAAAAGAGTGAGAACCCTAGCCACAATCGGAGGTTGATTATTCGAAATCGGAGCAGAGAAAAGGGGCGTAGATCTGTGAAGTTGTTGGATGAGAAAAAAGAGAGCGAATAATTGCAAAAGGGAGATGAAGAAATGACAGGAACCAAATAATGGCGGCTGTTGGCTTCGCTGTGAAGGAGATGGAAGGGAACACGGTGCCGACGACACGCGAATTTTTACCTTCTTCTATTCCAATTTTTGCACACCTACCAAGGGCCAACTTTTACATTACAAAATGAATATATATTTGTTTATTAACGTCTTTCCAGATTCAAGCCAAAAGCAATCATGAATTCATTTCTTGTTTATTAATATAGAAATATATAACGCTTATATGTTGGTAGAACAATGGAATACATATAAGTTTTGGATTGGAGATATATTTTTTATACAATATACTTTTTTTTTATCTTTTTTCATCATATCATTTATCACATCTCATAATTTTCTATTATTTATTTCTTTCTCTCACATATAGTTGTAGGATATTGTTGTATATAATTACTTTATAAATACAATTACTATTTGGATTATCTCATATTTCACTTACTAATAATGTATTTCTAAGGGAGAGTTTGTATTTGCACAACCAACGTGTACAACAATCTCATGCAACGATGAGAAAGAAAGAAAGAAAATGTGAGATGTGATGTATGATATTATGAAAAGAGATAAAGAGAGAATTATGTTGTATAAATTGTTGTGTATGTTGGTTATATGAATATTATATATATTGGTAAGGTATATTTTAGAGTTTAATTATTATACACTGTCAGTTAAAAAAAAATGTACACCGACATCCAATGTTTTATTTTCATATCATTAAATGAATATGACATTCATGCATTTTAAACTCATTAAATGATGTGTCAACACATCAATAGATAATAATATAAAATAATTTTACACTCACATTATATAGTTATTAAATTCATATTTTTAAATTGACGATAATAGATGTTATGGAGTGTACAATTATAAATGTATTTTTTTATTGTTTAAATTATTTAAATCAATCACCAAGCATGTGGATCAACTTGCATTAGATAAGGGAATGTGGCTTGGCCCGATTCGATCTGTATTGGTCTATGTGCTAAATGAGACAACTCATATAAGCTCGCGTCTAAATGGGTCTATTTTATATCAACTCACATAGTTATTTAGATTTCCATCTTAATAGACTCTTATGTTGAATAGACTTACAAATTATCTTTTAGTGTTGTGTCTCATTTAATGCATGTGGATGTTAGTCTATTTATTAAATAATTGAATTTGGTAGCAATCTAACATATCTAATTAATATTAGGGATTATGGTTAAGGTGTTTTAAAAGTATAAACTATACAAAACAAAAAATAGTTATGTCTTCTCTTCCATAATGATACAACCTGTTGTTTCTTTATAGGAGATTTATAGAAAAAAATGACAAAATTGAGTTCATCTCTAAAAGCATACTTCAATCCATCTTCCTTAATCTCCTAGATTGGTTTGTTGGATTCCTCCTAACTATGATGGAACTGTTCTTAATGTTGATGATAGTTTTCTCTATAATCATTTAGTTTGTGGTTTTGGTGGACAATTAAGAGATCATTATGGAAATTGGCTTTGTGAGTTCCATGGGATGAGGGTTATAAAGTTTGTAAGTTGCTATACAAATTATTTAGAAGTTACATTCTTAATTTTTAATCCTCAAGTTCATCTTCATCAACATGGGTCCATAATAAAAAAAAAATTTCAAGATTTTCTTTCTGTGGATTGAAGTATCACTTTGAATCATATTTTTAGAGAGGATAATTTTTGTGGTTATGCTTTAGCAAAATTAGAGATAGCTTCTGTATTCTCAAAACTCGAGGATGTCATTGTTTTTTATTTTCCATCATGTAATAAAAAAAATAAAAATTTTAAAAGTTGAGCAACCGAAATACATATTTTACCATGTATTTACGATGAAGTTATGAAATTTGCGATTTTAGTAATCAAATTTAAATCTTAAAATAATTATTGCATTGCGGGCAGGACCCGGCGGAGGTTTAAAAGGACATTCATTCCGCGAGCCAAAGGTGCGTGGCCTTATCTCCTCGCCGCTACTGCTACTCCCAACAAAATGGCTTCTTCCATTGCAGCCTTTTCTTCCATATACCAAACCTCCTCTCTTAAAAGACCAACTGCTACAACGGCCTCCGTTTCGTTATCCCGCTTCAACAACACCCTTCTCCTCCGAACTCACCCCAACAAACCCACACTCTCTTTTGTTACTTCTGCCATTGCTACTCCCAACTCTTCCCTCCTCACTGAACAAGCCTTCAAGGGCACTCTTGGTTTCGACGACCAATTTCGCTATGATTATGAGGCCGAGACCCCTGTCACTGTTAATGAGGACGAGCTCGACATTTCCAAGCTGGGTTTGCCTTCGCAACTCGTTGATTCACTCCAGAAGCGTGGAATCACTAATCTTTTCCCCATTCAGGTCTCCATGATTATTTTTTAATTTTTATTTTCAATAACAATGATTGTAGATAATGTAAGAAGATGCCTAGTCTTAATTTACCTTTCTTTTTCCATTTTTATTTTTGGTGTTTAGAGAGCTGTGTTACTGCCTGCACTAGAAGGTAGAGATATCATTGCTCGGGCAAAGACTGGGACTGGCAAGACATTAGCTTTTGGAATTCCAATTATTAAAAGTCTCAACGATGATGAACGAAGTCCTCAAAGGTGCACATCATTCATGCATAAATATATGGAAAAAAAATGCATATTAATACTTTGATTTTTTCCATTATATGCAATTTAGTACCTAACCTCATGTTTAAAAGGGTGTGTTTCGCACCCTAATAATTTCCAAATATGCAAAGTAATCCTACAGGGCACTATGATATAAATTTTAGGGTACTAATTTGCATTTTTCACTAAATATAGTACACACTATTAATTTTAGGCTTGATTTGTATATTGATGTATTTGCTTGTTACTTTTATTCCAGGCGGTCTGGTCGTCTTCCGAAAGTATTGGTCCTTGCACCTACTAGGGAGTTAGCAAAGCAAGTAGAGAAAGAGATAAAAGAATCTGCACCTTATCTAAACACAGTTTGTGTCTATGGTGGTGTTTCATATGTAACCCAGCAAAATGCACTCTCGCGCGGTGTTGATGTGGTGGTTGGAACACCTGGCAGAATAATTGACCTAATAAATGGGAACACCCTTAAACTGAGTGAAGTTCAGTATTTGGTCCTTGATGAAGCTGATCAGATGCTTGCTGTTGGGTTTGAGGAGGATGTTGAGGTAATTTTAGAAAAGGTCCCATCTCGGCGGCAGACCATGCTTTTTTCTGCAACCATGCCGGGTTGGGTGAAGAAACTGTCAAGAAAATATTTGAACAACCCATTGACAATTGATTTGGTAAATTTTTTCTACTTTTTGACTTCTCTCCAAATATATGTAAAGTATAGTTGACTAAATATTTGTTAGTTTAAGTAGTGCAAACTTTAGATGACAGCATATAATTGTGTTGGCAATATTCTCTTTATCTGACTCTAGTCTTGTACTCTTTCGTGATTTATTCTGTTAGTTAACATATTTATTAACAGAATAGTGGGTGACATGGTCATCTTATAGTCCTCATTTAAAAGGGGTGATGCTGTGGTATGAAACAGGTTCTGTATAATATATTGGATTGTAGCTGAAAGAAGTATGGCTATAAAACAGTCTCAGCCTTGGCAGTGAGCATGTGATGAAACTTTTGCAAAAAGAAGTCAAAATTTTGTTCCAAGAGAATACACGCATCAGATTCCCGATTAGATGTCTCAGTTATTTTATTTTTACAAATTGAATTCCCACTATGTGTTGACTATGTGTCTTAGCATAATCCTTAACTTGACTACTGATTATTACTGAGCATTTTTTGAGAGGGTAAAAAGCTAGTCATAACATGGTCTTTGCAAGCATGCACCACCTGTTATGAATATTTTAGTGTACTGTAGTGCTGCGATTCCTCATCTTGATTCTGTTTTCATCTTTTTGGAAGCCTCTTATGTTTGGTATAGTGGATTTGGAGAGGAAAGAAGGAAAAAATTGATGAATTTGGACTAGAACTGAATCTACTTCACATTTTCTTCCAATGCTCTCTGTCAAACAGCTGGAATTGTGCTTACTAATCTTTAGGTTATTATAATTATGATGTATCGTATTCCCCAAAAAATGGTTATGATGCTTTTCACTTTTCTTTTTAACAAGGTCGGTGAGAAAGAAGAAAAGCTCGATGAAGGGATCAAACTTTATGCTATATCAGCCACTGCAACTTCAAAGCGGACAATGCTTTCAGATCTTATAACTGTAAGTTTGCAGTAATTTTCCACAATCTTAGCTTGATGTTTGGTAATCTCTGCAGTTTGCTTTTCTTGAGGGGCTTTATATTAAGTACGCTGAGAAATTTTATTAAATTACTGAGATTACTAGATCTGGAAACCAAACATTATTTCAAATAATAATACATTAAAAACTTGTTCAGTGATTTTCTGTGATGGTTGAATGAAGCAGGTTACCAATTGTTTAAAAAAACTCCATAATTTGGCTGTCATACATATTTTGAGCAAGCTAGTTTTTTAATAATCATTCTCATATTGGGTTGTAATTCATGTTGAATACCTTGACACAAAGTTATGGCTGTGTATTCTCTAAGACTCATTTTACTGTTGCAAATTTAAAATATATATTCATTCAGTTAATTATATGTTTCGAAATTTACTTTAAGTTACTTTTGAACATAATAGAAGGCAGTTCAATAATTTATTGAATGTTACTACGTCTTTAAGGTTTATGCAAAGGGTGGGAAGGCTATTGTTTTCACACAGACAAAAAGGGATGCTGATGAAGTATCATTGTCACTGACAAACAGTATAGCTTCTGAAGCACTTCATGGTGATATCTCTCAGCATCAAAGAGAGAGAACATTGAATGGTTTTCGGCAAGGGAAATTCACAGTGCTTGTTGCCACTGATGTTGCAGCTCGTGGACTTGATATTCCAAATGTTGATTTGGTAAGTTCAAAGTGATGCTTTTTGGTCCACGTCAAAACTCCTTATGGCAGTCTTGGTTCATAAGGGTCTTCTCAAATTCTAGCAGTTTTAAACTTTTTATTATGCATTTTATATTTAATGCTTACTGAGGCTGAAGTAATAAGCCCAACAACTTGGATTATTATAATTTGGAAATAAGGGTTTTTAATTGAAGATTTATGTTTTAACTCGATTGTTGGAAATTTAGTGTCTTGAAATTTGAGTCTTGAGATATCATATCTCTAGGTTAGATTAGGACTTTATTAGCTACTCTGGATTAGGATTTCTCAAGTCTTACATTTGGGTCACTTGTTGTAGTTTACTTTGGACTGTCTGTTTTAATATAAGGAGATATTTGATATTTCTGCTACTACAGCAATAACAACCAAGCCTTTTTCCATGAGATGGGGTCTTCTACATCAATCACTTAACGCTATAATTGCCTGTTATGTATTAAGTTTAAAGATAGACCATTTACCTCTAAATCTCTGTTAATGGTCTGATGACTCTGATCTACAGTTTTTCTTGGTCTCTCTCTATCTTTAACAGTTGGACTATTTGATATTTTTAATACATCTGACCTCAGTATTCAATCTTTATCACTGTGCACTATTTAGTGCCTATTTGATTCCCAGTTGGGAACAGTTGGAATCAATTCTGTGAAATTGATTTTAAATCACTTCTGTCTAACGAGCTTCGTAAATTATGTATCATTCATTTCCTGCCATTGATTCTATAAATCTATCAAAATCAATTCTACCCAACTATAAATTAAACGGACCCTAATCTGTACACCATTGGTTTGAGTCGGGGAATCAGCCTCTTGCGAATGCAAGGTAAAACTTCCTACTGTGGTGGACCCACAATGGGTTTGACCCTTCTCTGAACCCCATACCCATGGCAAGAGCTTTATAACACCAAATTGAGCTTTTGTCACTTTATACTATTTAATCTGATTTGGCAATTGGAATTTTATATTTTTTTAAAATGCAGTGTAAACAGTACCTTGACTAAATTCTTTCATATGAATTTCAATTCTGTTTACCACCAGAGAAGTTTAAGATCTACATCTGAATTGAAAGTTTTGTATGCTTTGGTTTAACATTATATTGCTGTCTGTTCTCAACATTTTAAAAAACTTTTTTGGCGTTACATTGTTTTCTTCAGGTTATACATTATGAACTTCCCAATGATCCTGAGACTTTTGTTCATCGCTCTGGTCGTACTGGACGTGCGGGAAAAGAGGGTACTGCTGTTCTAATGTACACCAGTAGCCAGAAGAGAACCGTTAGATCCCTTGAGCGTGATGTAGGCTGCAAATTTGAATTTATTAGTCCACCAGCTATGAAAGAAATTTTGGAATCATCTGCTGAGCAAGTTGTTG
Organism: Sesbania bispinosa; assembly: GCA_026901365.1. Lineage (NCBI taxonomy): Eukaryota > Viridiplantae > Streptophyta > Magnoliopsida > Fabales > Fabaceae > Sesbania > Sesbania bispinosa. The sequence continues at coordinate 885,652 of QLOH01000081.1, forward strand.
CTACACTAAGTAGAGTTCATCCTGAGTCTATTGAGGTTTTCACTGCAACTGCACAAAAACTGGTTGAGGAACAAGGAGCAAGTGTTCTTGCAGCTGCACTAGCACAGCTGAGTGGATTCTCTCGACCTCCATCATCCAGGTCTCTTATCAACCATGAACAGGTATTGGAGAAACATATATTCTCAATTGAAATAATTGAGTCTTAAAATTTTCTAAAAGATCTATTGTTTCCCCATATTCTTCTTGATAATACTATAGGTGATGATTTATATGAACAGTATGTAAGGGATGTGCCATGTACGTCTTCTAATAGAAAAATCCAAATATTGCAATATAATATCTGATTTCATCAGGCATTACTAACCAGATAACTTGGTATATTTGGTTTTAATATTTTAATGTTTGCTATCCAGTTAAGATTTTGAAAAAATAGTTCTTATTTGATTACTTTTTAAATTAAAACTACTCTACAAAAAATATCTGACAGGGTTGGTTCTACATGAATTAAAATTATTTTAAAGATTTTGTATTTATATTGTTAGCTCATTAAAATGCTGGTGTTGCAGGGATGGATTACGTTACAACTGACTCGAGATCCAGATACTTCTAGAAGATCTCTTTCTGTTAGATCAGTCACGGGGTTTCTTTCTGATGTTTATTCGCCAGCTGCTGATGAAGTTGGAAAGATACATTTAATTGCAGATGAAAGGGTTTGTAACTTTGTATCTGAATAATATTGTTTAATTCTGTAGTCTAATTTTCTTTTTAGGAACATTTGTCCTATTAATCACCACATGTCCACATTGTTAAATTTATTTGAAAATTGCTAATGCCTACATCAGATTCAAGGAGCTGTTTTTGATCTTCCGGAGGACATTGCTAAAGAGTTACTCAATAAGGACATACCACCAGGAAACACTATTTCCAAGATCACCAAGGTAAATTACAATATTTGGTTAATATTTTTGTTTATCTCTCTCTGTGAGTTGTATTATGCATGGCTGTGCATGTTTTCTCTCCCAACCAAAACAATAGTAATCAGTTTATTGGATTACTAATTTGATAAATGTCATTTCACATGTTACTTTGTATTGCCAGTTACCTCCTTTGCAAGATGATGGACCTCCAAGTGATTACTATGGAAAGTTTTCTGACAGAGATCAAAGTAACCGAAGGCAAAGAGGTTCTAGGGACCGGGGAGGTTTTAAAACCTCATGGGGACGGGACAGGGACCAAGACTCTGGTGATGAGTTTGGTGATTCATATGGGAGAGGTGGTAGAAGTTACAGATCTGGCAACAGCAAGTCTCGAGATGACTGGCTAATTGGAGGCAGACGATCAAGCAGGTATTCATCATCAAACAAGTTATAGTAATTTTTTTACTTAGGTTTGGTAATTTTCTTCTTACACAAGATATATAACTCATGACATCTGAATGTGCATTGCAGAGGCAGCTATGGAGGGGCCTGTTTTAATTGTGGACTATCTGGGCATCGGGCATCGGAATGTCCCAAAAAACGAGACTTTTTTTAATTTGCACATCTTTAATTTCGGTACCACCTTCACGAAGAGTTGAGTTGCCACTGGTGATGACCCAATAGGTTCAAGAAATTGAAAGATGCTTCCCCGAAAGAGTTACAGAATTAATTATCTACATCTCGTGTTTGGTAATCTCTATAGAGGTCTACGCATTTGATCTTAGATTTTTTTTTTCTTTACCCTAGAATGTAAAATTTATTTATAATTTGCATTGCCGCAGTGATATCCAGCAGAATATTAACTATATGGCTCTGTTTTGTCTGCTTCACCATCATGTTTATGATCCTTTATATGTTTCAGAAAAAAAAAGACAGGAATATCTCCATATTCCCAACATGTTTGCTGTTTCCAATTGCTCCTGATATTAATAGTAAATATCACACGAGTTGGTCCTTCGTTGTAATTTTCTTTCAATCAAGCTTCACCAAAATTCCAATCTGCTTTCTGAATTTGTGATTATTTTAGTAATACCTATTTACCATTCATGTGGGGATCAAAGGGGAACACATAACCAATAAAAATAATCACATATATAAAACCAAAGACAAACAAAATTCGCATATTTCATTTTCTCTCCAAAATTCCAAACCATACTACATCTTCACAGCTTTAGCTACTTGCCAAAAAGAATGTTTATGACAGTTCTGTAAACAGGGCCCCTGTTATTGGTCAGAACCTCCTTTACAGCCTTCTCGTCAGGAACAAACCCTTTGGCCTTCATTTGCTCCAGCAACTGCACAGCCTCATCCAGCTTCTCCTCCCTCACCAATGCCTCAAACACAGAGGCATACGTGGCAGCATTGGGTCTCATCCCTTTGTCCATCATTTCCAAAACATACTTTTTTGCGTCCCTCAAGAACTTAGCATCAGCAGCAAGTCCCTTGATGAGAACAGCGTAGGTGTAAGCATTGGGAGAGACCCCAGAAGCAAGCATGCGCATGTAAACCTTGAGAGCCTCCTTTGCCTGACCAGCATTGGCATAGGCCTCAAGGATGGCCGTGTGAGCCACCACGTCGGGCATCTGACCCTTGTCTTTGATCTGCCCGAAAAGCTCCAACGCCTCATGGGTCAGACCCTCTTTGGACAAAGCGTCGAACATCTTCACTGCGTGGTTGAACAACCCGTCACCGCTCCTCATGTCGTGGAATATCTGTTGCAAGTCTTTGGGGTCCTTGGGGTCTTCTATCGCTGGCTTCTTGCTGAAGGGGTCATAAGGGGGTGGCAGGTTCTTGTTCTTGTCGGTTTCTTTCTGGGTATTTTCGTCATCACTCTCGGAATCAGAACTGGAGAGAGAGAAATTGACCTTGGTGTCGATGTTCTTCTTGGTGGAGCTGAAATGCCGTTGAAAGTTGGAAACTTTGAGGGATTCAGAAAGGATTGTGGAAATGGGTGGAGGTAACAGTAATGATTGGAGGCGGGTGCGGAAGAAAGGTGAAGTGTAACTGATAGAGTTGGAGCTGAAAATTAAAGCGCGAGATATTGCTGTGATTGTGCTTCTTCCATACAAAGCCATTGAGACTCTATCCTCGTCCTCGTGTGTGTGTTTTTTGGGGTTGTTCCTAATCCAAAGTACTTGGTGTTGGTAACCAATCTGAAACAATAGCAAGAAAAAGAAGCTCACTCACTCACCCGTTGAGAATCCTTCCAGAAAATTCGAACGGTGGCGCCAAGTAATAAATCTTTTTATGTTCTTGGGCCGGGCGGTTTAGCTTGCTACATACCCAACTGTAATAGCACAGCTGGAGTTGGTAAGGTCTATGCTCCTACAATGTGTTATCCGGGATTGATAAATGACTTCAACTGTTGTGCTACTCATCACGTGGTGCCTAGCTTTTGAGCGTGTTTAGCAAAATTCAACTAAGAGTGTGTTTGGTAAAACTAGCTGAAAGGCTAGCTTAAAGCTTAAAGCCAGTTGAAAGCTGAAAAATTATTAAATGTGTTTCGTAAAACTAGTTGAAAATGGTAAAATGACATTTAAGGACAACATTAATTATTAAATAATGATAAGTCAAGCTAGTTGAGGGCTAAAGCTGAAAATTGGAGCTTTTTTAAAAAAGTTACCCCAAGTAGCTTTTAAGAAAAGCTTGGAGCTACCCAAAAAAGGTACCTTCCCAAACACTGTTGAAATAATTTCAGCTACTATTTTCAACTTTCAGCTAGCTGAAATGGCAAGCCAAACACACTCTAAATTATTTTAGGGTTAAATATGTTTTTGGTCCCTATAAATATAGTGAAATTTGATTTTGGTCCCTCATTTATTTTTCCATTGGTTTTGGTCCTCCATTTTTTAAAATCATGTGCTTTTAGTCCTATTGTGTGAATATACTCCGTTAAGTCACTTTCACAGCTCCACTATGACTTTTCATGGATAAAATTCACATGAAATTCATTGCAATTTTTTCTCTGAAAAAGTCATTTGTAGTAAATTTTCAAAAATCCACAATTTTCTTACATAAAAATATTGCTACAAAATTTCTTTGTTTTGTTGTAGAAAAATCTATAGTAAATTTTCCACAAATTTTAGAATATGAATAAAATTTCCTTTGAATTTTGAAAACTACAAGAAATTCGAAGGAAAGTCCATAGTAAAATCTATAATAAATATTGTTACGTTATCACTTAACGGAGTATAACTAACAATAAGGATTAACATCACATGATTTTAAAAAATAGAGAACCAAATTCAATGAAAAAATAAATGAGGGATCAGAACCAAATTTTAGTATATTTTGAGGGACCAAAAACACAATTAACCCATTATTTTATTCGTGTTTGGTAAGGTAACCTTTTAAATAGATATTAACTTTTTATTACTTTTTTATAACTACTTGAGATACCATTTTTTTTAAAAAAAAAAAACTCCCTTTTTATAGCTATAAGTTTATTATAATTTTATCTCTCAATAATTCACACTTATCATTATTTTATTTTATCATTTTCAACTAATTTTATCAAACACTTTTAATCAAAACAGTAGTTTCTCAGCTAATTTTACTAAATATATTTTTATCTCCACGCTTGTCTTTATTATGCTCCATTTGTGTTTTTTTGCTTTTTAATTGATTTCTTTCACTTGGGCTGGATACTTGTCTTTTTAATAGGCCTCCTTTTAAAAAAAAAAAAAACAGTCTTTTTAATAGGCCTCTTAATCAGCACTCTATTGAAGAATTATGTAATAGCTGGATCTTTTGTCCGTCATTACTCTTTTGATCTCATCTTCTGTCATTCATTATGAATACGTATTCTAATTGTTATATGCCTGGGGCTACTGTCCTCATCACCTAGGTTGTGATGATTTTGGTGAAATTGAAGTTTGATGATTTCATGTAAAGAAGAGTCGATAGATGTATAGTAATGGGAGAAACAATAATACTTGTGGACTTGTGTGGTCTCTTTCTGCCCCATAAAGAAAAGCGGTGGGCAATTTTCTGAATCGTTTTCGTATCCCCAATCCCCATCATAGAGGCAGGACGAATGCTTTATTTGATTATTATATACTCCCTCCATACCTATTCATAAAACCTCTTCTAGAAGAATTGGATGTCCCTTAATATAAGATCCTTTGTAGATTTTTAGGTAAATTAATTATTTTTTTCATATTTGCCCTTTATTAATATTCAACTCTTTTTATTCCTCATTATTGATGAGTGTGAATAATTAATGAAGTTTTACCCATATGTTCAATTACCCCATTAGAAAATGAATTTTGGAGTCTTCCACTATGTCACCATTAATGTTACTAAAATACAGTGACTTTTAAATAGGGGTATATTTGAAATGTTATTATGTTTTTTAAAAGACCAATACAATAACCAACTTTTCTTAAACTGTGTGAAACAGTTGAGAGGGTCTTATCATAAGGGACGGAGGGAGTACAACAACCTGTTTATAAGCTCTAAGAAGAGCACGCACCGACCTTTCAATTAACAAAAACATTTAGAACCTCTCTCTCTCCCCTCCTTTCAATATATGTACTACACATGGCATTATTATTTGTTTTATTGTATTTTTCTTAAAACTATAATTGAATGAAATTGTCAAATGAAAATTAATTACTTTATAAGAGAGAAACAACATACTCCATGACCATATAGGAGCACAGAAAAAAATTCTCATGCAAATTGTGTGTTTTTGGCATGTTTGTTTTTGAAATAAATTATTAGTTGTGGAAATTTCTGTTGCATGAATGCCACCAATGCTTACAGTAGAGTGAATTAACCAATCAGATTAGTGTTTGGCGAAAATCATGGATGAGTACTTTGTGAGTGGGTAAAGTTCAACCAATTAATGTTCATATTCGTATGATTTAGTAAATTAAATTAATTAAGGAAATCTTGCTTAGATTTGACCTCTTTACAGGATATTGGCAAATCAGGTTCCAGCCTCAATTACCGGTCATTTGATTCAATCCAAAGGGGCATTATGGTTACTATTGATTAGTTTGAATTCCACAAAAAATCTCGTAAAAGTTGGAGTAAGTCATAAAACCCACTGGTAATCATGTCAAAACAAATAATTTGGACTCAATCCTGTAAACTGTAATGATACTCCACCAAATTAAAAATCCTTTGCGTTTTGCGAGTTGAAGGCTAGGCAAGGCAAATATCATTACTGGGAGAGTGGAGTATAAAACAGGGTACGGGCCTAGGTAGCTCATTAATTGCAATGGATCAGTGACTGAGACGGGACACTGATTTTTTATTGTAATTTTCTTCTGATCTCTTTAGCAAAATATTGCTTAATTTCTTTGTAAACTAGCATGGTACCCGTTGTGTTGTAATAAAATTAACTTATAATATAATCATATATAATAATTAGTAATCACCGAGTGCGTAAATTACTCTATCCATTTTTTTTTATCTGTCGTTTAAGGTTTTTGTATATAGATTAAGGAATGCAATAAGTGTGTCTTTTTAGCTCCATTGTATACAAATATACATTTTCTCTCTCTCGTTTAAGCATTTAAAGTTCTTCACCGTTACTAGTCATATGCAATAAATACTTCACCATTTAATAAAATTGAAAGAGGGTAAAGTTGGAAAATTAGCATTTATTGTTGCCTTGGTATGTGAAAACGACACTTATTTAGAAACAAATTTTATACTCTGAAACGATTATTAAAAAGAAACGGAGGGAGTAGTTGGTAAGGGGTTGTTCTTACTTAACCAATGATCTCGACTCTCGAATTCGAGGATATGTAGTTGTGTTAAATATTCGGAGGGGAAACTTTACCGCCCATAGAGATTCTACCCGGCTCGAACAATATTGTCTCCCATGAAAAACTAGTAATCAGTACATTGTGGTCTTGCACACAAAAAAAATATACCACAATTAGTAGAATGTGAAGAGCATGTTTTTATTATGTTTATAGAAAAATAGTAATGAATATATTATTAATATAATTATAAATTTAAAATATATTGAGATTTGAAAATTGAGATCCTACAACTTAGTCACTTTAAACCTATATAAAGTGTATCGTAAAACCTTTGTTGTAAGAGTAAGCCCCACTATTGTGTGGACGTTCACGGAAGGAATCTGATTGTCTCTCGTGAAGAATACCTGATATTCATAAAAAAATCACTTTAATGAAGTGAGAATAAAGAGTCCTAAAAAAAAGAACTGAGAAAATGTGACACATGTAATTAGGGGTGAGCAAAACTTGACCCGTCCCACAGATCCGTCCCAACCCAAGCTATTCGGGCCGGGTTAGACCTTGTCCCACATGAAAGATTAGGGTTTAATCGGGTCTCATTCAATAACCCGATATCGAGTTGAGGACGGGTTCGGATTAATCTTTGGGTTAGCCAACCTGTCCCATATATGTATATATATAATATATAACATTTATAATTTTATATTACTTAAAGGTTTAACATCATTTTAATTTTATAGAGATTTTTTTAATTTAATTTTTCTCTATGATAGAGGCTTTATCTACTTTGGAAACACATCCCATACATAAAGTTATATAATAATATAGTGATATTTTTCTCTTAACAATATTTGAAAATTCATAAGAAAGTAAAATATTAGGATTTAGAGTTTGTGGACGGGTTTTCTTCGGGTTGTGGACGGGTTCGGGTTTCAAGTAGTCTTGTACATTGTCGGGTTTCCTCAGGTTTATGGACGGGTTCGGGTCTGAAATTTTGGCTTGATAAAAAGTTAGGGTTGGGTATGGGACGGACAAAACCCATCCCAACCCGTCTCATGCTCACCTCTACATGTAATAATAAAACAAGTGAAAAAGAAAGTGTGATAAAAAAGGAAAAAAAAGGTTTGAACATAAATTAATCAGAATAAATAATGAGAGTGTTCTGGGGTAGAACTCGAACCTGGGTCTGAGTCAGCATGAGAGAAGTCGGATCCAAATCCGGGTTGCGGAGGCTTGAATCCGAGTTGAACCCGGGGGGTGTACCTGCAAAGGGACTCCGACGCCCAAGTCAGATAGGTAAAACAGTCAAAGGGATTGACTGAGTGAGATTGCGTACCATAATTATGGAGTAAGTTTAGCATATATCGTCATATAATTATGGATATTATAATTATATATCATATATTTAAGGATACCATAATTATATGTGATATAATTATGGGTATGATAATCATATATCATATATTTATGGATATGATAATTATATTGCGCATGGATATTATAATTATATATCATATATTTATGGATATGATAATTATATTGCGCATGGGCCATTTTTGCTATTGGGCCTTAGGTTTAGACCGTAACAGAAGCCCCCCAGCTCTGGTCGACTTTGACGAAGTTGACTTTGAGCTCAAGTATTTTTCAATGTTATATCCGGGACGACTTTACTTGTTCGGGACGACTTTTGGGGTTTATAACTCACTTGGGAGTTGCCGTTCGAGACGAGATAGATCGAGATGACTTCAGTCACTCCTTTGTTGGTTCTGTAGCATCGATGGCCAACGCTGCTTCGAGACAACTGAGGGCCTTGCAGAATGTTAACAACAACCAGCAGGGGGAACCGAATGTCGACATTGATTTCACCCGTGATGCTGGTGTTGGTGGGTCGGGAACTCAGCCCGTGTTGAATGACGATGCCGGTCTTGTTCACCATGCGAGTTGGTCATGCCCGAGATGGATCATGTCTTGTATAACCCTTTCTTGAAGGCGGTTCATGATAATGTCCCAGTGGCTGAGTATCTCTATGATGTGGAGCGTCAGAGTCTTCAGCATGCCTCTTTTCTGAGGTATTTACGATTGGATGTGATGTCGGCTTATGACCGGGCCAATGCGGCTCTGGAGGCGCGTACCACGGAATGGGACAAGGCCAAGTATAAGGGTTTTTATAAGATGGTCAAGGACAAGAACAAAGCCCTTGAAGCTGAGATCACTCAGTTGAAGGCGGATTTGGAGAAGTTGCAGGTGACTCCCCCGGCGTCCGGGATGACGCCCCCGGCGCTTTTCACGTACTCGTACGCTTGTAACGCTTCGAATTGTGTTGCGCTTTTAACGTTCTAAAACGCTTGTAACGCTGTCTGAATATTGGATTTGCTAAGCCGATATGCTCTTCGCATTCGTAAGATAATAAACTGCGAAGTTAAGATGTTTGTCTGTGTCAAAGTAGTTTTCGGATAAGTGATTGAGTCTGTGACCGGTATGCTCTTCGTATCCGACTTCAATGTGATGAATTACCCTTGAGATTTGGGTCGTGGGCCCTGATCCATTAAGGTCCATTAAGATATAATTACCGGATGCAGATGAGTGCAGAGGGGTTCCGATGAGCCTAGCAAGGTATTCGTTAGATGAAGTCCATCGTGGGGAAGCGGAGTCGTCTTGCCCATGGATATGGTCTGACTCGCCTGTGGACGTGGTCTGACTTTCCCATGGACATGGTCTGACTTGTTCGTGGACGTGGTCCGTCTTGCTCGTGGGCTTGGTCAGTCTTGCTCGTGGACATGGTCCGACTTGCCCATGGACGTGGTCCGACTTGTCTGTGGACGTGGTCCGACTTGCTCTAATGTATTGGACCTTCAAGGTTTGAGCCTTATTGGGCCAATCCATAACAGATGCCCCCCAGCTGAAGTCGAAGTAAAGGAGTTCGACTTTGAACTATGTCGCATGAGTCGATTTGCTTAGTTGTAATAATTTCGACTTCCAGACAACGTGTCTTCTGACACGTCGATTTCCCGTGAATTTGCTTGATTTAGAGAGGTAGAATTTGTCCGAGATGTGCTCCGATACCCTCACCGGGATGTGCTCCCATCGTTCAGCAGCACAGGGATTGTATAATTATAAGTCCCAAGTTTAAGGCCGCAGATACTGCTTGGACAAAGTTGAGGGAGGAGCATGAGGCTCTGGAGAACCGGTCTTCTGCAGCCAGCGTAGGTAAGGCGGCCTTGGCCGACATTGTCAAGCAAAATTTTGCGAAAGGCACGGGCCAAGTGTAAGAAAGCCATTTTGGTGGCCGATGTTGATGAAGTCAATGCCGAGTCTTTGGCAAATGCAATCGCCCCAATAGGGCTTATGAGTTGGAATGTTCTTCACATCCTTATTGAAGAACCGAGATGTGTTTCACATCCGGTTTGTTGTTGATCAGGGATGCTCTTCACATTCATTTATTATTGATCCTAGATGCTCTTCACATCCAGTTTTTGCGGGTCTGAGTTGTTTTTCACAAGCGTTTTGGTGATTCGAGATGTTCTTTACATACTTATTGAAGAACCCAGATGTTTTTCACATCCGGTTGTTGTTGATCTGAGATCCAGTATTGGTGATTCAAGATGTTCTTCACATCCTTATAAATATGAATTGCATGACAACTTTACTTTTCTATTTTGGTCCCCCCCCAATAGGGCTTCTGAGTTGGGTTGACATATGTACTTGTGTTAACTTGTGTACTTGGGCTGACTTATAAAGTTGGGCCGACTTGTGCACTTGGTGTGCACTTGGGCTGACTTGTGCACTTGTGCTGACTTGAAAACTTGGTCCGACTTGTACAGTTGGTGTGCACTTGGGCTAACTTGTGCACTTGTGATAACTTATCTGAAAACTTGGGGCGAGTAGGACCAAGTAGTATAGGTCCGTAGCAAATCTGGTTGTTGACAGATCCGAGATGCTCTTCACATCCGGGTTGAATGAGGTCGAGATGCTCTTCACATCCGGCATTGAATGAGACCGAGATATTAATTTGATTTTTACTAAGATTCAAGATGCTCTTCACATCCGGTATTGAATGAGGCCGATATGCTCTTCACATTCGGTTGCTGACAGAGTCGAGATGCTCTTTTGATTTTTACTAAGATTCAAGATGCTCTTCGCATCCGGCACTGAATGAGGCCGAGATGCTCTTCACATCCGGCATTGAATGAGGCCGAGATGGTCTTCACATCCGACATTGAACGAGGCAGAGATGCTCTTCACATCCGGCATTGAATGAGGCTGAGATGCTCTTCACATCCGGTTGCTGACAGAGCCGAGATGCTCTTCACATCCGGCATTGAATGAGGCCGAGATGCTCTTCACATCCGGCATTGAATGAGGTCGAGATGGTCTTCACATCCTGCATTGAATGAAGCCGAAATGCTCTTCACATCCGGCATTGAATGAGGCCGAGATGCTCTTCACATCCGGCATTGGATGAGGCCGAGATATTAATTTGATTTTTAATAAGATTCAAGATGCTCTTCGCATCCGGTATTGAATGAGACTGAGATGCTCTTCACATCCGGTTGCTGACAGAGCCGAGATGCTCTTTGATTTTTACTAAGATTCAAGATGCTCTTCGCATCCGGCACTGAATGAAGCTGAGATGCTCTTCACATCCGGCATTGAATGAGGCCGAGATGCTCTTCACATCCGGTTGTTGACAGAACCGAGATGCTCTTCACATTCGGCATTGAATGAGGTCGAGATGGTCTTCACATCCGGTATTGAATGAGGTCGAGATGCTCTTCACATCCGGCATTGAATGAGACCGAGATGCTCTTCACATCCGATTTTCTGTGATTCAGATGTTCTTCACATCCTTATTGAAGAATCGAGATGCTCTTCACATCCAGTTTTGGTTAAGCCGGGATGCTCTTCACATCCGGTTAGTGCTAATCCGACTAAGAACAGAATCCGAAACCAAGGTAGCCAAGATAACTACATATATAGTCGGCCAAGTTGAGGTCTGACCGTCAAGGAACTATGTCCGAGATGGGGATCAATTTGTAGTGTCTGGTAGCTAGTTTTGCCAGGTAATTCCAAAATGTTAACGTGGTTCGGTTGAAAATGTTGGCGTCTCGGCCGACCATGTCGGCATCTCGGCTTAACGACTAAATGAGAGGAATCCGAGTGATGAATTTTATTGATCACCTCCCAAAAGAACATATACGAATGAGGAAATAAACCGGCCAAGACAACCAATTTTTATTAGTCATCTACTTTCAATAAGGGAGATTTATATCTGACCACTTCAAATATATTCGAGTATCATCGTTGGTTTTTCTCCAATTAACAGCTCTAGTCAGCTTCTTCAATCCGAGTTAGCCTATTTAGAAATGAATGTCTGGATCGGATCTGAGTTTACCTCGGAACATTTGGTACAGATTCAAAGACGTAACAACCAAATAATGGAAATAGCAAATTGTAGTATGAATATGGAAACAGTGAATGTACCGTACACATTTCTCAGATATCTCCCCGTGTTTGCTAAGGTTAGCATCATCCAAATCTGGTTCGACGATGGTGGAGGTTGAGATGCGGTGGTGGTTTCAGACTGTTCTTCTAGCTCTTTCAGCCGAGCTTCAAGTCGGCGTATGATTTCATCTCGAGTGTCGGATTAGTGAATGGTGGCTGGTTGGGTTTGTGGGGGTTGAGAGATGCCTACGTCATTGAACCCGCCATCGTGGTAATCCAAGACGTCTATCCAACCTTCAGGTGTTGGTGAGCTGGGATGCTCTTCGCATCTGATTATTGCCGATCCGAGATGTTCTTCACATCCTTATAAATATGAATTGCATAACTTCTTTAAATTTTTATTGAACCGAGATGCTCTTCACATCCGGTTTTGGTGTAAAATAAAATGAGTATCGAAGTTAGAGTAATAAGAACGAATAAAGTAAAAGAGATGAATAAAGTGAAATAGACAAATCTATAAGGAATGTGCGCTCAAGATGTCGAATGCGCTCCTTTAGTTGGTTGATGGTTGAATCAGCTGCGAGTGTTGATTGAGGCTCGAGAGGTCTATGATTCTGTTCTTCTAAACTGTTTAGGTATCTCGACCCGGGCCAGCCTTTCAAAGAATGGATGCCGAAATGGGGCATGGCGGACAATGGATCCTCGCTGTTGAACCTCTTATTGATCTCGGTCTGAATGAGGCCGGGAATGGGTTGTGAGCTGAGGTTGAGGGATTACGCTGCGCTCCAAGTGTCGGATACGCTCTTCTAGGTGACTTGCAGCCGACTCTTCGACTGCTTTGTGGGGACGAGGTTCGTGGAACAGCTGTTGGCGCTGTTCCTGAAGTGCCTTAAGTTGAGCCTCGAGATGACGAATAACCTCATCTTGTGGGTCGGATTGGTGATCGTCCTCGTGTGGACCGGTTTCGTCCTGAGGGTGTGATGTTCCTTCTTGTTCAGCGAACTCGTCTTAGGGTCCGAGATCCTCCACCCAACCTTCGGGTGTTGGTTGAGGACGAGGTCTTGATGTCTAGAGACGGGTTGTGACCGTCATGCTGGAGAGGGGGAGACCCTCCTCCTATCGCCAAATGTTCTGGGGTAGAACTCGAACCTGGGTCTGAGTTAGCATGAGAGAAGTCGGATCCAAATCCGGGTTGCGGAGGCTTGAATCCGAGTTGAACCCCGGGGGTGTACCTGCAAAGGGACTCCGACGCCTAAGTCGGATAGGTAAAACAGTCAAAGGGATTGACTGAGTGAGATTGCGTACCTTATGATCTGTAAATGTTCTCTATTTATAGGGGTTTTCCCTGTATAAATATGGTAAGTGGGCGCAGATGTAAAAGGAGTAAGTTTAGCAAATATCGTCATATAATTATGGATATTATAATTATATATCATATATTTAAGGATACCATAATTATATGTAATATAATTATGGGTATGATAATCATATATCATATATTTACGGATATGATAATTATACTGTGCATGGATATTATAATTATATATCATATATTTATGGATATGATAATTATATTGCGCATGGGTCATTTTGGCTATTGGGCCTTAGGTTTAGACCGTAAGAGAGAGAAATTATTTTAATATATATAAAAATAGAAAGTGTGAAAAAGAAAAAAAGTAGGAGCAAGACAACTTCTCATGGAGGGTACACGAGATTCAGAAAAAAAAATCACTTTATTGAAATGAGAACAAAGAAACTAAAAAAATAAATAAATAACTCAAGTAATAAAACATGACACATGTACATTATTGAATAAAATAGAGAGTTAAATAATATAACAAAAAAACACATTAAATTTTAATATATAATAAATAGATAAAACGAGATAATAAGTGAAAACATTAATGAATAAAATAGAGATATGAATGATATGCTGAAAAAATACTTTAAATTTAATACAAATCAATACATTTATGAATCACTTTTATACAACTATAAATGATATATTGAAAAAAAATTGAAAGGTGACAGAAAAGGGATAAAAAGAAAACAATATAAGCAGGACTGACCAATGGAGGGTACTTGTGGTTCATAAAAATAAATCACTTTATAATGAAACAGATTAATAGAAATGAAAAATAAGAAAAAATATTTTAATATAATAACAAAAAAGAAATGAACGTGTGATAAAAAAAGAAAACGACTGGAGAAGGATTACCTCTAGTGGAGAATACACTTGGTTCATAAAAAACACTTTTGTAATGAAACAAATTAATCGAAATAAATAATGAGAGAAATTATTTTAATATATATAAAATAAAAAGTGTGAAAAAGAAAAAAAAATAGGAGCAAGACAACTTCTCATGGAGGGTACACGAGATTCAGAAAAAAAAAATCACTTTATTGAAATGAGAACAAAGAAACTAAAAAAATAAATAATAACTCAAGTGAGAACTTGTATACTCCCATGTGAGTTTGTTTCAAGTTATAAAATCATATTCCCGGGAATATCATTCCCAGGAATCCTATTACCAGGAATGTTATTCCCGAGTAAAATTTATAAGTATGTTTGATATGTATTTCATATTCCCGGGAATATTTTTAAAAATCATTTACTTTTAAAATTTAAAAAAATGAAAATATAAAAAAATATTGTAAGATGAAGTGGAAGTAGGAAAAATAACTTCCATTCCCATGGGAATGTAAGATTCCCACCCCTCACCATGGGAATAGAAAGTGGGCAAAATCATGCTAAAATACATTCCTGGGAATCAATAATACCCGGGAAAGTTTTTTAAAACTTGAATCAAACGTGGGAATATCATTTTCCCAACCTTACTTTCCCGGGAATATTTTGAATACCTAAAGCTAGATATGATTTGGTGGGGTCCATTATTAGGCTTTAATTCGGCTGAAGTATTAGGATATTGGAGTAGTGGGATTTATAGTATTGGTTTTTTATTTGTTAATTTTGGTGTTGGGATGTCATTTGGCTGGGTTATTTCCCTGTATTAATTTTTCTTTATTTTTCTTGTATCTTTTCATGGGTTGAAATACCCCTTGTACTCCCTATTAATATATTTTTCTTTGCCTATCAAAAAAGGAAAAAAGAAAACATGACACATGTACATTATTGAATAAAATAGAGAATTAAATAATATAACAAAAATCCACATTAAATTTTAATATAAAATAAATAGATAAAAAGATATAATAAGTGAAAACATTAATGAATAAAATAGAGATATGAATGATATGCTGAAAAAATACCTTAAATTTAATATAAATCAACACGTTCATGAATAACTTTTGTACAACTATAAATGATATATTGAAAAAAATAAAATTGAAAGGTGACAAAAAAGGGGGGAAAAATATAAGCAGGACTGACCCAATGGAGGATACTCGTGGTTTATAAAAATAAATCACTTTTATAATGAGACAGATTAATAGAAATGGAAAATAAGAAAAAATGTTTTAATATATAACAAAAAAGAAAATGAATGTGTGATAAAAAATAAAACGACTGGAGAAGGATTACCTCCGGTGGAGAATACATGTGATTCATAAAAAAAATACCTTACTAAAGAGAGAATAAAAAACTAAAAAAACAAGTGGAAAAACATGACATGTGTAATGGGGAAACAATTTTAATATAGAACAATAGATAAATAAAATATATAAAAGAGATAAAACATCAACGAATACAATAGAGATATAAATTATATATTGGGAAAAAGACATTAAATATAATGTAAATCAACAGATTTATTGTATTTCTTAAAGTGTGTTTTCTATGAAATGAAACATATAATCAGAAATTGGTGATGAGAGACATTGTTTTAATACAGTAATAAAAAAATTAAAGCGTGATAAAAAGAGGAGAAAAAAAAAAGAAAACAGTAGGAACATGACGACCTCCTGTAAATGATACATGTGATTTTAAAATAAATCACTTTACTTAAGCGAGAATAAAGAAACTAAAAAAATTATATATATCGAGAAAACACTTTAAATTTAATATAAATCAACACATTTATTATATTTATTAATATTTGTTTTTATGTAATTAAACAAATAAATAGGAATGAATAACGAGAGAAAATATTTTAATATAATAATAATAAAAAAATTAAAGTGTGATAAAAAAGGGAAAAAAAATAAAAATGGTATGGGCATGGCTACCCCATGGAGGATACTCATGGTACAGAAAATGAAATCAAATTTGTAATTAAACAAATTAATAAGAATGAATAATGAGAATTTTTTAATATAATAAAAATAAAAAATGAATGTGTGATGAGAAAAGAAAACAGTTGGAGCAGAATTGCCTGCCATAGAGGATATTTGTGGTTAAAAAAAAACACTTTATTGAATTGAGAATAAAAAACTGAAAAAGCGAGTGAGAAAATATGGCACGTATATTGGGTGAAACAATTTTAATATAGGATAAATATATCAATAAAATAGATAAAAGAAATAATAAGTGAAAGTATTTTAATGAATAAAATAGATAAATAAATAACATATTGGAAAATTTACATTAAATGTAATGTAAATCAGCGCTCTTATTGTGTTTCTTAATGTGTAGTTTTATGTAACGAAATGGATAATCAAGAATGTAGGTGAGAAAAATGTTTTAATATAATTATAATAATGTAAAAAATCAAGTGTGATTAAAAAAGGAAAAAAAATCGTAAGAGCAAGATGATATATCGTGAAAAATACCTGTGGTTCATAAAAAAAACTTTATTGAATTGAGAGTAAAAAAACTGAAAAAACTCAAGTGAGAAAATATTGGAGGAACGATTTTAAATTTAATGTAAATGAATACATTTATTGCATTTTTTGTTATGTGTTTTTATATATGAAATAGATAAATAGAAACAGATAATGAGAGAAAGTGTTTTTTTAAAAAATAATAAATAATAAAAGTGTGAAAAACAAAATAAAATAAAATGTAAATAAACACATTTATTGTATTTTTTTATTTGAGTTTTTATGTATTGTAACAGATAATTAGGAATGAATGATGAGAAAATTTATTTTAATAGAATAATAAAAAAAGAAAATTAAAGTGTGGGTTAAAAAGGCAAAAAAAATGGTAGGAGCATAATGACCTCCTGTGGAGAATACTCATGGTTCATAAAAGAAATCAATTTATTAAAATGAGAATAATAAAACTAAAAAAACTCAAGTGAGAAAATGTAACAAAATAAAGAGATAAATGATATATTAAAAAAATATTTAAAATTTAATATAAATTAACACATTTATTGTATTTCTTAATATATGTTTTTATAATAAAATAAATAAATAGAAATGAATAATGAGAGAAAATATTTTACAAAAATAATAAAAAAATAACAATTTGCTCTTAAGAAAGATGAGGAGACTTAAATATAATTAAATCCGGAACAATATTACCCATAATAATAAGAATGTGTGGTAAAAAATAAAATATCTTAAAAAGGTAAACACAAAAAAGGAGAGGGAGAGATGGATGAATAGAGATGTTTTGGGAAAAAAAAAGCATAGAGATGTAAAAAAAGAGAGAGATAGAAGAGGGTAAAAGGAGAGAGAGTAATACGGGAGTGGAAAGATTTTACACACGTAAATTTTTTTTTTTTTAAGTCTATAGAAATAGACAGATAAACGAAAATGATGGAAAAAAATACTATAATTAATTTATTGCTTGCCGTCATTCTTTGAATTTAAAAAGTTTAACTTTTTGACCTAGTATTAAAAAATTAAAAGAGCTTAAGTTAAATGAGGTCTGAGTCGTCTGACAAAAGTTAAAAAAAGATGTATGCTCTCTGTGGTTAACTATAATTTTGGACTTGTACAAAAAAAGAAACTATAACTTTTGACTCACTCACGCCTCGAGTCCAGCTCTTCTCTATCTGCCCAGGAAACGGAGAATTCCATTTCTTTACTTGTGCGCTTGACATGTGGTATAAGACACTGGAAATAAATCATCATTTATCAGTTTTAAAAAAAAATAAAAGTGACAGAAACAACATTTAGATTTGAGATTTTAGGGAAAAAGCTTTTCACATTATTTATTATTTCTGTTGTCACCGTTTTTTTATATTTTAATCTTTGATTATTTTTTTTATAGCTATACTAATTATAGATCAACTTATTACTAGGTAAAGCTTCTTCTTTTTTATAGTTGTAATTTGACAACTGGGTTATATTACAAAAGAAAAATTATTAAAAATCTGCTAGGTTTAAATAAAGTAATAAAAACAAATTAATTATTTAAAATCAATAAACATGTTGTTCCATAACAAAAATTCCAATACCCTGAAAGCATGCTATTTTTAAATGATATATTCCTATTCTATCTTTATTTTTGTCTTTTTACTTTATAAGAAAACCTTTATAGGGTGAGCTGATGAGGTTTTAAAATTTTTGTCATGGAACAAGTATTTATTGATTTTAAATAATTAATTTGTTTTTGTTACTTTATTTAAACCTAGCAGATTTCCAATAATTTTTCTTTTGTAATATAACTCAGTTGTCAAAAAGAAGCTTTACCTAATCATAAGTTACAATATGTTTGGCAAAGTCAATAAGCTGACTATTAACTTATTTGATCAACTTATAAGTTAGTTTGACCAATATAAAAATGTTTGGTAAAGTATTTTAAAGTAACTTATTTTAGGAGTTTTCTAGCTTATAAGCTACAAGCTACTTCACCTAACTTCTAGCTTGTAACTTATTTAATTTTCTTCTATTACTATCCCATATATTTTAATATATTTTCCTTATTATCTTTAATTTCTTTTTACCTATTATTATATATTTTCAATTTTAGTGACAAAAAACATTTCAATTTCTTTTTACCTATTATTACCTATATAACGAGTAATTTAAAAATTACGAATTAATTAAATTATTATTTTCTTTTTACTATTATATGAAATTGTTTTTATATTATACTATTTATTTTATCAATTTCACTATTTATTTTAATTTTTAATTAAATATTTATAACTAAAAGGTTTAATAAGAATTTATTTATTTTTTAGAAAATCTAAAATTATAATAACATAATAATATTTTTTCTAGAAAACACAAATATAATTTATATAATAAAACTTATGTAGTTATGTCCTTTATGTCATTTTACATTTACAAAATAGTTTATCAGCTAGTTCTACAAAACAATTCTGATTCAATAAGTTAGCTTATCAGCTCGGAGTTTATAAGCTATGAACTTATCAGCTAACAAACTAACTTATCAACTAGAAGCTAGCTTATAACTAAAAAAAAATCAATCAAAAATTAAAATAAAAAAACGCTGACAGACACATATAATAGATAGTGTGAAAAACTTTTCTCTTGAAATCTCAAATCTGAATGTTGTTTCTGTCACTTTCATTTTTTTAAACTGATAAATGATGATTTATTTTCAACTATTGGATGCGTTTTATGCCATATGTCAAGCGCACAATTAAAGAAATGGAATTCTCCATTTCCTGGCCAAATGGTGAGGAACCCGACTCCTCACGCTCACGCACCTCATAAAATACGAAAAGATGGTGTGAATTCGTGTGTTGTGTTAATTTCTTGT
The DNA here is from genome assembly GCA_026901365.1 of Sesbania bispinosa. Taxonomy (NCBI): domain Eukaryota; kingdom Viridiplantae; phylum Streptophyta; class Magnoliopsida; order Fabales; family Fabaceae; genus Sesbania; species Sesbania bispinosa. The sequence continues at coordinate 905,370 of QLOH01000081.1, forward strand.
TGGTTTATTGAATGATAAAAAAATGGGATGAAAATTCTCACTGTGTGTCGATTTAGACTCGCAATGTTGGCAATAGGGGTTGACTGGCTCAATTAGTTGCAATGCAAGAAAATAGGCTCCTCTACCTACAAAAATTTCTCCAAATTCTTCGTGGAGTGAATTTGATAAAATTATCTAAAAAATTAACTAAAAGTTGAAAAGTTAGATAAAAATTGAAAAACTAGTTGAAAGTTAAAAGTTACCTGAAAGCTAAAAAAATAGTTGATTTAATTAAAGATATTTGGTAAAACTAGTTGAAAATGGTAAAATGACATACAAGGACATCATTAATTATTAAATAATAATAAGTGACGGTGGTTGAGTGATAAATTTGTAATAAATTTTTAGCTAGTAGCTGAAAATTTGAGCTTTTTTAAAAAAGTTGCCTCAAGTAACTTTTCAAGAAAAAATAGTAGCTACCAAAAAAATTATCTTACCAAACACAGCTGCAGGGCCAACTCAACCATAAGGCTGGCAAAGCCCCCGCTTTAGGCCCCAAAAAATACCCTTATTTTAGGCCTCTAAAAATATATTTTAAAAATAAAAATAACTTAATTATTTAGTAAGTAATTTTAAATTATTAAGAGTAATTAAGTTTTTTCCCTGAAAAAAGCCTCATTTTATCACAACTTTATCTCTTCTAGTAAATAATAATTATTAATAATTGATTCTATTCATTTTTAACTATTCTCTCTTAATCTCTCATACTCTCTTTTTTGTACTTGATTAAATGTAGATATTTTTCATTTAGTGAGTAAATATATAAGCATGTCACTTTACTTGATTAGACTCTATTGTGTCAATGTGATCTTTTAAACCAAATAATTATATTTTTTCAAAAAAGCAATTATTTTTTCAAAATTATTTTAACAAAAATATACTAATATATTAAAGGATAAAAAGGCCTCCACATAAAATTTGCTTTAGGCCCATAAAAACGTTGGGCCGGCCTGCAACAGCTGAAATGATTTCAGCTACTAATTTCACAGCTTTCACCTAGTTGAAATTTCTTGCCAAATACAAAGATAGTCAACAAAATAGAAAAGGATTTTCACGTGCTTTTGGTAAAATTGGTAAAATTGTTAGAGCATCTTTATCCCAGCAACTCATCAAAGTTCCTTAAACCAATATTTTATAATTCTTCACACTTTCCCATATTATTATACTCCCTCCGTCCCTATTTATAAGACCTCTTCTAGAAGAATTGAGTGTCCCTTAATATAAGACCCTTTGCAAAGTTTTAGGTAAAACATAATTTTTTCCATACTTGCCCTTCATTAATATTCAACTCTTTTTATTTCCCATATATTGATAAGTATGAATAATTAATGAAATTTTACCTACATGCCCAACTACAACATTGGAAAGTGACTTTTTGAGTCTTCCACTATGTCACAATTAATGTCTCTAAAATATAGTGACTTTTAAATAAGGGTATATTTGGAATGCTATTATTTTTTTTAAAAGATCAATACATTAACTAACTTTTCTTAAATTGTGTGAAACGGTTGAAAGGGTCTTATAATAAGGGACGGAGGAAGTATTATTTTTATTACTTTAAGCAACTCATTCACTTTTTTATCTCCAACCCAACAACTCTCAAAAGATTTTTTTAATGAACCCCACAACCTACCTCACACTTATATTTTATTATTTTCATCCAATTTGATTTATAATATTTAAATATTGTTAGTTTAATTTTAAATCAAATTTGATAAACAAGATTAAAAACGAAGACCATGTAATTTACATAATTAAAATATGTATAATACACTATTAAACATGATTTTATAAAGAACCCCATGACATGTTCTAATTAACATATGCTTAAAATTTAAATTACATATATGATATTATAAAAATATTATTTTACTTATTATAAATAATTATTATAATATTATTTTAAAAAAAACCTGCAGCAAACCTGTTTTTACGGGTGCTGCACGTAACACCGAAGTTGTGTTCACTTTTTACCTCTCGCATCTCTCCATCGCCAAGCAACGCAAACGAATTGAGAACAACAACTATTGAATATAGAGCGATAAAGATGCTCTTACATTGTAGTAACATTTATGCTGACATGTATACGACGGTCACTATCGTTAATCAGATTAGCATTATTTTGTTTTTGGCCAAAATTTATATGAAATTCCTTGAAATGTCATGTAGATTTCTTTCATATCTCAGTAATATATTTAAAAAAAATAGGTAAGAAAAAATATTTACATATTGATGATAAGAAAATAAGAATATGAGAGTATGTTTGGTTTATATGTTTATTTACTTTTCTTTATTTCTTATTTTCATTCTGTTTACTTTTTTTTTAATTTTATAAAGAAAAAATTGAAAATGTGAAAATAATGATTTTTTATTTTTAACATTTCTAATTTTTTTTTATAAAATTTTAAAAAATAGAAAACATAAAATAAAAATTAAAAATAAAAAGCAAACCAAACGTACCTAATATTTTTTTTGTTTGTTCATTTTTGCGGCGAGCATTATTCTTTGAGACAGAAACAGAATGGCATATAAAGGAGGTAACCAATCCACACCAGTTCACCAAAAAAAGAAAAACAATCCCACACCACACATTAGGTTAGTAGGTGACGGCTATTGAATTGATGGCGGTTGGGCATGTTACATCCAATCCAAACCACCGTGGCAAAAGAGAATATTCACAGAATACGCGCCTTTCAAATCAAGGGCAAACTGTTTTTGGTGGTGACTGCCTCACTGGTGAGTAAATCAATGGCAAACTTACTAACGTAATTTTTTTTTTATTGAATAAAGATCTCATCGTTGAGGTGGATTTTGGTGGAATGCGGGAGAGTGAAAGGCAAGTGAGAAAATATAAAACGAGTCAGCGAGAGTATTTTAATTTTAAAATTGTGTTTTCTTGATGCATAGTTTGCATATCCTATGTTATAAGATATTAACTTTGCTGTGTGAAGAAAAGTCTTTAACATTTGATTTTTTTTATAAAATTTAAATTTGAAATCATACTTAGAATTTATTTTTTTAATAATTTGAGCTAACTATATGCTAATATGGGTGGCTTCTAAAATACACCCTTCTAAATTAGTATGTAAGTTACACACTTCATTATTAGCCGTAGGATTTAAGTGATTTGAGGTGGCCGGTCTAGATTAAAAGGTTACTAGGAGGTAGGGATGTCAAAAAAATCTGTACCCGCTGATACCCGTGAATATATCCGCAATGGATATCCGCATATTTATTAAATGAGTGAGGACGGATATTATATTATCCGTCCCGCGGGTACCCGCATACTCATTAAAATATATTTTTATATTAAATATATTTGAATATTAGGATTTTTTTATTATTTTATGATGAGATATAATTTATTTTATATTATTTTTTGATGATGTTCTTAATATATTAACATGTAATGGTATTATATAATGATTATTTATATATAGTATGATATTATAATATATTATATAACATTTCCTCCATTTCTCTTTATAGACTTTAAATTCTTAAACATAAATGGATACTCGTAATTACCCGTGGATACCCGTTACCCGCATGGGTACCCGTTAATTTTAGCGGGTATGTATACGAGTAGACACTACCCGCACCCGCCCCATCCCGTTGACATCCCTACTAGGAGGTAACTCACCAAAAAAAACTTAAATTTTGTAATTGCATTTGAGCCCATAAATTTTAACTTTTGTAATTCCATTTGCAGTGTCTCACTCTCTCTTTCTATCTCCACCATTCTCCCCTTTGTCCAACACAAAAACCCATCTTCATTGTCTCTGCCACAGCCCAACAAGGTCAAAGTCCCAACCCAAGCGTCAACCCTCCCACACCTCTGACTATCCACCACCTCTCTGACCAAATTTCCTTCAAATCATTTTTACTAAAAAACAAACTTGAGATTTATACTAAAAAACCACTGAAATTTTTACCTTCAGGTTTATACCATAACCATAAAAAAAAACCAATTCCAGATTATTTATCTTCATATAAGTTGTGAGAGCCGAAGGCTGATGAGGGCGGGGAGTGATCGCCGGTGCAAAGAGGCACGGACAAGGAGCGGCTCCTGGCAGGCTTCTAAGCAAGAAGGGACACATGGATGAACCGAGCCAACACCCGAATGAGAGGGATCTAGAGACTGTGCAGGTATGGGACTGCACAGTTGAAAATAGCTTAAAGGAAATTGTTGGGGAAAACTATACCAACAAGATGCATCTTCTTTTCGGAAGCCCATAACATAAGAACTCCATAGTTAAGCGTGCTTGGCTTGGAGCAATTCTGGGGTGGGTGACCTTCTGGGAAGTTTCCCGGAAAGTGTGCAAGTGAGGACAAAGCATGCTGGAAAGACTCGTGTTGGTTTGTGGGGACCCTCATCACTCCTGCAAGCGGCTCGGGGGCGTTACAAATGGCATCAGAGTCGAGCCTCTCCCAGTACGGTGTGGTTCGGGGACGAACCAGGCGGAAGCTGGTGGGCATGTGAGAGCCGAAGGCTGATGAGGGCACTCTCCGCCGGTGCAAAGAGGCACGGACAAGGAGCGGCTCCTGGCAGACTTCTAAGCAAGAAGGGACACATGGATGAACCGAGCCAACACCCGAATGAGAGAGATCTAGAGACTGTGCAGGTACGAGACTGCACAGTTGAAAATAGCTTAAAGGAAATTGTTGGGGAGAACTATACCAACAAGATGCATCTTCTTTTCGGAAGCCCATAACATAAGAACTCCATAGTTAAGCGTGCTTGGCTTGGAGCAATTATGGGATGGGTGACCTTCTGGGAAGTTTCTCGGAAAGTGTGCAAGTGAGGACAAAGCATATATACGGAATAAAATTTTGAGATCTATCTTCTTGTTCCAAAAATAAGAACTTACTCCGTTCCATAACCCACTACAACGACATCAATATAACTTCACCAGACAAGCCACAAAAAACAAATTCTCAAAAGCTCCAGATTAAAAAAAATTAAAGAAACCCCTATTCTTACCTAGATCCCTTTGAAAGTCGCGAGTCCAGATCTTCCTCTCGGTCAAGATGCTTTCACGAAACACCCTTCGGTCACGAAACATCCCTCGGTTCACTGCGCACACCCCTTCGGTCACTAAACCATTTCCTTCTTCCTTGCCCTAAGGATGAAGAAGAACAAACCCCTTCGAACAAGAACTTTACTCTTATCGGTGTTTAGTCAAATACAAGAAAAAGGCATCAAGGACCAAGTAGCAAATTCTTGGGTTTTTAATTTTCAAATTAAATTAAAAAGGAAACTGGAAATAACTGGTCCAGAGGGGGAGTGTAACTTACACTTTATTTTCAAAGGGTGTATTTTAGAGGGCACCGCTAATATGTTGTTGTTCTTATCTCAATTATTCAATGTTTTTTATATTATTTTATTATTAAAAGAATTACTTATTGAATGATCTTTTACAAAAGGTATAGTTGTATTTTTCCATGGGTATCCTCCACGAAAACAATCATGTTCGAGCCGGTCGCTGGGAATATTCACATCATGGTACTCGAACTCATTACTTTGCTTAAAGGGAATCAAACATGTGCCACTTCAACCAATCCACATTTATTGATATTTATGACAACTAAAAACTATATAAAAAATCATAATCATAAAACTGTAAGGTTGTAAGTATATAAAATGTCACATGATATATTTTGAGAGTATATTGGGATAACTCCCTACCTCTCTAATAATGACCCAAATTTAACATGTATTACTTAATTTTTAAGTTATCATATTAAAATTATAATATAAAAATGTAAAAAAATATAATATAGATTCAATGATTGGGATTATTTTTAAATCAAATACAAAATTTATATAAAAATGGAATATTATGTATTTAAAGTGATAAGTATCAATAACATTGTATGTGTACTTTTGTAAAAAAATAAAAATATTAAATTACAAATTAAAAAGAAAATTAATGGATAGACGTTATTTTAATAATAATAAATGAAAAACTACATATATTTATCAAGTTAATATTATAAAATATTAAAAAGAAGTCTAATTGATGGGAAATTATTTTATTGGTGATTCTATTACATATATTCTCACTTTTGTTTTTAATTCTCATGAAGCCACAATATCTTACTTTTCTTGTGTTAACTACTAATAACCCCTATTACCAGGAGTAATTATACTCAAAACTTAATTACAATTAAGACTCGTTTCGTAACATCCAAAAAAAAAAAAATTAGAACCTATAAAGTATAATGGAAGCCATAGGTTAGAAACTCTATCAAGAGATATGAATTGGAAGTTGAGAGATAGTTTATGAGTCTAAGAAGAAATTAGGAGGGAATTCGAGAATTAAGCCTAACACAATTGTAGTAGAACTTGGGAGGGGTCAAATCTTAAGGTATGAGGGGTTAAAAAGGTATAAAAGCGAGGAAGAAAGAGGGGGAAGGTGTTTTGGTTGAGGGAATTTGGGTTTAGAGGGTTAAAAACTGAATTTGAGAGGTTAACTCTGGAGTATTTTCGCTCAAATGATAGGGTAGAATATCAGCATGAGATAACTTTGGATGTTGATATTTTCGCTTAAGCGAGAAACCTCTCGCTTAAGCGAAATTGATCCAGACGAGGGGAGTGCTCTCTGGATGATTTTCGCTTAAGCGAGCAGAGGCTCGCTCAAGCGAAAAACCAGTTCTTGCTTTAGCGAGAAACGTCTAAAGAGGAGGGGGTGCTCTCTGGAGTGTTTTCGCTCAAGCGAGAAGGTCGAGAACGAGACAACAAGGCACTTTTCCCTTCTCGCTCAAGTGATAAAATCTCGCTTGAGTGAGAACACACAGATTTCGTTTTTAAAAACAAATTCGAGGTCATTTGACCCCAAACCTGAAACATTTCTCTCCAACCCTTTTGGTGCCTTAGATGAGGATCGTGAATAGGAGAAGCAAGGAGGGATTGGGAGTGAGGAATCAAGGAAGAATGAGGCAAATGGAGCTTGTCTCATCCTCTCAAGATCTCCATTGTCCGTTCTTTGAGGTGAGTGTGGTTCACCCACTCACTTTCATCATGTAAGAAGTTCCTTAATGATCTCTCTTCTCCTTTCCCCTTCTCCTTTACTTGCTTGTGATTTATTGAGGTTAATCCAAGGTTTATATCTGTAATGGCCTTGAATGTTTGAGTATTGGTTTAACCATATGTTATAAAGGTTAGGGTTTTCATCAGATTATTGACTATGAGGTTTTGAATGCCATAAAATCATCACTTAGCATAAGTAAACATGTATTCAAAATGTTTTCATGGGCCTTTGGCCAAGAGAAAATTTACAGGTCTTCAGACCAAAGAAGAAAAAGGAATTTCATGGGTCTTCGAACCAAAGAGGAACGAGGAATCTCATGGACCAAAGAGGAATCTCTTTGTTCACAACTTCAGAGCGCTCTAGAGAGGAAACAATGAAAAGACCCACTGGGTGTGGTACACCGGAGGAACAGTTTGATTGCATTAACTTGATTGCATGAATGCATGGGTGGTTAATTTTCCACTGAGGAATGGTTGTGTGCATTGTCTGATTGCATGATGAAGTTATGATGTGTATGAAATTAGAGGTAGATGCATGGGTCTAATGTTGCATTCCCATTTGCCTGCTCCCTGCACTATATGCATAATCACATTCATTGGGACGTAAATCTCACCACACATTGTGTATTTTATTTTAGATGTGCAAGATGTTCTTACCGAAAGTAAAGTCGGACGACTTGGAGGCTTAATGATGGATTGGTCCTCCGGGAGGCTTGTGCTACTCCTTAGGGAGACTTTTAAGCATATGTGTATAATTGTAGGTTGAAATTTTATGTGGATTCATAATATTGTATTTTAAGCCACTAAGTGGTATTTAAATTGCAATCCTTGAATTATGTTTATGAGATTTCTGCTCATATAAACGTTGGAATTACATGAAGCTTTGAGTGTATTGTTTGACGATATCGGTAATGACATGAAAACTAATTCGGTAAATTTAGGAATGTGCTTCCAACGGACACTATTTATAGGTTTACGAAATTAGGGCGTTACAATTTCCAAAAGTATCAGTTATTATGTTACTCTTTTATCATAAAGTCACATGACTTCTTAAAAAAACTTATGCGAGTTTTATTTTCTGTTTTATTTTTTCTTTTCATTTTAGAATTCATTCAAATTATCATCTGTCTTCTAATATAATTGTATTCAGATCTATTTTTAATTTTAAACTAATTATTTTCTACTATTTAAATGTTTTTATCCTTCTTTTATTTTTAAAATTTACTAAAATTTAAATTATCATTTGTCTCCTAATATCATCATATCTATTTTAAATTCAAATTTTTTATTTTTTAATTTTTGAAATAAATTAAATTCCCATTCAATCTTTTATTACATTATATTTATATTTGAATAAATTTCTAATTTACAATAATTATCCCTTAATGTTTATATTTTTAAATTTAAATAATTTAGTTTGAATGATATAAAGAATGTAATAATTTTGAATCATCATATTAAATAATTTATCTTCATAAATTATAAATATTTATTTAGATTAAATATATTTTTTCGTCTAAGGTAAATTTGAAAAAAATTAATTTTAATGACAGTTTAAATTATATTTATTATGTTATTTTCATTAAATGTAAGGACTAGAAAATAAAATTTATATATAGAAGTAAATTTGAAAAAAATTAATTTTAATGACAGTTTTAAATTATATTTATTATGTTATTTTCATTAAATGTAAGGACTAGAAAATAAAATTTATATATAGAAGTAAATTTGAAAAAAAATTAATTTTAATGACAATTTAAATTATATTTATTATGTTATTTTCATTAAATGTAAGGACTAGAAAATAAAATTTTATAGATCAAAATTAAAATTTATTAATTTTATAGAGATAAGAAACCTATTTAATTAGATTTTTTTATAAGTTTTACTTTTATCTCTGAATATTTTTAATATTATTTTGAATTTTTAAATACAACATGCAATGCATGAATAATTGTTAATTATTAAAAATAAAACAAATAAAGATTCATGTTTGATCACACGCCACACGCCTTTCACGTTGTGTTGTCCGACAAGAGAGAAGTTGTGATTTGTGTGGGTTGGTTTTGTTACATTAAAATCTCTTATCATATCAGAAACTATTCTATTAATTAAAATAAGAGAACCTAATGTCATAAAGTATCCCATTATTGTCACAAAAAAAAAGTATCCCATTATGGCGGCGTCATATAATTACATATTTAATTTTTAAAAATAAAACTACAAAAGCATCTAGCATATAAAGTGCGTGTCACCATTAGACAATCTAGAGTCTATTTTAGATTAATTTGATTTTATAAAACAAATTTTAATTTTAACTAAAAAAATATTTAAATGAATTGATTTACATTTTAAAATATTTATTCGAAATAATTTTAATATAACGAAGATTGTTTGAATGGTACAATAGCTACAATAATAACGATGACAAAAAAAAAATACAATTTTTTTTTATCATATGATGCTTGGGTTTCCATGTATTTTTCAGTCCTCCTCCTTCCATAATTTTTGTCCTTAGGGAAGACTGAAAGAGAATTGCTTTCCCTCGTTTTGCTAGAGTGTAGTTTGCCCTTTTTTTTTATGATTAATGCAGTTTGCTTTTTCTTGGACATTAAGCCCCGTTTAATATAAAAAATATTTTATAATGAATCATTCTTAAATATAGATAATTCGAATTTAAATGTTTTAATAATTTATCCTATAATTTTAAATATTATTCTAAATAGTATTGATTTTTTGAGGGTATTTTAATTAGTATTGATAAATTGTATTTAGATGAGTAATTATTAATATGAGTATGTAAGTAGTATTAAAGTAATAATATAATAATAAATTATAAAAATTATTTTATTAATAGGTCAAAATAATTTTTCTTTCATTGGAAAAGTAACAAAATATAAATATTACTTTACATATCAAGAGTACAATCATGATTTTGGTGTAATAAAATTAATTTAATTTTATAATTTCCAAACATATTAAAATAAATATACTATTTTATAATAAATTTAAATATTTATTTTTAAATATGGGATATAAATTAAATTTGTTCTCAAGTCAACAAGATTATATTCTTATTATTATAAAGTCGCCTTTCTTCTTCATTTCATAACACATGTTGGAAGGATATATATTAAATTAAATAAATATTAATTCTCTTTCATAAGTTTTTAGTTAATCACCCATGAAAGAAAAATTATTATTTTTTATTTTTGTAATTACTATTTAATTTTTTTAATAAAGTAATATCAAATTTGATGAGATAATTATAAATTATTATTAAACTGTTTTTTATCAATTAGATATTTTTAATTTTTTAAAAATAATAAATTTTAAATGTTCATGTTTTTCAATTTATTGCTTTTTAAATAAAATTTTCATAAAATTTCTGAGATATTTACTAGTTTTATATTTGTTTTTGGAAATAATTACGAGATGAAATAAAATAAAAAAGAAGTACGAAATAAAAAATATAAATATTTATTGTTCAATAAATTAAAAAAAATACTCATAAGGTTTTTTATACCAGTGAAGAAGAATCAATAAGCCTATCCAACTCATCTGAAAACTGCATCCGAGAGGCGATATCAAATACTAATATATAGACGGAATAAAAAATCATATTATCTCGTGTAATGTTTATAGTGTCCTGTAACGTGCATCAATAAGACTCTTCTTGTAAGTTTAAATTTTTGGATTTGAGCAAGAGCCAATGGAAAAAAACGAAAGAATAACAAGACTATTGTAAGTTCTGGATTAGGAACGGGAATCACCAAAGTAGAAAAGAAAAAGCAAGTGCAAGGAAGGAAATTGATTGGTAATCAGAGAATTGTTGTGAAGAAAATAAAAATCAGGTTAGAAGGAAGTGAATAATAATCAGTTGTTGACAGACACTTGTTTGGAATCGGAAAGAAAGAAAAGAACGAAGTGATGTCGATACCGAAAGAGCCAGAGCAGGTTATGAAGATGAGAGGAGGATCCGTGCTGGGAAAGAAGACCATTCTTAAGAGCGACCATTTCCCCGGTTGCCAGAACAAGCGCTTGCATCCTCACATCGAAGGCGCTCCCAATTATCGTCAGGTAACGTTTCTTTTCTTTTCTTTTTCTTTCTTTTTTCTCTGAGAATTGTTCTGGATTGCTGATTGCTGTTCTTTCTAGGCTGAGTCATTACATGTTCACGGTGTTGCGATCCCAACGATTGATGGAATCCGAAATGTTCTTAAGCACATTGGTGCTCAAGCTCAAGGGAAGAGAGTTCAAGTTCTTTGGATTAACCTTCGAGAGGAACCGGTATATTGCTTTCTTACTTGCCTCTCAATACTCTCCCGTTCTATGCGGTATTCTTGAACGACTTTTCTTTGTATCATTTCCCTGTCATTCCGTGCTTTTCAGCTTTAAATCTTATGTTATGCAATACAAGAATGAATTGAAATTTTCAATTCAATCATCGCCAAGTCTAATTGAACTCATTCTTTGGCTGACATTCGTTGAACTTTTAATTCTAGCTTTGAATCTGATGATTGATGCTCCAATAAAATTTTCCAGAGCATTGCTTCTGAATTTTTGTTCTCTTCCTTTCTTGAAATTAGGTTGTGTACATTAACGGGCGCCCATTTGTTTTGCGTGACGTGGAGAGACCATTCTCCAACCTTGAGTATACGGTATGGTATTGTGAAATTCTTATTGCTTCACTTTGTTATATTCTTTCCTCTTTGTGCTCCTCAGGCATGTCTTGGTTTTAAGCTGTCTGTCAACCTAATGTCATCTTAATAGTTCAGGATTAACTTGCTTGAGTTGAATTGAACTCATTAATGTTTCAACTGAAATTTGTTTGGGTTTTAAACTTTTAATTGTTTTGGCATTTTGTACTGAATCAGGGAATTAATAGGGAAAGAGTTGAACAAATGGAAGCTCGTTTGAAAGAAGACATTCTGATGGAAGCTGCAAGGTATATCTGTGGTTTCCTTCTGTTGTAGTTAACTAGTTATGTCAAGTCTGTCTCACGAAATTCATGGATGTCTTTACTTTCATCTGATTCTGCATTGCATGACAACCAATTTATATTTTCAAAATGGTAAAACAGATATGGAAATAAGATCCTTGTGACTGATGAACTGCCAGATGGTCAGATGGTGGACCAATGGGAATCAGTGGCATGTAATTCTGTGAAGACACCACTAGAGGTATGGGTGAAACTTGTTTACAGTGAGAGAGTGATGCTACTCAATCAGGTTTCTGAATAAAATGCATAAACGTTATTTTCATGCCTGTAGGTGTACCAGGAATTGCAAGTGGAGGGATACCTTGTTGATTATGAACGTGTCCCTATAACTGATGAAAAATCCCCAAAGGAACTGGATTTTGATATTTTGGTCAGTTCTTGTGTATTAAATATTTCTCTTGATAAAGGCCTCTGAACAAGTTCTGTTTGCAAAACAAATATGCTTGATCCGGATTTCATCCTATTTGTTATTCTCTACCAATTTTAATGCCACTACCTGAACATATAACATATATTTTCTTGATCCAATCAAGGGGTTGGATGATGTAGTATCCTTCTTTATTGTCTTGTCAATGACCTTCTGATGAACAATGATGAAATGTTAAATTATATTTTATTTGGCACAGTTACAGTAGCTATTAACATAGAAACTCGTTCAGTTTCTTCAGACCAATGACTTCATGGATCTTAGATGCTCTTCATCTTGATTTTAGGTTCAAAAAATTTCACAAGCTGATGTAAAAACACAGATAATTTTTAATTGTCAAATGGGGCGTGGACGGACTACAACTGGAATGGTCATTGCAACTTTGGTTTACCTCAATCGGATTGGAGCTTCTGGTACTTCTTTTATTTTATCTCGAGTTTTTCTTATATTGACTTGCTTGATTTTATTGTTCATTTTATTTCATTTATGTCATTTTCATCCCACAAATTTGAACTTAAGCATGTGATTTCATGCAATATCAGCTTCCGATGTTAAGTTTATTGTTTTTCTGTTTAATGATTTTTATTTTTAAGTTTAAGATCCACTGCTTTGCTACACCAATACCATACCATATGAATAAGCAATCCAGTAGTTGGTTAAAATAAATGTCAATATCTTTTTCAGTTTGTGTGGCAATTTTTGTGGTCAATGTAACACTAGGCAGCCAGTGCATCCTTTTTGTACTTGATGGTGTCTACCTTGGTTGTAGTATAAGTTATGAGTTTACTGGAAGATCAGCTGACTATTTCACCAGCTTCTTGTAAAAAATTATATTTATGGAAATACAGCTTTTTAGGTCTTTTTGTGTTCATATTACTGCTAGGTTACAGGGTTTTGTCTAGTTTATGACCATGGGAGTGTGTTTGTCAGTATATACGTATCAATTAGTCTAACATATGACCAGAGAGCACTAACCTATTACGAAAGTAAGGGACTATTTGTATTGAGCATTGATGGGCTGAACTAGAATAGTAGGTCAGGACTATTTGTTCACAATCCTTATCCATACATAAATAAGACATTAGGTCCAAGAAAATGGGATTTACTAGGATATATACTGAATAACCCTTGTTTACTTAGAAAGATATTGAACTTATGCTCCATGCTATTGAATTTCTTTAATAATTTCAATAAATTTATTCTTACTCTTTTGTCATCTAGTTTAGACCATATGCTTACCAGTTGGATTACCATTAACAAAATGTTGAATTTATCTGAATACATGATAGGGATTCCAAGAAGCAATTCAGTTGGTAGAGTTTCTCAAAGTCTGACCAATGTTGCTGACCATATGCCTAACTCAGAGGAGGCAATTCGAAGGGGAGAATATGCAGTCATAAGAAGCTTGATTCGGGTGTTAGAGGTATTGGTATCAAGTATCAACTTAATTTTAATATTTCTTTTAGATGATGCAAAATATGTTCAATTTGTCCTCATTAGTTTACTTGCTTCCAGGGTGGTGTTGAGGGAAAAAGACAAGTGGACAAAGTCATTGACAAGTGTGCCCAAATGCAGGTATCTGTTTTGAGCCCCCAAGGAAGCACTTGTAAGGAGGGGCAGCTTCAGCACCCCAAGCGAGGATTAGTCTCACACCTGAAGGGTGTGGGGAAACCTCGTAAGAACAAAAAAAATCTCCTTAGCTTATCTATACTGTTTTTTAGACGTTGCAAATTCCTTTCCCTTGTTCCTGGAGGTTGGATTTTCGGATATCATCTTAAAATGCCTCATTTAATCCTTGTTCTGCTTTTGTTTCAGAACTTGCGTGAAGCAATTGCCACCTATCGCAATAGCATTCTGCGGCAACCAGATGAGATGAAAAGGGAGGCGTCACTTTCTTTTTTTGTGGAGTACTTGGAGAGATACTACTTTTTAATATGTTTTGCTGTATACATACATTCAGAAATGGCTGCACTCCGTTCTAGTTCTGCTGGTCATAGTAGTTTTGCTGACTGGATGAGAGACAGGCCAGAGCTCTACAGTATTATTCGCAGGTTGCTTTATCCCACCAATAATTGGCATGAAGTTTAAGTTTTGTTAGTTTTGGTCAAATATTTGTATTCCTGGGCACCTAATTTCAGTGAATTGTTTTGGTCAAGGTTTACCCTAGCAGTAAAAAACTGATCCACATTTATGCAACTGAGATTGCTTATACTTTGAGGCATCATATTTTGTTCAGTCTGACGTCCTGGTTGCCCTTGCACCTTGGTACTGTTATTGAAGATCCTTGATGTTAATATTGCTTTTAGGCCTTAAAGTTTAATTAATCAATTGAGTCTTACCATCAAGGATTATATATGTGCTAGTGTGGTTCTGATGAGTTCCTACTTGCACAATTCAATTAGATTGGATCTTTCCCAGTCAAGGCACATTGAAAATTACACTTCAAACCCCTAAATACAAATATCTAAGGTCCTAAGGCTTTATTTCCTTGAGTTTTGATCTTCAAAGCCTATCTTCAACCTTCAAATAATTCTTCCCTCTTCTTTAAATTCAAGTATGCTAGCTTGCCTTCCATATTCACATCAGGTTCTCAGATTTCCATTAACCTCTTATAGTGAAGGTTTCTATTGAATTGTGATGATCCATGGATGGGTAAGTTAAAAAGCTTATTGATTGGCTCAAAGATATCCTTTAAGGATTTGAATTTTAAGTTGGCTCTAAAGAAAAAAGGCCCTGAACTGGAATTGTTATCTATTGGGACATTATGCCATGATTCTTATACCTTTTTCCCTAATAAAGCTGGGCTGTTTTTTCCTGATCTTAGTGTGGTCTGACATCGAGTATCTGGAAGAGGCAAAAGGGACTTTACTCCCTGTGATCCACCCATGACGCTTATAGTTTAGAGATTTCTTAGTTAATATTCACTGAAAATTGCCAGATGATAGAGTGTGCTTGCGTTATGGTTTTTTCTTATCTGGTGTTCAGACATCATTACTTAAATGAAATTTCCCTTCATATAATAGGATAACTATTTACCAATTGAGTTTCTGATTGTAATCTGATTCGTTAACTTGATCTTATGATTATTAACAGTTGACATGCATCACTTATTTGCTATGCCGCTTATTTGCATTGCAGGTTGCTGAGGAGAAATCCAATGGGTGCACTTGGATATTCCAGTTTGAAACCATCTCTAAAGAAGATAGATGAATCTACTGATGGTCGCCCTTCTGAGATGGGTGTGGTTGCTGCCTTGAGAAGTGGCGAGGTTCTTGGCAGTCAAACTGTTCTGAAGAGCGATCATTGTCCTGGATGTCAAAATCCAAGATTACCTGAGAGAGTAGAGGGGGCACCTAATTTCAGAGAAGTTCCCGGGTTTCCAGTTTATGGAGTGGCAAATCCAACAATTGATGGTATTCGATCTGTCCTTCGTAGGATTGGTAGTTCCAAAGGTGGACGCCCAGTACTTTGGCATAATATGAGGGAAGAACCTGTTATTTACATCAATGGGAAACCATTTGTTCTTCGTGAAGTCGAAAGGCCGTACAAAAACATGCTAGAATACACGGTAAAAATCACTTTAAGTCTTTTGACATATATCTTCAATTAACTTTCAGTTTAAGGAAGGGGTATTGCAAACTAGATGTTGATTTTGGAAAAGTTGGCTTTTCATCTGGTTTGCAATCTACTAGTTCATATACCATAAATTGGCCTTCCTTTTTTTCTTTGTAGTATGTTAATAGGATGTCATAGCCATTCTAGTTAGTTGTACAGTTTGAAGGCACCATCCTCCAAAAGAAGGTACTAGTTTAACTGATAATGTATTCAGATGAGTGCTTTATTTTAGTGGATATGTTGTTCAAAGCCCTGCGGGTTAGGGGAAATGACAAAAAATTATTCATGATCATACAAATGCTGAAGTAGATATAGCATGTGGCATATCTAACATGTAGAAATTAAGATTCCATTCGATGCCTCTCTGAATTTCACGGAGGTTTGGATTATGGAAATTTTGTCCCAAATTGTGTGAATTGGATATTTAATTTGGATTGCAGGGTATTGGTCGTGAAAGGGTGGAGAAAATGGAAGCTCGATTAAAAGAAGATATCCTACGGGAAGCTGAACAGTATGGCAGTGCCATAATGGTTATTCATGAAACAGACGATGGGCATATATATGATGCTTGGGAGCATGTCTCCTCTGATGTGATTCAAACCCCGCTTGAAGTTTTTAAAAGCCTTGAGGCTGATGGATTCCCCATTAAGTATGCACGTGTTCCCATCACTGATGGAAAAGCTCCTAAAAGTTCTGACTTTGACACACTGGCATTTAATATTGCTTCTGCTGCAAAGGACACTGCTTTTGTTTTCAATTGTCAGGTTGTATTTTGTGTGGACATCTTCATTCCATATTCCTGTCTATTTGTTCTTCCGTTGCCTCTTATTTTCATTTTTATCTATTACTGCTAATGTCTCATTCATATTTCAGATGGGTAGGGGCAGGACAACCACTGGTACTGTCATAGCTTGCCTTGTGAAACTTCGAATTGATCAAGGGAGGCCCATTAAAATACTGGGAGATGATGTGACCCAGGAAGAAGTGGATGGAGGTTCTTCAAGTGGAGATGAAACTGGGGGTTATGCTTCTGTATTAAACCTCGACACTTTGCAAATAAAGACAGATGAGAAACAAAGTCATGCTTTTGGTATAAATGACATCCTCTTGTTATGGAAGATAACAGCTTTTTTTGATAATGGGGCGGAGTGCCGGGAATCCTTAGATGCTATTATTGATAGATGTTCTGCACTTCAAAACATTCGACAAGCTGTTCTGGAATATAGAAAAGTATTCAATCAACAGCATGTTGAGCCTAGGGTAAGGAGGGTGGCATTGAATCGTGGTGCTGAGTACTTGGAGCGGTACTTCCGTCTTATTGCTTTTGCTGCATATCTTGGAAGTGAAGCATTTGATGGGTTTTGTGGAGATGGAGAATCCAAAATGACATTTAAGAATTGGTTGCATCAGAGGCCAGAGGTGCAGGCTATGAAATGGAGTATAAGATTGAGACCAGGGCGATTTTTCACTGTTCCCGTAAATCTCTTTTCTAATTTGAATTATTTTCCCCCTGCCTCCCAAGGCTAGGTAATATTAAGCCCATTGTCAATTTTAATTGTAGGAAGAGTTAAGAGCACCACAAGAGTCTCAGCATGGAGATGCAGTGATGGAGGCCGTTGTCAAGGCCCGAAGTGGTTCAGTTCTGGGAAAAGGCTCCATACTGAAAATGTATTTCTTTCCTGGTCAGAGAACTTCCAGCCACATACAAATTCCTGGTGCACCACACGTTTATAAGGTAAGCTTATATGTGTAACTTACACATATAATGTAACTAATGCTATAGAAACTTACTATGAACAAATTTGTGGTCCAGAGGGTAAGGCTACACATCCAGTGGAGACCTACAGGATCATCCGATTGTAGGTAGAATTAGCATCTTCAATGTGTATAGAAAATTATATTTGATGAATGTTTTGTGTGTCTAATGCAGAATGTATTTATACTAATTTATAGAATCAAATACAATTAATTACTACCTAATAATCAGGAATCAATCATCCGAATTTCCTAGAATCTATAATGGTTAATTTCCTACAAATTTGTAACAGCTAATAACTAATTACATTCTAACACTCCCCCTCAAGCTGGAGCATATATGTTATATACACCAAGCTTGTTACAAATGTACTCAACCCGAGGGCCTCTAAGGGACTTGGTGAACATGTCAGCCAACTGATCGCTAGAATTAACAAGATCAGTTGTGATTTCTCCAGAGAGCACCTTTTCTCTCACAAAGTGACAATCAATCTCTATGTGTTTGGTTCTTTCATAGAAGACTGGGTTTGATGCAATGTGAAGTGTAGCTTGATTGTCACAAATAAGCTTCATTCCATGGATGTCCCCTATTTTTAGCTATAGTAGTAGTTGCCTAAGCCACGTAAGCTCACAAGTGGCTGCTGCCATAGCACGATATTCTGCTTCTGCACTGGATTTGGCAACTATGTTTTGCTTCTTGCTTCTCCATGAGATCAAGTTTCCTCCGATAAGAACACAGTACCCAGAAGTGGATCTTCTATCTGATGGTTACCTTGCCCAATCCGCATCAGAGTAACAAGTGATCTTAGTATTGCCTTTATCTTCATACAATAATCCTCGTCCTGAAGCATTTTTTATGTATCGAAGAATACGTGTCACAACATCCCAATGGGCTATCACAAGGGGCCTTTAGAAACTGACTTACCACACTAACCGCGAAAGTGATATCGGGTCTAGTGATGGTGAGATAGTTGAGTTTGCCTACTAGACGGAGATATCTTTCCGGGTCTTTCAATGGCTCCCCCTGATCCGGAAGAAGCTTGATATTGGGATCCATAGAAGTATCACAAGGACGACAATCAAGCATACCGGTTTCAGTAAGAATGTCCAGTGCATACTTAAGTTGATTAATGACAATGCCAGAAGAAGATTGGGCAACTTCAATGCCTAAGAAATATTTAAGAGGACCCAAATCTTTGGTATGAAACTGCTGTGAAAGGTGCTCTTTGAGTTGCCGAATTCCAGTCTCATCATCACCAGTGATGAAAATGTCATCAACATTAACAACAAGATAAATGCACCTGCCGGAAGAAGAATGAAAGGAGAAGATAGAATGATTAGCCTCACACCTAGTCATGCTAAACTGTATCAAGGCAGAACTGAAACGACCAAACCATGCCCGGGGAGATTGCTTCAAACCATAGAGGGAACGATGAAGCTTGCAAAGAAGAAGAGAATCACCAGGAGCAGTAAAACCAGGGGGCTAATCCATATAAATTTCTTCCCGCAATTCACCATGTATGAATGCAGTTTTAATATCCAGGATCCAGCTGATGTAGAGGCCAATGATGAATAGCAGCCATAGCCAAAAAGAGACAAACAAAAGTTATTTTGGCCACATGGGAAAAGGTGTTCACGTAATCTAGACCAAAAATCTGTGTATATCCCTTGGCGACCAAACGAGCTTTTAACCGATCCACATGACCATCAGGTCCAATTTTCACTGTATAAACCCAACGAAAGCCAATAGTTGTCTTGCTAGGAGGTAAAGGAACAAGTTCCCAAGTGCCATTGGAATGTAAAATTGCCATCTCCTCTAACATTGCCTGGCGCCATCCGGGATCAACCATGGCTTCATTTGTAGTCTTAGGAATAGACACAGAATCCAAAGAAGAAACAAAGGAGAAATAGGGTGGAGACAAACGATCATAATTAATGGTAAAAGCATAGAGAGGGTTAGGATTACGAGAGGAACGAATACCTTTTCGTATTGCAATAGGAAGTTTAGGTGCAAGAGGTGTGGGCGGAGGGGCGGTTGGAGCAGGAGATGATGCTTGAGGATCAGTGGAAGGATTCACAACCGGATTTTGAGACCGTCTGTGGTATTGAAGCAATGGAGGTGGAGGAGAAGCAATTACTTGAGCCGGAACAGGCGGAATGAGCGAGACTTTTGAAGAGTCTGCTGCAAAATTGGCATCCAATACAGTAGAAGTGGAGAAGGGAGTAGTCTTCTTGAAAAAGGTGACATCAGTAGCAATATATCGTTGAAGTTGAGGACAAAAACAACGATAGCCCTTCTAAAGGCGTGGGTAACCAAGAAAAATACACTTGAGAGATTTGGCAGAAAGTTTATCTTTACCTGGAGTAAGGTCATGGACAAAGCATGTGCCAACCAAAGACACAGAGAGGGATGGAATAAAGATCTTTTGTTGGATATAAGAGAGAGTGAGGAACCTGATTATTAAGGATAGAGGAAGGCATGTGGTTGATCAGATAACATGCTGTGAGAATCGCATCTCCCCAGAAGCAAAGAGGAACATTGTGGTGAAGAAGAAGGGTACGAGCAGTTTCAACCAAGTGTCGATTCTTTCTTTTGGCAACACCATTCTGCTGTGGTGTGTGAGAGCAAGATGTTTGATGAAGAATACCTTGTGAACTAAAAAAAGACCGAAACTGGGAAGACATATATTCACGAGCATTGTCAGTGCGTAAAATTTAGAGGTGCCAAATTGATTTTGAATTTCAGTGGAGAAACCTTGGAATATAGAAAAAAACATCTGAGCAATTTTTCATTAAGAATAAGTTGAATAACCAAGTACATCGGGAAAAATCGTCAATGAAAGTAAGAAGTAATAAAAACCCAAAGTTGAACTGAACAATGTGTTTTATCGTGTAAGTTTATTTGATGAAGAGTATTGTTTCTACAACTCAAACGCAAATTTGATTCTGTTGTTTGTTATCTTGTAATTGGATAATTTTATATTCCACGATCATTCATTTTCTTATCGGCTTTAGAGGTTGTTTTGATAATTGGTATTGGGTATTCTTTCGGATTATAGAGTAGTAAGTCTTTTGTTTTATTAAATTTGAATAATGTAGTGTTGACATATAAGCTTGTAAACTTTATCTCCATGTGTCTTTTGTCAACATGTGGGTAGCTTTACCATGATGCAACAAAAAAAAAGTTGGATTAAGAAATGCAATGGATAAGGGATTTCTGTGTCCAAAATCTGGTTTCATTGTTTCAACTTGAAAACTGAAACTCACCAGATTTACCAGTTGAATAGCGAACAAGCCTGGTTATCAGTCTCTCAGTAGATTGGGAATGGTAATGAATTGGTCAAAATTGGATTGAAGTAATCAAAGTAATTACAAATTTATTTTTGTCATTATGAATTCAATCCATAAATATATGAATCTAATATCTATTTCCATTCACTGTCTTACTATTATATGTAAACACCCAGTCATGCCAATTCTCTTGTCCACCTGGACTTTGATCCCCTGCAATTCTTCCGCGCATATACCCTCAAAATAAGAGGTTTCCTAACATTTTTCTTTTAGTTTTTCAATATTGTAATATGACTAATTTGAGCGCACACATGTAGATATCATTTTAGCATTTAAGAAAGTAACTGACATTTGAGAACCAGTGAAGAAGCCAAATGATAAAATCTAATCGTGATCTGCTTAAAATAGGTATTCTATTGTCTTTGGTGTGGAAGGGATTTTTCTAGAAACAGAAAAATATAATTCCAATTCTTTTATGATTTGTTCTTTTTTTGTGTGTGTCTGTGTGCTTGCTTGCTTGTGCATTCTGCTTATTTTTCTTCTTTGCAATGTTTTGCAAAAAATCATTATGCTTAAAAGCTTTTTTTTTTTCAAGGTTGATGAACACTCTGTGTATAGCATGGCAACTCCAACCATCTCTGGTGCCAAGGAGATGCTAGTATATTTGGGTGCTAAGCCTAAAGCAAAAGCCTCAACTGCTCGGAAAGTAATATTGACTGATCTGAGAGAGGAAGCAGTTGTCTATGTCAATGGCACTCCCTTTGTCCTGAGGGAGTTAAACAAACCCGTTGATACACTCAAGCATGTGGGAATCACTGGTCCTGTGGTGTGTCTTCTTGTACAATAATGTGTCTATTGGAACATATCATAAAATGCAATGTGTTGTACAACTCATGGTAACTGCAATGCAGGTGGAACACATGGAAGCAAGGTTGAAAGAAGATATACTAGCTGAGATTAGACAGTCTGGTGGGCTGATGCTGTTTCACCGTGAAGAATATAACCCTTCAACAAATCAGTCTAGTGTGGTTGGATACTGGGAAAACATTTTGGCTGATGATGTGAAAACACCTGCAGAAGTTTATTCTGCTCTGAAAGATGAGGGTTATGATATTGTCTATCGGAGGATACCATTAACAAGAGAGAGAGATGCTTTGACCTCTGATGTTGATGCAATACAGTACTGTAAAGACGAGTAAGTATTCCTACTAAGCAGTTATCAGCATGTTTTAGTTTACTGATTTTTTTTTTTGGTGCTGACTGTGTACCTATATATACATTAACCAATGTATGGTTGTCAATAATTTAGGGGGCTTGCTTTCTCTCCAAAATGCAATCATTGGCATTCTTGTATTGGTTTTGATTATCTGCAATGTATAGTTCTATCTGATGGGTTATGGGCAGTAGAGGCAATAGTAGCATTGTTCTTAATACATGTGCATTCCATCTAAATGCATACTGTTCAGAAACAGTATACTCAATATGTTATTCTTTTGAAGTAATCCTTTAAATTAAATATAATAATATACTTCTAAACTCTTGCTTTTTGTAGCTCTGCAGAGAGTTACCTTTTTGTATCACACACAGGTTTTGGTGGAGTTGCATATGCAATGGCCATCATCTGTATTAGGCTCGGTGCAGAAGCAAACTTTGCATCCAAAGTCCCACAGCCATTGTTTGGTCCTCACCAATGGGGTGCGACTGAAGAGAACTTGCCTTCTCGAGCTTCTAATGAAGCAGCACTCAGGATGGGTGACTATCGTGACATTTTGAGCCTTACAAGAGTCCTCATACACGGTCCCCAAAGCAAAGCAGATGTTGACACTATTATTGAAAGGTTATCAACCAAACTTTGATCATAAGCATTGCTAACTATATGATATTACCATAAAAAAACATGTTCATAATCAATGTGGATACTGTATTCTCATGTCTATTCCCTTTTCTTGGGTAAAAGGGAACTTTTACTGACCTAATTTTACTTCTGCAGTTATTTTTTGTTTCCACTCTTGTGGTTATGAAATTAATAGATTGTGCATAATTTTACTCTTTGAGGGAAACTTAATTTGGTAACACAGGATAAATTATTTATTTCTATTAGAGGTACTGAATTTTTCTCTCTGTTCAATAGATGTGCAGGTGCAGGGCATCTACGAGATGATATTCTTTATTACAGTAAAGAATTTGAAAAGTTTACTGATGGTGATGATGAGGAACGGGCGTATCTTATGGACATGGGTATCAAGGCTTTGAGGTAAAGTTGTCTGCCTCACCTGCTTACCCAACTGAAATGCTCTCTCGTCATCCAGTTATTCTTTGAGTCCCTAAAAAGTTATGTGGAGAATAGAATGCTCCCCTCGTGGATGCCGGTGGCTATATATAATAGTGTGGGGATTAATTAATGATAGTGTTAGAATTGAGAAAATTACACCACTCAATAACTTATAGGAGATGATTTTAATCAATACAACTGTTGAATTATTACAGATCTTGCATACCAAATTTTTGAAAATTTAAACAAAAATAAGTATATTATGAAACAAGTAAACAACTAAGGGGCCGTTCGGGGTGGTTGCGAGTTTTCAGTTTTTGGTTTTTAAAAATTTTCAATCAAGTTTTTACAACTCAAAACCAAAATCTGAAAACTTGATTTTGTGGTTTTCAAAACAAACATTTTGAAAACCACAAAAAAGTGATTTTCAGTTTTTGGTTTTGAGTTGTAAAAACTTGATTGAAAAATTTTAAAATCCAAAAACTGAAAGTGGAAAAAGTATATTATACGTTAATTATAACACATTTTATTATTTTAATGGAGTAGAAAACAATGTTGGATTAATAAAGTTTTTGGACATGATGTGCATGAGAAAAATTGGATTGATGTCAAGTTTTTTAGCATGTTGAGTTTGGTAAAAACTTTCAATCTAATGGTGAATTTTTTAAGAATTTCATTTTATAAACTTTCTACCCTATGGATTTTTTAAGAATTTCATGTATATTGTTTTGTTGTGTAGCCATTTATGTTTTTCCCCTCATCTGCAGGCGGTATTTTTTCCTTATCACATTCAGATCTTATCTTTACTGCACCTCTCCTGCCAATATGAAATTTGCTGCATGGATGGATGCAAGACCTGAGCTTGGTCATCTATGTAACAATCTTAGAATTGATAAATAATATAGCAATGTTTATAATATAATTATGTCAATGTACAGTTGGCACTTGCTGCTACAGTTTATACTTTGTATACCTACATCCTCTCCTTGCCCGCCCAATGCCCTAAAATGCAGCAGACTCTTGGTAGTTTGCAACTGCTGGCTCATAGGAAAAAATATCGCATCCTCAGTCAGCTTCTTTCTTTACCTTGTATGTTTTGAGAAGCTGGCTCTGACATCGGGCACACATATGGTACATAACTATTGTTGAAGGAGCAACATCTGATTGCTGAATTAAGAAGTCCAGCGAACAAGGAGATAGTGTTCCCTGGACCCATTAGCCATTAGGTCACACTATTAAGGGACGTTAAATATCTCTTACTGTATTCCTATTTCAGTGAGATTTGATTATAGGATCTATAGGTGTAGTTCATTAGAATAATTAAGAGGTTCTCCCTGGCTTTTGATTATTCCTTCAAATTCGGCAATCTGTAGAACATTGGAACTATTTTAGGTTATAATCATTCTGACGATATGAGTATGACCATATAAGACACGATCGTAAATTTGGACAGTATGGAACTCTTGCCAATTTCCCTAGCAAGTGTATGTTTGAGCTGACTTTTTTTGAACTTCTCTTCTTCTTAAGCCAAACAAATTTTTAAAAAAGCTCTTACTATTTATAAGTAGCTTGTTTTTATTAAATAAAAGTAGCTTTTTAAAAAATAATATTTATTAGCTTATCATGGAGCTTTTTCTAGTTGCAGCCTCTTCGATTCCTTTTACTGCGTTTTATTAAATTTTGCATTTATTTATTGGGATTTTTCTTCACTCAAGTCTCAATGTAGCATGTGAGTATGTGACACTCCTCACTCTCCCTCTACGTTTTCGACCAACTCACTCGATCAATCTCCCTATCTCTGTCCTCTCTTCCTCGTCCCACAGTGCCTTGCTCTCTAACAACGATAAATGAAATCAGCGTTGCATGACATACCGAACCCGCAAGGGCACTGCAGCACTGCGGAAAGGGCAAAGACATGGATGTCTAGGGTCGAGGCACAACTTAATGGGGTCTTCTGGCGGTGGCACTTGGGCGATTAACTGTGGAAAAGGAAACTGGAGGGAAACATGAAAGAGGAAAACTAAAATGTTTTCCACAAATCTTTTTTATTTGTGATCGATAAGAAGAACCATCAAGGGTTACAACAGTAATTGAGAATCAGATGAAAAAGGAAGCGAAGAAACGATTACAAAATTTAGGGTATGAATGAACCAAGAAATGTTTATGCAGGAAAGAAGGAACAAGAAGGGGGTTATGAACTTGAAAGTGGAAGCTACCAACTTTTGTGGATACTTTTGGCTTCTTTGTCCCGTTCCAATTCTCATCAACTATGGATTTGGTAAATATCTCATGTTTCTTGGGTTCAGGATAATTTTGAATTACACAACTCAAAAGTCGTAAGCTTCGTGTTGATATTCAATTTGAGTTCTAGCATATTCCCTGTAAATGTGATTTTAGTTATTTTTGTTTACCAATATGAAGAGGTGCTATTACTACTAATGCTGGGCTGGCCTCAAAACATTACCTTATGTATAAATATGGCTAGCTTAAAATAATGATAACCTAACCATGTTGAGGAACTTTATCAATTTTAAACAAAATAAACCAAATAAATTTTAATTTAAAATTAGATTTTAAACTGAAAAAATAAATAAATTACTAAACGATTTTTACTTTATTTTTAAAAGTTCTTATTTTTTACTTTAATTTAAAAGCAATTTATCATTAAAAAAATTTATTACTAACTTAGTTTTGTTAAATAATAATGTGACTAATAGAGTGATGTAAGTAATGTCAAGTGGCCACCATACAATAACTCCAGCCAAGTTAGACTTGTTGAGAGACTAAAAAAAAACTCATAAAAGGAGGGATAAAAGAATTATTTTGATAAGTTTTATGTGTATGAGTATTAAAAGAGAAAATGGGGTATTCTTTAACCTCATTCTAACTCTAGTTGCTGCCATTGTTGGGAAGTTATAACTATAGTAGTGAAATTGAATACAATATACTTTAGTCTCCCATATTATTTTAGTTGGTTGTAACATGAGGAAAATAGAAGAAAAAAACTAGAATAAAACCAAATAATCTCCCTATTGAATTAAATTTCTAACAGCTAATAATATGATGTTAAACCTCAACACACTTGAGGGAATATCCCGAGCTATACTTTATATCATAGATAATGTGAAAATTTTACTGCAATAATTTTTCAATAATTAATTATGAGGGGAGAGTGCTAAGGAGTCTTTAAAATTTTCAAACAATTTCATCTAGTTCATATGGGTATTAATAATTCTTTGTAGGGAAATTGCACATAATCCCATCTGCAGAATGGATCCCAAAGTTAGGCAGTTCCAGTTATTGGAGTAGTCTTGATACATTGTAACATATATCCATAATAAAACCATCTTTGCCATTGCAAGAAGATCTCACGTGCTCTTTTAATACTCATACACATATAATTTATCAAAATAAGTGTAGTCTCTCATTTTATGATTTTTTTTATAAAAAAATTAGTTCCCCAACAAGTCTGACTTGACAAAAGTTAGGTCACATAGAATTGTATGATGACCCGTTTATGTGACATCACATAAGCATTTAATAAAACTCTCTTAGTAATAGGGATCAAAACATGTAATTGGAGAAAAAAGGAGATGAAATTCATAAAATAAGTTGACAGAGACTAAAATATGAAAATTCATGAAAATGCAGGGATAAAAACATATTTAAGCCAAATTATATTATGACCAAAAGACATATTTATTGATTTATTTTTTGTTTTTGATATTATACTAATTAATACCATGCACGAACGATTTGTGATGGATAAGAAAAAATGGATTGTTTGAGAAATATTCTGGCAATCGTCTAATTTAGAATTGATATCTTGATAGATTGTTGTTGAATTAATGATATTGGCAGTTGAAGGACTCTCCTCGAAAATGACTTCATACCCATATCTATAGCCATCCATTCCTTGAGCTATGAGCTGCCAGAAGAGCCCACCTGCACATGGCCCCCCTTAGCTAGCACTACGTAATATGTCATTGTATAGTCTCTTACGCTTCGTTTGGTTGTAACGAAGTAGCGGAGAAATACATAAGCAGCATAGAAATAAGTGAGAGGTTGAAAACTCACCCAATTTGGCACAGAGTAGAAATAGCAGAGAGGTGAAATAAATTAGTGGGCCCATGCCTTTTGCATTTTTTCGCTAATTAGGCGAGAGATTGAGGAGAAATTGCTGCCCTTGACATACCACAACCGTTCAGCCATCGGTGACAAGCGAAGTAGGCAACATTTCCGGCGGCGACGAAGAAAAGTGAACCGGGCAACATTTCCGGCGGCAACAAAGTTTAACAAACCCGGCAACATTTCCGGTGGCGGAGGGCCTGAGGCTGAACGACGGTGGAGAAGATGTAGACAGATGATTAATTGGAGACAGAGGCAGTGACCGAGTAGGGGGAAAGTTGTGCATTGTGAGTGACACTGAATAGGCGAGAGATCGGCCATGGTGAGATGGGATGTTGGCTGCATGGAGGGACAGAGACTCATGGCTAATTTGGGAGCACATTTCTGTTTGTTTTTTTGTTTACGTTCTGCTACTGCATTTCAATGGTGCCATGGTTGGTGTGGTGTTGTTTTCGCGTGAAGGTGGTAAGAAGGAGGTGAACATCTGAAGCAGAATTTTGATATTTGATCGATTATTTATGATAATAATTGATTACCTATACATTTTTTTTAAAAAAAATATTCATATAATCTCTTCAATCAAATCAAACACCTCAAAATCACATTTCTTTTATTTCTCACCTATTTCTCTCCTACCAAACAATTTATAAATTATCTTGATCTCTTCTCTATTTCTCTCTTTCCTACTTCTCTCTTCTCTATTTCTACCCTACAACCAAACAAAGTGTTAAAGTAACTACCCCTTTGTTCTACATGATATCCAGATGAGTTTGAAGACTTCCCAAACTCGGTTATAATGGGCTTTCCTAAAACATCATTTGAGTCCTGGATATGAGCTTGGACCCATCTTTTAACAAATGCATTTTGGGCTCCCTCGTCGGAGTTTGATAACCTGCATCCATAATCCCAATTGATTCAGATCAGAATCAGAGTTAATAAGGTATGAAAAGAAATACTATGAATTTATATAGAATTTACCATTGTTCAGGGTATACATGAATGGTGGCAAAATCGATTTGAGGAACTTGGTTGTTGGAGATAAAATCAGTTCCAACTTGGTATCCAGGATTGAACTGCTTCTTTTGTGGCATTGAATCACCATAGAACCCTTCAAGCCCTACTTCCAACAAATGATTGCTATCAATGGATTTTACATAGGCCGCCATCTCACTAACCCAATCCGATAATAAGCAATGTATGTTACTGTTTCTATGAGTGGTGAGAGATATGTAAATAAGACCCTTTATAAATAAACGCAAGTATATACATTAGCACAATGCCACAGTCAATAACATCACATCACATAATATATAACACTTGGACATGCGATTCCTGTTTTTGGTTAAGTAGGAAAGAAAAGGACCTGAATTATTTTTTCTGATGAGTTACTTTCGGAACGGGGTTCATTCATAAGCTCCCATGAAAAAATGGTTTGGTCATCCTTATATACCAACCCAGTTATGGTGTTATTTCTTGTCAACACAGCCTGCAATCCATCCAAAGAATGTTACCAAAATTTATTGTTTAAACCGTTGATCATCGTGTCCCATAGGCAGGTTTAACTCAGGGGCTGGGATGATAGTTAAATAAAGTTCTCCCAAGAGTGATGAATCCAAATTCAAACCTTGTTAAAGTCTATATAGGGTCTGGTTTAGGGACTTTGAGACATTAATTTATTGGCTTAATTTTGATAAATTTACTGGTGAATTAGAAAATAAATACTTAGTGCTCCTCCATAAAATAGAATGCCAGAATTAGAGTATGTAAAATGCTACCTTAATATGGTCTTTGTAATATTGCTTAACAACAGGGTGTGTAAAGAAGTCATCGTCATCTTTGACTTGCTGGCCTCGTTCTCTTGCCTATTGGACATATTTATCTTTGCCTCCATATGCTTCCCAATTATTCACCAAGCTTAGTATCAATTGTACCCCATATTTTCTTGCTTCTGATATCACAAAATCCAGTCCCTACACATGAAATTCAACGTCCCCGCCCCCCACAAAAAAAATCAAATTAAAGAACCAAAAAATCTCATATGGTTAGTCAAATAGTAAATATGTGTACGATCATAGTCAAAACTCATCTCTATTGGGGATCGTTGTATATATGATTTTTCTAGCATATGTAACTTTGCAGAGGATAATAAATTAAAAATAAAAAAAATTTATTGAAAATCACAACGATCACAACACTTAATGCATTGATAATATTAAAAATTATAATTTCTAATAAAACTTTTTCATTTTTTATTTATTATCATATGCAACTTTCACATGTTAAAAAAATCATATATATAATGCATGATGCATCATATCAATTTTTTTTTAAAGAAAACAATCTTTACATTATTTTTCATCTATAAAGAGGAACCAAATGCATGAAAGTCTATCAAATAACATTAATCAAAATGTGTGTGTGGAAAACTATAATTAAAAGATGCAGTACCCTAAAGACGTTTTCATTATAGTAACCAGGAGAAATTTGAAGGGCTCTAAAACCTCCATCGTTGAAAGCACATGTCCTTGCTACGTTTAAACCACGCCGGAAAGCTTGTTGGAAAGTGTAAGTGACCTTGGACCTTGTAGATGGGTCAGATGCAGTGGTCATTAACCAATGTGCATTGAAGCCGTTCAAGTAATATGGCCTCCCATTCAGAATAAAACGGGTACCATTTCTTTGAACGAAATCAGATGTAGCACTACTAGTAGTAACCCTGCAGTTCCCATGTTGAGCAACAACTACCAGAGCCACTACCAAAGACGTCAAAACCAAAATTTGGAACCCCATGGATTGATTAGTCCTGAAATACAATAACCAAAATCTAGCTCACGTTCTCCCAATTATATATAAAGCGATATCTTAAAAAAAAAAAAAAACATATATTAAAAAGTTTCACTAACACCCACCAAGCCAAATTAATAGTTAATGACACCAAAAAACGGAAAGTCAAAATAATTAAAGACAACACCAAACGGAAAAAAAAATATATGAATTGCTTTATTAATTTTTTTGCTTAATTAAAAAAATTGTAAAATTAATATTCTTTAACATATCTTTGATTTAAAAAAAAAATTACAAACAAATATGCCCTAAATTAGACTTGACTTAGCTTGATTCGGTAATGAAAAAATATTAGATGAGCTTTTACTTTTGAAAAAACAAATGACTGATGCTTTATAAAGCTTTAAATTTTGAGTTGCAAACATGAAATGTATTGTTATTAATTTGTTCACGAGATCAATGCTATGTGTCACGACACTCACGATAATATTTCCTTTTCTTTTTATTCTCAATATAATTTTCTATAAATAGAAAGTTATTATATTTTTATCATATATTTTTTTGGTAATTGATGCAAATCAATTAATTATAATTTATATTAATTTACAATTAATATGTAATAATATTAATTTTTAGATTTTATATTTACAAAAATATAATAAATAATAAAATTAAATGTAATTAATATGTAATAAATATTGATTATAATTAATTGATGATTAATTGATTTGCATATTAGCTATCAAGAAGATATTTAATTAACTCAATTAAGTAATTAATTATAACATATGTTTTAGCAATTTATTGTAAATTAATTAATTCAATTAAGTAATTAATATATTTAATTAAATATTTAATTCAATAGTAATTTGAAATTGACATTTTGGATTGATATCAAGTCTCTATATTATAATTTCGAGACCTCAACTTGGAGACTAACCCTACTCTAGCTCTCAATGATTTTTTATATTCTCTCACTTTTTCTCATTGGATTGTGAATTCTACTCATACTTGTGAGAGTGAAATTCTTCCTCTCAATCAACAATAATAATTTTCTCTCTCATTCTATTTAAATATTTAATTAATGCTAATAAATGATAATCTTTAATTTTGAAATTTAGTAAGATTCAAAATCTTATCTTATTATTTTTATTTCAATTTTTTTTAATATATAAATCTTTATTCTTATCTTTATGATTTTATTTTTTATTATATCTTATTATCAAATGATAATGTAAATTAAATCTTAATAACAAAATATAATATATTATTCGAATTTAAAATTAAAAAATATCTAAAATTATTTTGTTTTTATTTTTTAATTCTAATTAAATAAAAATGTACATTTATCCGGGTATTACGGGTTAATATACTGGTTTCTATACAAATTACATATTAATTATGAATTTATAATATTCACATAAGATTTTTTAAGATTTGATAACATCAACTTTTAGAACTATCGATAAGGTTGCAAAAATTGAAAAGATTTTATTAAAAAAGGATAACATTATCTATATTCTTTTATGCTTTTAGCCGCGGTATTTAGCGCGTAAGATCTATTTATTTAAACTGTTCAAGTTTGGTGTAATTTTTTAGACCTATACCTGGGGTCAACATATCCCTTCTTTTATATATATATATATATATATATGACATATCATATGAGAACATTTAGTTATTATAAGAAATAAGAAAATTTAATAATAGCCATTGATGAAAATTAACGATCAAGATTTATTCTTTAATTAAAAATGCACTTAACCTACTTTTCAATCTCTCCCGCCTCCATGCGCTCTTTCTCACTTGGCGGCCGTTTTCGAAGATATATATGAGAGGCAATACACTCCATAATCACATATTAAAACCATTTCTCAATGTTCCCCTTTGAGAATCGCCCTCATTCTCCCAATGCCACTGCCTGTACCCACTCCCAGTCGTCGGCTCCTGTGCGCAGTCCTGGTCCTAGTCCATGTCCCTGTGTGTGGTACGAGACCTAGTCCCTGTGTGTGCCTAATGGTCACATACTATTGTGTTCTGCTATGTTGCTGAATCTGATTTCTTTTATTATTATTATAGAAGGTTTTGTATCAACTAGATTTGATTCATTGCAGGTCGATCAGGCATTTTATACTCTCTACAGGCATGCATAAGTGAGTCAATTATTTATTTCTATTTTAACATTTAATCATCCGTGTACTGCAGTCCGAACTATTAGATGAGCTTGATGAAAACCCACTTGACAATGTTGAAGTACTTCAAGATCAACTTGAATTTTTTTCCTTGATTTTCTTAGAATGCCTTGGCTAGTATATATAAATGATAAAATTCTTGATTTTCTCCTTTGTATTGTATACTCAAGCATTAACTTGTCTGCACATAGCCTGTGCATATTTGCATTTGTGACAAAATGGTATAACAAGCATTAACTTGTCTGCACTTTCTTTCTATTAGCATCAGTAGTGGAATCATGAAGATCCTATGCATCCCCATTAATCCAAGAATAAAAATCCATATTAGAAGAACACAATAAAAATATTATAAAACAAATGTTTAATAATCAGACTTGTCAAGAAATCATATTAGCAGATCCTCTGCATCACCAAATGTTAAATAAAACAATTAATGAATGAATACTATAAACTTTGTCAATTAATTGTTTTATTTAACATTTGGTGATGCAGAGGATCTGCTAATCTGATTTCTTGACAAGTCTGATTATTTAACATTTGTTTTATAGTATTTTATTGTGTTCTGCTAATTTGATTTTTTTATTCTTGGATTAATTGGGATGCAGAGGATCTTCATGATTCCACTACTGATGCTAATGGAAAGTGCAGACAAGCTAATACTTGTTTTACCATTTTGTCACAAATGCTAATATGCATATGCGCAGACAAGTTAATGATTGGGTATACAATACAAAGGAGAAAATCACGAATTGTATCATTTATATACTAGCCAGGGCATTATACTAGCCAAGGCATTATAAGAAAATCAAGGAAAAAATTTAAGCTGATCTTGAAGTACTTCAACATTGTCAAGTGGGTTTTCACCAAGCTCATCTAATAGTTCGGACTGCAGTACACGGATGATTAAAGGTTAAAATAGAAATAAATAATTGACTCACTTATGCATGCCTATAGAGAGTATAAAAATGCATGACCTGCAATGAATCAAATCTAGTTGATACAAAACCTTCTATAATAATAATAATAAAAGAAATCAGATTAGCAGCCTAGCAGAACATAACAATATGCGACCATTAGGCACACACAGGGACTGGGTCTCGGACCACGCACAGGGACATGGACTAGGATCAGGACTTCGTACAGGCGCCAACAACTGGGAGCATGTACGGGCGATGGCCTTGGGTGGATGAGGGTGACTCGGGATCGGGAGCGCGCACAGGGTACAACGGTGGCCTACAGTGGGTGAGGGTGACTTAGGACCGGGAACGCGCGATGCAAACCAGGGATAGTGATCGGCGTTGCGCAGAAGTTGGAGACGATGACGGGCATTTGCCATTGATTTACGAAGGAGTGGTGTGATGAATAAGGAGACGACGAGGCACTATAATGGTTCGAGAAAGATTGGAAATGGAAGCATTTTTCATAAATTAATTGTTAAATTACTCTAACACCCTTTGTTGTAAGTACTTTGGAAAGTGAGTAAAATGTTTTTTTTTTCTTTTGTCTAAGTAAAAAGTGAAGGGTGCTAATGTACTCCCATTAAAAAGAGAGTGAGAGGACAATAGCAACCCCCATATATATTTGCTTTTTTAATCTGTATAATGTTGCATAAGGTAATAAATTAAAATTGAAAATATTTTATTAAAAAATGTATTATTTCATATCACTAATGCATTGAATGTTGTGATAATTATAATTTATAATAAAATCTTTCTACTTTTTGATTTATTATTGTCACACTTGTCAAGTATATATACGTATGGGCTGTCCATTCCACTGGTTTCGTGTTTGGGCCCGAATCACTTATTAGAGCCCAATCTCGGATTTCCACTTTCTACTGATAGTTATACTTGAGCCCAATCACTTATTAGAGCCCGAATCACTTATACTATATATTGACCAAAAAAAAGTTATACTATGCAGCCTGTTACGGGAAAACGCGCGCATTTCAAAACCCGCAACAAGTAAAGAGACGTTTCAATTTCGATAAGGTTTCCCAATTCTGATTGATAAAATTCTAGGAAATCGCTCTTTCTATTTGGTCCAATCCCTCTGCAAGCTTGAGATTCAAACAAACAAACAATCAGATACGATTAACCGTTGGACGGTTGGACCTGAAGGTAAAAAATTTTCAACTGCTTTTAATCTTACAAGCACAAATGCATAATGCAAATCCATCGGAAAATATAATTCATCGATTTTCTTCGTTTTCTTTGTTTATGATTTTTTGGTGATTTATTGATGCTTGCTGCTCTATCAATCATCTACATGAGCTTACCATTTCCTTTCTTTTTTAATGCCTTCAATTTAGTTTTTGCTTCGGGATTGCGTTCTCATTCAGTTCAATATTGTGTTATTTGTTGCGGTTCTATTCTGAATGATTTTATCTTACCTATCTATTTTTGGAATCTTGAGATTTAGTTGCTAATGTATGCTAGGGTTTCGCATAAGTTAATTACATGCTAGTTTCTTTAGATGAATTTTCTAAATGTTTTGATTAGATGCATAAAATTACTTTTAAATTTAGAACGTTAACATGAACATCTTATGTGCTTTTCCACCTGTTATAGGCTTAAACAATGTCAACTCAAAGAGAAAGCTCAGAGAGCAGAGCTACAAGGAAACGCATGAAACCTGAAGTATTTTTGTCTTCGTCTTTCAGCCTTTTTTCCGTCATCAATTTACGTTTCGTTTTTGGCATCCTTTACTATTTCATTTTACTTTTGTTTTTGTTTTTCTTTTTCTCACAATAAACAGGTGGAAGAAAAGACGGGAGATGAAGCAGAATCACAGGTTGCAGAGGAGGAAGAATCTGAGGCAAACGTTACTGGATCCGAAGAAATGGAACTCAATATCTCTCTTATTCTTGAGAAGATTGAGAATTTTACTCAGAGGGTATCTGTATATAATTACACACTTTGTGAAGCTTGAAATCATACTCTATAAAGAAGTAAACTCTTTGACATGTTGAGTGGTGGATTGCATGTAGGTATCTGAGCTCCTTGAATCGGGGAAAACAATGTTTAATGAGCTAAGCAATGAATTTGAAGAGAAATTGATTATGTAAGCTATGGAGTTGCCACTATGCATTCAGAACTGAGAATACGTTTTTCTTAATTTTTAATTGTTATTGTTTAGCTTTTTTTTCGTATGATTCTTTAAACTTTTTGATATACAGGATTCATAAGGAGCAAGTCGAAAAATGGCAGGAAGAAATCAAAGAATTGCGTGCACTCGATGCTTCAAATGAGGAAGCCAATGTTCTTCTGCATAATGCTCGATATCTACTTCAACTCACTCGTAATGATTAGTGAAGGTAATTGTCCAGTGTCTATGTACATTCATTATCATAATTGCTCAGTCCAAACATCAATAAGGAAATAGGCATACCTAAGGAGTGTGAATGTGCTACCCTGGGGAATACTTGGGCAGTGTTAGAGCATTAAGAGTGGAATCATTTGTATTGGGCATGACAATGGGTTAATTTGGTCGGAGGTATAGTAGATGTTTAATGGTAATGTTAGACAAATCAGTAATATATCAGTTTGAAGGATGGCAATTCAATAACAGGAGCAGTATTTCTTGAATATTGCAAGTGCTGCATGATAAAAAGATATTTGAGTCCAGCCTTTTTCTTATATGCATTTTTTGCTTTCAACTTGCCAATGCTTGAATTTTACTTTCCTTGACCAATTTCCTGATGATGATTTGAGCTTTGCTAAAGCATAACATTGTCAAAAGGATTGATATTGAGATGTTTATATGCAGGTTTTCTAACATCTGCTGATTATAAGGTTTACCCTTTACCTGAAACTAATTTGTGCATTGTTCGAAATATTGTCTATATATTGCAAAATGTAGAATTGTATAAAATGTTAAATGACCAGAAATTTTTTCAACATTTCCAATTTTATGTTCCTTAGCTTGGAGGCAAGTGAAAAGAGCAAAAAAATTTTCATGGTTATTGTTGTTACCATATATTAGAACCACATTGGGTAGACATTTATATGATCGATTCTGACTCTCTTATACCTCATGGGTTCCTCTCAATGAATATAAATGTGTTGTTGGGTATGAATTTTCATTCATTGAATTTTAGGATGTGGATATTTGTTTGACAGAATCTTTTTGTTAGTGAACTCTGTTAGAAATTCAAATGAGTTTGAAGTTCCACAATAGTTAAAAATGGGTTTAATGAAGATAATGACAGAATATATACATATTATATTCCCTTACTATGTGTTTGGTAAGACGTAGAATTTTAGAATTCTTAAAATTACAAAATCATTTATGAGTAATGATTAAAAAGATAGTTAAATATGAGATGAATTATAAATGATAATATAAAATGTTAATCATAATAAAAAATCTCCTATTTATCATTTTGAAACTCTTTTACTATTTTAACACATGAAATTTAATAATTTAGGATTATTTTATCCAAACCATTGATATATACATTTTGACTTTATTAATTAATATTTTAAAAGTCATAAAGAATCATGATTAAAAGTCAGTGTAAACATACTAATTAAACTCAAAAATTAATTAGCAAATGAGTTACTCTGTAGATATGTAAAACAAAAGTCAATTATAACTATTATTAATGAAAATTATGTAAAGATTTATTCTTCGTGGGAAAAATATTATAAGAAAACTTAAAAAAGAAACATCTATCAATATAATCACAATTCAATTTAAATAGTCATTTTTATTAAATATTTTTTCAACCAAAAAGAAAAAAAAAACATTTATAATCAACAAAAAATTATATAAAAAAATAATTAAAGTATAATTTTCATCCCGTTAATTTAGATATTATTGAGATTTCGATCAAAATATTTATTTTCGTGTGATATATTCTTACTTTATATTTTAAATATTAATAATTTTTTATTTATATATAATCAACACAAAGTTTAATATTTGTATTTTACTTTAATATTAATATCATTCATTCATCAACAATTTAAATATTAATGTATTTTTGTATACATTTTCTTCATGAATGATTTATTTTTATCTTATAATTCATATAGTAATAAATTTTTAATTTATAAAACTTTCATTATCGTGTGATTTTATCTCATATATTAAATATTAGTAAGATTTTTTTTATAATTTAACATGTAATTTAAATGATATAACATTTTAAAAAATTAATATTTATTAAAATATATAAGGTCAATTATCTTTATTTATTTATATATATATATATCATTGCATCAAGATATTATTGAATAATGAAATCTTCCTCCTAACATAGGAACCAACAATTATTTCAAAATGGATTCTACAATAATTCCTGATTAATGAGAAGGGGTTATATGTTGAGAATCAGGAGAGGAAAAATCTCCACCTGCGAAACCCACAACAGAAACAGAAAAAATAAAGAAACAAACTCATAAATTTAACATGATTTAAAATCTCTTGCATATATCCACAAACATACACAAAATTTTATTACTCACTTGCAATTTTTTAAAAGGAGAAAATTGTAAATCTCTTTAAACAATGTTTGCACGAAAATATTGCCAACCCTCTCTTAACACACAACTACCCAATCCCTCAATTAACACCCAAAGACTAGTGTTGTTGTAGTGAGAATACCCAAATTAAAACACCTTGTTAATAGTAATTTCTTACCCCTCTTTTTACAAATTACACGATGTGGGACTTTGGAGTACACCATATTTTAGGCACAACATTATATTCTACTCAAAGATTTGATGTATAATTGTTAAACATTGAGTATCCATTTTTTCTAAAAACCAAATCAAAGAAAGGAAAGCAAAGATATATATAGTGTGTTTGGTAAAACTAGCTGAAAAGCTAACTGAAAGCTGAAAAGCTCGTTGAAAGCTTAAACTAAACACACTCAATAGCTTTTCAGTTTTCAGCTAGCTTTAAGTAGATGAGTGAAACGTATGTGCTTTAAATTTATACCGTTTGAATGTATTAATTTTCATTTGCCCATTCACATGAATTTGACTTCGATTCTTCGTTTCTCGGTGTAATTGGTTTCACAAACATAATTATGCATTAAATTGTATAGGGAAAAAAATTCTGTGGGTATAGTGCTATCTATGGTAAAGCAAATGACAAGGGTGGGACTCACATGGAATTTATTGTTTCTTTCATATGTCATATATATCATATCCACCATATTAATGTGTTCATACAAGTGTATATATATATATATATATATATATATATATATATATATATATATATATATATATATATATATATATATATATATATATATATAGGGAACGTATCAAGTGAGAACACTTGCTTATTGTGAGAAATGAGAACATTTGATAATAGCCTTTAGATTATATTTAATAGTCCTGATTACTTACCGAAATAAATTAAAAATCTTTTTCCCTTTATCTCTTTCCACGTATATCTCTTTCCCTAGAAAACTAACTACTTTCCCCACTTTCACTTCCCCTCAGTTTTCTTCTCCCCTGTCCCGCAACCAATCTTCTCATAACAACCAAATTATTTCGATAAAAGGTATAAAAAATCCTTAACGTAAATCTATCTTCAATAAAACAATTAACACAGGAGAAGATGGCAGCGGTCCTGATTTTTGATACGCGCCAATCCTAAAAAACAATTAAAGTGGTTCATGATTTTCTAAAAACTGGTACATATCGGATTCAACTGGTTCAGTTTCTAAAAAACAATCTTGCCAGTGTCTATTATCTAATATAAACTTTTTCTTTAATTAAGAGCAACGCCACTGTGTAGAAATCAGTGTTATTGAAACTGCATCGGTCTAATCTTGCGTTAATTGTTTTATTGACGATAAATTTATATTAAGGATTTTTTATACCTTTTATCGAAATAATTTGGTTGTTATGAGAAGATTGGCGGCTGGATAGGGGAAAAGAAAACTCAAAACTGTGGGGAAGTGAAAGTGGGGAAAGTAATTAGTTTTTTAGAGAAAGGTATATACGTGGAAAGAGATAAAGGGGAAATATTTTTAATTTATTTCAGTGAGTGATCAGAACCATTCAATATAATCTAAAGGCTATTATCAAATGTTCTCATTTCTCACAATAAGCAAGTGTTCTCACTTGATACGTTGCATATATATATATATTGTATTTTATCTATTCATATATTGTTTAATCTTCAACTATGAGTAATACTTAAAATGTTTACTGCGTGGTTTAAATAGTACGAGTAAATAACATGATGTGAAATTAGCATACATTTCAAATATATTTATTTTCAATGTATATATAAATTAACATAAAAAGAGTTGAAATTTAAACTCAGGTTTAGATTCAATCTCAAGAACATACTATCCAATTGAATTTGAGCCCTCTAAAAGTGTTTGTACTCCTTACTATTGCAACAGGTTGTCCTAATTCGGTATCTTTAAAAATTTTAAGATTTTCAGCTATTGGAAAAAAGAATTTTTAAAACTTCTAAAAAAAGAGGATGTAGCCATATTCAACAATGACCAATGTGGCCCTCATGTGTGAAGCAATCGTTGGTTGAGTTGAACATGGCAGGGGATGCCATCAGCCATGTGCCATATGGGTGGAAGTTCCTCGAGATATGGCATAATACATGGGATATATTAATGAACATTTTCATAGCTGACTTATTCGTGTTTGTCAATACCCTTCTTTGATAGTTGCAAATATAAAAATATCCATTTCTTGATAAATAAGTTAAGGCCATTGCACATACAAAGGCATTGCATGTTACTACTATCATTAAAACAAACGTTTTTCCACATATTTTCTTCAATTCTCTTGCGTGTACGAATTAGCTTTTTCTAAAATATATAAGTACAAAGTTGTAAGAAACGGCTTAACTTTTTAACATTATAAGTATTTACGCGAGTTCGATCTCAAACTCAAAGAACTTTTGCATGAGAACACATATTTTGAGTTTTAAAAATCAATGCTTTTAAAAACTGAGCGGTTATTGAACTGATAAAACTTTCGTGTTATGACTCGGTTAATCATTGAATAAACTAGATAATATAACCAGATCCATAACTAGATCACCATCTAATGAGTTCAACTAGTCGGTTTGGTCTAATTTTTAAAATTGTTTACTTTTGACGATCAGTAATGAGAAGAATCTTCTATCTGTTTGTTAGTTAGTCTGTCATCAAAATAGAATATTATTCTGACAAAATTTAATAATTTATACGAATTAATAGTTATCACCATATTCTGCACAGTTAACTGAGAGGCAGGCTGTGCCAATTTGCATTTGACTGTACCATTTACGTACCACGGATCCTATGACCGACAAAGCATGTTCTTTCACTACATAATGAGACTGCCTATGTAAGATGCATATTAATCTGATTATATTTCAAGACGGCGTGTTGATATCAATTTAGCAGATGGGTTTTGAGTCTTATTCACACTTGCCTAACTGCCTCGCCTATTTCTTTAATGCATGTATAATATAATAATTCTTTCTATAATAAGATAATAACTCCTGTCAACATTACCTTTTTTATTTGGTAGTTTGAATTTGAGCTAACTGCTTCCATGGGCTAAACGTCCCTAACTGCAGTTATAAAGTCTGTCATCTACAGCAGCAAATTAAGAAAGACCTTGTTCCAACTCAACTCAGAAAGTAAAGAGAGAGGGGATGGAAAAGCTAATTTTCAGTGGCCTATTAGTCCTTCTGGGATTATTCACCACAGAACTTAGAGTAGCAAGCGCAGCTTGGCTGCAAGCTCATGCAACTTTCTACGGTGGAAGTGATGCCTCAGGAACTATGGGTAATATACATCTACATTTTGTCTTATGTGTTTTTCTTATCATTTATGAAGTACATTTGGAACAAAAATTAAGCACCCTGCAAGGCTGCAACTTTTTAAGTACAAAATAAAAAAAATTCTGAATTCCTATAGATATGATATGAAATGAGTGACTTGTTTCTACTTGTAGGGGGCGCATGTGGCTACGGAAATCTCTACACGGATGGTTATGGAATAAAAACTGCTGCTTTGAGTACTGTTTTGTTTAATGATGGTAAGTCATGTGGTGGTTGCTATCAGATTGTTTGTGATGCAAACCAAGCTCCCCAGTGGTGCCTCAGGGGAACTTCCATCACAATTACTGCCACAAATTTCTGTCCCCCAAACTTTGCACTCCCTAATGACAATGGTGGTTGGTGCAATCCTCCTAGACCACACTTTGACATGTCTCAACCCGCTTTTGAGATGATCGCCAAATACAGGGCTGGAATTGTTCCAATTTTTTACAGAAAGTATGCCATGTCCTTACTATGTTTCCCTTACAAGTGAAAATTATTTAAACTTGTCATGGTGATGAATACAGGTTAGTTAACTAATATTGTTCAAATTTGTGCTGCATCTATGCAGAGTTGGGTGCAAAAGAACTGGAGGCATCAGATTTACCATCAATGGGAGAGACTATTTTGAACTTGTGCTTATAAGCAACGTAGGTGGAGCAGGGGAGATCTCCCGCGTTTGGATCAAAGGGTCCAAAATGAATAACTGGGAATCCATGTCCAGGAATTGGGGAGCTAACTGGCAGAGCTTAAGCTATCTCAATGGTCAGAGCTTGTCCTTCAGAGTCCAACTCAGCAATGGAAAGACTCGCACAGCTAATAATGTGGCACCGTCCAGCTGGACATTTGGCCAGTCTTTCATCAGCAAGGTTCAGTTCTGAATGGAAGAATAGCATATAAATATTATTATCACATATACTCTTCCACTCCATCCTTTTATAAATATTATTATCCATGTCCATTTACTGATTTGTTTTGTCCAAGGTTATATTTATATACCTTCCAAGGGGTTGTGGCTCAGCAATTTTAGCATTTTGCGATGAAGCCCACCAACTTGGGTGTTTTTCTTCTGTTAAATGAAGTTGGGCAAATATGTCAGTCCAACAAGTGAAGCTAGTTAATTACTTGATTTATGTACTTCGCATAATGTAAAATGATTTTATCAACTAGTTAATTCGACCAACTAGTTAATTCGATCAAAAAAAAAAATGAAGCTAGTTAAATACTTGAATCTAGCTATGATTTTATCATTTATGTACATCGACCAAAAAAAACAATGATTTATGTACTTCCAATAATGTAAAATGATCTACGTGCCTCTTTTTTTCTTTTATCTTTTACCCTCTGTTTGGTTTAAGGAGAGATATAGAGAAGAGAGAGAGGGGAGAGAGATAGGAAAGAGAGAAAGTGTGATGAATTTGGATAGAAATAGAAGTTGTTTGGTTTGAGAAAAATAGGGGAGAGATAGAAGAGAAATGAATTTAAATAATTATTTGGTTGTGTAAAAATAAAAGAGAAGATTTATTAATTTTGTGACTTACTAAAATGCCCTCATATTCCTCTTTATTAGTGTCTATCTTTATAAGGCTAAAAATGTCTTTTTGTATCACCTCACTATCTCTCCCCTGTTTCTTCGATTAGTTGGGGAGATTGAGTTAATTGGTGGGTCCCACTGAAAAGACCACTCTCTCCTCCCTCTTTTAATAAACCAAACAAGATGGTGAAACAATTTCTTCGATATCTCTCTCTCTGCATTGTTTTCAGATACGCTGGTAAATGGTCTTTTTGGTTTAAGTGTGTTTCATTTACAGTAAAACGTAATTTTATAGTAAATCAAACACACACTTAGAGTATGTTTGCAAGTTGAGTTTTAGAAAAGAAGAGAGTTTGGATATTTTACAAAGTTTTTCCGGCCCTCCTTCTCCCCTTACTTTCCCTCTAACTCTTTCATTTCCCTCCCTTCTAAACTCATAAACACATCCTTAGTAAATCAAACACACACTTAGTTATACTCATCGCAAAGGAAGATTCTCACCTCACGATATGCTAAAATTAAAAGGAGGAATTTTCTCCTTCATCGTAATGCCAGTTTGCATTGTTCAAAATTTTAAACAAACAGCTGAAATATATCCCCATGAAGAAGAATCAATCTTTCCTAGCTATTTTTTCTCAAATACTGCACACTAATAACATGTTTGATTTGAGTCAAAACCACGTTTTGAACGTGCATCCACCCCAACACTAGTCTCTATAGCATTGGAATGGATCCACGTTTGAAACGTGATTTTACAGTATACTAAGCACACACTAAGTTAACATCGAGTCACAAAGCAGAGTAAACCAAACACTTCTGTGGAACAAAGCAGAAAGCCAATGAATTAGCCATTTCGAGTGAATAACTGAAACTCCTCAACTAGAAACTTTTCAATGGAAAATTAAATATTTTGAATGTCAGTATAATACATGCAGATCGCCTAACAAGGCACCTAACCCACTGCCACCATTCTAGCCATTGCCAGAAGTTCATGCCATATGTTACAGGGTAAAAGCATAAAAGCAAGTTATTGATGACCAAACAAAGTTGCGCTGAATATCACAATTCTTTTGTTGCCTCAGCATAGGCCACTGGAAAGTCACACCCGATTCAGTTGTGGCTAAACTAATACATTTTTGTTACTTCAGAGTTTTCCTCTGAGAGGGAGAGAGAACTGACAAAAAATAAAGCACAAACAGCTGTATGATCCTCTGCTGCTATTTGAACAACAAAGGAACTGGTGCAGATTAATGGCATTCAACAGGAGGTGGACTTTTACCAATCCTTGATGCACTGTTGTAAAATATGCCACTAATATAACATTCATGTTATCTCTGCATTACACGGTGACGTTCTCGTTTCCTGAAGCGTTCTAACATGAATTCATCTGTTGCAGCCTGTCTTTGTACTGCTCCAGCTGCATCATTGCTGGAATCATTTTGTTTGGATCCAGAACTATCATCCTGTAGACTTCTATCTTTATACAACTCTGGATGTTCTGCAAATTAGTCGCTTTTCTGGTTAGTAATTGGAATGATTTAAAACAAGAGTAAAAGAAATCAAAAGACCTCTCTTCACCAAAGGACAATGCAGCAAGATGAATTCATTGATAACTAAATCAAGGCAGACAATGATGCAACAATCTAACAACAAACAAGCAAACATACATATGTACCCTAAAATGAAAGAATCAATGAAATGCAACCTCTTCTAAGTTTTTCAGCATAATCCCTGCCACGCTGGAAATAGTCAGCACTATAACTAGATGGGATGCTGAATTCTGATTTTGTCCGACCCATAAGCCTCTTTTCCTGCAGAAGCTTTTTGGCAGCCTCTGTTTCTTCAATATTTTTTAATTTATATCTGCGAACATTAAAGCAAACCCATTAAGACACATCACCCATTTTTCTTCCTCAATAAATAGATTGCTAAGAAATATTAAACAGTAAGCAAATATACCTAGGGGGAAAAGGCTTTTGTTGTTTAATAAATAGATTCATAAATAAGCATTAACCAAGCACCACCAAAAAGCTATACATAA
Source organism: Sesbania bispinosa (assembly GCA_026901365.1). Taxonomy (NCBI): domain Eukaryota; kingdom Viridiplantae; phylum Streptophyta; class Magnoliopsida; order Fabales; family Fabaceae; genus Sesbania; species Sesbania bispinosa. The sequence continues at coordinate 950,288 of QLOH01000081.1, forward strand.
GAAAAAGAGAAACTATTCAACATTAAAAGCAATGAACTGATGACAAATAAATCATCTGGAACATATCATTGAGAAAAATATTTCAGCCGAAGTCCTTCAAATCTGGTCGTTTGTTTCCAACTATAGGCACTGAGTACACTCATACAGATCAATTTATAACCCTGATGAATCACACACAGCCAAAGTTTGACACTTGAAAATAAAATGCAAAAATATTGCTATTAAATGCTTCTTCAACAAATAATTCAAACTACAAATACAGCACATCACGGTAGATATGAGAGAAAGCATACTCGATTGGAAGCTGAACCTCAGCAATACCAGTAGTCCACTGAGTAGAGCTTTCTTCAGAATTTCGTCTTTTTACCTAACAAAACACAATTTTTTAAAACAAAAAAGAGAGTATAAACTAAGCTGAGAAAAGACAATGCATTATGCATATCAGAAGTTTAAGATGAACCTACAGTATCAGACACTAAATGAAAGACACATCATTCATATGCTTAATAGTGCCAGCTGCTATAAAATAGAAAGGAAACCAAGAACAATAAACTGTGGACATTGCAAAAAAGAGAGGGGGGTTACTCACTTTAAGATGCTCAGGGATTTTATAAAGTTCATCTTCAGCACGTTTCAACTCATTCTCAACTTGATCTGCTGCATCAATCTTCCTGCCCCTTTTCTTGGCTAATTCTTGCTCAATATACTTGACCCTGTTCAAGTAACAAGTTGCAATCAACAACTACCATCAAACTCAGTAACCTCAGCACAAACACAAACGGAACATAGTATACACACACATATTGGGGTCTTCATCCATAACAGCGGTCTCTTGAGCGAAGGTGTCCTGAAGAACAAGGTCGTCCTTGTCGCCGCCATCGCCGTCGTTCTTTTCGGCGGCTTTAGCAGCTAAACCGCCACCTACTCCACTCTGCGATGGCAAACTAGGGTTTGCTGGGATTCCCGATTTCCTTTCCCTCTGCTTCTGAAGGAGCTTAATCTCTTCCAATGCCATTCTGTTCCATCAATTATCATCAGTATAATTGGCTCATAAAAAGAAACCCTAACATAAAATTTTGAAATCAGAACTGGAAAACAAATTATTTATTTTTATAAATTTTTTATGGTCTTTAAATAAAAGAGAAACCTTCTTTCTCGTTCGTCATCGGATTCATTGTTTTCTTGAGATTGTGGAAGTTGATCTTCTTCTATTGGAGCACTTCTCTTTCTGTAGTTTTTCTTTCGCTGCTGTTTCGAATCTTCCATAGTTCCTGTTCTTAGCGGTAACGCATCGTATGCGAACGCGATTCCGAGATTAAAACGTAACGTTCAGTTCAATATTACCAAGAGTGCGATACTTTTCATCTAGTTTTGTTTTTTTAATTTTTAAAATCTATTTTATAAAACTGTTTTTAAAAATTAATTTTTATAAATAAAATAATTTATTTATCGAACTTTTAATACAAAAATAAAAAAATAAAAACACCTAAAAATAATTTTAGAATTTTAATTTTTAAAAATTCAAAAACGATGATGCTTTTTAAAATTATTTTTAAAAATTGTCGCAAGTTTTTAAATTTTTTAATTTTTTTAAAAACAAAAAATAACTTTTAAAAACTGAATGGAAACAAATTCTTAAATTTCACAAACATTGTTTCAAAATATTCATTTATTTTTGTTTTTAGATATTAAACTATAGCTTCATTTAAAGATTTGGAAAAAAAAAAAACATGGCAAATTACCCAAAAAAATTGCCAAGAGTAGCATAAAACTTATAATCTACCTAAGTGTGGAAAACTTAAGAAAATTGAGTTTATTTTCTAAAAGTAAAAAATTATTTTTTCAAAAAGTATAGAATTATCAATTATATCTTTAGTGTTTGTCATTATAACAAAATACGAATAGGTATAATATAAATTATAATTACATTCAAAATCTCAATATGATAATTTATAATCTTGTTTTTAATGGATATATATTGATAGTGTAAAAATTTACATTGTCATCCGATAATGTGTTGACATATTATTTATTGAGTTTATTAACATATAAAGTGTGATATTTATTAAATGAAGTGATAATACATTATTGAATGATGATATAAACTTTTTTTACACAATTTATATATACAAATTAAACTTTTTCTATTACTCATCGGCATAAATATCTTTATCCACCTAAACCACTTTGGCTATGAGCTGAATGTTTTATTTATTTAACTTTATACAATGCTCATTTCTATTCAAAGGACCTTCAATAATGAAATCCATTTTCTATCAAGTAGTAATAATTTGAGAGCCTCCAATTTTAAGATGTCTGCATCTTACCATATTGATTAAACAAACTACCAACATGAAAGAGAAAGTGAGGTGCTAAAGGTCTAATCTTTGTTCAGTGTTTCCAAAACCAGTGAACCACAAAAGCAAGAAATGAAACCTTACCCACATAAAAGGTGACAGCATCTACTTTACAGAATTTGCATTATTCTCATTTCTTAACAAATACTATAATCTTCGTTACAATTATTTTACACTCGTTACCATGAGCCTGTTTGGGTAGAACTTCTGCCGAAGTACTTCTAAATAAAAAAAATAGCATAAATCAAAGAGGTCAAATGCATTTAACTTCTCCGTAAGTTAAAATTAGTTATTTTTGGAGAAGTTAAATAGGAGAGTTTTTTGAATAGGTGGTCTACAAAGACTAATTTTAACTTATGGAGAAGTTAAATGCATTTGACCTCTTTGATTTATGCTATTTTTTTCACGTACAAGTATTTTTGCAGAAGTTTAACCCAAACAGGCTCCATGTCAAGTAGCAAAATGCAACACCACAAGTGATACAACAATACAATATCATAACCCTTCAAGAATTAATTGTTTGGAAAAATAAAAGGAAAGTAGGTTTATAAAACCCAATCTTCCTCTCTTGAATATCACTTACATTTAGCTCTATTACTTAATTAACTCTTCTTAGGAGCAAGCTTGGTCTTAATTTTGTCAACCTCTTTAGTATCAATCTGGAAGGCCTGTGCAAGCACATCATCAGGCACAGTCGGTGTTGAGGTAAACAGAGCTGAGGCTATTGACAATGTGCCAGGGAGTTGACTGCTGAAAGCAGAAATCACAGAAGCAGGCTTATCCCCATTGTTCTTCTGATAATGCACCAAACCTTTTGGGAACACAAAGATTTCACCTTTCTTTATGGACTTTGAGATGAGTTTGTTGGCTGTGGTGATAAATCCCACATCCAATTGACCTTCCAAGACAAAGACAATCTCAGTGGCACGAGGGTGTGTGTGGGGTGGGTTAAGTCCCCCAGGTTTGTAGTCTATCCTTGAGAAGGACACCCCCAATGTGTTAAGCCCTGGAATTTTTTCAACATTGGCTGCAGTGACCACAGATCCCACTGTGTTGTTGATAACTGCAGGCTTTGCTATACCATCATAAAAGAAATCAGCTGCTGTGACATTTGCCTCTGCCTTGCAGGCAAATCCATTCACCTTCACACCTGCAAATATATCAATGTGTTATGGTTTCCAAAATACACAACTTTGGTACTTTTATTTAAACTATAGAAGCAGACAGAGACAGAGAAGTCAAATTGGTAAATGTGTAATACCTGAAGAGGGGAGAGCTACACAAAGGTCTTGGAGTGTATCAGGATCAGAAGCAAAGACAAAGGAGATGGCAGAGCAGAAGATGACCAAAATTACCCAAGTGTTTGTTGGCAACATGTTTTGAAAGATAAATATATTAACTGCAAGAGTACTTAAGTGTTGGAATGATGAATGGGAACAGAAAAGTTGATTGTATAGTAAGAGAGAAGAGAGGAAAGTTTGAGTTGGATGGTGAGAAATGTGGCAATAAGGTGCTCTTTATATATGCATCATTTTTGTGTTGTAAACTGTCAATGGTTGTGGGCAGAGTATGGTAACTGATGTGATGGCAAAGCATTAGTGAAGTCCTTCAACTTAAATTCAAAGCAATTGATCAGTGAAAAGGCATAAAAGGAATAATTCTTTAAACATTTATTTAAGTCTCAATAGAAAAGGAAAATATTCATATAAATAGCAATCAACGTACAGAAATTAGTTTGTTGCTTGCTGGGAAAATGCGAACATTGACTATCCAATGAAGAGGGGTTTGGTGAGAGATTTGAAGTGATAAAGCAGATCCAGGCTTGATCCATGCATAGTAATTAGCTCGAGAACTGGCCAACTTCAAATTTTTGCCCTCCTTTTTCTTTTTTCCTTCAGCCAAAAACTGTTTTATTTTTCAATTATCAAAATCATTTTTTTAGAATTGTCACCATTGTTATTTTGTTATTCGATTTTTTGCAATTTCAAAATATTCATCACAATATATATATAATAAGAGAAATTGACTTTGAAGATTGGCATCAAATACCAAATCTGAACAACCTTGGCGAATGGATTGGACCTTTTAGCTGCGTCATCCACAGCTCCTGTTGATGTTGCGCTGTTGCTTTCTATGTGATGTTTGTGGACAGAGCCATTACAAAGGAATTTTCGTTTCATAGAGCAGAGGGATGATTTCTTCATGTTTGTGTATGTTTGGGTTAGAGGAGTAGAATTGATTTAGTAATACATGATTGAAAATTAGTTATGCAAGCTTTCATGTTAGATGAAAATGATTTAAAATCAAATTTCATTGTGTGTAACTACAAACCAAACAAGAGATCATTATAAGTGTGTTTGGTAAAACTAGCTGAAAAACTAGCCGAATGTTGAAAAAAATTAGTTGATTTGATTGAAGGTGTTTAATAAAATTAGCTGAAAATGGTAAAATAACATATAAGGACATCATTAATTATTAAATAATGATAAGTGTGAATGGTTGAGGGATAAACTTGTAATAAATTTTTGGCTAGTAGCTGAAAAATGAGAGTTTTTTTAAAAAAACTACCTCAAGTAGCTTTTCAAGAAAAACTAGCTGCTATCAAAAAACTATCTTACCAAACACAACCGAAATAGTTTCAGTTACTAATTTCAACTTTTAACTAGGTAAAATGGCTTACCAAATCCAAGTGATGTGTTCAAGATTAAGCATTGTGATATCTCTTCATGTGAAAATCAAGGAAAAGAAATTAAATTCCATATATAATGCTTAAGAAAAAAATACGTATATTGTTGAGGGGTACATTTTTTTTTGACAATTAAAATAGGAACTGAGATTAAAATTGACTATGGCAAAACTCCATAGACACAATAGGAACAATACAGTTTGGAACTTCTTCTATAAAGTAACATTCTGGATTTGCACAAGCATACTTAGCTAAGAAATGGGCACACATATTATCATCTCTACGTGTATGTTGTAAAAGGAAAGAGCTAAAACCAGTACTAATATCCCTAACATCCTCCATCACCATTCCCTGATAGGAATTACTCACCCTCTAAGAATTAAAAAGATCAACAGCATCTTTACAATCTGACTCAATTATTACATCTTGAAAGCACATATCATTTGCAAAATATGCTGCCAAACGAATACCCATAGACTCTGCCAATCCTGGGTCCGGGAGAGAACTGATGCGCCGAGCTGCAGCTGCCAGAACATAGCCATGATCATCTCGAATCAGAATGCCAATTCCCCAGACGTCACCTACCGCCTTTGCTGCATCAACATTGACCTTATAACAACCAGGTGGAGGGGGAGCCATCTAATATCATTCGACTGATCAGCATGTTGAGACGTGGGAGAGATGACCTGGTGCTGAGATGAAGCTGTTATAGAATTAACAGCACTGATGAAAATGAGATTTAGATTAACTTGCTGATTCTGAAAAAAAAAATTATTCCTGGCCTGCCAAAATCCATAACACAGAGCTATAAACAAGCTCAAAGCCTCTTCAGTGGCTTTATTTAAATAATTATCAACCCACACTCCAACAGGAATTTGAGATGAATCAGTGAAACGGTAACCCAACGGAGATTGCATCCAGGCTTCTTTTATCCACTTACAATCACGAAACAAATGGGCAGCTGTTTCAAGATCATTTGCACACCATGGACACAGAGGAACACAATTGATACCACGCCTAATTAATTGGGCACGCGCGGGGAGGGAATTATGCATTAATCTCCATATGAAATGAAGGAGTTTAGGTACATTAGATCATAAAAATCTTGACTTTTTATCATATTAATATAAAAAAAATATTTTTTATAAAAATTAAAAAAAGTAAACAATTTATCTTTGTAGGGATTAAAAGTTCAATGATCATATATATAAAACACTCATTTATTTCATGCACCTATATAACATTCCTTATTTCTATATCTCATCTCTTTTTATCACATCAAATCACCTATCACATTTATCACTTATCTCTCTTCTATTTCTATCTCTCTCTCTCTAGGAGTCTATACATAGAGGGGTGTCCATATAAAAGCAACTCCAACAGAGTTGCTAGACAAATATCTGTCAGAAAAAAAAACATTTACCTGCGAGATGTTAGCATTGGAGGAGAATGGCCCGCAAGAAACAACATCTAACTGCACATACCGTATCTAAATGAGAGAAGTGGGGCGAACTATTATTTTATTGTTTTTATACATAGAAAATGAATTTGAAAAGTTACAAAATAAAAAGTGGGGTAGATTGTGGGGTCCATTTAAGAAACTTTATAGAATTGTTGGGTTGGAGGAAAAAGTTAGTTGGGTTCCTTAAAATTATAAAGATGATATGACATTATGAAAATACATGAAAAGTTATAATTTATTCAATGTAGCAACTCATGTGAGTTGTTCCATTGGAGATGGCCTAACATTTCTCTTAAGATTAATCTTTTTTCCTGAATAAGTATGTTATATAAATACCTGTTTATTCCCTACATCCATCTATAGCAATTCTCATTTCTCTCTATCACTTTTTATTATCAAACCACATCACTTATTACATCTATCATTTTTGTTTGTTCTATTCCTATATTTCGATGGGTGTCTACATCCATTTGGGGGTGTGAATAATTCAATATATACTTTATATCGTGCGCCACTTTTTTATTTATGAATAAACTTTCAATTAATTTCATCCTCAAACTTGTATTTTCTCTCCACCGAGCACATGGATAAGCTGATAGAGATTGTTCCAGTTTAATTCATAGTCTCGCGTTCAAGCCCTTAGTATACAATTGTATTAAATATTCGGAGGAAGAACTTTGCTGCTCATAAAGATCCTACCAAACTCGAGTAGTATTGCCTTTTGTGGAGCATATATCTGGTCTTGCACAAAAAAAAAACTTATTATTTTTCTCCTCATTGGTCTCTAAACTAAATTAATTATACAAATTACCTTCAAAGTCTTATGTTAATCCTCCAACTTTAATAGTATTTCGTCACATTGTCCCCAATAATAACTAATTTGATGGATATTATGAAATTTAAACGACTAACTATACAATTAAATTGATTTAGCATGAGGTGTATTGAGATGAGATGCCATGATCTAGAATTGAGAGCTTCCTCTTTACTTTTTCATTCATTCATTCAGCATGTCTCTTGTTTCTCTCATTTATAAATACAAAATTCAACACATCTCTCTGCCAGGCAGCAGGCATCGAAGAACATTCACCTTCATTTGCAAAAAGCTTATACACTCTTTAGTTTGGTAACCATTTGTTCATCCTCCAGGCCAGGGTATCAATCTTCTTTCGCACAATTGGTCTTTATCTTCTTGTGCACAATTGCCATGTCCACTTCACACTTCTCATGGAACCTGTTAGGTGATAAGAGGAAGTTGAAAAGAGAGGAGAACTCTAACAATGGACTCAAGTGATAGGCTACAATAGTGAGTTTGCTTAGTTCTGGCATTGATGAAGATAAATAACCAGAGATAACAAATTAACAACCATTCTGATATTAAGAAATCCCTCTACACTTATAATTAGTCTTTTTTATATATATACTTTTTTTTTATAAATTAATAGTTTTTTTAATATTAAAATGGTCAGAAAACTGAAAAATCTCTTGTATGCATTATTCGTAACACATACTATAATATTCGATACAATTTATTTTACACTCGATACCATAACAGGGAGCAAAATGCAACCCTATAAATGATACAATAATAAGAATTATTGGCAAAAATAAAGGGAAAATAGGTTTGTTGGATCAAATCTTCCTCTCTTGAATATCATTTAGCTCTACTACTTAATTAACTCTTCTTAGGAGCAAGCTTGGTCTTGATTGTGTCAACCTGTTTAGTATCAATCTGGAAGGCCTGTGCAAGCACATCATCAGGCACAGTTGGTGAAGAGGTAAACAGAGCTGAAGCTATTGACAATGTGCCAGGGAGCTGACTGCTGAAAGCAGAAAGCACAGAAGCAGGCTTGTCCCCATTGTTCTTCTGATAATGCACCAAACCTTTTGGGAACACAAAGATTTCACCTTCCTTTATTGACTTTGAGATGAGTTTGTTTGCTGTGGTGATAAATCCCACATCTAATTGACCCTCCAAGACAAAGACAATCTCAGTGGCACGAGGGTGTGTGTGGGGTGGGTTAAGTCCTCCAGGTTTATAGTCTATCCTTGAGAAGGACACCCCCAATGTGTTAAGCCCTGGAATTTTTTCAACATTGGCTGCAGTGACCACTGATCCCACTGTGTTGTTGATAACTGCAGGCTTTGCTATACCATCATAAAAGAAATCAGCTTCTGTGACATTTGCCTCTGCCTTGCAGGCAAATCCATTCACCTTCACATCTGCACATATATAATATAACACATCATGCACATATATTATGATTTCCAAAATACACAAATTTGGTACTTTTTATTTAAACTATATATAGAATCAGAGAGAGAAATCAAATTGGCAATGCATGATACCTGAAGAGGGGAGAGCTACACAAAGGTCTTGGAGTGTGTCAGGATCAGAAGCAAAGACAAAGGAGATGGCAGAGCAGAAGATGACCAAAATTGCCCAAGTGTTTGTTGGTGACATGGTTTGGAAGATAATTAAAATGATGAATGGAAACAGAAATGTTTAGTATATAGTTAAAGAGAAGAGAGGAAGGTTTGAGTTGGGTGGTGAGAAATGTGACAATAAGGTGCTCTTTATATATGCATCATTTGTATTGTATACTGTATGTATAGTAAACAGGCAGTGGTTATGGGTAGAGAGTAGATGGTAAATGATGTGATGGTGAAGAATTAGCAAAGTCCTTCAACTTAAATTCAAAGCAATTGAGTAAAAAGACTACTCGAGTGAATAGAAATCAACGTAGAGATTAGTTTGTTGCTTGATAGAAATCATAGTGATTACTGATTAAGTCGATAGCTGGCCAACTGGTATATATTTAGACTCAGTAATGAGAGAAGAGAAATTTTTTTTCTTTTATTTTTTTGGATCGGAATAAGAGAAGAGAAATTGACTTTGAAGATTGGCATCAAATATCGAATCTGAACAACCTTTGGGAATAGATTGGGCCATTTGGATGCCACACCCACCACTTCAGTTCCACTGCTGCTTTCAATGTTATGCTTCTGGACACATTATAAATTAAGCAGATTTATTTATCCAAAAAAAAAAATTAAGCCCATATAATTATAAATCAATTTTACATTTTTAGAGCAGCGATGATTTCTTTATTTATATTTAATTTATTTTATTTTATTTTCCAAGAGCGATCGAGTACATTTTATCAAAGTGAACACTTAAGACATTTCACTTACATTGAAAACTCATATTAATAGCTGAAATCATTTTATCAGTGTTGGGTAAGATAATTTTTTTAGATAACTACTAGTGTTTTTTTATAATAAAAAAAACTCATTTTTTCCGCTACTAACTGAAAGGTTTTTACAATTTAATCCTTCAATAACTCTAACTCACCATTATTTGTTATTTTAATGGTGTCCTTATATGTTATTTTACATTTTTTAGCAAGTTTTGCCAAACACTTTCAATGAATGTGTATTTGGTAAGACATTTCAGTTAAATGAATGAAAGCTGAAATTAGTAACTGAAAATATTTCATTAGTGTTTGGCAATGTAGTTTTTTAGGTAATTATTAACTTTTTTGAGAAGCTAACTATTAATTAGTTTTTCAGTTTTCAATTGGCTTTTAAGCTAGTTTTTCCAAACAAACTCTAAGATAAAATATTATTAAAAGACAAATAGTTTTATATTTTTTATTTCTTTATATATTAAATTAAAATACAATTTCTTGAGATTTAATCTTTCATTCTATTATTTTCTTAAAAATATACATATTACTTTTAATTTTGAAAAGTTTTTGAATTAGTTATTTACATTTTTATAATATTAATTAATTTTGTATTTTTAGTTAATCTATTTTAACTGAATTAATTATGCATGTTTTCAAATATTTTAAAATGTATAATTTTAATTTATATTTAAAATTTTTGTGTAATATACATAATTACTAATGAGTAAAAACCTACCTTGTGTTTGGATATAGTAATTGACTATACTAACAAATTAGTCCCCGAAAGATTCCTGATCATGCAGTTTAGTCCCTGAGAGAGTCAAAATTCCAAATTGGTCCCTGAGAGATTGCTTTGTCATGCAAAATGGTCAAAAGGCCACTTTTCAAGGACTAATTTGCATGATTTTTTAATGTCCCAGGGACTAATTTGCTTGTTTTTGCTTGTTTTTCAGGGACCATTTTGCCTTAAAATGACCATTTTGCATGACAGAGCAATCTCTCAGGGACCAATTTGGAATTTTGACTCTCTGAGGGACTAAACTGCACGATCAGGAATCTCTCATGGACTAATTTGGTAGTATAGTCTAATTTAAAATTACTAGATTTCATGTATTAAAATAGTACTTTCAAATTAAATAACAAATAGGAGAAATTTTAAACAACACATTCAGAGAAATTTTTTAACATTTTTTTGTTATATTTAATTTTTTTAGATTTATCATTTATAATTACTCTTATACTTATAACCCATTCAATATTTCCTATAACAATTTTGGAATTCTAAAATTATAAATAAAAGGTGTATGATTGGACCAAACTCTAACTTCTATGTCAACACAGCTCAAATACACAAACTGATTTAATGTCTAAAAAAATAATTCTTACCCCCAAAATACAATATTCAATAATTGAAATTTATTCATTTCGTTATCATATCAAGCCTTTTTTTCCTTTGCTATAAGGATTGTTCTTGAAATTACTTGAGCCGTGGAATTAGGAAGTTATTATGTAATATTTTCTGTGGATTATCATATTAAAGCCATGTGCATCTGAACAGCACAGCATGGGCTAATCTCTGTTATCATTTTCTACGTAGTCCCCTTCAGCGTCAGTAGACGGTTTCCATCAGCCATCAACCATGAGAAATTTATACTTCTTGTATAACCCCTTTGCTGTATAGAGTTCCCCGTTTCTTGTTAATACTTTATTTTTTCCAAGAAATATTATTTGTATAATAACGTATACTATAGTGAGAGAGAAAGAGGGGGAGTTAGATTAGATACGATGAAAAAGATTAAAAAAAAAGGGTTAAATATGTTTTTAGTCTCTAAAAAATGAGTGAATTTTGTGTTTAGTCTCTATAAAATTTTTCACCTAAGTTTAATCCCTCATTAATTTTTTTCGTTTCCAAGTTTAATCCTTGCCGTTAATTGATAATGTTACGTGATGATCTAACACTGTTACAGTATGCAGACGTGTGTCTATTTATGTTGATGTAGCTGCCACGTTGGATTTTTTTTTGTGTAAACCATAGGTATCCCCTATTACCAGGGGCAATCCTATTCGGGGCTTATTCACAGTTAAGGCTCATCACCCCTCCCGAAGAATGTGTTTAGTGGGGATCGAACCCGGGAGCTCTTCCCACAATCTCAGTCTGCGTTGCAAACTGAGCCACAACTCTTTGGTACCCGGGATCTAACCCCTATTGCCACGTTGGATTTTGATGAAATTATTTTGTCACAATTTTTTTTAATTATTAATTCCAATATTAATTATTTTAATATTTAAAACAAAAAAACAACAAACCCCTCTTATTTTTAGTACCGTATATATCATAGAGGAAGAATATTTCAATGAGAAATTGGAGAGTTGTGATGATATATACGGTACTAAAAAATAAGAGGGATTTGTTGTATTTTTGTTTTAAATATAAAAATAATTAATATTGGAATTAACTATTAAAAAAATTTGGGGCAAAATAATTTCAACAAAATCCAATGTGATAGTCACGTTAGCCTAAATAGACACGTTAGCATACTGTAACAGTGTCATGTTATCACTTAACAGTACCAATTAACGGTAAAGATTAAACTTGGATACGAAAAAATTAATGAGGAACTAAATTTAGGTGAAAATTTTTATAGAAACTAAACACAATTCGTTAATTTTCGAGGGATTAAAAATATATTTAAGAAAAAAAAATGTATTATATTAATTGTTACATGTATGTGTTGTAGAAATTAAGTTCTCTCTCTTGTATGTATGTGTTGTATAAATTACGTTCTCTCTCTGTTTTTTTTTTTTTTTTCAACCTACAATGGAGATAATGAAGTTTAAAACTAAATGGACTCTACTGTCGGTTTCTTGTTAATCATGGAGATACCCATTTACATTGTTGGATTTACATACTTATTTTATTATATTTTATATAATATTTCCATTAAAAAATTCTTTTAGTGAAAGAAATTATTTTTTCAGTACAATGGTGATAATAAAATTTAAACATATGACATCCGTGTTCAAATCTCTCATCACTTTCGACCAAAAAAAAAAATCTCTCATCACTAACCTAATCCTAATGGGTTGAAACTTGAAAGTATAAATTTTCACATTATCATTTAATATTATTATCATTTTATTTGGTAAATTTAACATTATATTTTTTAACTATATTAACAATTTCATGTGATATCAATTTACTTATAAATACATGAATTATGTTAATTAATAGGTTCAAATCTCCCATCGTGTGAAGTTTTTGGAAGAAAAAAAACTGAGTTTCCTATAAAATTCTCGGTTAGGGACATAAGAGAATAATACTAGCATTTCAAAATATTTCAGAGACTAATTTTGATTTCTAAAATCATTTTTACTCCTGGCCCAAAATTGTTACATTATCAAGACAACATGCAAATATGAAGGCACCTAGCCAAAAATTAAACAGAGAAGCATTTAAAAAGGGTGGCAAAAAAATTTATCCTGATGATCTCCAAAGCCTTCCCTCCAAAGAAACCACCATAACAGATACATCATCATGATATTTACGTCGATCTCCATGAGGAATATCAAGCAAGTCATGAAAGTCCATACCTGCAAAAAAATAAAAAAGTACATAAGAAAAACATGAATGGCAATATCTCAAATATTTAATTTATCATCTATTCATATATACAATGTTCAAAAGGGAGAAGATAGAATTATAGTGGACAAGGACTATCAATCATATTGTACGTGGACAAGAAATTCCATGTGCCAGGACTCAGGACTTTGTCACAGATATGACAAGGATCCTCCATCTCTTTAAAGAGCTTTAGTGATTCAGAACCATTTGAGAATAAAGAAAAAGTCTCTTGTAGAGGGCTACATTAGATCTGATTAATTACTGGGTGACCCTACATGCCAGCTTACTCTATATGGAAGAGGATGAAGGAATGTGTGTGTAACAAATGACAATTCAAACATATTGCTCCTTAGACAACAATACATTGTAGGGCCAAGTGCCCAAGTATGTAAAAAGATGAAACTCTACTAATAGCGTGTTTGGTTTACCCTAAAACCAAGTTACAAACGTGGATCCGGGCCAACACTACTAAGACTAATGGTAGCATTAGCACGGACTCACGTTTATAATGTAATTTTGGGGTAAACCAAACACACTAAGAAAAACGTTTGGGTTGGAAGAACTTTATTAAGAACTTAAAATGGAAGCCAAATTGAGAGTTTACATGTAAATTTACTCAGGTTTGAGTGTTAGCTCTTATGAATAATATTTGAGGGACTAGAAAGGCGAAGCAACTGACCATTCTTTTTAGCAGCACAAAAGAGAAGCTCAGCAATAAGGTATTGTGCAGGATCACCATCAGGGACATTTTCCATGAACCATGTGACATGGGCAACAACTTCTTCATTGCTGAAATATTGGTAGAGCCCATCAGAGGAGAGTACCAAGAACCGATCACTTGAGGAAAGTCGGTGATGAAGAACAGAAGGAGTGCAACTTAGGTAAGGAGCAGTGCCCACATAATCAACTTGAAACACCTCCAGTAGAGCTTCGTTAAAAGATGGCTAAAGCAAAATAATAAAGGTTAAAACAGGTTTGAATTCCACATTTGAGCAGATTAAATAAAACAAACACTGCAATTTATTTTTGATGTCATCATCAAAAAATTGATAGAAGGTATATATATAAGACCTCATTTGTCATCCACCCAAACCATAATAGCCTGAACTCCAACAACATATGGGTAGCTTGAGGCCATTTAATTCACAACATAAACTTAAAAAAATAGATTTTTTTTTTCCCATTTAATCCCTACTACTAAGTCTCACAAGTCACAATTAATCATCAGCCAAAAATGAATCTTCTTCACAACTACCAAGTAATGATCAACTGGAAAATGTTCTGATGCAATGCAATAATATAACAACATGCTGCACCGGACCCTCTTTGAAGTTTGCTTGCCACAAGAGTAATAGTCTCACCAAAACCCAACCTGCTGATCCAATGTTCTACTACCCTTTCCTCAGCTATCTTTCCCTTTAAACTAGACTAGACCTCAGTAGCTAAAATGTGATTAATCTACCATTGATTATGTCATCCATTATTGCCCAATGCCCACTCACACTTTTAAATGAGAGAGAGAAATAAGAACCTTCTAAATGTATAATCATAGATACCCCCATCTAGCTAGAGAACCACTACCAAGAGGGCCTTAGACAAGATTATCTGATTAAACAGTTTGGATCCTGAATTGTCAACCAAACTATAATTTATTGGCCACTTACCAAGGCAAAGTGCTAACATTAGTGGGCATCTTGTGGCCCCAGATTCCAAGAGAGTTGACAACACAAATTCATGTCCTCTTGTCCATGACCACATGATATAGTAAGTTTACCACCAAGCCCCAACCTTTGACTACTCCTTAGTCCTTCCACTTGATATAGTATGGACATGAAACTATAAGCAAGCTAATCCATGCCTGACAGGTAGCAAATATTGCAATTTCCAAGCCAACTGATCTTGTAAGCTACCCAATCAAGGACAAGAGTGACATCACATCATGATATATACAACTATTTAGATTGTAAAACATTTATGTGCCATCTACCAAATCTACGTTTTATTCTTCTCTTCATGTCATCATTTAATAAAGATCGACATGGCACTACTTGGGAGAGAGAGAGCTAACAATCCACTGAAATATGATAAATGTCATGAATGGATCCAGGTGCCAGCCTGCCTCTTGCAAGCCTTTTAATGACAATAAGATATGAAGATATCATTAAAGTGTTATGGAATTCAGATTCTCTCTTCTTATCACTAAAGCATCACTTCTCAGAGCCATCTCCGAAATTTCCCCTTAATTTTATTTTATTTTATTCTTCTTGCTTGAAATAGGTGAACTTCAGTGGAAGAAAGACACAAGCAATAAACCATCTAATACAAAACATATACACAGAAACACCCCTCAGAAAATAACAGCAAATAAAATACCTGAGGAAGGAAATGGAAAAGATAGGTAAATGGGGAAAGATGTAAAGCAAGCTATAATTGCTAATTTATCCCCTGAGCTTTAACCAATGCATCGTTTATAAATATACTTTCAAGGTGATAGGTGGGGATCCACACACACACAGAGACAAAGAGCGGGAGAAAATGTAAATTGATTAGTTTGGTGTCTGAAATTATAATGAAGAAACTGTTACGATTTATATACCTTTTCTCCTAACTTTTTCCGTATGTTACGGAAAAATAAATAAGTATAGAAACAAGTAGATTCCTTACTTATAAACTATAGACAAACTCACAAAAGAACTGCAGCAAACTAAATTTCAGATGGTTCAAAGTCAGAAGATCAACTGACCCTCTTCAAGAACCCAGCACCAAATGCTCTGGTGACTTTTAAATGTCCTTTCACTCGATCATTTAATATGGCTTGATTATCATCAGGGTGTTCTGCTCTTATTCTAAAAACTTCCTGCAGGAAATAAGGAAATTGAAAAATATTCAGTAAAATATTTGATCAAATACTATAAAGTTTTCATTTTAGTATTCATATTATAAATAAGTTTAATGCTATTTGATTGGAATTCTTGTTAGTGAATGTAAGAGTCCATAGAATGTCAGAGAAATCTTCGTGCAAAAATCAACTAAAAAAAACTTATCTGATCTAGAGAACTGTACAAAGAAATGAATTTCACCATTTAAGACCACATTTTATTTCATACCCTTACTAAAAGCCAGTGAAGAAAGAAAATCTGCTGTCTAAGCAAATGAGCAAAAAGAAGTAAAAGAATTTGATTATTGCTGATGATACTCATGAACGCACTGATTCAATTTAGTGGATAGGAGAACATTTTGTTATCAGAAAAGGAAAAAAAAAAAATTATTAGCACATAAAATTTATGTCATAGTATAAATGCTAATTCTAAATCAATAACTTATCACTATACATACTCGGGCACCAAGAAGCAGAACATAATACAATAATTCATGTCAGCCCAGCTGATGAAATTTTAGAACTAGAAGATTTCACCATACTTTATTAAGATCTCTAAATAAGCATCACAAAATATTTGATTCACCAATACACAAAAAAGGGGGGATACACACCTCTTCAACACCTGTACAGTGATCTGTGGAAAGCTGAAGAGCTCTCATTTTTAATCTACAAATGGATATCTCTCGGTTTTTGTTCATCTTGTTAACATGATTGTTTTGGTTGTGAATTGGGGACTCCTCTGAAATCCTATCTAACTCCATGCGTACTAATGACTCTCTAGATCGATTTTTATGCCTCACATCATCCTTGAGAAAACTTGGATTAGGATGACGATCATTTGGTCTTTCTTGAGCCAAAATCACACGACTATCTCCAAGGTTCATGACATAAACATCTTGATCCTTCATCAGCATCACTAAAACACATGATCCCATTAAAGCAAGCTCTGGAGTTTTGTCCAGATTATGCTCTACCATTTCCATGTATGCCTCTTCTGTTTTTTCAAGAGCTCGGGCCATTGCTCTTAAAACCGCATTATGATCTACTCCAGACTTACATTTTCTAATTGGTCCTGAGGCTTCCAATATTTTCTCATCAATAGAACTTTCCTCCCTATGCCAATCATAACTCCAAGGAAAAAGTTTCTTACACAAGGACTTTGGCTTCCTGTACATTTTTTTTATTTTTGTACTTATAAATGACTTTCTTGAATTCTGCCTTTGTCCTGAAACAGAAAAAACAGCTTCAGGCTCCTGGTTGGTTGAATCAAACCTAGTGCCTCCATTTTCTCCTGATGTAGTGGGACCTTCATCCTGATGTCTAGATCTATCTTCTTTCACATTAGATGAGCAAGGTCTCATCTGCCCATCTACTGTTGGTTCCCTAGGAACTGAAGAATCTTTACACTGTTCTGAGACTGACCAAAAACCTTGTTCATCCCAAGATTCCATCTGAAGTAGCTCATAAAGCCGCAAACTTTTTCTACCTTTTCCAGTCAACTGTCCGAGTTGAACAGAAGGTGGAACAGTACACGAGATACTAGGACTTCCACAATTAGGTAACTGGTGTTCAACATTCACCTTAACTTCAGCATTTTCCTCAACTATCTCACTGTTAGATGATTGATCATTGATCATTACAGGACCAGAAGAAGCTTCTAAACTTTCTTGATTTGAATTAGTATGAATATTAGACAATTCCTGCCTACTGCATTCTGGAGCAACCACAGCTTTTACAGTTTCAGGGACTTCAGGATTAAGTGGATCTACAGGTTTATCTTCATAATCCCAAAGTAAACCTTCCAATTCCTTGTCTATAAATCTATAAAGATGGCTCATCAGAAAATCAGGTGCATCAGGTCCACTAAAACCATCATAAATCCCAATAAACAACCACCCTTGTTCTTCCGAAAGCACTACATGAACCCTGTCTTCACCAGCCTTGCCTTGAGCCCACTGCAAATTGTGTGTATGCTTATACTCCGCTTCATATGGTCCAACTTCAATACAGTTCCTAGAGACTTCTGGTCGAAACTTTGTGTCTTTGGAATGCCAGGCTAGTTGAGTCACTGGGTGTAAGAATAACCTTTGCATCCAACTGCCACCCATGGAATGTTTAGAGAAGGTCCGGGATAAAGTGTTCTTCATTGGTCCACTGACACTTCTCATGAGATGTTGTAGACGTGGCCTTCGACGACTGCGTGCAAGGGGTGCTGAAAAATTGGACTTGTCAGTGGCATCAAGAGGACCTGACATGACTCCCTTCTCTATTGGCCCAGACATGAATCCACCACCTCTATCCAATGGACCTGAGGCAAAACCTCTCTCCAGAGGTCCAGACATGAAACCATTCAAAGGTCCAGAACCACGTGGAACGGGCTGCAGAGGGATTGCAGCAAATGAAGCAGTTCCCTCAAATGATGCAGCAGGTTCCAGGACATCACTAGCAAACAATGCACTCTGGTTACCAGTCCTTGCAGTGGAAACATTAGCACTAACAGAAGCCCCTGAAATGGTTTTGAATGTGGTTTCTGGAAAATTCTTACCTGGCTTGTGTATGCCAGTAGAATCTTCCATGCTATCATGCCTAAAGGATCCACTCAAGGTTTCAGAATCAAGGGTACTGGAATCAACTGTAAACCTCTCAGAGTTTGATGGGCTAATGGCAGGAGATTCAAAAATGGATGGCCTCACATAACAGAATGAATGGCCTAACCCTTCATCGAATGGCTCTAAAAACTCCAAATCAACCCCACTTTTGCCATTGAATGGCACCAAACAGCCAACAACACGAGAAGTACCATTACCCATTATTATCGCATACAACACTACCCCAACCCCCTAAGATGCTGATATATAGTTCCTGTATCTGAGCACCCTCAGCAAATACAGATACAAACGACAAACCCACCTCCCTAAAAACCCCGAAAACCCCACAACCACCCCATGATTACTCAGCTGAACATGCATCATCATCAAATTCCCAACCCGAAAAAGATGCAACCCATATGCTGGTTCCAGCAACACCAACATAAAATGAAGCCCAAAAACACACTCTTTTGCTCAAAGGGTGCGAATCAATGAAATCTTCACCGCGAGTGAACGTTTCAAACACTGCCAAAAGAGATCAAAGCAAAAAAAAAAAAAAAAAACCGCGATTTCGTAAGAGCGTGGTGATCTAACCTCGTGTGTTAACGGAGGTGGATCGAGCACACTTGCAAACAGATCTAAGAGCGCCAGAAACCCATTTCACAGCTTATTTATACTAATTTTTTTCCTTCTTATTCTTCTTCGTGGAATCTGAGAAATAGACGTGGAAGGGAACCATGCCCAAAGTGATTCGACCCGTAAGATTGAATCATTCAGACACAGCCACTACTACCTCAAGTGTGAAATTTAGAATGAAGGAATATGTGTTGGATTGAAATAGAGGTTGAAGACAAAGGGGGAAAATGTGGGTTTTTGGTTGCAATATTTAGAAATGAAACCCCCAAAAAAATAAATTATAAATAATTGGAGATTTGGTTTGACGATGCAGAATCAATGTTGAGTTCATCAAGGAGGGTCTCTTTCTTGGGGTTTTCAAATGGTTTGGGAGGGTAAAAAACTTTTTAAAACAAAATTAAAAAGGAGAAAAAATATAGATAATTGATAAATAATTAATTAGGTTGAAAAGTAGAGAGACTGTTGTATATGGGTTTGGTCATTTTCTTCTTTGTTTGTGTGACTTTCCCTATGAATGATTGGTGGTGTGTGTTTTGGTGCTGTTGAAGTCAATAAATAAGCCCTACCCCATTATCATTCTCATCAATGAAATTGAATAGGTGGGATGCAGTGGGTACCACCCTTTCACAAATTTCTTTACCTCATTTTTATCAATTTTAAAGCATAAATTAAAGATCATTTATAAATCCACTTTGACAGAATACCATAATAGCTTCCAAATTATGGTCATCAAGAAAGGAATCAAAGACACAGATGAAAAGAAAATGCCATCAACTCATCGTACTACTTCTTTTTTTGGGCCTTACTAGTGGCTTTACATAATTCTCTATAAAAAAACACACAATTGACAATTCATTTGTCTCATTACTTGCTTTTCTGTTCTGTGCTTGATTTGTATCGGGGATGGTAATAAAATAATAATATATTAAATTAATTTGTTTCTATTCTCTCTCTCTAAGTTCTTTCGCTTATTACTCCCTAATGTTTTTCAATTTCCTTTCGAATGCTTTACCTCTTTGGCTCTTTCTATTTAATACCTTGGCCCCAAGTGTCGAGCATGCACTTTGTCATGTATGTATATGCATATAAGGGGTGAAAACGAAAAGTCTTAAACCATATAAAAGTCTACTCCATACGGCTTTTTTTGGTCATAAAATTGACTGCAAAGTTGTGATAAAAAGATAACGTGTGTGTATATATATATATTAATTTGAAATCACCAATTCATTTTCGAGAAAAAGATAAATAATCACAATAGTTATTGCTCCCTCTATTTCTTTTTATATGTCGTTTTAAGGTCTCAAGTTTACTCCATTTCTTTTTATATGTCGTTTTAAGGTCTCAAGTTTATTTTTAAATAAGTGTTATTTTGAGATATCAAGGTAATAATAAATGTTATTTTTCAATTTTACCCCTTTCTTAATCTGATTCTTTTTTATTTTAAATATTTATTATAAAACTATATCATAAATGTTCCACAAGTTTAAAGTCTTGATAAATGTATTCTTTATGTTTCCAACAAAAAAAATTATGGTAAAAGGTAAAACAAAAATGAATAAGGAATCAATTTCATTGAAAGAATAGATATTAAATGCATTGTTGAAAGAAAGAGAAATGGGCATATTTGAGAAAAAAAAACACTAAAAAGACATAGTTATTACATTCCTTAATCATTATACAAAAATATTAAACGACAGATAAAAAGAAACGAAGGGAGTAACTTACTATTGCACACACATATATATTGTAATATAAATTATATGTTTATTTTTTATCAATAATTAAGATCCTTATTTATTTTTTTAAGAAAATCATTCACTTTAAAAAATAATCAAATTCTAAGTTGATTATTTGCGTCCTCATTAAAAGAAGGTTGAATTTTCTGTTTGTCAAGATAAGAAACTAACATAATGACATAATAGGAGCTTTGAGAAGAAAAGAAAAAATGAATGAAATTCCTCATATTATTAAATGATTGGAAGCTAGAAGGAGAGCTTATATATAGAGATACAAAAGCTGAAAACATAAACTAACAAAGCAAACTAAAAACAGAAAAACAAAAAGGGGAAACTAATTAGGAGAGCTAACTAAACTAACTAACAAAAAATGAAATACAAAGTAACTAAATAACAACAACAGCTGATGATAGCTAACTACTAACACCACTAACAACTAACTGCTTTAAGGACCAAGAGCCAAGGGTTTTGTTAGGATATTAACACCTTGAGAGTTAAAGGGAATAGGCATCAAATATAGCATCCCTGATTGAACTTTGTCCCTGACAAGGTGGCAATCCAGCTCAATGTGTTTAGTTCTTTCATGGAATACAGGATTAGATGCGATATGTATAGCTGAGTTGTTGTCACAATATAACATAATAGGTTAATGAGGTGTGATCTGAAAATCCTTCAGAAGATATAGGAGATTAGGAGCTACCGAGCTTCACGAGTAGCATGGGCAAGGGACTATATCCTGCTCCTGATGAAGATCTAGCAACCACCTGGAGATGATTTAATGTATTTAAGGACACAGATTGCAACCTGGTGGTGAGCATCGGTAGGATAGGCAAGAAATTGACTAGGCTAACTCACAAGAAAGGAAATGTTTGGTCTACTATTGGTAAGATATATGAGTTTGCCAATGAGTCTTCTGTAGCTAGTAACATCAGAGAGGGGTGTTCCCAAATCTTTGTGAAGTTTGGTAGAGGAATCTGTGGGAGTGGTTTAAGGTTTTGAGCCAAGGAGGCCAGTATCATTGAGAAAATCCAACGCATATTTTCTTTGGTGTAAGAGAATACCTTCTTTTGATCTAGCCACCTCCAAGCCAAGGAAGAACCTTAGATTTCCAAGGTCCTTTATACTAACTTGTGGTGTGGGGTACTTTTGACTCTTGTTATTTCTACTAGGCAATTCCCTATAACAACAAGATCATCAATATAGACAAGGATAGTTGTAAAGTTTCCATTTCCTTTTTTGGTGAATAACGAGTAGTTCGCCTTGGATTGGATGTATCCTGAGTTCAAGAGGGTTTCTGTGAATTTAGCATTCCACTGCCTGTTGGCTTGCTTTAAGCCATAGAGAGATTTCTGTAGTTTACAGACAAATGAAGAATCAGTGACTTCAAGGCCTTGAGGTGGTGCCATGAACACTTTTTCTTGAAGATCACCATGTAAGAATGCAGTGTTAATATCCAAGCTGATGGATGTACCAGTTTGAGGCAGCAGCTAGACTTAATAATGTCCTGGTCATTTTTACAACTGGACTGAAGGTATCCATGTAATATATGCTAGCAGTCTGAGTGTATCCTTTGGAAACTAATATGGCCTTGTATCTCTCTATAGATCCATCAACAAGATGCTTGATCTTGAATACCCATTTGCAGCCCATAACCTTCTTGCCAAGGGGAGGAGTGGTAAAATTCCATGTGTTATTTTTTGCCAAGGCTGCTAATTCAACTTGGATGGCATCTCTCTAGTAAGAATGTAGAATGGCTTCTTCATATGATGTAGGCTCAACACGTGTAGAGATGGTTAGGGAATAGTGTTTGTAGGGTGGTGAGAGTTAAAAATATAAGAGAACATATTGCAAGGGATATTGGATGTGAGGCTTAGGTGTTGTGAGACTGGTTGGGGTTAATAGGGAGCAGTGGTAGTCTTGAAGGTAAGAATGAGGCCTCTTTTGTCTTTGTGAGTGTCTAGTGAGTAGAGGGGTGGGTGCAAGTTCACTTGTTAAGGGAAGATTCAACGTGGGAAGAGTGGAAACTTCTGTTTTAGGGCCAGGAGGAGTGATTATAGGATTAATGATTTGAGAGGCATGTTTTGAATAATGAAAGGAGATAAAGAATGGATAGATGTGTTCATAGAAGATTGTGTTTCTGGAAATAAGGAATTCTCTGCTCTTGGTATCAGATGGAATGCTTCCTTTGGTATCACTCTTATACCCTAGAAAGACACTTTTCCTTGCTCTGGGATCAAGTTTTCTTCTACCGGTAGTAAGTGTGGAGGCATAGCTTAGGAAACCAAAAATTTTTAGGTTTGAGATGTCAGGGAGATGTCCATGAAGGATAAGGTAAGGTGACTGGTTGGAGAGGAGTCTTGTAGGTTTTCTGTTAATGAGGTAAACTGCATGACTGACACCATAATTCTAGAAATACTTGGGCAGGTTGGATTGAAACATGAGGGCCCTGGCCACAGCAAGTATGTGTTGGTGTTTCCTCTCCACTATGTCATTCTGTTGTGGAGTCTCAACACAGGTTCTTTGATGAGTAATGCCTTTGGATTCATAGAATGTGGGGAGATTGAACTCTATACTATTATCTGACTTGATGCACTTTACTTTCATATCAAATTGTGTGAAAATCATTTCTATAGAAGATTGGATTAGTAAAGTAACATGTGATTTTTGTTTCAAGAAATTAAGCCAAGTATATATGGATTTATCATCAACTATGGTTAGAAAATATATATGACCAAGTAGAGATGGTATGGAGAGAGGTCCCCAAATATCAACATGAATAATATCAAAGAGATTTTGATTGACTTAATGGAAATGGTAGCCTTTTTTGCTTAGCCAGGTGACATACATTACAAGGATTTTTTTATTCTATTACATTTAGTGAAAGGATAAATGTTCTTTAACAAGGCGAGTTCAACATAAGAGAGATGACCAAGTCTTACATGCAAAAGAGAATCACCATATGTACAGAAACTGTTCACATAATACAAATTTAAATTTCTAGCAAATTCAAGTTGCTTAGGACTGCTTAGAACATATAGGCCTTCATGAATTTCAGCTACACCAATTATCCTCAAATTCTTGGTATCCTGAATGTGACACACTGAGTCGATAAATTCAAAGGAACAATTCAAAGTATTTGTTAATCTTGAGACAGATATTAGATTGAAATTAAATGATGGTATGTAAAGGACATCAGTTAGGTACAATTTAGAGGAGAAGAAAACAATTCCACATAGGTTGGTAGTGATTTGATTCCCATTTGGGAGATTAATAGTGATAGGTTTATTTTTCTTGACGTATTTGAATAATTTTGATGAGGAGCACACATGAACTGTGGCACCTGTGTCAACAATCCAGTAGGAATCTTTTGAAATGAATTTATTCATACCTTGCTCAACACATGTACTCTTGGTAATGGTGGAGAATTGGTTTACAAAATGTTGATCCTTTTGAAGTAGGGCAATAATTGCCTTGTGCTGGTCAGGTGTAAAGGAGATATCATCTGATTCATTCTTGTCCTTCTGCACCTATGAAGTTGCACTCATGTAATCATCTTCTAATTCTTGCATCTCTTCACTAGCATACAAGTTAACATGTCCTCTCTTTTTGAAGCGTGGTGGAAAATCGTGTTTCTTGAAGCATTGATCCACTGTGTGTCCAGATCTATTACAACAGGAGCATACTCTTTGACCTCTTCCTTCCCTTGGGGTGAGACCTCCTCTATATCCCCTCCCTCTAGATCTGCCTCTACCACTAATGGTTGAACTAAAATTGGTTTCAGTAGCATTTATAAGAACCTTAGTTTCATCTGTGTGAAAAATAGTCCCAAGCTCCATTTCTTGTTGGATTAATAATGAAAAGGCCTTGCTTATGGTTGAGAAAGGTTCCGTGAGCATTATTTGAGATCTTACGACTGAGTATGTCTCATTTAACTTTTTCAAGAATTCGATCACATAGTCATTCTCATGATATAATTTAATAACAAGGATAAGATTGCAGCTACAACTTACTTCACATGTGCAGTTCGGAATAGGTTTGAAATTGTCATGTTCTTGCCATAGGATCTTCAACTATGTTTAATATGATGTGATGCTCAAATCTTTCTGTTTGAATGTATATAGTTCTTCCTGTAAATCAGCAATTCTGAAGACATCACCTTGATAGCATCGATCATGCAGGTCCTTCCAAATCTCAGTAACCGTGTCCATCCAAAGCACACTTTGTGCAATTTTTGTGTTGACAGAATGTATAAGCCATGAAATTATCATGGTGTTGCATCTTTTCCAGGGGTTGCTCATTGAATCATCATTGGGAGGCTTCATAATGGTTCCATCAATAAACTAGAGCTTATATATTCTTTGAATCTAAGGCCACTATCATGGTTCTCAACCAGGAGTGGTAATTATCTCCACTCAAGAGGCTTGAAACTAAGTCTGTTGCATGGTTTTTCATTTGGGTGAAGGTAATAAGGACTTAGAGGATCAACACATTGGTTTGCCATTGATTCGAGAAAGAAAAGAACAAAGAATCAACAAAGAACTTGGCAAGAAAATGGGATGAGGAAGGGGGAAGGAAAACGCAGTAGTAGCAGCAGAGCCCCTATTGAAGGAGCTTTGATACCACGTCAAGATAAGAAACTAACATGATGACGGAATAGAAGCTCAGAGAAGAAAATAAAATAGGAATGAAATTCCTCTATTATTAAATGATTGGAAGCAAGGAGGAGAGCTTATTTACAAAGATATAGAAGCTGAAAACAAAAACTAACAAAACAAACTAAAAACAGGAAAATAGAAAAAGGAAACTAACTAGGAGAGCTAACTAAACTAACTAACAGAAAAGGAAATACAAAGCAACTAACCAACAACGGCAGTTGATGATAGCTTACTACTAACAACACTAACAATTAACAACTTTAACACCGTCATCACGACAAAAAAATAAAATCCAATACATGTAACAAGAGTAAAAATAAAATACAAATAGATAAGATTTACACACATTTAATTAAATTATTAGGATTTGATTACTAATCAGGTATTCCCTCCGGTCATATTTTAATTTTAAGAAAATTCAGATCAAATCACTGATATTAAGAAAATATGTTACAAGTAATTAAAACATTTTTTTTAAAAAATACTTTACAATATTCCAAAATTACCTCTATTTAAAATCAAACCCCACTTTCATGGTAATTGTGTAAATTTAAAGTCTTTAATGATATAAAAATGATAAATATGGAAAAAAAAACTTTAAATTTTTCTAAATTTATGTGTTTTATCTTATAAATAGGACCGCCAAAACATATTTGAGTAGCATACATAAAGTGATAGATTTAAACCTTATTACTTCTAATGAAAAAAAAATGTCAATTTAAAGGTGAGGTCTATTTTATCTATGATTCATGATGTCTCTCCTTGTTTGGAAGTGTTATTAATTATTATTATTATTATTATTATTATTATTATTATTATTATTGAATAAAATGCTCAATATTACACATTACTATATATTTATGTTCACTAGGATGCATGGATTATTAACTGCATTTTTATGCAAATAAAAGAGACAAAAATAGTTTTACGAATATGTATGTATATAATCTCACTTAAACATTTTTAACAAAATTTTTTACATTTGATCTAATATTAACTGCAATCTTGTATTGGTTTTTTTCTTTTTAATTTATGATCTCATACAAACTATCAAAAAGTTCTCAACACTAACTCAATCTTAACCATTTAAGCTTATATTGGTTTGGTGCACACATAATTTGTCAACTGATAGTTTATACGAGAATTCCTTTTAGTGGTGCTTTCTACTGTGCCCCCAATATTTTAGGAGTTTGAATACTCATATAAGTTTATAATTTTATACATATTTAATCTTTATATTGAGTATTTAATTTCAAGTTAATCTTGATCATATACAAAAATTAAAATGGCTTTTTTTATTTCTTATTCTAAAATCTAAATCCTAAATCGATCATTCTGCAACAACTTTGTGGCGCGTCAAATGTGAACCAATTCAATTATTATTCTGATTATGTACTATGTAAAGTCATAAATCAAATGAATCAAAATAAAATATAACTAATCTTCTTAAAATAGTATTTAGACCGCGAATTGACTTCGTAATGCTCTGTTTAGATCACAATACTTGTCCTCCAATTGCTTTACCTTTGTTTGCTTTACATAGGTAAGAGAGAAATAGAAAGAGGGATAAGGAAGAGAGAAATAGTAGAAAAATTAAACAGAAATAGAGGTTGTTTGGTATTAAAGAAATATGAGAGAGATAGAAGAGAAATTAATTAGGATAATTGTTTGGTTGTGGAGAAATGAGATAGAGAGATGTATAAAAAGGTAAAAAGACAAAACTACCCTTTAAATAAAAAACATTAAATAATTCAATTTTATTAATTTTAATCAATTTTACCCATTTTTAATCGATTTGTAGTGAGGGTAAAATCGACTTTGAATTAGTTGTCCCCTTCTCCCCCTGTATTTTTTTCGCTGCAAAGGGGAGAGATTTTTCTTTGTGGACCCCACCACTTTTATACTCCCTCCGTCCCTATTTATAAGACCCATTTTAAAAGAATTAGATGTCCCTTAATATAAAACCCTTTGCAGATTTTTAGGTAAATTAAATATTTTTTTCCATATTTACCCTTCATTAATATTCAACTCTTTTTATTCCCCATATATTGATGAGTGTGAATAATTAATTAAGTTTTACCCATATGCTCAACTACCCCATTGGAAAGTGAATTTTTGAGTCTTCCACCGTGTCACCATTAGTGTTTCTAAAATGTAGTGACTTTTAAATAGGGGTATATTTGAAATGCTATTATTTTTTTAAAAGACCAATACATTAACCAACTTTTCTTAAATTGTGTGGTTGAGAGAGTCTTATAATAAGGGACGAAGGGAGAACATTAAAACTCTCTCTCCTGGTCAATCCAAATGTGGTGGTGTTACAGTTTCTTCGCTAACTCTCTCTCCTTGCTCTTTCTTCGCTGTCTCTGGGGTAACAAACAATGCGTTAAAGTGTCAAAAAGATCAATTCAATGAATCAAATGCCAGATAGCCAGCAACGAGATAAAAAAACAAAATGTTACAGTGTTCACGCCCTTGATAATAAACATTGCAAACTGCAAAGACTTCAAAAGCTTTTAATTGAAGGGAAGAATCTTCCACGGCCGGATGCACACGAATAAAAATGATTGCAAGTTTGGGGTGAGTGTGAATTTTCTGATTTTAATTTTTAAAATATTTCAATCAATTTTTTACAACTTAAAATTGAAAATTAAAAATTAATTTTTACGGTTTTGAAAACGTCTATTTTAAAAATTATAAAAAATAATTTTTAATTTTCAGTTTTGAGTTGTAAAAACTTGATTTAAACTTTTTAAAAATCAAAAATTGAAAATTCACGACCCCCAAACAACACCTAATCAAGGTTTTAGAGTGAGAAATAAAAATACAATTTTAAATAATAAATGAATTAAATTAAAACACATAATACAAATACTACAATACAATATAAAAAATGTATAAGGTCAACAAAAATTAAAATATAAAAAGACTGATATGACATAATTAATACACTTGTCAAAATATATGGACATTGAAACCCTTAAAATATTGAAGGCACCATAGAATTCACCTTCGTTTAAGTTCATATTTTTTTTTGACGTCCTTTAAGTTCACATTAAAAGTTTAAAAATTAATCGTACTTTAAACTATAGACTAGTGCTATTAATCATGTCATTAAAATAATTAATTAAAAAACACATTTACTAATTACTTTTAGTAAATATTTTTCTGATTGCAACTTTTAGTAAATATTAATTTACCATTGTTGTTATTTTATTCTAAAATAAAAATTCATCGAAAGTTTTGTTTTTCATGTGAATTGATCCTAATCACCTTGGCCCCATGGGTACATGGCTTTTTGAAGACTTCGCAATTTGAAATGGGTGGTGATTCATTTATTCGAAAAGTAAGTTTTATTAAAATTACTCTATTACTCCCTCTATGAATGAATCTCACTTTACTTATTTTTTTAGAAAAAAGGACTCATTTTTTTATCATTCTATAATTTCAAGGAGTATTTTAATACTATTTTTTTTTATCAAAATATATTATTTACAAATAATAAATAAGATAAATTTTAATAATAAATGATAAATAATACAATAGAAAATTAGTTAATATATTTAATGAAATTTAGAAAATTAATTGTATTTCTTACTTGTTGTAAAAAACCTTTAAAAGAAAAGTAAAATGGGGCGAAAAAGTAATTTTTATCAACACTGAATTTCATCACTCTAGTAATTGGGATGAAAGTTCTCAATAGTAGATCAATTCTATGAAAATTTATACAATTAAGGACTTATAAGGAAATTGTATTTTTATATGCAATATATTTTTTAAAATATAAGTAGATATTAAATATAAATTTATGCATTTATGAATGTCTAATAATTTCAATATGTATAATCAATATATATATATATATCACATTATTCAATAGTTAAATTTATTAGATTTATATTTTACAGGTAGTTATTAAGTAGAATAATTTTAACAAGAATTATTCAAAGAGTAAGTGAAATCACACCCATTTTAACTTTTATAAAATTGAAATATTATATACTATATATATATATATAATTCTAGCAAAGTTATTCCATTTAATAACTTCTTATAGAATGTGAATTTAACAAATCTAACCGTTGATTAATTTGATATTAATATGATGATTATGCACACCAAGTTTTAGATTAATTGAACATTCATAGGTATGTAATTTTAGAGTGAGCATTTACTTATATTTTAAAAAGTTTACTGCACGTTAAATTGAAGGGATTTGATGAAACATCAAATAATTTTTAAATTTTATGAAATTTTGTAGGTTTGATCTACTTAATGAAAATTGTTAATATGGCGGTTGGATTGATGAAACTCAATGTTGACAAAAAGTTATTAAGTGGAGTAACTTTACCCAAAGTTACTCCTGGAGTAAGTTGATCCCCACCCATATATGTATGTGTGTGTGTGTTTTACCGTTTCCATTTTTATATCCTATAAATTTAACACGTAATGAATTTTATGCACAATACTAGTATTTATTTGTTAAATGGGTAAATATTGAAAGAACATATATTAGTTTACAAATCAATAAATAGAATATTTTTATTAAATATTACAACATTAGTTGTATTTATCATATTAAATATCACATATTTTAATAAAAAATTTATATAGTTTTTATTTCTTAATATGGTTTTTAAATATTTTCTTTATAATTGGGTGAAAATGTAAAGATTATATTACTAATTGTTATTCCTTGTTTTACAAAGTAGCAAACATTCTAACATAGTATATATATATATGCACATTTATCATATTTATCGAGCGAGCCACACTATATAGTCATACGTGCAATAATAAAGACAAACTAAAACCCCGCTATGCCCACAAATTGAGAAGATTTTGTATATGGATTTAATGCATATACTGACAGTGTAAAATTACACTGTCATTTAATTAATTATGTGTTGTTACATTATTTAATAAGTTTAATAACACATAAAGTGTTATACTCGTGATGAAATGATATGTCAAAACATCACTAAATGACAGTGTAAAACTTATTTACACTATCAATGTATGCTAAAAAAATTTACAATGTCATCTAATAATATGTTATCACATTATTTAATAAATATGACATATAATACGTTATTAAAAAATTATTAAATAATATAGTAATATATCATTAGATGAGGGTGTAAAAGTTTTTTATATTGACAGTCTATAATTGTTAAATTCATTAAGGTAATTAAATCATTTAATTGTAAAATGAATTACAATATGATATGATTATTTTAACCCTTGTCCTATTTATAAGACAATTTTAAAATTTTTTCATGGTCTTTAATATAAGACCCTTTATAAATTTTAAGAAGCATTTTTTTTTTCATCTTTGCCCTTAATATATAGTTATTGAACTTTTGTAGTTTCAAACTTTTAGTTAATTTGGGGAATTAAAAAGAGTTTGACTTCAAATAAGGGCAAAGTCCGAAGTTGATTTTTAAAAAAAAAAACCAATGCATTAAATCAATAGTCATTAATATAATATGCATGTTTTCGTGAAAAATGTCTTATAACTAGGACTAGGGGCAGTAAAAAAATATATTTAGAAATACCCTTAAAATACGTTAAAAATTAGAATTTAAAAACTTACTTTGTGAGTGTTACACTAATATCCAATAATGTGTTGTCACATCATTTAATAAGTTAATAATATATGAGATATCATATTCATTAAATAATATAACAATACATCATTTAATATTAGTTGTGAGTGTTTTTTTTACACTAATAATGTATAGTAATTAAATTTTAAAAATTAATTGCAAATGGGAAACTTCTATATATTGTGGCCATGGGTACATATGTAAATTTAGTAGAAATTAAAAATATAAAAGGATATCAATTAAAATATATTGACATTAATTACTGGATGAGATTGGTCAACCTCGTAGCTCTTAATTAAAATAAGAAATGCAGTTGGGAGGAGAGAATTAATACAACAGTAATTAAACCTACATTTATTATGTTCAACTTTATGAATAAGTGGTTTGATGACTACTGCCATCAATTTGAGATGGTACAGGATCTCTTTATTAATTTATTGACTTATAAAACATTTTGGTCATGTTATATATGTTATATAGCACTCTCAGTTATTCAAGTTACACTCTTCGATTGTTTTTATAAGACCTTTTTTAGAATTTTATTTTGATCCTTTCTATAAATCTTCTAGAAGCATTTATTAGTTTTTATCATTTTTATTTTTATAACTAATTAATAAACCTTTGTAGTTTTCAAGACTTGATTATTGTGGGGAATTAAATAAACTTTAATTTTAAATATGGATAAATTTAGTAGTTAAAGAAGATTTTTGAAAATTAATATATTAAAACTTGTTTTATTAATATGCATGTTTGAGTCAAAGAGAGTCTTGTAAATAGGAACGAAGGGAGTAACTTTGGTCCTCTATCTAGTAATATAGTAATATCTCTAATTCTATTTATAAGAAACTTATCAAGACCAATGAAATATCTTGAAACAAGATAATTGTAATTGATAATACCATGATTTTAAATTTTATTTGAGAAATATTCTTAATATTATGATGGCAAAATTACTCCTAATTAAAGTATCTCTAAAGTAGTAGTAACTTATACTCCAATAGTTGGTAATTGAAAATAGCATAGTATATCAACTATCATGGGAGAGTAGTGGATAATAAATTAAGGGTATAAAAGAAACTTCATTATTATTATAATTCAAAATAGTACCATGTTTCTTATATTTAGGACCAAGAAAAAACACATTTTATTTTGTCCCTTATAGATATAAAGGATCGAAGGTAGTACTGCATTTGTTACAAAACTTTTGTTATTTAAGGTTATGCACTTAAATTAAGAATTTTTTCTATGTTTTAATTTAATATGATCTTCATTAAAATACCTTCATTTAATTTCTACTCATTTCATTAGTCGTCACTAATCCACATTAATAATGCTTTAAAACTATAAAGAGAATGTTTGTATAATAAAGACTTGATGTGATTAAGAGAGAGAAAATGAGAGTAGTTAAATGAAGCCTCTGTTTATTTTCTAGTTACTACAGTACAAAACCATGAGCTTTGCAGAATTGATTTTAAATGACTTCCATCAAATGTGTTTCGTAAAACATGTATCACTCATCTCAATCATTGATTCCTAAAATCAATTCTACTCGACTGTAAATCAAACAGACACAAAGTAAGTATTAAAGTGTATAGTTGAAAAATAAAAAGTAAAAAGAGATTTATTTATATGTACATATAAAACCCACATAAAAGTTAGTAAAATAATAAACAAGGAACTCGTGGGGTTTCTCCATTGGAGATGCTCTAATTAATGCAACTAAAAATATATGGTACTTTGTTTAAAATTTTACCTTTTTGTTTCTCACATATGTGACCAAAGTTAATATTTATTACTAATACTTTTTATAAGACCCTTGGTAATTTTATTTTGGTTTTTTTTTATAAGATTCTTTATAAAAATTTGAAGCATTTATTAGTTTTTTTTTTTATCCTTCATAATGATAAACCATGTAGTTTTAAAAATTTAGTTAATGTGAGAAATTAGATATAATTTGATTTTAAATAAGGGAAAATTTGAAAGTTATAGGAGATTTTTGAAAATCAATACATTAAAACATGTTTTCTTAATATTCATGTTAATTTAAGTAAAAAAGGGCATTGTACATAAAACCGGATGTAGTATTTTTTTTATAAAAAGGGAGTGTTGGTCAAGAAAAAGAAATTAGAAACTTTTTATGAGATTGTGTAATATTAATTTAATGTTATAAATGCAATCAATACCGTGATTTTTAATAAAATATTTTATATATGAATTTCTTAACCATTAAAATAACCCTTTTTAAAAATCTTGTGAAATATATTTAATTTTTTCCCCAATAAGTTTTTATGGTTACCTAACATAATTTCTCTTTAAATAAAAAAGGGTTAAATATAGGGGTGTAAGCGGGTCCGATCCAACCCGCGAACCCGATGAATCCAACACAACTCGAAGATATTTAAGGGTTCGGTTTAGACATTTCCTTTCAAACTCAATCTGGTTCGGTTCGGGTCTCGGGTTTGCCTATGTTGAACCCGATAGACCCAACCCGAACCAAACCAGAAAAAGAAGTCCTAATCTTATTTAATTTTCATGCAAGGAGAGAACAAAAATAGGTGCAGAGGCAGCACAAGTAGAGGTGGTTCCCCAAATCCTATTTCATCTGCTCCTCTCAATTTTTTTTCTCTATTTCTTTTCATTTTATATTTTAATTTAATTTCATGTTCCACATTTAAAAAAAAAAGGATAAATGTACATGACCCGATGACCAAACCCAACACAAACATATTCGGGTTGGTTCGGTTCGGATTGCTCACTCAAAAAATACAAAACCCGAACCAATCCAACATAATACCATTCTATCGGTTCGGACTTGATGTCATCCAAACCCGATCCAACCCAACCCGATTACACCCCTAGTTAAATATGTTTTTGGTTCTCGAAGTATATGTATAATCCAAATTTGGTTTTAATCGTTAAATTTTTGTAACAATATATTCAGTTCACCACCTTTATCATCTCCTTCTTGTTAATAGAAATATACCAATTATCAAGCATTAGGCCAACAGATTAAAAAAGAGAAGCTTAACAAATATGGTTGATCTAATATGATGAGAATGTAATTCCCTGTTGTGAATTGGGCGTGAAAATTATTTGTTGCAAAAATGGAAATTAGGCTTTTTAATTTGAAATTAATAATATCTTTAGTTAGAGATATAAAGTTAGTTACAAATTAGTTAGAAAATTAATTACTCTAATTGATATATAAGTCCTATTATACTCATGTTAAATTATTTTCTAATACAATTTTATTTTTCAAATTTGTATATTTTTCTCTTTTTTTCAGTTAAGTCGTGTTAATATTCTAATTAACATTTTTTTTCCTTTTTTTTTTAACTTAAAAGAGAAGTTTTTTGGTTCGTAATCTATATGGAGAGCAATTAATTTCAAATATTATATTCACGAAACTGTTATAAAAAAAATTACTAAATAATAAGGTAGTAAAAAATTTTCATATATCAATAACAACAAAAGGAAAGACGTCTTCTACCATCTTAATTCTTAAACTCGATTAGAGTCATCAATTTAGGCTACTTGCTCTAATTCAGCCCGATATGGCTAACGAACTTTAATTCAATCAAACTATAAAACTTAAAAAAACTATAAACTATAAAAATTACTTATTTGACCCAAAAAACCTGAAAAACTTAAAAATTACTTCGATTTATAAATAAAGTTCCGAACAATACATTAATTTTTTTAGATTTAAACCACTTTAATTATTAATTACGACATACACATAGTCATTCATTTAATCTTAGGGTAATCATTAAAATATATTATATTTGAATCAATCTTCAATTTTATGGCCGAGGTGCCAAAATAAAACAAGAG
Organism: Sesbania bispinosa; assembly: GCA_026901365.1. Lineage (NCBI taxonomy): Eukaryota > Viridiplantae > Streptophyta > Magnoliopsida > Fabales > Fabaceae > Sesbania > Sesbania bispinosa. The sequence goes on from QLOH01000081.1 coordinate 985,545, forward strand.
AAAATATACAAAATCCCATTAATTATTAGTTTGATGTCTTCCAATTTAAAATAAAAAATGCTTCAATTTTTTTAAGAAATCGATTTTGTCCTTTGGAGGAAGTGAAATAATAGGCGTGTGCATGCCGTGTGTGATAGTGCATTCTAATCGTGGTAGCTATAAGTTATTCATTAGTTGGAAGACAAATGAAATTATATACTCCCTCCGTCCCTATTCCCTATTTATAAGACCTCTTCTAGAAGAATTGGATGTCCCTTAATATAAGACCTTTTGTAAATTTTTAGGTAAATTAATTATTTTTTCCATGTTTGTCCTTCATTAATATTCAACTCTTTTTATTCCCCATATATTGATGAGTGTGAATAATTAATGAAGTTTTACCCATATGCTCAACTATCCCATTGGAAAGTGAATTTTGAAGTCTTCCACCATGTCATCATTAATGTTTTTAAAATATAGTGACTTTTAAATAGGGGTATATTTGGAATGCTATTATTTTTTTAAAAAAACTAATACATTAACCAACTTTTCTTAAACTGTGTGAAACGGTTGAGAGAGTCTTATAATAAGGGACGGAGGGAGTATATGAAATATCCAACCTTTTTTTCTCTTCTCTCTCTTTTTTAAGAGTTACTCCCTCCGAACTTGAATATAAGAAAAAAACACCCACATTTGATGTGAATATAAATTCATAATGTCCTTTATTTAATTCAGATTTTAATTTCCAACCACTTTAATTAATGAATCATGTGCCAATAGAAGGAGAGTATGTCCACTTGAAACAATTTTCAATAAAATTGAATGTAGGGTAATTTAGGCAATGCAACCACTTTTTACATGATATCAAGAAAATTTAATGAGTTTAATTAACTTTCTTCCTTAATACGTGTGGATTTAGTTATTTTTGTTTATATTAAGTACTCCCTCCGTCCCTATTTATAAGACCCCTTTTAGAAGAATTGAGTGTCCCTTAATATAAAACCCTTTGTAGATTTTTAGATGAATTAATCATTTTTTCCATATTTGCCCTTCATTAATGTTTAACTCTTTTAATTCCCCATATATTGATTAGTGTGAATAGTTAATGGAGTTTTACTCACATATTCAACTACACTAATAGAAATTGACTTTTGGAGTCTCCCATTATGTGATAATTAATGTCCCTAAAATATAGTGACCTTTAAATAGGGGTACATTTGGAATGTTATAATTTTTTTAAAAGACCAATGCATTAACCAACTTTTCTTAAACTGTGTGAAACGGTTGAAAGGGTCTTATAATAAGGGACGAAGGGAGTATATAGTAGTTATTTGTATAAATGTAATTTTGGCGTGCAACGGGAAAATTTAGTACTCACTCCGGTCCTAATTATAAGAACACTTTAACTATTTCACACAGATTAAGGAAGTTGGTTAATTTAGTTGGTTGCAATAAATTTGTCATGAATGTGTATCATATTTCCTGAATTACCCTTGGATTTATTGAGACTCACTATCTATCTCTTTCTATTTAATTACTATATTGTGTCATACTCTCTCCACTAATTAATTACTCACCTACCTCCACCAATGAAGTATTTTTGTCAAGAAATAATTAATGCATGAGACAATATGAAAATGTTCTTATAAAAAGGACCAACCCTAACAAATGTTCTTATAAATAGAACATTGAGGGAGTAAAAGCTAGTTAATGAATAGAAATCACGTAAGGATTTCCCACTACTCCACTAAACAGGCGTTGCATGGTCATTGGATTTTAATTTAGTGCAAATTAATTAGTACTACTATAAGAATTAGTGGTGACAAAGTTTAAAGAGAAATAAATGAAAAACAAAAATTAAAAAGTCCTGAAATACAAGACCAATTCCATGATAAGCACCAACTCCTCCACAATGTTGACTAACCAAACCAACTAAATTATGACGAAGAGGCAAACTATATATGTGGCCCCCATTTGTTCTCTTTTCAACGCTATAATGAAAAGATTAAATTAAATTAAATTAAAAGGAAAGCCATGACTTCAGGTACGTATCTTATTAAGTTCTTATAAAGATATGTCGAGGGAATTATTAATTAATTAATACCCTATAGTCGGTATCTTTTGATCAAAGTCTTCGCTTAGAAAAATCTTAATTTACATGGGGATAAGAGGCACAAGACAACAATTATGCTATGTAACCTTCCACGTGACAACACCATACGCTGTAACAACAGCCACTATGGACTTACAATAATTATTAAAATAAAGTGTTACAAGAATGGAGCAGCTAAAAGGAATATATCTGGTTATATATCTTCCAAGACCACTTAGTAATTAATTAACAGCATGCTTGTCCTCTCTTCACAAAAAAAGGTTATGGTGACAAAAAAAGATTGGGGTAAAACAACAAGACCTGACCTATATATAGGGAGTAGGTGAAGTAAAAGAAGAAATGTGAGAGTTGCATCACGTGTAATGACTTCAAAGTTTAATAGTATCCATGTTTGTCCTAATTTTCCGAATAAATTAAATACTTTCTCCATTTCATATTGATCGTCATTTTAGGAAAATAAATTTTTTTCATAATATGAGTAAATTCTCTAGTTTTTATGTGAGTATTAATGTTAGTTTTTCATTTTTACCCTCCCACTTTTATGGGAAAAGAAACTTAAAAAATTGTGCACCACACTACTCATTAATATATTTAGGTAAAATGAAAAAAAGTGTGTAATAAATTAATAAGGGTAATTTAGTAAGATTACTATGTCTTTTAAGTCATTTATTATTGTTCTTAATTTGTGTGTAGAAACCTTAAACGACTGTCAAAATGGAATGAAGGGAGTAGTACTACCTCTGTTCCTATTTAATTGTCCATTTTGGCAAAAAAAAATTTGTTCCTAATTAACTATCCACTTATACACTTAAAGTATCAATAATAACATTTTTTCCTATTTTACCCTTCAGCTAATTCTAATACAATAATAAATGACCTTGAAAACTAAAGAGATTCAATTAATACGGGTGCTATTATATCACTCAACTACTACTACCTCCGTTCTTATTTAACCGTCCACTTTCAAAGAAAAAATTTGTTCCTATTTAACTGTCCACTTATAAACCCAATGCACTAATAAATACACTTTTCTTCATTTTACCCCTATGTTAATAAATGTCCACTAATAAAAACTAATGAGAGCCAATAATAGTAAGAGAGATAAAAGGGTAAAATGGAAAGTTTAAAATTTATTTCCATGAAAATGAGAGTAATAATTGCATTCCTTAATATGTGTGTTTTAGTCAAAGTGGACAGTTAAATAGGAACGGAGGTAGTATCATTTAATTACATTACAGCCAACGAAAAATAAATTATACCGTCTCTAATAGGAAGTTTAATAAATGAAGAGAGATAGAAGTAAAAGAGAAAAATGGTAAAATAGGAAGTTTAAAATCTATTTCTATGAAAACAAAAGTAATCATTACATTTCTTAAGAGGAGTGTTTTTTGTAAAGTGGACAATTAAATAGAAATGAAGGTAGTATCATGTTTGTATATTACAATTCTATCTCTCTCTGAATCCCCACAATTATACTGATGGCAATTCTTAATTTTGGTACAATTAATTGTTTGAAATTGCATCCACAGATACTCTACCTCGATCAGTCTAATTCTCTATTGAATACTGTTTTCTCATTTTTCTTTTTTGAAGTTTAGAGTACTCAATTAGAATTCAAATTTGCTTTCTTCCTGGCTATTATATAATAATTAACGTGATGGATATTGACTTTTCGTTGTATGAAGGTGATCAAAGGGGTCGAGGAAGGTAGAAGTCCACTTTGTGTTAGTTAATTATTACTTGCCAAAGGGTCATAGGTTACGACAACTACGTGGCTTAGTTGCTGTTGATGACTATTAAATATAATTATTTATAAAGTCACTCCCATATTATATATACTGACAAGTTTGTCCCATTCAGTGACTTGATTCGCATTCTGGACCTATGCATCATGCTCTCAATGATCTCATGTGTAGAAGGCACCGTCTATATACATATAACAACAAGACTAATTGTATTATAAAATCGAACTTAAAATCTAGATAGAGATTTTCTATAAATTACTTTTTACGTACATTTTTAAAATTTTATGTATTTCTTTTTATAAGTTATTTTGTAATTTTAAAGATATATTTGTTATTATTTTTCTTTTTTATCCTTATTAATCTTAATATTTTTTCAATTATATATGAAATGATAGTGAAATTAGTTATTTATATTAAATAAAGGTAAAACTAAAAAGTTAAATTAATTTTTTAAAATTTCAATAAAATTAGTTATTAGTTTTAACCATTTAATTTCAATACAATATGATGTGATTTGTGTAGGTATATATCAACATGCTTACAATATTAATCACATGTACCTGACTAGGATGAAATTTATCTTTACACATGAATGGGAGATTTATTGACAAGGTGATGTAGAGTGTCTTTGACAAAACTAGCTGATAAGCTAGCTGGTAACTGATAAGCCAACTTATAGTTGATAAGCTAGCTGCTAGTTGATAAGTTCTTAGCTTATAAGCTCCGAGCTGATAAGCTACCTTATTGAATTAAAAGTGTTTGGTAAAACTAGCTGATAAGCTAGTTGGTAAATGTGAAATGACATAAAAGGACATAATTGCATAAGTTTTATTAATTCTATTTTTTAAGACAAAAATATATTATTATTTAATTATAATTTTAGATTTTTTTTAAAAATAATTAAATTCTTATTAAACATTTTAATGATAAAATATTTAATTTAAAATTAAAATAAATAGTAAAATTAATAAAATAAATAGTATAATATAAAAATAATTTCATAAAATAGTGAAAAGAAAATAGCAATTTAATTAATTCAAAAATTTTTAAATTAATTATTATATAGGTAATAATAGTTAAAAAGAAATTGAAAGGTTTTTATCACTAAAATTGGAAATAGGTAAAAAGAAATTAAGGATAATAAATGAAATGTATTAAAATATAAAGGATGGTGATGGAAGAAAATTAAATAAGCTACAAACTAGAAGCTAAGTGGGTAGCTTGTAGCTTATAAGCTAGAAGCTCCTAAAATAAGCTACTTTGAAGTACCTTACCAAACACTTTTGTGTTGGTCAAACTAGCTTATAAGCTAGTCAAATAAGTTAGTAGCTAGCTTATTGATCTTGCTAAATACACTCGTATACTAGTAGTAGTTGACTAACTGTTGTTAGGGTAAATGTCATCGTCACTCATCAATAATAGTACTAGTTCAAACTTCAAAATAACAAAAACTATTGGACATTAGAGTTATCTCTCTCAACTGCTACCCATTTCCTATCTTGTTAGTAGTCTTAATTATAGATTTATAGTAGGACATGGATCCCCACCTACACCACCACAACTCCACAAGTGGTATAGTAAGTGTATGTTTGGATTTGCATTGGTCCTTTAGTAAGTTAAATTGTAGGTTATTTCAATTCAATTTATCTAAAATTAAGTTAGGATAACCATTTATAAATTTAAGTTAAAATGAAAACTTAAGTTTAGAAAAATAATTTAGTGTTTGTTTGGTTTACAATTGAATATAAATGATTCTAGAATCAATGGTTATAGTGATGTACAATTTACGAAGCAATTTAGATGAAAGTGATTTAAAATCAATTCTGTAAAATTGATTCTGCACTGTGACTAAATAGGAAACAAATGTAGACTTATTCATACACTAACTCTATTGTAATCAAAGACAATTTTACATTCATCAACACAATCGAAACGGAGAGTCAAACAAGATATAACTTGCATTTACAGTTTTTTCAACTTGCGTTAGAGACTTAGAGTGGCTGAAGGACAATCCAGAATTAAAATAAATAGTAGCTTTTCTGGTAGGACACTTTGAAACATGTGTTAACTGACACTGAAATACACTCTTAATCATTTTTAAAAAGTGAATTTTGAAAGGCTTAATAATACAATTTATCTTAACACTATTAAAAATTATTATCCATGCGTTCGCACAGACAATATGTACGTTAGCGTATTAGTTATAATAGTTTTTTTTTTAAAAAAAACATACTTCATAAAAAATATATTAAAAATTAAATAAAATCAACAAACTCATTATTTTCATATATTAATAATAAATAATGGGCATTATTTGGGTACATAACTTTTTTTCTTGAGCTTAGTATGTAAAGAATATTTTATTAATAATTAACCCTCTATTTTGTTAGTGGAAAAAATATTAATGAAAAAATGAGAAATAAAAATAAAATAAAGAAGATTTATAAGTTGTTTGTATAGAGAAAAGAGACATACAAATTGTTCTGGGGTACTACCAGAGATGACCTTCCACCTACACACGCCGACGTAATGACATTACCTAGCTAACCAAGAGATCCGACGTCACCAGGTCGACATCAACATCACAAGGACTTTGCATGTCTTGCGATACGACGACACGTTATCCGACATCACTTCCTGGACCCCGACATCTCGACATAACAATGACATCCCGCGCGTATCGACACGTCCCTGATAGCGCGTGATCACGACGATTACGGAAGACCGTTACGGTCGTAACAACTTTTCCCGCCATATTTACTCTATATATACCCCGGATTAACACACCTCAGGTACGCATTCTGTTCATACCTATTGTTACTCTGTTGAACTGATATCTTACGTTGAGCGTTGGAGTCCCTGCAGGTACACCCTGCCCCGCCGCGGATCGTCATCGTCAGCATCGTCGAATCTTTCTTCTACGCTACCAGTCACCCTCAAGTTCTCTGAAAATCACAAATAAAATAAAATATGATTTATGAGTTATTTAGTGAAATAAGTGTAAAATATAAGAGAAATAGTAATACACAATTGTTTATCTAGGTTGAAAGTGGTAGAAGAGAAATTATAATTTTTTCTTTACTTTCCCAACATTTTAAAACGATCAAGTATTATATATAAAAGTTGATTTTCATGTATAATAATTGATTGTTAACTAAAAAAATGATGATTAGATTTTCAAATAATAAGAATCCTTTATTAATAGAAACTTTTCATTTGCTATTTCTCATCAATTTCTCTCCCACTTCTACACAATGAAAAAAGAAGCGTAATTATATTTTATCAAACTTTGAATATTTATTTTAAAATTAATAATGACACATACTTTATTTCAACTTGAATATAATATTCATGATGGGTTCACTCATGAGTCCTAATAACAATAGGTTACTTAAAGCTATGAGATGAGACAATGTACGTCACTGGTCCAACCATAACTATTAACTAGTAGGTTTCAACTTTCAGTATCTTGTTATCTCTTTCCGACGTGACACATAAATTAATGGCACATTTTAGGTGATGAAGACGTTTGCCTATCCATAAATCTCCAATTGGTGCAAAAGCGTTCTTCACTAACAAACAATTTAAGCAAAACCTCATAATAAAACATTTGATTTAATAAACTTTCACCTGAATATGGGAAATTAATTAACTCATTCTTGTTAGCTTTAAATATTACGACAATGTAAGCTGTCGTTAACTTGTGATAGTCATCAAGTGTTTTAATTAGAGTCTCACATTACCCAGAGATAAGACTAAATTAAAGTATATAAACTTTGAGCAATTCTCACTTTATAAGCTAATTTTTTGGGTTGAATTAGACTCAGATCCAAAATTTAATATAGTATCAGAGCCTAATCCGTTGTTATTAGGTCGTTGTTATTAAGCCGCCACTCGTATAATTGTTTACTCTCTAGATGTCCCGTGTACAATTGCAAAGTTTAATAGTTTGCAATTGCAAAGCCACACCTGTTATGTCATCCCACTACGCGATTCTCTCTCCTCTTTTAAAATCCATGCCACCTTCTTTGCTATCCAAATTATCTTTTCTATTCCTTCCCCTCTCTCTGGCAGTAATGGAAAATCAATCACAAGAACAATCCCTTATGTGCTTGCATGAGACGTGCATTTTTTAAGGCCATCTCAATCGGTTCAAATTGCAGGGTGCCACTTTGACAAATTTGGATGAGAAAAGCAAAAAGATGCGTTGAAGAGCAACTTCGAACGAGACACCGCGCAGAACTGGTTCTAGAGCAGTTTTTTGCTCTGCACTGAACCTTTTTTTTACCAAAAAAAGAAAAGAATTTCCAAATAATTTTTACTGTTGCAGTAATAATAAAATAATACTATAGGTGAGATAGATTGTGGAAACTTTCCCGAATTACCGAGTTGGAGTAAAAAATTAATTGAATTACTTAAAATTATAAAGATGATATGTTATTATGAAAAAGTGTAAAATTAATTGAATTATTTATGTGAGTTACTCCATTGAAAATGATCAAGCATTAGTTTGAATTAGATTATGAATATTATCTTGTTTGATAAAGTAACCTTTTTAGGTAGTTATCGACTTTTCGTAAGAAGCTACTTGAGGTAGTTTTTTTTAAAGGTTTCATTTTTCAGCTAATAGCTGAAAATTTATTACTATTTTATCCTTCAACAACCCCTACTCATTATTATTTAATAATTAATGATATGCTTATATGTCATTTTATCATTTTCAGCTAGTTTTACCAAACATTTCCAATCAAATCAACTAGCTTTTTTAGGTTTCAGTTACCTTTCAGTTTTCAACTAACTTTTCAGCTTTCAGCTAGTTTTAACAAACACACTCAGAACCGAATTTTACATAATTGATTTCAAATCAATTCCATTTTATTTATTTCGTAATTTGTGCATAATTCATTTTTAATCATTGATTTTAAAATTAAATCTACTTAATTGTTAACCAAACGGACTTCTACTCATTTTTCTGATGTTTGCTCAAACCCAACATTCAACAACATTGGGAACTATTGCGAGTAACATAAAATAATTGTGTTTGGTTTACGCCGAATCCACATTTTAAATATGGATCTGGGTTGACACTATCCAAATCCATGTTTAAAACGTAATCTTGTTAGAAACCAAACACACACTAAGACAATGATACCGGGGACCATTCTCTCTCAAGTCCAGATCATGTACATTTTCTAGTGGGGAGAATAAGGCCAAGCTTGCAGCTTTACCAAGTGAGAATTGACCAGTGAACTTTACTTGTATTCATTTTTTCTATGATCCATATAATGCATTGCTAATTACATAACTCATTCTAATTGATGTGCATGCACAGTTCTGTCAGTAGCTTTTCGAGCTTCACCCCTGATGGATATAAGGTTCCTTTTTATCTCATAGCAAAGTCTACCCTCTACTAGACGAACGGGCAACCACCGCTTTGGCTTTACATCAACAATGTATGTGAGAGTCGTGTTAACTCCTCGGGCTTCAGACTCCTCACAACTCTGCAAAAACCACCATTGTCTAAGAAGTTAGCATTGTGTTTGTATGTCAACATCTTTGAATATATGGTTCCACTTTATCATCTTTCAAAACGAGACTAATGAACATAAACATATTGAATAGTGAAAAAGGCTGTCCATGTGGAGAAAGTCAAGCAAAAGTCAAGTTTCACATGAATCATAGTCCCAACTTAGTCAATAGCCTAAATAATTACAAATTGTGAGTTTCCAGTTTATGATGTTCTTCACTTCTAGTTGGTCAATGGTCACCAACAAACGCTAGCCATGATCCATTAGGAAGTTTACAATGTCAATTTAAGAAACTAAAAGTTTAACATTTGAAAAATACTTTCAATGCAGAAAAAGTGCCTCAAACTCTGATTTGTACAATTGTATATGATTTATTATGTTGGATCCAGAAGAATTCTAATTTCTAACAACAGGGGGAAAAAAACAAGAATCCTACCTGCAAAATTGACCATTTTCCTTCAAAGAGTCGAAAATCTCCTTCAATCATCTTGAATTCGATTTCACGCTTTATACCAGAAGGAAGAGTCTCCAATTCTTTCTCAAAACAATCCACAATTCCTTTAGCATTAAATTTTATCCCAAATGCCAAGTTCTGCTCTCCTATCTGTTTAGATAATGTAACAGCAATGAATATAATTCAAGCCAAATTCAAGAACAAGGGAAAATCTCCAAAAGATATTAGTTTACAGTTCAGGTCACTGGAAAATAAATAGTACTGTGGCACTGAATTGTAAAGGTTGTAACTTAGAGGGAGTAAATTAAGCAAACCATACTTGGCCTGACTATAATGTAATCCCACTTAAAGTTTGATTTTAACCATTTGTCACAAAAATTAGAACTCAGCAATATAAGCATAGCATCCCACTGACTGTCTGACTCTCATTTTGAAAGTAAAATGCCGCACCAACTATTGTGTGAACATATCATTCACTAACATCAGTATTCCTGTACTTTGAAGGTGTAGGTACATATGCATCATCACCACCCATAATTCATGCCTACATGATTTCCAAGTTATCTGTGGAAGCCAAACAGCTCTAATCAAACATGCTACCATGAAGATGGAAGCTTCACATCTTTCAAATAAAAGTCATTCATGAACATCAGTGCTTTAACACTTGCAGATATCTAATGCTTTCCAACATAACCATGTTGACCCAAAGTTTTCCCCCCTCCCTTATCCACTCTACTATGAGGTGCTTGTGCGTGTCTATGAGGGTAATGCAAGTTATATTTGGGCATTTAAAACCAGTCTAAAGGACTGACCATAGTGGATGAAAATAACAACAAAAGCAAGAAGAAAATTCATGATATCTGCCAAACTATATTGCATTAAAAAGTCTCGAGTTTGAAAGTCTCTCAAGTCCTTTTTTTTACATTGAAATTTTCAGCTGCAAGGCCATAAGGTCCATTATAGAGAAGCAAAATCAACTATCAAGAAGGAGTTTGGAAGAACTTATTTGAGTTTATCTTATGATATAAAACACTTATGTAAGTGTTTAGATAAATTTATGAAAAGAGCTTATGAGCAGGTCATAAGCTATTTTCAACTTATACAGAGGTTAAGTACTTTGTCTCTCATTTGATTCTCACCCCACTCCCTTAAGTGCTTATGACATAAGCTCTCATGTGATAAAACACTTATTGAATAAGCATTTAATTAAGTTATTTTCCCAAACACACCCCAATAAAGAAAGGTCCCCACTACATAAACACAAATGCAAGTAAACTTTTATACCTTATTGCACAAGTCCACATGAGGGCTGTCCATTACAATCTATAATACGGACATAGGGAAATACAACCTAGACATCATTCTAGTCCTCTTAAATTTTCATCTCCCAATTAATAAATGGGGTTTGATACATAAATGGAAGTAAGCCCAAAACAACCCTAACTTATTATTTGAAAGTTAGCAAGTTAATAAAATGCATTGCGAGACATATTGTCAAAAACATGCAACTAATTTCATAAAAAACCAAACTTTAAGATCCCCATCTGGAATATAAAATGAGTGATAGAGAGGAACCTGTAAAAGACGAGCATAATTGTCACCCTTTTGAAGCAATTGGCTAACAGCAAGGCCAGGAATATAATCAGCCAACTTCTCATAATCGGTCAAGATGCTCCAAATGGCATCAAGAGGGGCGTCAATGGAAATACTTGATTGGATTCTGCGCGAGTTCTTCTCCAGCTTCATCACCTCTATGCACACCCCATCCTCATCTAAGGAATCTGACTCTTCAACCCCCTCCTCGTCCTCTTCAACCAACAAATTCCCAGAATCATCATCATTATCATTCAAAGTGATGGGGTCGGATTTAGAAGCACGAGACAAGAAAGGTCTGAACTTGAATGGTTTGGGAGAAGGTGGGGTGCAAAGGGAATGGTGGGTCTTGAAGTGAAAAGGGTGAAAGCATAAGAGGGAGGAGTGGGTTATGGCAATGGATTTAGAACAGGGAGGCACTGGTTAAGGGAATAGGAGAGCAGAGTATGATTCTGTGGAGGCTGGAAAGGCGCGCATTGTTGTTGTCTTGTCTTGAAGTTGTGTTGGTGTTCTCTTTCCTTTGCAAAACCACAAGTTGAAGTCGTCGCCAACAAACCAAAGTAACCTCGGATTTGTCGTCTTCTATTTTACTTACCATTTACCAAGGTGAGAATATCAGTAGTACAAATATTTTTGTTATTTACATTAATTATTCATTTAATTAAATTAATTTTTTAATATAAAATACATGAGGGATTTTGGTGAAGGTTTGGTTTTGATAATTAAAAAAAATGGTTTTCAAGCTTTTTTTTATTAAACTATTTATTTTAGAGAGGAGAAAAAAAAGTTAAAACAGTTTATCCTTTTAGGAACCGCTGTGTTGTGTATGTGTGGCTTCAGATGAAGTGAGAAGTGGGGAGCTGAAGTTGAGTGTGAAAGAGAGCATAAGGTGATAAGACCCAGAAAGCGTTGGGCCATTTTTTCCACCAAGAAAAAGCTCAATTCAATTAACTTGTTTATCATGGCATCTTCATTCTCAATGCAGATGGTGCAAAGTCAGAACCTACTTCCTCGTTTTCATCATGTCCAGGTTACTATTTCCTATCAAAGTCAGAACCTACTTTCTCAATGCAGTGGCTGCTTTCAACATTTTAGTATCAGCCCACAAGAAAATGTGCTACTAAATGCAGCTGTCTGTCTACACTCTACATTAATAATTGGAAATTTTTGCCTTTTCTTTTTTATTTCAGGGAACCTTTAGCCAAGATGTATCAAAGGTTCATAGGCCACATGTGGTCTGTAGCAGTACCAAATCAAAGCTTGGTTACAGTAAAACATTGACATCAAGCTCTCATTATGCTGTGAGGTTTTCTGTCACAAACAATCTAAAGCAAAATCAAACACATACAGGAGAATGACATGTACTAATGCTTCAGAAAATGTAAGTGTATCATTTAAGATTCATGGTTTAAAATTTTGCATGTGGAAACATTAGGCCAATGTTATAGTGGAGGAGTAGAAGGATAGAACCTTCAGGACTAACTTTTACTTTGGGCTTATTTAATTCTACCCACTTAGGTATTAGGATAAGGGTGAGCAACAATTCCTGAAATATGGGACATTTCTGATCATATTGTTTTTACCAGAAAAATTCTTGGTAATCCTGGATAGCTAATCCTGAAATATTAATTTTAGGTTTTGGAGCTGCAAGCCGAAGTGACACACAAATGTTTCTTTGATATAGAAGTTGGGGGTGAACCTCTTGGCAGGATTGTTTTTGGCCTATTTGGAGAGGTTGTTCCTAAAACAGCTGAGAATTTCCGAGCTTTGTGCACAGGCAAGCAAACAAATTTTGCTACAACATTGTTCTTGCTGTAGTTGTGATTATCATTGTGGAATGGGTTGTGTGACAGCTTTTTTTACATGAGCTGAATAATCTTTGTGCAGGAGAGAAAGGATACGGTTACAAAGGAAGCTACTTCCATCAATTAATCAAAGATTTCATGTGTCAGGGAGGGGACTTCACTGAAGGAAATGTGAGCACTGTTATATTTTGTTAGTATGCTTGCATATGTATGCTAATGTGTGCATGCAGTTGTACACTGTCATGTATATACATCATGCTAAAGATGATAATTTTTCTTTCATTTCAAATATGTTTTAATTGATTGCAGGGAACTGGAGGAGTCAGTATCTATGGTTCGTCATTTAAAGATGAGAGTTTTGCTTGTATGTCTCTGCTGATGCTTGATCAGTAATATTGAGTTTTAAAACTTTTAATAGTAATTGTTATCCAGAATTTTGTTTTGGCTTCATTCCAATTTAAAATTGTTAAGTTAATCTTCTTCAGATTGAACTTTCAATGGATAACTGATATCTAGCTAACATATATTTAAAAAAATCTTGCAGTGAAGCATGTTGGTCCTGGAGTTTTGAGCATGGCAAATGCTGGTCCAAATACCAATGGTAGTCAATTTTTTATTTGCACTGTAAAGGTGAGAGACATGAACTAGCCTTCTATCACGCTAAGAATCAGATAAGGCACATATGTTTTCATGCATTTGTTTTCTGAAAAGAACTTTCTACCCCCACCCCTACTTCACTCACCTCCCTCTCTTTACAAACAAGGACTTTTTGAAAACCTGAAACAGTGAAAGCAGATAGAAGAAGACCATATCTCTTTTAGTTATGTGATGAAGTCACCAACGTAATGCATGCAGCCTATATCTCACAAATTCAATTTTGGTCCCTCCACTCTCATTTCAATTACTACAAAGTTATCCAGGTGGTTTTCAAATTGATGCAGCTGAGCCTTGACAATTTGATATCGACCGCACTATCTTTTGCTGACATGAAAGTCCTTTTAATGACTTTGCTTGCATGGAAATGCTTTCCTTCATGTTACCACTTACCAGAAATGTTGAGTCACACATATTTTAAGTCATTTAACTAAACAATCCTAATATTTGCATTTCAAGTTTTAAGTTTGATTAGATTTTGGCTTTGGTACTAAGTAAATGGTGTGATTTCTTGATGTAGACTCCATGGTTAGACAATCGCCATGTTGTGTTTGGACATGTCATTGATGGAATGGATATTGTGAGGACACTTGAATCGCAGGAGACAAGCAAGTTAGATAATAGACCCCGGAAGCCATGCAAAATTGCTAATTCTGGAGAACTGCCTATAGATGGTTGATCTTTACACTAGATAGAGTGCAGTGCATTCTTCTGAGTTCTGACTGTTAATTACAATTTTCAGTTAAGGAGGGTCCTTAGGGGAAGGGGGAGTTGATATATGCAATGTTCATGTGTTTAAATTGTCATTGATCTCTGCTGAAGGTAAGAGACTAAGAGTAGATGTCACTACAAGTGCATTTAGTGAACTATTATATATTATGAGAGTTAACAACAACCAGATTTTGTATTACTAGACACGGATCAAAATCCTTATAGCAAATGTCTTTTTTCTTATAAATTGCTGCTTCTGCAAATTACATTTACAAGTTTCCCATCCATTGCATGATGCCATAATTGCAAAATCAATATATTTAAGCATCACCATGCTGTGGACTGGAGACAATTGCAAAATTATTGTAAATTTAGATAGACAGATCTTGTTGAGGTAGAAACTATTGATTTGCTTGATAAGTTTACTAAAATACTTTATCAAAGCAAACCCCTAAGCAAGGACCGTGGTTTCAACTGCTATTGATTGGATCATTTGCTGTTGGTTTCCTTCTTCAACCTCCCATATTTCAGGTAACGCTTCTCTGATATTATGAATGCTGTTCAGGGCATGATCAGCACCAGTCACCAATTCTGAACGGCCCACCTGCCATCAGTATTTAACAACTTGTTAGCAATAGCATGCATTACATACCAACACAGATTGTGGTGGTGTTATTTAATTGCTTAGATATCCACATAAGATGCATAGATATCAAACTATAGCTTACGATAACTGTGTGAAGTCCTGCCACTTTTCCACTTGCAACATTTCTAACACTGTCATCAAAGAAAATCTGCAGAAGATAGAGGGGAATTATTATTAATTGATTCCTAGAATTTTGAAACTAAAGGCTAAAAATTATATAATTAATCACATAAAATAGGTGCACTTTGTAGGTAAGTAATCATTCATACAGTTTTCTTTGGATCCACATTAGCAATCCGAATAGCAGCTTCAAAGGCTTCCACAGATGGTTTGCAGAGGATTTGTGGGTGGGAGTTGAAACATTCACTCTCTGCTGCAACAAAGGCATGATCATCCGGTGAATCCAAGTAATTAAATTGCTTGGGAGGATTAAGTGTTTCGAAGCATATGATGCCTTCAAAACAATCTTCCAAGCCCAATCTGTTGAGAACTTCAACTGCATGTGCATGATCTGCATTGGTGAATATCTGCAAATATTTTGAGTCTTTGATTATGATGAAAATTTCTTGAATAATCAAACTAATATCAAAAGGTTGAACTTTTTTAAGACATACTATTTTACGTTGAGGCATGGAAAGTAGAAGGTTCCTCAATACTAAATCTGGCTTCAGTTTCTCATATGGTAATCTCCCATGCGCATAAGCATGAAACTCATCATTGTCAAACTCATAACCAAGGGCCTGATAGGAAATTAAGACCAAAACTTATTGATATTACATCATTGATAGTGAATCAGTGTTTCAGAAGAAAGTATGATGAAGAGAAAACTGAGGGCAATGCCAAATCTTCATACCTTCAATCCTGCCATAGTTGTCCCATATTCAATATACAAATCCAGACACATCTTTGGCACTTCACTTTCTTCAATATGCAAGTGTTCCAACATATAATCTGTAAACAAGATTGGTTAATTACAGTACTTTTGTCACATGAAATAATCTAAACATTAGAATATCACATGTTCTAACTATAGTACTTTATGTTTGTACCTTGTATGTTCTTGCGACATGCCAAATTGAGACCTACGCTCAATGGGTAGAGAGTGTCATCCATATCTGTATCAAACATTTTGAACCAGAAATTAATATCACTTCCCCTTTTCCTCTTTATTATTGAAGTAAAATAACAAGTTTACAGTGTAGTTGAAAGGGAATGAGAGAAAGGAAGAGGGAAAGAAAAGGTTTAATTGTATTTTCTCCCTTGTTTGTTACTAGTTACAACACACCCCAAAACCACTTCTTCTGCACTTTTTTGAATTCCTTCCATACGAAAATTTTAGGAGGAAACTTATCATCATTAACCATTTATTTTTCAACTGAACTCTCCCTTTACTTTCGTTAATTTATTTTGAACATGGAAACAAAGAAGAAGAAAATAAGATATTAAGGTGATAATATGCTCTTGTGAAACATTTAAGGGTTCACTACTTGAGTCACACCAATCATACCAAAAAGCAAGCACTCGTACTCTGATCCAGCATTCCTGTGAGCATCCATCTTAAAAAGAATTCAGAATCTGCAACAAAATTCAATAAAACCACATAAATTTCCTGTTTTCTTCTCTCTAAAGCATGTCTTGAAATCTTAAGTGCGTGCAATACAAGACTACTTGCAGTAGCTTAATGTGGCATAATATATGCAGTTTGATGCCAACTGAAAAGTCTGAAACAGAAAAACTGCTGAAACAAACCTGACAAAAATATTTCAAAGCAAGCCAACCAAATTTGACTAAAAGAAAGACATACCTGGAGATCACCAAATTCACCAACCAAGTAGATCACAGGAGTGCATGCACAGAGAACAAAAATCTTGAATTTATTAACGGCTCAATGATCTCCACTCGAATCTGGCTGGCTTAAAACGACAAGGTTAAGTATCAGTCATTTCATGGGTTATGATAAATTCAATGCATGAAACATGCCTACCAATGTGGACCATATAAACAAACTTACCCTAAATAAAATAATATCATTATCAACACTCACAGGATCTTAGTTAATGGTGGAAAATAAATACCTTAAATGAAATGAAACGAAACTAAACAAAACAATACCTGACCTTAAACGAGGGAGTTTAATTGTAACGCCTCTGCTCTGAATCATGAACGTGTTGTGGCTAACGATATCTATTTATACATGTATATGAATTTGAAAAGGGGTCCACCGCTAAGCTCAATGTGCGAGGTGACACACAATTTCTGAGGTGGTGAGCAACGTTGTTTTTCAATTGTTAGGATTCGTCATCTATCTTTAATTCTTTAGTCATTTTCTGTGACATAATTGCTCTGTTTTTTTATGTAATATTAGGTAAAGTCCACTAATTAGGAGTTGGTTTTCTATTTTGGTAAACAGTTACGAGTATATGACGTGTCTATTTACTATTTAACTATAACTTTATGCAATTGTGCTACAATGGCAGTGCTACTGCTAGGTCACAATCCAATCTTCCAGATTGGCCTTCTTTCAATTTGAGATTTTATTTTAGGGGAAAAGATAAGTCATTTTAATTGTTAATGAGAAAATTCTAAACCTGTGATTTATTATGTTATCAACAGTTAATATTCTAAATTTAGGAAGTTCATTTTAGAGGAGGTAAATTTCAAACTTTAATCCATATAAATTTGGTAAGGAATATGGGAGTAGTTTACGCTGGATTGGAACCTTCGTACCAAGGAAAAGGGAGGCATATTCTAGAGATTGGACTGTGAAGATGAGGTTTATTCTTTAACTATCATAGAATATAACTATATAGCATCTTTGTTACTATCTATTAATATTATATATTGTAATAAAGCATAGGAGAGTTGAATTGCTTGTTGTTTAAGGTGTTTTGCGTCCTAATCAGATGCCACCATCCCTGTACGTAAGAGTAAGACTGTTGCTAGTAGAAGCCGAATCATCATATCATATCACTTAGTGGTTGCTGGTTTATATATATTGCCACGGCAATATGGAATAGGTCTGGTGATTTTGACCTGAGACAATTTTAAGGGGAACCTCCTTCACTCGCCATATAAATAAAGGAAAGTTTTAATACTCTTACCGTATATATTTCTTCACACAATAATGCCTTTTATTATGATAGTTTTCTACTATTTTCCTCTCAGAAAAAATGAAATAGGAAAATATAACCATATATATTAGGTATTTTAATTTTATTTAAAGAAGTACGTATTCTTATAGGACTGACTTTTCCCTCATAGAAAGAAGGTTTTCTTTCCAACCACATTAAAGGCAAATAATTGTGACAATTTCCATCTTACATGCATCACATTACATCATATTAGAGAGACAAGTCGCGATTTCGGTTAGAGGATATCACATGACCGACTTATTGAACTTTTTTCACCATCCTTTTTCACATAATTCAAAAAGAAAAATGCTGCATGGTATAAAAAGTATACAAAATGTGTAAATATAAATTTATTTTTGTCTATTAGTTCTATTTTCTACCTTCTTTTCATACTTTAATATTTTTTTATACATTCATGTCATTTCTACTAGTTCATTAATTTAATATGAACTTTTGTTAAATAATAATATTTTATACTGTTATATAAAGGGGATATCCCTATTTTAGTTTCTACATTTCACTAGATAATTTTATCATTATATTAAATTTTTAAGTTTTAATGACTATACTATTATATATAGTATTTCTTTTCTTTCTTATTTTGTTTTTATTTAAAATATATAAAGGACGGAGTGCCTTTCTCCCTAATAGTTAAATAATAATAATAATAATAATAATAATAATAATAATAATATATTCTCACTATTCACATGACTTACATGAGTCATATATGACCTTATTTTTTAATTATTTTTCAATAATTAACCAACTTTTTAAGAGATCACCTTGTTAAATTATCTTTAGATTTTAAAATGGAAAGGAGATGAATTGCATAATGAATTTGTTAAATTAAATTTGATAAATATTTTTCTTTTTCTTTCTCATTATTGTATGAGTTATTGTATATGTTTGTTATATAAAAAACATTTCTTATTTTTTTATGATTAATTTTTTAACCTAAGATTTCTTTTTATTTTAGATTATGGTATTATTTCCTTATTTTATTTTTTTTTCATAAAAATTGTTTTAAATGCACATTAATAGTCTATGTACTCTTAAATTTATCACTTATAACTCAAAATAATTATTTTTAAAAAGTAAAAAAAAGAACATAGCAATAGGATAGTTAAATTTCAAATCGTGTTAGATTAGGTAAAATTTGAAATTAGACTTGAAATCTTAAAATCTAATCCATATTTTTTTATAGGAAATGCGACACTTAGAGCTAGGGTACTGGAAATAGGTCAGACCGCTCGTCGGTGGCTTACGGGCCAGCCTACTTAAGGCCTAGTTTGGCTCGACTCGTTTAATAAAAGGACCAGGTCTAAGCTTTTAAAAAAATATTTTTAATTAAATAGGCCAAACTTAGGCTTTTTAAAAAGCTGATAAATCCATAACATTAGTTGATTTATTGGTTAGTTTTAGGTAATTTTAGCCATTTAGGACATTAAGTAGGTGAAAAATTAGTTTAAAATGTTTAGGAATAAATATTTATGTTATTTTAGGTGGTAGTAGTTAAATTATAGTAAATATGTCTTGATTAATTGCCAATTTGTGTTTTTGTAGGTATTTTATTAATTATAAGCAAAAGGATGAAGGGAAGATAACTTGGATGAGGTTTTGGGGACAAGAAAATATGTTTGGAAACCTCTGTGTTCCACCGTAAAATCGTTGCAAAAGCAGTGTAGCCATATCATGTTACTGGAAGATTCTGAGTTTCACTGTGAAATCGGTGGAAAACGAGCGTAGTTACATTGTGTTACTAGAAGTCTCTGTGTATGAACGTAAAATTAGTGGAAAACGAGCGTAGCTACATTACACTAATGGAAGTCCTTGACTGATAACGTGAAATTACGGTGAAAAAAGAGCGTAGTGACGTTGAGCTACTGGAAGCCTCTGCGTGTTGACGTAAAATCATTAGAAATTCACCGTAATTACACGTGACAAACTTTTGTAAGATTGATTCACATACACCTTTAGTATTTAAATAAACTCTTTTACCCTTTTAAGAGGGGACTTTTAGGATTCTTTCTCATACATTAGAGTCGGGAAACATAGAATTTTCTCTTTTGGAGATTGGGGTTTCAAATCTAATGGATTCCACTTTAGAGTTGGCTTCTCTTTTCTCTATTTTCTTTTTTATTATCATGAATTTCTAAATCTCTTAGGTTAGGGATTGGGGAATCCTAATTCAAACCCTATGTGAATTTCTTTTGTTATTTCAATTTAGTGAATTTTGATTTAATTCCATTGTTTTCTTCTACTCCTAATGTTTCAATTGATTTGACCACTCAATTGTGAGAACCAACTCAATTGCATGAACTTAGAGTGGTTCTCACAATTGGGAAATTGGAGAGGAACTTGGATTTGAAGTAAACAACACAATTGACTAATTACCTAGGGATATGAGTTAAAGATTGTGTGATCTTTATCAATTCTTAATCTTAATGCAATTCTTTCTTAGATTCACTTAAGGAATTAGGGATTTTAAATTAGGATTAGGGTTAAATCACCAAGGAATTGAGATTTAGCTATATTTGTGAATTGGATCATGAGTTGAATCGTAACCATTGAATTGGATATGCTATTGAATTCCATAGAGGGAGAAATAAGAGGAACCAACCCCTGATCGCTTTTTATATTGCTTTTCACAATCTTTTGTCTTTTCCCTTGCATTTTAAACATTTTGATTTAAAGTTCCTAATTTTATTTTTTGCATTATATTCTTGTTACATTGGTATATTTGTGATTCTTTTATTTAACGAGCCAAATTCTCTGTGATCGGGTATTTGAATTTTTCAATCCCTGTGGAGACGATACTCTACTTATCACTTGTCTACTTAATACGATTGGTACACTTGCCAAATCCTCATCGAAAGCCTATTAGGCTTGACAGACTAACCTATTTATAAATAATATTATTTTTAATAAACATATAAATATATTATATATAATAAATAGTATAATAATATATAATTTTTTAAATTTCTTCTGTTGGTCTATTTAAAAATAGACTTATTGTCCTATCTAAACATATATGTTAGTAACATATTTATATTATAAAAAAGTAAGTCTATTAGTTTCTAAGCGCACTGACCTATTTAGAGATAGATTTATTGGCATATTTAAATGTCATAATATCAAATAAGCTTCAGGCTTTGAAACAAGCCAGGCCAAGCCTAAAAAATGGCCTGTGACAGGTAACAGGTCAGGCTTGGGCCACAAAAATATAATGCAAGCCAGACTCGGGCCCTACAAAGCCTAGGCTGACTCGACCTACTTCCACCCCTACTTAGAGTATTTGTTAAAAAATCGAGATTAATTTTTTTATTAGACTATACAATATTTAAATACTATAAATGTAATTTATATCGTGATTTCCAATAAAAACTCACTATAATAGAACTCAACTCATCATTTGCATGATGAGTTACTCAACTCATTTGAATCTATGATAATTAAAAACACAAACAAAAGAAATCTTTATATATTTAAAAGAAGTGTAGTTCTTTGGTTGCCCTAGCAATAAATTTTCCCGCACAAAAGAAGGATGTAATTGTAATTTTTTTTTAATTTTTTTTTAATTTAATTTGATATTTCTAAATTCAAAAATATGTCAATCTGTTCAGATTCTCTATTAATTAGTCGTGGTTAATATAACTTTTCCCAATTGATTTTTTTTCATCGTTTGATTATCTTTATCGTTTCCACTTTGTTCTGGGTTTAATATTTATGTATTTATTCTACATTTTTTAAAAATGTACTATTTAATTCTCGGATTTACATTTCATTTTTTACTCTTCCTTCACGTCATTTGTTTTGAGAATTTAGAAGCTCTTTTCCACAATTTATTCACCCTTCTTACCCTAGCCACATTGCGGTTTTGGTGGCGTGGCTTCCCAAGGAAAAAATCTACAATCCTCCAGGAGTAGGTACTCCTTCCATTTAAAATCCAACACCTTGCATGATTAGTTATGCATCCCCAATTTTAATTTGAAAAAAAAGGAAGTTAAAAAAAGAAAAAACTGTCAAATAACAAAGGGAAAGTACTGAGGAGTGGGTGCTTCTGGAGTACTGAAAATTTGTTCCTTCCCAAGGTGCTACATGCCATTGTGTTTGTGTTGACAACACCATGCCACTGGATAGGTATAGCCATGGAAATTCTTTGGCTTTGGTTTTTCTTTTTAAAACAATGCATATGTATAAATTCATGTATAATAGCTTTTTAAAATCCAAAGCTTTGTTCACAGGTTCCATTTTTCTTTGACATGGTTCTTCTTAAATCTTACTCTTTTTTGTTTTTGCTTCCAATTGGTGATAATGATGATATTGTCAATCTATGATTTGGTTTTGTACTGCAGGTGAGAAAGAATCTTTCT
Source organism: Sesbania bispinosa (assembly GCA_026901365.1). NCBI lineage: Eukaryota > Viridiplantae > Streptophyta > Magnoliopsida > Fabales > Fabaceae > Sesbania > Sesbania bispinosa. Next base: position 1,008,283 of record QLOH01000081.1, read on the forward strand.
ACCAAGAGTAAGATTAACCTTTTATACATTTTTATATACATTTTTTACCTTAATTGTTCCATGATTGTTTCCCCTTCTGCGTTTCTTGATGGACACTTTGGGCCTAATTGATCCAATTAGGATATCATGTGCGCTTTTTGACGTGTCTTCAACTCATAATCACTGATCGAGAGACTACAATTCAGTTTCTTTTTCTGCTCCAAAGAAATGTTCTAATTCTTTGAATTTTGTTGCCGCTCGTGATATGCCAGTTGAGGTAATGAAGACACGTTCTTGATCAAGGTAAAGTTTCATTTTTTAGAGTATTTAATTGATTATAGTTTTTTTTAAATCTTCAAGGTTAGGCTCTAAAAAATTTAGATGAGAAATTGAGATTTTATAATCCTATGTCTGTTTTCCTTTTTTTGTTATTGAATTAGGATTTTTTATAATCCTACGATGGTGAGGTTCTATGGATGCATTGGTTTTAACTCTTGAGCGTTTATTTTTTCATTCATTTTTTGTGCAACCACCACATATCTTGCAACGCTATAATATATAGATTGGCGTTATAGTTATAAAATCATGGTAGTTGATACATTAAACCACATGACATCCCTTACTACCACTCTTTTGTAAGGCCTATTGTTGTTTTTTTTATCATGTTTGATAAATAAGAGGTCCAATGATTTTTTTGTTCAAATTTCTTATTTCTAAAAAATTAAAAATTCTGTTCATCCCTATTAATGTCATTCATGTATGTTGTATTTGCTTTGGAATCCATACCATACATGATTTTACAGGTTTTTTATATTTCATCTTCAATATGAGTGGGGAGAGAGGAGATGACTATGATGTAGCTCTGCTCTATCTTTATTCATTCGTCAGTAGTCCATCTTACAAGGCTAATAACATATGTTGGACAATGTATAGCTTTGAACGCTAATGGACCAACACAAAATTTCCCTCCTAGACTCCTACCCTGTTATGCAGCTGTGAAATCATTGGAGTTGAGACATCAAATCCTGTGGCATCCCTTTCCTGAGGTCCAATCCAATTATGTATTGTACAACTTAAGAGACTATATATTGTTTGGATTATTATAGTAAATAAAAGAAAGTTATACATGTACAAATTGATATGATGTACTTTAAATTTTTGTTATTTGATTAAATTATCACCAATATATCTTTTAGTTCTGTTATCATTGATGGAATTAACTAACCAAATAATAACACGATATATCTCAATTGATTTTGCGTAAACTAAAATTTTCATATTTTTTACTTAATACAGTAAAATTTTGAATTCTTATTTCATGTATTTTACATTTTATTTAATGCATATATTGTAATGTAAATTTTTATAATATATTTATATTTATATATATTAAACTCTATTTATTATATGTATATATATTTTGATAAAATATTTCAAGAACTAACATTAGCAGAGGCAAATAATTTAAATTAAATAAAATATAGCTGGTATATATGTACTTTATAAGGAAATAATTTCATATTTAAATTTCGAAAATAGCATATTTTTTATTGTGATAGAAATTTTACATAATATTGTGTTATCTTACTTAAATAATTATGATAAATTTAATTTAAAACTTTATTGTTATAATATAAAAATACAGAGAATGTGTGCGTATGAATTGTCTAAAACGTTTAAATATAATACAGCTTAAGGAAATTTCTACTATATATTTTATGGTAGATAAGTTTTGAGTTAAAAAAAGTCAATGAATTTATTGTTTTAATTACAGGAATATGATCTTTCGAGGATAAATTGATTCAAATACATACAATTTAATAAAATACAATAATTATATTTTCAAATTAATTTAACAATTACATAACAAAAATAAACTTTAAATATAATTTTAAATTAATCTAATAACCTACACACACATCTCTAAATCAGAGAAAAAAAATTAAGTTTGAGTTTTATATAATAATTTTATTTAAATAATTATAAATCATATAAAATATTTTTTCAATGAAATGTTATGTTAAAAATATGTTTTATATAATTTCTATATAGAATTGAATTTCATATTTGAATCTAAAAGTAAATATTAATGCCTAACAACAAAATTTATAGACTTTGTTTTTTTATACCATTAACTGGGACTTCATTAAGCTTTTTTTTTTCCTTATAGATATTATTACTTTTTTTTCAATTATTTTATTATTTGGAATAAGTTTCATTTTTCTGTAGTATACTGAATGCAATTTGCCAATATGCTATACCACTCAATTATGACTTTACATATTATTTTTTCTAATTTCGTGCACAATTCCATTGACACCTTATATTTTTATACATGTTCAATCTAACTTATGATATACTTCAACATTTAGAAATAGTTGGAAAATAAATCATGATATAAACAATTTAATTTATAATACTCACATAACATATTTTTCCGTGCAACGCACGGGTACACGCACTAGTATGATGGTAATGAAAGTACACTAAAAAAGGGTTCAATGAAAGTATGGAAAGCAACTCTGCACTCCTTAGAGACAAATGATGTGGCGGAAAAGTGCTTAATTTTAAGAATGAGGATGCTTGTGGAAGCAATTATCCTTAGAGATTTTTTAGCAATAAAAATTAATAAATTTTGCGCAGTTGAAACCTAAATCAGTTGGGAAAAAAATAAATCTTTTACCATAAATTATAACTATATTAATAAAAAATTACTAATGAATAAAAATTCCTCAATCACAATCATATTCATTAAAAATATTACAACCAAATTAATAAAAAAATGACAACCGTGTGAAATAAATGAAGAAAGATGGAGTTTTTTTTTATGTAATTGCAAACAAAAAAAATGGTTTAAAATTAACGAAATTATAAAACTAAATATTTAAACATTTAATTATTGTATATATTTCTTGTTTTAAAATTAGAAAATGTAATAGTATTTTAAGTTAAACTAAAATATTAAAATAATAAAGGTGGGGTAGTTTGTGGGGTCCATTTTGGGTTTTTGTAGAATTGCTCTGTTGGAGCGTAAAATTGCTTAAACTGTAAGAGTTGCTTAAAAAATAAAAAAAGATGATATGTACAAATAGAACCCACATAAAAATTAATATAATAAATTTTAAGCTATTTGAAAAGGATTTTCCATGGGAGATTATCTAAGATCCTATGGGAGTTGCTTATCCTACTTTTTTAACAAAACAAAAAACCACCATTAGAACACTTTCTTGAAGGGTTGCTTAACAAGGAGTAATTGCTGTACAAACAACCTTTGTAAGCTATGAAGATGAAATATAAAAATATGAGATTATTTATGGGATCCACTTAATAAGATTTTTAAAGTTGCACAATTGGAGTTCAAGAGGAGAGTTGCCTAAATTAAAAAAATAATAATAAGTAATGTGTAATGCTCAAACTCACTTAAATTCTAACAATAATAGTAATATTTGAAAAATTATTTTTATTTTTCATTTGATGATATTTGACTTTGAAATTTGAATTAGAATTTCAACTCCAATCTATCCACTGAACAAGTAATTTTAGTTGAAAGTCGAAATCGCCAATCTCATTTATTGTAACAAAAAAAGGTAGAATCTGAAGATGTAATTTGGCACAAATGGAAAATCAATTCGGGCAAACCAAGAAGGGAAATCCTTCTTCCATGTTCCAATCCCTTTCTTTCCTCTTTAGACCCCCCACCCAAAAAAAAAAAAAAGAATTCCTCTCCAAAACAATAGTAATAAAAAAATAATAATCAAAGAAATCATTTTGATTTGCTCCCTTTTCTTGGCTTCCTAGTTTTAATGGAAGGAATACAGCCCACGTCAGCGTTGAGAATCATGTTTGGTTTTCAGACACATGAATTTAAAACGAACCACCAAAATTTGTTATGCGTTTAGTAGTCAAAATTCAATTAATAGAAGAAGAAGAAGAAGCAAGAACATGAAGATTCAGAATCTACACTAAACACGCAAAGATCAATCTGTTGAAATTTCCACATTATCGATAATGGCGTCGAGGAAGGACCTCACGAGGCTCTTCAATGGCCTCTCCTTAGTCGCCAATGAATTCGCGAAGCGCTCTTTACCCGCCAAAAGTGGAGATTTCGAAACCCTAATCAAGAACGCTCTGCTCTCTGCCACCGACCTCTCCGGCCTCACCAAAGGAAAGGTTCGCCAATTCTCCGACCCTGGACCCTCCTCTAACACCTCACACGCTTCTTCTACTGATTCTGTTGTTTATTTCTCCGACCACCCTTCTCCTTCATCTGATTCAACACCACCACCACCAACAGCAGCAGCAGCAGCAGCAGCAGAAGCAATAACAAACGATGACAATGTTGCCGATTTTTCCTCTGAAGCAAACAATCGAGAAGCTTCCGATGCAAATGTTTGTGCTGTGGCGGCGACGGAAAGTGAGTCTCGGAGCTCTCCTGAAACGTCTAATCAAAGTGCGGGTGCGAGTAGGGAAGTGGCACCTGCGCCGCCATTGAGGAATCGAAGGCCCAGGGAGAGGAAGGTTCCTGCAACTCCATTTTCTAGGGCTCTTGGGTTAGTGTTGTTTGATTTAGTATAATTTTCTTGAATATGATATGATGTATTTGAGTTGTGAATTGCGTTGTAGCACCATTTGCCATCTCTAACTAATGTGTATTGTTGTTGTTGCTATCAAATTGTAGGTTTGCTGGGCTTGGAGCTGGTCTTGCGTGGGGAACACTTCAGGAATCTGTCAAGAGGCTTGCCTTTGGTACACCTAATTCCCAAGGCAATCAATCTGCACTTTCCCCGTTTGTGTCTGAAAAAAATGCCGAACGTTTAGCTCTTGCACTTTGCAGAATGCGTGGCGCAGCCCTCAAAATTGGGCAGATGTTGAGCATACAGGATGAATCTCTTGTTCCTGCTCCGGTACTGTGACCTGTCTCTTATCCTTGTGGCTTAATTAGGGTATGGAAACACCTCTGGTAAAGTGGGATTGTTTTTAAAGTGAGCAAGCAAGGTTATATCAACCTTAGAATGTTAGTGGATTAGAATTACAATGCACTTCAAATTAAATGAAGGGTTGATACATTAATACTTGCTTACTTGAAAGGCAAGAACACTTCACAGGAGTTTTATACAATTGTCATGGTGCACACGTATTTATCATGAATTGATGATAGTAAGTAGGATTGTTAGTTGATATTTTTCTATTTTAGCTGAAGCTGAGACATTATGGGTATACTTGATTAAATTGAAAATGATAAATTGAAGTTTAGAACTGATAAACTAGTGATAAAAAATTAATTCTAGGAAGCAAAATTTGTACGTTATTCTCCCCAATCAGATATTCCTTTGCTCTAATTGAAGGGTTGTCAGTTCCATGAAGGAATTAGTGAATGACTTTTATATATATTTTATGAGACTTAAAAAGTAACCTCCAAATCCTTTATCTGTAGATCCTGGCTGCATTAGAAATTGTCCGTCAAGGTGCAGATGTGATGCCAAAGAGCCAGCTTAATCAAGTTTTAAATGCTGAGTTAGGTCCAGACTGGTCATCAAAATTGAGTAGTTTTGATTATGAACCTATAGCTGCTGCAAGTATTGGCCAGGTATGTATGCTTGTTTTCTTGTTGCTTCAAATCTATCATTTGCTGGTTTTGAGCGATAAAGTTCCGTACCTGTCACCATTTTCCATCATTTCATCTTTTCATTTGGCTTTCTCAAGTAGTTTCAACTTTCAAAAAATCAAAACTGCCATCCCTGATGTGTTCACCTTATTTATTAAATTACTTAACCTTTGTTCCTTTGGAGCATTTTCTTTTTTCCAGAAAGAGCTTTAAATGTTTAACATCAGTCAAATTAATATGGGTTTTACTTGCTAGAGATATGCAAAAAACCATTCATGAGTCTTCATTTGACAACTTAAGCTTTTAGTAGAGTTAGTCTTTGATATGGTATTAGAGTCGGATTGGATAAACTTCTCTACAAACACTTACAGGAGAGAAAATAAAATGAATCAAGAAGGTTAAATGAACTCAACTCCTTTCATAAGTTGAAAGTAGTCTCTACAACCCAGCTTTTTCAGAAGTTCTCTCATGTAACTTCTCCATAAACACCTATAAACTTATAAGGGCTTTTTTATAAGTTAAAATTGAAACATTCATTTCAGTTGAAAAACTTCTACAGGCTAGAAGCTAATCCATACCTGGCCATAGTCTATTAGAGCCTCTATGACCAAGACACCATGTAGTCATAAGTTTGATCATTAAAAACCTTATTATTCTAATGAAAATTGAATTTCAACACTAGGAAGGTGAGTGTGCATTGTCCATGCTTCAAAATCAAAATCTTGCGTTAGAGGGTGTGCTGGAGATATATAAGAGCCCTTCATGAGCCTTTACCTTACAACTTAAAGCTTTTAGGAGAGTTGGTCCTTGATTTTACAATTAATTTTCTATCTTGAATATATATAATTCTTTGATCCCCTGTAATCACGTTTCCATCAGTCACAGATAAAGATATGTTTGTGATGAGCTTTGAAAATTCAAAATTTTGCTTTCTACACTCTTTCCTTAAAAGCCAGAGTGAGGTGACTTTGAACCATTTAATTCACTTTAAATTCATATTAATGCAAAAGTCATTCTTATAAGAATACCTAATTTTACTATAGTTCATTTTCTTATGTATGCTATCTTATGTTCCATAAGCAAGACAATTTATCCTAACAGCAATATCGTGCAACTTTATATTGTGGTACTTCTGGTTGGTATATAAATTTCCTTATGAGGTTTCTCATATGGAATTTAGGTGCATCAAGCTGTCATGAAGGATGGCTTGCAAGTTGCAATGAAAATTCAATACCCTGGTGTTGCAGATAGCATTGAGAGTGACATTGAGAATGTGAAACTTCTTTTAAACTACACAAATCTAATTCCTGAAGGACTTTATCTTGACAGAGCTATAAAGGTGTGTATCTATTAATATTCATGTATGCTTTTGGTTTCTTTATATCAATATTCTCATTTCTCAGTCTTCAAACCCACAAAGTTTTCGGTCCCTTGCCCCTTTCTCCCTTCCTTTCACTGAGTGATTTACTCAAATTTATCAGTTTAGATTCTAAAGCCATATTCAATTTATAATAATTTTATCTGTATATAGACTTGTTCATGTTGGAGTCCCACATTGACTAGTGGTAAGACCAAATGAATGTATATAATTAAGTCTTAGGCAATTCTCACCCTACAAGCTAGCTATTAGGGTTGAGTCAGGCCTGATCCAAAATCTAAGGTGGTATAAGATTCTATCCTAGATCCGTTATTGGGCTACCACTCATAGATGTCCAGTCCTACATACTTCATGCTCCAGATGTCCCGCCCTGGGCATGAGAGTGTGTTTAGTGTCCCACATTAAGCCTTGGACAATCCTCACCCTACAAGTAAGCTTTTGGAGTTGAGTTAGGCATGGTCTAAAATCTAAGAGTGCAACTGATAGGAACCTCAAAAGAGTTGGGTAAAAGTAAAGGTGATTTTGACTGAATGAAATTGCACAAAAACAAGGAAAAAGAATTCTCCTCCAGCCTCCTAGGGTTTCCTCTTTCTTACAACTGAGCATTTGCTCAATTCTATCCAAATCCAGTTTCCTCTGTGCCTTTTCTACTATTTCCCCTTATTATCTAACTGAGTCTCCTCTAAATAACTAACTACCCTAACTACTTTGACTCCATTTAATTCTACCCTTATATCCTAACAGCAACTCTTCACCACTACCTCTTTCTATTTACCTTTGCGCCTATCAACCCATCCATCTAAATATCTAATATTCCTTGTACTCTGTTCTAAATTGGATTGTGCAGGATGATATCTATCTTTGGTGGATGTTGATCCAGAGTCTCTTACCTATCAGATACAAAGACATTTTCTCCATAATTTGCAAATATATCTGTCCATATGTTAAAATTTGTATTGTTACATTCTTTCTGTATTTGATATAGGTTGCCAAAGAAGAATTATCTCGCGAATGTGATTACAATTTGGAGGCAGCAAATCAGAAGCGATTCCGAGATTTTCTTGTGGGAACAGAAGGATTTTATGTTCCAATAGTTGTGGATGATATTTCAAGCAAAAGAGTATTAACTACTGAACTTGTTTATGGTAATTATAATAAATTTCTCACCTGCTCTTGTGATACAATCTTTTCATACATCCTTGCTTAAGTGGAGATTTCTGGGATCACTGCTTGCATAGCATTCTTCACTTAAGTGATTCAAATTTCAAAAGAATAAAAGGGTACATAGAGTTTGCTGCTGCAGTTGCAGCCGCATTTGAGACCCTGTTTAGATGGTGAAGCTCTCCATACATAATATTATTTGGGCATATAGTTTTCCAAATTCAATAAAAGATTTTTTTTTTTCCTGTAAATATTCCAACTTTACATTATACATCTCATTTGCGAGTCATTTACTCAGTTATTGCATGTTTTAAATTCATTAAAAGACGAAAAGAAAGATGTGTTAACAATAAGCAACATTGTCAAATGCATTGTATAATTATGCATATATAATGCCACATGGATAATTAAAGGTCTGGTCTTTTATACACAAATTCAGTTGTTGCACTCTTTTTCTTGTGCATTTGAAAAACTTCAAAATTGGCTGTTTAGACTGATGTATAAGTATAAAACAATATACATGTGAAAGGCTGCTAAATCAGATAAGAAGGCCTCCTTTCTTCAAGTTGTTTCAACCATTGATGAAATTCTTTTTCTAAATATTATTTTTTGATCAAAACTAGCTCTTCCTTGGAATTGTTGAATAGCAAAGCTGATTTAATTTTAGTACATATTATGTCAGTTTGTCAGTGAGATGTTTTGAGAAATGCTGTCACCTCTTGTGAGATAATTTTATGAAGAAATAAAAATTTGTGCAGAGTGTTTTTATTCATTCCTTGCTCAAGTATTTCAGAGTTTTTGGTGAGAATGATGTTATTTTGTTCTGTTCATTGGATAAGGGATGCTTTTCTTTTCTTTACAATTTTTTTTTATCATTCTGTTATGGCAAAAAGAATATGTGGAAAACAACTTTGGGGATTGTTTATTCGATTTATTAATGAATTTATTTTAACTTATTTAGATTAAATAGTTAAAGTGAGATTCTATTGAAGAATTCTATGGTATTCAACTTTTAGCTTGCCTTTGAACACGGGATGGTTTTCTCTTGCTACAGGAATTCCAGTTGACAAAGTGGCATTACTGGACCAGGAAACTCGTAATTATATTGGGAAGAAATTATTAGAACTCACACTGTTGGAGTTATTTGTATTCCGATTTATGCAGGCATGTTATTCTGCACTCTATTTATATATGTGCAGTTGTGTAAAACTATTAAATGCCATTGTTGACAAACTGACTGTAGCATCTTAATCAGAGAATCCAGGTCCAAGTATAGAAAATTTGAAGTGCAGCTGGTATATTGAATGATGAATTTTGGTTTAGTCATCTAGATCAGGTGTTGTTTAAGATAAATAAAATATATATTACTTTTGATTGTTGAAAGACTTGAGTGAACTGTGGCAAAGGATCAGGTCTAGGTTTGAGACACCATCAATATCATCCTCACTGACATAATATCCTTCTAAAAACTTTCATCTTGGATGCTTGCGAACTGGTTAGGATTTAAGAGGAAAAACTTTATGCTATTTCTTTGCATAGTTTACGTCCAATACACTGTAAAGAGCAAGGTTGATATGGTGTCTGTAGAGTTATCAATACCAATAATACGATAGACTAAGTTATATCATTTTGCAAGGACTGATGGAATCAGTTGATAAGGCATTATGGTAGGGTTAACTTCCGGCTTTGACAGCCACACTTTTAGGCTACTAGAGTCTAATTCATATACTATCATTTTTTTTTTTTCGGAATAGTGAGTTTCAAAAAAGGTAAATACAATGAGGTCATATTTATTATAACATCTATGTACTTTATGTTTATGAATTACACTTTCTGTTGCGTTTTGCTGCTTCATGTCTTTCAATGTTCACATGAAGTTTTCCTTTAAATCAGACCTTCAACTCTGATTTTGTGGTCCCTTCTAACCTTGGAGGTGTTCTTCATTGCAGACGGATCCTAATTGGGGTAATTTCTTATATAATGAAGCCACAAAGACAATCAATCTTATTGATTTTGGAGCAGCACGGGATTTCCCAAAAAGATTTGTTGATGATTATTTAAGAATGGTTGGTTCTCTCCCTTTCTATTTATCTTTTCATATCAATAATTAAGCTGAGGTTTGAAATCGTAATCTGGTTTATTGTATTCTCTGTTTAATTTTTATTTTGCTGAGATTTGGATATTCAAGCTAGCCAGTGAAAGATGCCATTCTTGACTGCTTTTTTTCCTTAATTTTTTTCTTCAGATATTGAAATAAAACTCTGACACTAAGCTGACCCTATTTTGACTCTAATAGCCATATTCTAATTTGAAAAATATTATGCAAGATAAATTATTGGTTTAACTGAAGTTAATAAATATTTAGAAGCAGAACATGGTTTAAAGATTATCTTGATGTGGTTCTGTATAGAATGATCTAAATTTAAAAGAATATGCGAAAGGAGAATTAAATTTTCCCTATTTAGTCCTATGGTTGATCATTCCGTTGTTTTAATTAATATGGTAAATGGACTCTAATACCGGTACCTATGTCAATTCAACTTTTTCCTGTGTGTTCTCATGTTTTGACTTATTAGAATTTGATTGCTTGTACTTTTGGGTTCAACTGGGCAGGAGGGTTTGAGCTGCTTGACATTTTATCTTTTTCTTAAGATGAGCTGCAAGTTCCTCGGATCTTTTATTAATGTTATTTCTTATGACGCATAATTAATTAGGTTCTAGCATGTGCGAATGGTGATAGTGATGGGGTCATTGAGATGTCCAGGAGACTTGGGTTCCTCACTGGAATGGAATCAGATGTCATGCTGGATGCCCATGTCCAAGCTGGTTTTATTGTGGGTTTGCCATTCTCAAGACCCGGTGGATTTGACTTCCGATCAACCAACATTACTCAAAGCCTTTCACACCTCGGAGCGACAATGCTGAAGCACAGGCTCACTCCTCCACCGGATGAAGCCTACAGTCTGCACAGAAAGCTTTCCGGTGCTTTTTTGGCATGCATCAAGATTGGGGCTGTTGTCCCTTGTAGGGAACTTTTGCTTGAAGTGTATAAGCATCATAAGTTTGGTGAAGAAAATGAGGTATTAACCAGTGTCTCAGCGTCTACATAGGTTAATTATTTTTTTCTCCAATTAATTTTTGTGAATTATAATAATCTGTGGGATGCTTGTTTGCACCCAAGCCCCTCAACAATATTTCAATTTGCTCCATAAATGGAGTCCTTCTTGGGGATATATCTCCTCTCCCCTTTTGTAGCTTTTACTGCCTGTTGAGTTCTTCCCAGATTGATTCTTTAAGGGTATGTTTGTGAGTTGAAGTATTTTACAAAGTCTTTCCCTCATTTTCCCTCCCTCCCTTCTCCCTTCAATCCTTTCATTTCCCACTTCTCTAAACTTACAAACACACCCTAAAATAATGTGTTGGGGTGTTTTTCCTGTCATCCTGACCTAAACTTGTAATATGAACATTCATCATCATTCATTCTGGCGTGCATTTGCCAGTTCATTTGAAAATGTTCAGAAATGATATTCTTGTTTAACTCCTTGGCCCACCAGTCCTTGTTTATAATCCTCTTTAGGTAACTCCACATCAACATTACTTCAAGTGGTTAACAAGTGTTAACAATTTGTTCTTGATAAATGTTTTTTTTTGGTATATATTGCAAGTATCCTCCATGGGAGGCAATCTTGCTCGAGCCGGGAACATCCATATCATGGTGGAACTAACTATCCCAATGGGGATTTTTTTTTTCCAATTACAAGACTTGAACCCGAGACCTTACTTAAGAGGAATCAAACATGTATCACTTAAATCAACCCCGTTGATACTTTGTTCTTGATAAATTGATTCTATACATAATGACTTAAGTTTTTCTAATTCGATATCTGAATATGAATATGTTGGCATAATTATGCTAGTTGGGCTATTTTGAGTGTGTTTGGTAAGCCATTTTAGATAGCTGAAAGCTGAAATTAGTAGTTGAAATCATTTCAGTAAGGTAGTTTTTTTTTTTAAAAGCTCAATTTTCAGCTATTAGCTGAAAAATTATTTATTACAAGTTTATCCCTCAACCATCCCCACTCATCAATATTTAATAATTAATGATGTCCTTGGATGTCATTTTACTATTTACAATTAGTTTCACCAAACACTTTCAGTCAAATCAGCTAGTTTTTCAGCTTTCATTTAACTTTTCAATTTTCAGTTAGTTTTTCAGCTAGGTTTACCAAACACACTCTTTGTCATCGTGAATTTTGAGGTTGTATTATCTGATTTCCACATCTTCAAGGCTATGAGTTTGGACACTGTCGCCAACAAAAACTTAACTCTAACTAAGCAGTAAGTTATGGAGGATTCATCAATTTTTTTGTATCATGATCTTTATTTTATTCATACATTAGTGGCTATAAAATTCAAATCTATTACCTCATGTAAATTATCTAATTCACTTGCCATTATCCTTAGCGTCTCGTTATAAGCACATAAGATAAAAAAAAAAAAAAATCGTAAAACTGTTTAGTAGAAAAATTGTGGTAGAATTTATTAGATATAATAAATAATTTCTAATTTATATTTTTAAACCATCAATTAATAGCTTCTTTTAAGCCAGTTAAAAAAAAACTGTTAAGAGAATAAGAGTTTTGATGCTTGATAGATGTGCCTCACGGGAGAATGTAAATAATTTTGACTTTTGAGTAAATTACTTCAACCCATTTTTATTTTAAATTTCTTATACAAAATTTTTTCGACTAAACTAGCATATTCGTCGTTGACTTATTCGGGGTCATGCGGTTTAGTCCATGAGAAAGTAAAAATTCCCAAATAATCCCTGACACCTTGCTCTGTCATGCGTTTTAGTCCAAAATGATCTTTTCCGTTAACCCTGGATGACGTGTCATGTTAAGTGACACTGTGGAGCTTTGACTGACACCATTGACTCAGTACGACGTCGTTTTAGGGGATTTTACTTTCTATGAAGCTTCAGCCAGTCAGAATTTTTCTTCCTCTTCTCTTCTCCCTTCTGCTCTGTTCTACTTCAGAGGAGGTTTTTGTGCAAAGGGGAAGTATTGCAAACAGAGTTTCAGTTACCGTTTCAAGTTCAGTTTTTAGAGGGAATGAAACATTTACCAAAAGTTAATGATATGTTGGAGCCTGTTTCAAATGTTTCAGTTAATGAGATCCAATGCAATTCCATGCTCTCTTGTTCTAATGGTTCATATGTAGGTTCTGAAGCCAAGCACAAGACTTTGGAACAGAGGGAATATAATGGTTTTACTTGAATGATCATATTATGCCAATCTTCAGATGTTAACATTGGGAATATTTGGCAGAGGCTTACTTGATTTTCTTCTGATATGAGACCTTTCATGTGTGGAATTTCTCTATGTTGCGGAGGCTGTTTTCCGAGGAGATTTACTTCCTCTACCATCTGAATTCTCTGAATTCGGGCTCTAACTTGTATGGCCATCAACGCATGCATGCCACGCAGTGTGGCAGTTGTTTGTTTCCTTACAATATGACCCTTGACCAGTGCCTGTATCTTGACTAATCCCCTTAAAGCATGCAATGCATTCCTTGCCTGAAAATTTTGCATTTAGCATGTTCATCAACAAACCTTGTCCAAATGTTTGAGGCCAGAAATAGGTTGTAAGAAAAGCTATTAAATTTTTAGAATACAAGCTTATCAGAAATGCCTAGCAACAACAAGATGTGGCCATAAAAGATTTAATGAATATAGAGAGAAATTTATACGGAATACGAGCGAAAGGCAACTTGAATCCTTGTAGCAGCTGCTGTTTCAAATTCAATGTCTTCATAAACCTTTGCAAGTGATGTTGGAAGACACCTTGGATTCTTAGTTTCCAACAAGACTTGTATTTGCAATTTTGCAGAGTCACCTGAGTCAAAAGATCTGGAAAATTTATGAGCTTCTACTACCTTGCTTGTTATTTTTCCACCTGCTAGTTTTCCAAAGCTCCATCTGCGCTTCACTTTGGTAGCAGTTTTATTCTCGGGGCAGAATGTATCAAACTTCTTGAATTTTTCTTCTTTTTTCCTAGAAGTAAGTTTCTAATCCATTTGCTCGCCTTCCCCATTTCTTTTTATCTGTTCCTTACCTTCCAAAACACTCTGCCTCTGCCAGCTAATTAGAGGAATACATTCAAATATTCAATGAGAGAGTCTTAATAGAAATAAGAAGGTAAAAATTTCACTTTTTTTAACCTTTTTGTTCCTTTGAGGCTTAATCCGGGATCCAAGGGCCATACATGGCTTGCACGCAAGTGCTAAGACTACAAAGATCTTAATTATTATCAATTAAGTTGATATTTTTCCCATCAATGTTTATTTTAGAAGATGAACTTGTTGCAGGGATGAATGGGAATAAGACGAAGAAAAGGAAGAAGGGGAAGAATAGGAAGAAATGGTTAGGGTAATATGCAGAGGAAGATGTGATAACAGTAAGTAGGGGAAGAAAATGAAGAAATGGAAGAACAGAGCACATGGGAGAAGAGAATGGGAAGGAAAAATCTGATCGATATGGCTTGAAGCTTTCTAGGAACTTAAACCCAACAAAACGACGTCGCAATGGGTCTATAGTGTAACAAAGTGTGCTACAGTGTCACTTAACGTGACACGTCACCTAGGGGTTAACGGAAAAGACCATTTTGGACTAAAACGCATGACGGAGCAAGGAGTCAGGGATTATTTGGGAATTTTTACTTTCTCAAGGACTAAACTGCATGACCCCGAATAAGTCAGGGACCAAATTGCTAGTTTAGTCAAATTTCTTCTATTTCTAAAATCTATGTAAATAAACAATTTCACACAAAAAATAAAGAGTATTATATATAAAAAAATTAAAAAAAAAAAGAGAGGTTGAAAACTTTTGCTGAGAATCGATACCCGCGATAAGTGGACAAAGTAAACTCGAGCGTTAGACTGCCTTTCCCCCTGGGTCCACTCACCACAGACTGAAAAAGCATTGCTTTAGGTAATTAATAATAGCATAGCTGCACTTAAAATGATGTCAGTTATATTTTCTGCTTAATAAATTTAAATGACTCCCTTGAAGTTAATTTCTTTTTTTATCATAAATCGATAATTATAGTGTAGGAAGAATTTCCAAGTTGATTATCACTAAATATATTTTTAAGTCTCCAACAGAATTACTAACACAAAAATAATAATAATAATAATAATAAGTGCTTAAATTTTGATTCCTTTGAAGCTATAATTTAACGTGATTGGCTCCGTCTGTGTCTTCAATTAGTCATGGCAATCATTGTAGCCCTTCAAAAAAGAGTAGTTGAAAGGAACAAACAACTTTTTGATTGGTACATGGCTTATAGTTGAAGCTCTTAACAAAAATAAGAAAATTGACAAAAGAAAACACAAAGGAATCGGTTCATAATGAAGATCTTGCGTAGTTTACACGACATCATAGATTAAACTTTAATGTTGTGATTGTATGAAATGAAAAAACATCATAATGAAAAAAGAGAGCAACAACAAATGACGACAAGGGTCTACTATGTCTTAGGCTATTAGCAGTTAGATAGGCTTTGTTTCCTCCACAATAGAAGAGAAGAGAAACAACCAATGGTCCTTATTTAAAGCAAATCAAAACACAAAAGACAAGGCAATATAGAGAGACTGAGAGTGATTAAGCTCAGTGTGAATCAGCGGAGTAGAGTAGTTGTGAATATTATCAGTCTCACAATCATGACCAATACAATGAAGCTGATTTTGATAGCAGTTGAATTTGCATGCTTAGTTTCTGGGATTATCTCCTCTGGATCTGAGACACTGTCTATGCTTTCTTTCTTAGAAAACGGTGCCGTTTCAGCGATGCCTTTCTCCTCACCCCAACCTCTTATGGTCAACCTCACTCTTATTCAAGGAGCTGATTCTAAAGGAGCTGGTCTCTCTCTCTCTCTCTCTCTGTTACATTATTTTGTCAATTTCCCTCTTTCTGAAAACTACATTCTGAGCTTCACATTGCATTCTTTGATTTGCTGCATGTTGAGTATTGTAAGCATCGATTTAGTGGATTACTTTCCTCAGATGAGAGCTTTACTTTACATATAGTAAACCCTATGAGCTATTACATGAAATGCCACATTTTGCAGCTAACCCATTTATTGTTTCTCATTGAAAATTGTGTGTACAAAATTTGAGAGCTTGATCCTTTTACCTTTCTTTCGAGTTTGCCGTATTATCTGCTAGAATGTTTGCTTTTCTCCTCATAATTCTAATTTATGGGATACCATAGTGGGGGCATTCGAGAAGAAGATTAATCTGTTACTTCCTTATCTCAAATTCTCCTTATTTTAGCTCCACACAAACACCCCTTGTTTGTTTCTCTTGCAATGGATATTGTTTTGACTGATTACTGTTCTGAATATGCCTCATATTTGTATGCAGCTATGTTAAAATAATGTAATACTGAAGGATAGACATTATTATGTGTTGCTGGTTTGAGTTGGTTGAGTTGTTCATTATAGATAGCAGAACCTATTGTGTTGTAAGGAGTAAAGATTGTCTCAAATGCATAAATTTGTAGCTTGATTTTAAATCTGATAATTTTGTATTTTGTCCTATAATGCCAGTCTGTTTGGATGGAACATTGCCTGGTTACCATTTGGATCCTGGATTTGGATCTGGTGCAAATAGTTGGCTTGTTCATTTGGAGGTATGTAAAAGAATGTCCAAGGTTTAATAACAATGCTTTCAAGGTCTAACAGTTTAAAAAAAAATCTCCCCATTTTTTAGCCTGTCATTGGTCTATATTAACAAGACAGGCTACAGAGAAAAATTAGTATTTGAAATCTTTATTCAACTATGTTAACTATTAGTCATGCTATTATTGATAACCTGCAGGGAGGAGGATGGTGTAATACCATCAGAAACTGTGTCTATAGAAAAAATACTCGCCGTGGTTCCTCAAATTACATGGAAAATCAAATACCATTCACAGGAATATTAAGCAATAAAGCTGAAGAAAACCCTGGTTTTTCTCTTTACACTACAAATACATGCATTTGTTACTCGTTGTCCAATTAAACTCTGCCCTCTTGGAGGCTGCAACTTATGTATACTCAAGTCTGTGTTGTGTTTTTGTCATTTTTCTGGACAGATTTCTTTAACTGGAACAGAGTCAAGTTAAGGTACTGTGATGGAGCATCTTTCAGTGGAGATAGTGAAAATGAGGTCAGTGAGAGTATCAGAGAACATATATATATATTTTTTTTTATTTTACCTATATACTATAATTCCTATTAACAGCCCTTCACAATTCTATGGAAAGCTCACTTACAGATAAATCAAATCAATGCAGCTACATGATAAAATTACTATAGTTTCTAATAGAAAAGCTAGTACCACAAACTTATGGCCACAAAAAAAAACTTCTTGTTTGTGCAATTGATTTGACATATTATGTAACAGTTATTAAAAAAAATAGAGCACTGGCATTACTCCATCTCTAAGGTGGTAGATAGGGTTCTCCAAGTCATATATGTCACGTTTGCACCTCTTGCAGGAACCTTTTGCAATATAATTACTCACAGTAGTGTCATATATAAATTTTCAAATTTCAACATATACTTTGTTATCCTATAAAACTATCTGAAACAAAAAAATCTACTCATCTATTTGTTTTTTGAATTGTTGCTGGTGTGGAAGACATGTGTCACATATCTTTCCTAATGAATAAGTTTCTCTTATATATCCTTTAGTGCTGGTGACTGGTGAGATAATTGTTATGGAAAGCTTGATTAGTTTGGAATTTATGATTGCATTGATATGTGAATTAGGTTCTTTTTTCAGTCTGCACAGCTTCAATTTCGAGGACAAAAAATATGGCTAGCTGCAATGGAGGATTTAATGTCCAAAGGAATGCAGACAGCCGACCAGGTTTCCCATGTCTCCTTATATTGTTATTAAATCTTTGATATGCATGGATACTAATCAACAAATGTATATCAGGCCCTTCTCTCTGGATGCTCTGCGGGTGGTCTGGCATCCATAATACATTGTGATGAGTTTCAGAGCTTGTTTCCAAATTCTTCCAAAGTGAAATGTTTGAGTGATGGAGGCTTTTTTCTTGATGCGTAAGTTTTAAATTTTTCTTTATATTACTTCTTCTAGCCTGTTCTCTTGACTAAAAATACTTGGATATAATTGATGATCTGTTCAATCCTGTAGAATTGATGTATCTGGGGGGCGCACACTGAGGAATATGTTTGAAGGTGTAGTTCAGTTACAGGTAGCATTTAATCTAGTTTTGTGGTAAAAATCCTTTCAGTAGAATAGAATACAGCATTAGTAGATTTATGTTGTTATGCTTAAGATAAATTTCAGTTTAATTATCAAAAACGAAATTAGCAAGGACCAAACTATATTGACCACTTAGTCATGCAAGTTTTGATACTATGTGAAAGACTAATTAGTCATCCTAAAAACATAAAAAGACACATGGACCATTTTATGTCTCTAAGACTCTAACACAACCTTAGCAATAAACTCTTTCATTAGTTGTTTTACTACTTTGATGTAAGGTTAAGAAAATATGTACAAATATTTTATGTTGCTGTTGTTTTGAAATTGTAGGAAGTACAAAAAAATCTGCCAAAAAGTTGTCTTGACCAACTGGACCCAACTTCGGTAATTCTTATTCTTGATGTCATGATATTCATAACTTGAGATTACTCTAGACATTTAGATTTTAAACATGCGGAGTCTATTTTCTCCAGTGCTTCTTTCCTCAGAATTTGGTCAAACATATTGAGACCCCATTGTTTCTACTCAACGCGGCTTATGATGCATGGCAGGTAACATGAATTAATACACTGTTTCTCCTGTATTATGTTAATGATGTGCTTGATTAATATGCTAATTACATGAAACACATATCTTCATTTGTCCTCCAAGTTCTATCACATGAACACCATAAGTTCTAGCTTGACTAATTTATTGTTTGAGATATCTCTTTGCCCCAAATGGTTCCCATAGTCATTTTTGTTTTCTCATTTCTCTTTACTTAGGACTTTTATCAACTTCTCAATAAAAAACCTGGGCCCAACAGTCAAACCAGGATTAAATATTACTATGATAATTGATTTTGACCCCTTATTGAGATGTTATTTCTTATAGGTGCTTCAACCTGATTACCACTATTTTTTTATGACATGGACTATGTTTCCATCAGGTCCAAGCCAGTTTAGCCCCACCATCAGCTGACCCTCTTGGCTCTTGGAATGACTGCAGATCAAACCATGCAACTTGTAACTCATCTCAAATTCAGTTCCTCCAAGGTGTTTTCTTCAATCTCTAATATAGTGAATTTTGTACAGAAATTTAAGTGCATATGTGAAATTTCATGAAATTTTTTGTAGTAAGTGATATATCTAATTATGTCAATCATACTCATACACAGCAACTGATGTACATTTTCAATTATCTGATTTCCTGGTAACATATTTGTCTCTTCTTTGAAGCAGACTTCAGAAATCAAATGCTAAATGACGTGAAAAACTTCTCAAAGTCATCTCAAACTGGACTGTTTATAAATTCCTGTTTTGCTCATTGCCAATCTGAGAGACAGGAGACATGGTTCGCTGATGACTCTCCCCTTATTGAGGACAAGGTAAACTCAGTTTACATTTCCAATGTCTTAAGGCAGAGTGGTTGGATTTAAGAAATTATAAGGGGTAATGTCCCGTTGTATCTGTTTAAACTCATATCATGTCCCTTTTTCTTTTAATTGGGGTACTGGACATAGTTTGAAAGATTGAATATAGACTGTAGAAGCTCCAAAAACATTAATGAAAACTCTCTGTTGTGACAAAAGCTCTTAAACTAGAACATGGCATGACAGAAGTTCTATACAGTATACAGTCTTTCAATGAAGCATCAAGATGTGATGAAAGGCAATGGATATAGTTAGAAAGACAACAGATATAGACTATAGAGGCTGGGAAAACATTCTGGAAATTCTCTTTGCAATGACAATAGCTCTTAAGTTAGAACATGGCATGACAACAGTAATATATATGGTCTTTCAGTGAAGCATCAAGATGTAGTGAACAACAGAGGCCTCTTTTATTTACACTCTAAAGGAGATTAAGAAAGGAAAGCTGAAAGCTTCAGGGGAAGGGACATAACCATTCAAAACTTACTTTGCTTTCTTTTGACTGTAAACTCAAGTTTGATTAGTCCAACACAAATGACTTTAATGCCTTGGATGAAATATTCACTACTCAAGCTTCATGCATTTTCCCCTTTTCTGTTTATTGTTCTCAGAAAATAACCATCTTTCATTTTGCAGCCAATTGCAGTTGCTGTTGGAGACTGGTTTTTCGAACGAGAAGCTGTCAAAGCTATTGACTGTGCTTACCCTTGTGACAACAGCTGCCATAATCTGGTCTTTAAGTGATTAAAATTTGTCGTTCCTCATATGGTAATATGATATTTACACTTTCATCCTTGTAATTTCCATTTGTGTATTTAACATTCATTAATTGTTATGGAATGGCCATTCTTGGCTGAGGATGCAATTATCTATCATCATTTTCACTGATAATAAGTCATGTCAATAAGATTCATTAGCAGACATTTATGAGATAACATTTTCATACAATAAAAAACATACAACTCATACAACACACTTTTTCTTTCTATCTCTCCATCACATCCCACATTTTTCTCATTTCCCTCTTTATCTCTATATCTCTCTATGTTGTACATATTGTTGTACAAACATCATTTCTCGTCATTTATATACTTATAGTTAGAATATCCAAAAACGAAAAATTGAATGTGTGCATCTGCTGCCACCTTTTTATCATTGAAAATATTATATTTTTTCCCTTAACGAATTTCAAAAAGGACCCCAAATCTATGCCTTAAAGGGTGCTGGATTTTTCAAAAGATCCAACCTCTCATGTTTGCAAGAAAATAGTACACTGGCATAAAAGACAACAAAAATTTAAAGCACTTGAAAAGGCACCACGTGAAGCGTTTCTGATTTCTGAGTTCAGTTACTATTAGGATTATTGATCGTGTTAAAACAACTTAACTCATTTGTCACCCTCAATTTATGAGTTATTATATCATCAAGGGAAATATGTCATTTCCAATAAAAAGTCATGGGAAATTACACATTGGTTGCTCCCGTAATTTAGGGAGAATTTAACATTTAACATTAGGATGATAGTGCAACCATCTAAATTGAAATTCTAATAGAGAAACGTATTAAGATGGATAACTACAAATTCGTTTTTTTTTTCCCCAATTGTAAATTACTCTGGATGATTCTAATGTTGTTGTCATCACAAACGACATTGCTAGCTACACTAAATAGAATAGAATCTAAGGTGGAAAATGAGGACGACTTCTCGTGACATACTATTTGGTAGTATATACTGAGCCAAAAATCTCCATCTAATTGTACACATCAAGGGGTAAAAGGAGGGACCGAGAGAGAGAGTGAGGATCAAAATGTCAATTTAGTAAGTACACAAAGCAATAGCAATAGTGACAAAAGAAATTGACTCTACATGCATCCAAATTCCCCACCTACCCACTCTGTTTTCAGTTTTCACCATAGCTTCATATTCAAACACTACTGTACAGAGGAAATAATGGTGATCGATCAAAAAGGGAACTTCAACCTGAAAACCCAAAAAATTAGACCAAAATAATCTTACAAGATAATTATACAACCATTATTCACTACTGCCTCCATAGGACAAAAAGGGGTTAGTATGTACTATGAGTTAAGAAAAAATTAGCAGTCAAGTGCCGTATTTGGATGCAGATGCTGCCACAGCCTGCGCCCACATTTTAAGCCGAGCCTTTACATCTCTTGGATCGTCACCTTCATTACAAAGTTTAGGAGAAGGAAAAAAAAAAAAAAAGAAAAGAAAAAACTTGATCAGAGAGACCAGTTCATTTTTGTTGCTTGTTCAAATAAACCATAAATTGATCACCCTAAGAAAAATTGTTAAGTTTGGCTTTAGTAGAAAAAATGTAACTTTACACAATGTAAATAATGCATTGTTTACATTGTACTTATTCTAATGAATCTAGTGTGTATAGTAAATAATTAATAATGCAGAAAAACTTACCAGGACTAGAGATGCGCCAATTGGAGATAGGTGAAGTGGCACCACTGCTAGTGTCAAGTGTGGAATTGGAAAGGGAGATGGAAAGAGGAGAGGGTATCTCCAACTCCAACTCAAAGCCAAGATCTTTACAAGCCTTCACTTCCTCTAAGTCCATGCACAGTGACCTTCTCCCTCCTTTTGGCCTTGTCATCACCCTCAACCCCATGCTACCATTTTGATCACTCTCACCACTCAACCCTTCAACCATATGTTCCACTTTCCTATTTTTCTCCGAAAAAGTGTCCTTTCTGACTCTGCTCCTTCTCTTCCATGGATCCTTCTTCTCCTTTGTTTTCTTATTCTGTCCCCTTTGGCCCTCATTGTCACTGGCATACTCCTTCACCGTTAACGACTGTGTGTGATTCCTTCGTCGTGGAGGCGTAGCAGGCAAAGGATAACAACAGTCGGTTTCAGAGTCAGAGAACAACCCTGAAGCAGGGAACTCTTTGCCGTCGGAAAATTCTCCATCAGCATCACCATCCCCTTCCATGGACAAGCCTGACATGTACATAGCCATGGCATCATCTTCAACATCATCATCGTCACACACGGTGCTTCTGCTGGTACAAACAGAAAGCCTGGACAAGTTGTGGGGGTGTGAATGATGGTGATGGTGATGATGATCAGACGTATTATCAGTGTCATTTTCAAAGTCTTCATCTTGCAAGGAAGAGTGAAACTGAAAATCCGAAGACATGGTATACTGTAATGACTAGCAATTATGAGTTTTATTTAATTTTTGCCCTTTAAATGTAATGAAGTGAAAAATAGAAGAAGGTAGCAGAATGAGAGAGTGAGTGTTGGTGGTGTGAGAGAAGAAGGGAAAGACGAATATGCTGCGAAGAAGAGGGAAATAGAGAGGCGTTGGCCTTGGCGATTGTGAATCATACGTTTCTCATTTTCATGATAAGGTAGACAAGAGAAGAGAAGAGAAGAGAACCAAGGGAAAGGAAAGGAAAGGAAGTACACAAGACACACTCAACTACCCTATTTATTTATGTCTAAACTTTATACACTTTTTCTCTATTTTCTTTTTTATTCCAAAACCATAATTTCATATTATGATTGGCCATTTCTTATTATATTCATTTCTTATTAGTTTGTAGTTTTATTTTGGCTCACATGTCACATGTATGTACCCAAATTAAACATATCACATGTATGATACATGGTGACGCACAATTATTTGAGTTAGATGGAGAAAAGCGGGGGAAAACGGGTTCAGTTACCCTAAAATTTATATTTAACGTTCTAATGATAGTCCTGACTAACAAGTTGAAAAATTAGAAAAACTACACATATAGTAAAATATATTAAATATTTAAAAGATATTTCATGTTTTAATTTTAGTAATTGAATTTAATAACATAGATGTATTATTTTATTTTTATTTTCTAAAGTATTAGGGTACTGTTAGATATGCAAAGCGAAGTTCCCTCCTAATAGTGTTTTTTTTTTTAAACACATAAATCCAATGATCAAATTCAATATCACATATTTAAAAGACTCGAGCCCCTTTTACTTCCATCATATGATGTGGTATCATATTCATTTATTAAATAATGTGATATATAATTGGATATTAACAATATGAACTAACAAAAATAATGAACCACTTTATAATAAAAAAATAAACAATTTTGTTTCTTTAAAAATATAAACTAACAACATTTAAAGGGATCATTACATTAATTTTTCCTCTTGTTGATACACAAACAGAAGGGGCTAGGATCCTACATTATTTTTCATTGAGGTCTTTGGGCTTTATTGCAAATTTTCAAAGCATATATAACTATGAAATCCATATTGTGTGTTTGATAACGCAAATATACGTATTTGACTGGTTTATAAGTTCAATTAACCAGATTGTGTGTTTGATGTAAGCTTACTTTAATAACTTATACTCTTTTTCCCTACGTCATTTTAAGTAACTTTTGAGTTTATAACTTATATTTTTTTCTATTTTTTCCCTTAATATTTCAATAGAATTCTAATTTTTCCATTTTAGTTTTTTTGAAAAATTTTCTAAACCCTTTCCAAATTGAACGTACTATATAAAAAATTAAATAATTAAAAAATAGCATTATGCTATATCAATTTCCAAAATAAATCAATTGATATTAAAAAATAGTGTAAATAAAATTGATAATTTATTTTAAAAAAAATTAAAATTATAATCACAAAAAAAATTAATTAAATAAAATTAGAATTTATATAAAATAATATCATATAAATATGTCCTTATATGTTATTTTACATTTATCAGTTACTTCAACAACTAATTTTACTAAATATTTTTAATTCAATAAATTATCTTATCAACTTTCAATTTTTAGCTAAAAATTAACTTTTCAACTTTCAGCCAGCTTATTAGATAATTTTGCCAAACATAGCCTAAGGTTTTGTGTGGCAAAAATAACTAATAAGCTCTATGTTTGGCAAAAATAACTAATAAATATACTGATAGTTAAAAAGTTAATTTTTAGCTAGAAGCTGATTTACCGATTGAATTAGGATGTTTGACAAAAAATAGTTGATATATTAGTTGAAAGCTTAAAAGCTATTTTTTAACTAAAAGATGATAGCTAAAAGTAGGTAAGCTAACATGTTAATTTAGAAGTGTTTGATAAAGTTAGTTGTTAAAGTAACTTATGATTGTAAAATGACATATTTATATGATATTTCTTTTATATAAATTCTAATTTTATTTAGTAGATAAAAATATTCTTTTGGATAATTATAATTTTATATTTAAAAAAAAATATTTTAATTACAGTATTTATTCAATTATCTTGTTTTGTAGATATATAACATAATCTAAGATTGTTTTTTTTAATTATTTAATTTTTTTTTTCACATAATGTGTTTAACCCAACATATTTGTCTTGTCAAACACAAAATGTAAAATTTAGGTGGAGTTTTATATAATCAATTACAAATTGGCTCTCTGTAAAATATAATTATAAAACTATTTCTTCATATTTTTTTTACATTAGTAGTTAACTAAAAGAACCAGGAAAAAAAAAAAGACAACCTATTTGACACTCATGCTGGCAAAAGGAAAATTATAGTTATATAATGAAGAGTATAATTTTTCTTATGATTACAAATAAAATAGGAAAATAGAGAAGGTAGAATATACTAATGTGTAATGTAATAGAAAAATGGAAATGCATTAAGTAACCAAATATATAAAATTTTTATTGGGATGTGAATCATTTAATACTATAAAAGCGTACAATTTTATGATTTTCAATAAAAACTTTTTATATATGGTAAGATCAATAAATTATCTTTTAGCTTATAATTTTACTAACTTATAAGCCAACTAGTTTGACCAACATAAAAGTGTTTGACAAGGTACATAACACTAATTTATTTTAGAAGCTTTTAACTTAAAAGCTATTACAACTAACTTGTAACTTATAATTTATGTATTTTTCTTCCATTTTTAGAGTGTATTAGATAATACATTTCAGTTAAATAAAAATTAAAATTAATAGGGTTCGAGTTTTTTTTTTTAAAGATCCAAACAATTTCTCGGGATTTATGACCTGGCTGACAAAAGTCCACTTCCCATATGTTATGTCACACCAGAACAAGTTTGAGTAGCCTGAATTAATAGCTCTAGCTAAAATAGGTGGTGAGTGATCTCTTGCACTATATGATTTCATGGATATACAATCCTTGTTCTTCACAAGGCACAATATATTACTAGCTTTTTGCGATTCATGAAATGGCCGACAAGCGAAGCTATCTAAGATTTCAGAGATGGAATATGCCAACTTGTGATTTAAATGACTGGACACCATCCTGAAACTCAAAGTTTCAGGTAAGAAAATTCACGCTTCTGAAAGAATAACAATTAACTGCTCATGAATTAAAGGAAAGAATAAGGATATATTCCCTAAATTTTTATTCTTTTTTTTTTTTTTTGAAAAAAAGGTAAGGGTTCATATATATCTTGAAAATTTTAGCTTTTTAAAGATTATTTTGTAAAATAAATTACTAAAAGAAAAATACTTTACATATTGACATCACTATTATATAGGGTAACCCAATGTAATTCTAGATCTAAAGCAAATTTTTAGTCCCTCTGGTAAAATTTGGTTTTGGTCTTTCATTTATTTTTTCATTGGTTTTGGTCCTCAATTTTGTAAAATCACATGTTTTTAGTCCTCCTTATTAGTTTTACTCTGTTAAGTCACTTTCGCAGCTTCACTCTGACTTTTCCCGAGTAAAAATTTACAAAAAATTTCTTGCGACTTTTCTCTAGAAATTTTATGTGTAGTAAATTTCCAAAAGAACTACAATTTTTTTTTTTAAAAAACCACTATAAAATTTCTTTGCTTTGTTTAAAAAAAACTATAGTAAATTTCCCAAAATGTTAGAATCTAAACAAAATATTCTTTCGATTTTGAAATTCAAAGGAAAATTCATAAAAAAATCTACAAGAAATATTACTATGTCATCACTTAGCGGAATATAACAAATGGGATTTAAATCATGTGATTTTAAAAAATGGAGGACTAAAACCAATGAAAAAATAAATAAGGGACCAAAATCAAATTTTATTATATTTTGAGGGACTAAAAACATATTTAACCCTAAATAAAATTATTATAATTTTATTTAAAATTTATTTATTTAACTTTTTGAGATAATTAATAAGTATAATTAATAGACAATACCTACTTTTATAAAAAAAATATTTATATCTATTAATAAAATTTATAATAATGTTATTACAAAAAAAATCGAGTTACTTATAATTAATGTTTATAAAAAAGAGATTCTCATCGTAAATAAAAAACCTAATAGTATGTTTCATAAAAACGCATAATAGTATATTAAATCGCGTTTGATAAAGCAATATTTTTATATAATTAAAATTATATTTATAATAAATTAATATCTTTAAAATATAAATAAAATAAGAAAATTAAAATAATTTTGGATTATTATTTAACAATAAGATATAATTGTATAAATTAAGATTATAATGATAAGAATAGATGACATTAACTGAGTATTGACAAGTCATTATAAATGATACTGTTCGTTCAAATTTAGTCACTATAATATTAAAAATATCCATATTAATCCCTAAAATGGTCTTATGTATTGAAACTATATGATAATATGGATAATGGAAAGTCTTGTCTCCGGTTAACTGTATTTAAACTATATTTCTATCATGCATATCTAATTAGTTTGTGACTATTTTTTCCCTCACAAATAGTCATTTTTTTTAATGATATTCCATACTGAATAAATTAAATTCTCACCGTTACATTCTCTTTTTATGATTAAATATGAACGTAAAAATGTTTAGTTCTAAATTAGTTATTTACTAATATTCATTGAGAATTAGTCCATAACAAATCTAATACTTTAAGTGATATATATATATATATATATACTCATCTAAAAAGTGAGGTATACAATTTCATCTCTCAATAAGCATTTTAACACTAATGCTTTGTTTGTTACGGAAGAGAGTGCGAAGAGAGAGATGACCGATAGAGAAATAGGGTATTGATATGCAATCCACCTTGTTTGGTACCGTAAACGACAAGGAGAGAGATGGTGAAAACAAGTGGAGTCCGCATGCGTCATATCTCTTCTCCCTTTTGAGAAATGGGACGGACATGAAGCTTTTTGAGTTTCCCAGAATTGTCCCCAATCTTTCCAATTTAATCCAAGTCACACTATTCATAAAAAAGCCACCAACAAGGGTTTATGGTCCATTTAAATAATTATCACTTTCTCTTTTCTCTCTTTCTCTTCACATTTTTCTAACCAAACAACTTATAAATCTCTCCTATTTCTCATTACTTTCTCTCTTCTCTATTTCTCTCTTCCCTATTTCTCTCTTTTCTATTTCTCCCGTTTAACCAAACATAGGGTAAAGCAACATAAAGATGGTAAAACTTGCTCTAGTTCATTTTCTTAGTGTGCAATTTCTCAAATATGACTGTAATTCAAATTTCTCATATTAGATGTTAATCGAGTACATCAAGTCATCCTAAAAAAATACTTGAATATTTTTCTCAAAACTTAAAAAAATGATTTTTTTAAAAAAGAACTTAGATAAACATTCTTATAAGTTGTAATTGTGATCAAATAGCAACAAAAAGTTAAATGAGATAGATATACCTTGTTTGGTAGTTGCTACTTTGCTAGCTCAAAAACATAATAGAGTTATAGAGTGTATTTAGTAGCTGAAAAATTAACTAATTAAAAGTGTTTGATAAAACTAACAGTTGAAAATGATATATAAAAACATTATTAAATAATGATGAATGAGAGTTGTCGAACGATAAATTTATAACAAATTTTCAGTTGTTAGCTGAAAGTATGAGCTTTATTAAAAAAGTTACCCTAAGTATTTTCTCAAAAAAAGTTACTTAAAAATTAATAGCTACCTAAAAAAGCTACCTTACCAAACACAACTGAAATAATTTTAATTATTAATTTAACCTTTAAGCTAACTAAAAGACTTAAATGCGTTATCAAACACGCTCTGTATTACTATTAAAGGACCACATTGACCAAAAATATGATTATATTAGTGCATATAAAACTTGAACGATTCTAATTTTATAAACTAACTTTCGGGGTTGATTTACCTATCAAACAAGATAAGAAGATCCTGGGCCAAGTGTAACATCACGCATATTAGGAGCCCTAATAATTCATTAGACTGAAAATAAAAGAATTATATATTAGAATTAAGGGAGAATAAGTTAAGAGACTAAGGATAATTGAGGAGCTATGAGTTAAAACTCAAGTATAAAACCAAGTTTTGAGCTTTAACTTAAGTGAACTTAGAGAATATGGGTCCTGGCAAAATTAGAAGTTTTAATAACTCATTAGGCTAAAAATATGTTAATTGTGTATTGGTAATTAAGGAAATTGAGTAGAGGAATTAAAGATTGAAAGTGGATTATATAAATTAACTTAGAATTCTATTTCAGGTTAAAATGAAGAGTTTTGGGCTCTGGTAATCGATTACAGGGAGTCTGTAATCGATTACCCGAGAGCTAGTTTTTAGGTAATCGATTACTCACAGGTTGTAATCGATTATCCGAGAGCTGAATTTTGTGTAATCGATTACTTGAAGGCTGAGTTTTATGTAATCGATCACCAAGGGTTGTAATCGATTACCAAATTCCCAGAAACGTTTTCTAGTGTCATTTTTACCTCTGGTAATCGATTACATCACTATGGTAATCGATTACCAGTTGACCAGTATAAATAGCCTGACGTGCAGTAGAAACCCATTTTTCTTCCTCTTCTTCTTTCCCTTTCACGAACCCTAGAGAGAGAAATAGTGAGTTTAGAGAGAGAAAGCTTAATTTTGGAGCTTGGGAAGGAGATTGAAGCTAGAATCATCAATTGAATCACTTCCACTTCTCATTCTCCTCTTGATTTCGCCCCCGTTTGTTTTAAATTCTCACCTAACAAAACCATGATTTTGCAGAATTGATTTTAAATCACTTCCGTCCAAAGTACTTCGTAAAGTGTGCATTATTCATCTCAACCATTCATTTCTAGAATCAATTCTACTCAACTGTGAACCAAACGGTTTCTCCCCAATGTATGAACCCTACTCTTTAATCCCTCTTCTATATGATTATTGTGGTTAGATTAGTCGTGTATGCATGAGATTGAGTAGTTTGGTTAGTATTTTCATGGAAAACCTTAGGGTAGCGAGATTTACGAAAGTAGCGAGATTACGAAATACTCATTATATGATCCCTACCCTTCGATTCCCTTCTATATGGTTGAATTGAATAGATTTATGAAGTTTATGCTAAGAATTGAGTAATTTGTGCTTTGGATTGATTGTAAATCCCTTGGATTTCGAAGTTACGAAAGTTTTCGAAATACTCGAAATTCTAGTTTTGGGTTATCAATTCATGTTTACCGGTTTCGACCGTGAGTTAAGTAAGCCAGCCTTCGTGTTGTGAGTTAAAACTTCAGTTTTCATTATTGATTCATGTAAGCCGGTTTCGACCGTGAGTTAATTTAAGTCGGCATTTGTGCTGTGAGTTAAAAATTAAGTAATTATGTGAAAACTTGACTTCGGTCCAGTAATGGGTGGGATTCGTCCCTGGGAAAGACGTTTCTCGTAGTCTGAGCTCAGTTCTAACTCCAGTTTCAGTGATAAGATCATGCCTGCTGGGCACAGCAGTGAGTGCATCATGAGCATCATGTTCTGCATCATTGTTAGTCCATGTTACATGAGTTACATGTCTTAATTATTCTTTCATTAGCTATCTATAAATATGCTTTAGGTGTATCTCAATGCTTGATGGTTGTTTTTCCTCACACTATATATGTTAAGTTGTACTCGCAGAGATTATTATCTCACCCCACGTTTCGGGGATTTATTTTAGTTGTGCAGGAAATTCCAAGTGTTATGACGGAAAAAGGTGTTGAAGGAACTGAGTTTTATTTCACAATGGAAGTTCTTTGTAATAGAAATTAGTTTAATTGTAATTGTGAATAATAGATCTATTGATGTATAAATGCATGATCATGTTCTTAGCCATGGAGGCTTAGTTATGAGTTTTAAAGTATTAATGTTATTAGATTGTATTGGTTTTGCTGATTTTCAGGTTAACCTTGGATTTGGTAATTGTCCGGTTTTTAGGGGAGACTCTTTCGGATTTCCGGTATGAGTTCATTGAATCACATTTCTTCAAGTGTGGATTCTTCCCTAAGTTTAAGTAAGATTTAATATTATTTAGAGATATTGATGTTGTATTGAAATTGCTTAAGCTAATCGTTGGAAAGTTTAAGCGAATGTGTGACGATATTGAAAATTTAACGTAATGATTTCAAGAACTTCAGGGATAGTGTCTCCAACGGGCATTATTTCTAAGTTTAGAAATTAGGGCGTTACACTTTGGTATCAGAGCAGTTCAATCCAATTGGACTGTGGTTAGGTTAGTTGCCCGTGACTTACTATAATCTTCTAATACATGTATTCATTGTAGGGACTTATCACTCCTATGGTGTGTATTGTAAATGGAGGTTATGGTCAGTTATGTGAGTAGGATGCTTTGGTCCGGAAGTTAGGATGCTTCCTTAACAAAGTTAAAGCCACCCATTCTTGTATTAGAAAGAGAGTAACTTAGGTTAATTTTTAAAATGGAACCCTTACCTTAGGTGCTTTAGAGGATGTGACCCTGAAACCCTAGTAAGCATTAGGCACTCTTAAGGCAGTTAGTAAGTTTGATTCGTTATTCTAGAGGATGGTTGTTGTTTGACTTATAAAGTAGTTCTGATTGTATAATCTGGATATATTGTGTGATTGCTATCTCTTTGTGACATTGATTTGTATGAGTGATTTTATGTCATATTCTATTAGAATGTGTGTGTACTTGTTAGGCAGTGATTCACATAGTTAAATCTTCTTTTGAGATAAACTTTTGGGAGGTCACGTTAGAAGGAATGAGAGACTGTAGTCCAAGTTAAGATAGAAACTCTACTTAGAGTAAACCAGTGACCGCAGAGGTACCCAAAATGATTCCAAACCAGTGGGGAAGTATATAGAGGACTTTAACTTAAGTAGGCTTAAGATCTTACCTAAGTCAGCAAACTTAGCAGGGACATATAGACATTTAGATATAAACTTAGAAGGGTTAGGAAATTGAGATTTCTTTTGAGTCAATGTAGGAATAGGTGTATTTCCTAAGCCACCCTGAGAGTAGTCAGGAAACTGTCAAGCGAGTGAGAATTCCTTTAGCCATCTTACTCTTTGCCTTGTACATGGATTACATGGATAGATCTTTAGACTCTACCAGACGGGTAGGTAGTCATGACGACTACCATTTCCTCACATTTTCATCCCATATTTAGAGAACACTTAGTGACCCTAGAGACAGAGTCTTACAACACTAATTGTTAACCCGTGAGGAGTTGGGGGCATGTTTAGGAGATGAATCAGGTAGAGATCCCTAGTAAAGGTAGTGAGATTTCAATTATCTAATATTATTACCCTCCCAGGACTTACAATTAGTAATATCTTTTCATCCTACCGAGTGAGTAAGTTGTCACGAGAAACCATACCTTCGCTCTTTCTCTTCACCTTTAGATGATACTTGGCGATTTTAGGAAGTAATGTTTTATAACCCTGAGAATCTAGAAATTTCCAATGTGAACACTTCGTTCATACCTTCAGTCTAATCATATTGGTTTTAACCTCGAGGACTCGAAGAAGTACTCGGGAGAAGAATTAGGTAAAGGCTTTTAGCCAGGATAGTTAGTATGAACCAAATTTTTCTCGGTAATCCAACTCAGTAAATTCACTATCCAAAATCATCCAATTCAATTTATTAACACCAGTAGAGAGAAACCTTAGCCATAACTCTCTTAAGGGAGAGGAACCTTAATCAAGGAAGTTAAGAATTCTAGTATAGATTGCATAAGGTAGTGTAGATTTACCCACAACCCAAGTAAGGATAGGAAGTTCCCAACTAAATCATATTAGGGGGAGTTGTGTAGAAAAGAATTAGGAATCACCTGAGAGAATTGTTAGGCAGAAAGTAAGAGGACCAAATATCTTAGTTAAAGATAACAAAGTAACGGGAATAACATGGATTTTTAGAATTAATTAGGAAAGGGAAGGAATTTATAGTTGAGGTCTTAAGGGAGAATGAGTAGAACAAGTAGATTATTAGATAACCTTAGAGTTAGTTAAGGATTTATTCCACAGCTATAGATGTTCTCCCAGTCACCCAAATACTTAGCCCCATCCATGAGTTCCAGGAGGGAAATTCTAGGATTCTACACTTAATATTTATATGTTAGTGTCATAACCATGTTTACATAGGATCACATTCCAAACAAAAGTAAGAAGTTCTTTTTCACACCATAATAGTAATAACTCTGGAGTTGTTGGGAAAATGAAACAAATTAGTTAGGTGCCTAAATGTAAACTTGATGTCTCTGGGAGAGAAATCAAGATTTAAGATATTGAGAAATATTAGAAAGGGCCTGAAGCTTTAAGGGGGATAGTTTTATATCCAGGCCAAGAGAGTCCGTAGAAGGAACTTGGTACTTGTACCCAACCTGAAAGTTAGATTTGATTGTGCATGGTTAGGCCTAGCCAGAGTGTTAGGAAGGGATTGAGATATTATTAGGCACACTCATTAGGATTAGAACTCTAAAATTATTTAGAAATCCTTATTTATAGTAGGACTAGGATGTGGATGACATTATGTCACTCTACTTCTAATGAAACTTAGAATCAAATTAAGTGTAAACCCTGATCGGTAGGGTGAGATAGAGAAAGATCCCATTACGGGACGATAGGAGGCCAGGAGGGTTACCGTGTTCATACTGTAACAGGTGGGTATTATACCTACGTTTATGGCATGAGTGTTATTAGGATTCTGTTATTATCTTAGAAGAATGAGTGACTTTACTCCCATTTTGGGTGTGATGTTTGTTTATGTGACTAAGTGAACTTAATTTCTCGAACATGACGTGAGTGTTGGATAATTACGCCAGCACGAACTTAGTGATTCGAGAGATTGAGTATTTGTGTGCGCACGACTTAGTGCTAGTAATATAAGTAGAACTTAGAATATAAACATGAAAATTACTTGGGTTTTCTCAAACCTAGTTAAATCATTAAGAACATAAAACTTAAAACCATCTGGTAGTTGATGGGTTTGGGTATGGAATTAAGATCCTTGTTTAGTTGTTGTGTGAAATCTTTTCATATGATTAGATTTTTTTTCAGGTGTGTTGTCTAACCAAACTAGTCAAGGATACTCAAATTGAGTAGGAAGCCTTTTCATGTGTTTTTCTAGGATGATACATGAAATGAGATATTAGAGAAGTTCAGAAACCTAAGTTTAGATATAACCATTGGGTAGCACAGTATTAGACTTCATAGAATTGAGGTCATCAGTGAACTAAGAGCTCTAATTAGGGAGACTCAGAGTTTGGACTTAAGTCTTCAAGAAAAAGAATAATAGTTAGGGTTTTTTTTTTTAATCAAAAGATGGGATGATTCTCTTCCAAGGGAGAGCCTGTGTCCCTAAGGGGGGTAGCTTCAGGTAGTAAGTGTTAGAGGAAGTTAGTAAAGGTAAGTTTTCTGTACATCCTGGTTTCACCTAGATGTATCAGGATTTGAAGAGAGAAACAATATATATATAAAAACATCAAAACCATTAGGAATCCTTTTACCATTGAAGTCTCTGAATGGATGTGGGGAAGTATAGTTTTGGACCTTGTGATAGGATTACCTCGAGTCCAAGTCAGTTTCGTTGCCATCTGAGTAATTGAGGACTGACTGACCAAGTCAGCCCACCTCCTATCAATTAGGATTACCTTTCCCCTTAGCAAGATAATAAATTCAATTATTAGGAAGATGGTTGGACTCTATGAAGTTTCCTCTAACGTCATACCAGATAGGGACTCTAGGTTCATTTTTAGGTTCTGGGATGCATTTCACCAGGTTACGGGAACGACTCCCGAAAACTTTTAGTTTAGGTAGTCCTTAATTTCTCTTTTCTTAAACAATTTTGAGGACAAAATTGCTTAAGGGGGGTAGAATGTAACATCCCGCATATTAGGAGCCCTAATAATTCATTAGACTGAAAACAAAAGAATTATATATTAGAATTAAGGGAAAATAAGTTAAGAGACTAAGGATAATTGAGGAGCTATGAGTTAAAACTCAAGTATAAAACCAAGTTTTAAGCTTTAACTTAAGTGAACTTAGAGAATATGGGTCCTGGCAAAATTAGAAGTTTTAATAACTCATTAGGCTAAAAATATGTTAATTGTGTATTGGTAATTAAGGAAATTGAGTAGAGGAATTAAAGATTGAAAATGGATTATAGAAATTAACTTAGAATTCTATTTCAGGTTAAAATGAAGAGTTTTGGGTTCTGGTAATCGATTACATGGAGTCTGTAATCGATTACCCGAGAGCTAGTTTTTAGGTAATCGATTACTCACAGGTTGTAATCGATTACACAATGTAATCGATTACCCGAAAGCTGAATTTTGTGTAATCGATTACGTAATCGATTACATGAGGGCTGAGTTTTATGTAATCGATTACCAAGGGTTGTAATCGATTACCAGATTCCCAGAAACGTTTTCTAGTGTCATTTTTACCTATGGTAATCGATTACATCACTATGGTAATCGATTACCAGTTGTCCAGTATAAATAGCCGGACGTGCAGCAGAAACCCATTTTTCTTCCTCTTCTTCTTTCCCTTTCACGAACCCTAGAGAGAGAAAGAGTGAGTTTAGAGAGAGAAGCTTAATTTTGTAGCTTGGGAAGGAGATTGAAGCTAGAATCATCAATTGAATCACTTCCACTTCTCATTCTCCTCTTGATTTCATGGATTTGGTGAATATAACTCACACACCCACTTTTCTCTTTGAGTTTGATTTCTCCCCAATGTATGAACCCTACTCTTTAATCCCTCTTCTATATGATTATTGTGGTTAGATTAGTCATGTATGCATGAGATTGAGTAGTTTGGTTAGTATTTTCATGGAAAACCTTAGGGTAGCGAGATTTACGAAAGTAGCGAGATTACGAAATACTCATTATATGATCCCTACCATTTGATTCCCTTCTATATGGTTGAATTGAATAGATTTATGAAGTTTATGCTAAGAATTGAGTAATTTATGCTATGGATTGATTGTAAATCCCTTGGATTTCGAAGTTACGAAAGTTATGAAAGTTTTCGAAACACTCGAAATACTCGAAATTCTAGTTTTGATTTATCAATTCATGTTTACCGGTTTCGACCGTGAGTTAAGTAAGCCAGCCTTCGTGCTGTGACTTAAAACTTCAGTTTTCATTATTGATTCATGTAAGCCGGTTTCGACCGTGAGTTAATTTAAGCCGGCCTTTGTGCTGTGAGTTAAAAATTAAGTAATTATGTGAAAACTTGACTTCGGTCCAGTAATGGGTGGGATTCGTCCCCGGGAAAGACGTTTCCCGTAGTCTGAGCTCAGTTCTAACTCCAGTTTCAGTGATAAGATCATGCCTACTGGGCACAACAGTGAGTGCATCATAAGAATCATGTTCTGCATCATTGTTAGTCCATGTTACATGAGTTACATGTCTTAATTATTCTTTCATTAGCTATCTACAAATATGCTTTAGGTGTATCTCAATGCTTGATGGTTGTTTTTCCTCACACTATATATGTTAAGTTGTACTCGCTGAGATTATTATCTCACCCCACGTTTCGGGGATTTATTTTAGTTGTGCAGGAAATTCCAAGTGTTGTGACGAAAAAAGGTGTTGAAGGAACTGAGTTTTATTTCGCAATGGAAGTTCTTTGTAATAGAAATTAGTTTAATTGTAATTGTGGATAATAGATCTATTGATGTATAAATGCATGATCATGTTCTTAGCCATGGAGGCTTAGTTATGAGTTTTAAAGTATTAATGTTATTAGATTGTATTGGTTTTGCTGATTTCAGGTTAACCTTGGATTTGGTAATTGTCCGGTTTTAGGGGAGACTCTTCCGGATTTCCGGTATGAGTTCATTGAATCACACTTCTTCAAGTGTGGATTCTTCCCTAAGTTTAATTAAGATTTAATATTATTTAGAGATATTGATGTTGTATTGAAATTGCTTAAGCTAATCGTTGGAAAGTTTAAGCGAATGTGTGACGATATCGAAAATTTAACGTAATGATTTCAAGAATTTCATGGATAGTGTCTCCAACGGGCATTATTTCTAAGTTTAGAAATTAGGGCGTTACACCAAGTTGGAGAAGTTGGGACCTCCTCCCTAGCTAGGGAGTTTATAAAACTAATGGTCTGTCACGGTGTCACCACATGTAGCAAGACTAAAACTAAACATAGTAAAAAAAAGACTATACTAGAAAATTAGTCTATGAGAGATTCCTGATCGTGCAGTTTAGTCTCCAAGAGAGTAAAAATTCCAAAATGGTCCCTGAGAGATTGCTCCATCATGCAAAATGGTCCCTAAAAAATAAGTAAAAACAAACAAATTAGTCCCTGAGACATTAAAAAATCATGTAAATTAGTCCTTGAAAAATGACCTTTTGACCATTTTGCATGACAGGGCAATCTCTCAGGGACCATTTTGAAATTTTCACTCTCTCAGGGACTAAACTGCACGATTAGGAATCTCCCAGAAACTAATTTGCTAGTGTAGTAAAAAAAAACTAGCTTGGAGGGAAGTTAATTCAAATTGAGTCATTAATTATGCTGTTGGAGTGATTACCTCTCTGATTTTATTTATAGGACCTTTTTTAATTTAAACGCAAATATTAAGAAAA
Organism: Sesbania bispinosa; assembly: GCA_026901365.1. Classification (NCBI taxonomy): domain Eukaryota; kingdom Viridiplantae; phylum Streptophyta; class Magnoliopsida; order Fabales; family Fabaceae; genus Sesbania; species Sesbania bispinosa. The sequence continues at coordinate 1,045,886 of QLOH01000081.1, forward strand.
CATGTGTTTTAATGCTATGATTTTTTAAAATCTTTTTTAACTTTTAAATTTATTTCTATTTAAAATCAAATTTTATTCAATTTTTCACATTAATCAAATTTTAAAAATTACAAAATTTATTAATTATAAAGGATAAAAATGAAAAAAATTAATAAATACTTATAAAACTTTATAAATTATTTTATAATAAGGACCAGAGATAGTATTATAAAATTTAAATATAAACATAATTATATGTGCAGTTATTTTGATGATCTCATAACTAAGTTATTAAGAATGAAAAATAAAAAGTTTGTCTTATTCAAAAAAGCATAATTATGAAATACCTTATCTCTCGCTTCACGTACACTTTGAAACACACCGTTTTTATAGAGAGAGAGGAATGTGTTAATTTTATATGATAAATCAATAATAAAAAATGTTGAAATATATATTAAAAAATATATAGTAAAATCCCAAATTCGTCCCCGACAAAAACACGTTGAGACACGTTAGTTCATAATAAATAAAAATTTGTTACGACGTCATTGACAATTATCTCCGCGAGACAAGTCCGTCCTTCAATTAATTTGTGTCCGCTACAATTAACAGATGTGCATATATGGCATATTATAAGATCTACGTGGCAAAGACATTCATCACTCGGTCATCCAACATGGCATTTGTTATAACTAACGCCCATATTAGTCTTTGATAAAAAAATTAGGACACAATAGTCTTTACACACAAAATGAAAAATTTTGAGAGGTTAGGGTTCCCAAATTCATTGTCGCTTATTTTCCTCTCATTCAACCCAATTCCAATCCTCTCATTTTGTTTACAGTTAAAGAAATCAAAGGAATAGGAGTAGAAGATATTGAAGCAAGGGTAGTGGTGAAGAAGAAAGAAAGTTGTGTAGAAGCAAGTTCACGGTGTAGAAGATAGAAAACAGACAAGGAAATGGACACTTGCATTTGGCTGAAGGTACACAAATAAAAACGTATTATATTTAATTTGGTAATCTCTATCCCAAAAATGTTGTGCGGTCCCCTGTCATGGATGGTTTAGGGTTGCAGTCCCTATTTGTTTTATATGTTAATGGTCCTCTATCCCATGAGATTACAAGGAAAACTCATTGCCATAATCTACATAGGTGAATTTCATTTTTTTTTTTATTAAATCTGCATTTCACCATTGCACATATTAAATATGCTTTCATTTTCAATTTCAGACACATATGGGTGTTGGAAACACCCCTTTGTTTGAAAAACTCATTACCACAACATACTGCTAATTTGTCACAGGTTGTACAATTATAGCTTATTCTCTAATATCTTTTATAAGTAAACGTAGTAATTACTTAAACTTATTATAATTAAAAAAATTGTCCAAGATAGTGAAGCACCTCTACTGCTAAGTTCGACTATAAAGGCAGCACTCATTAGACCACCTCAAATGCCACTAAAGAAAAACTATATCAGTTTTGGGTGTCCACCATATAGGCCTTTAGCTAGGATTGCTCCCAACATATGCTTTAAGGGTTTTTATAAGGCATGTTGTAACGCCCCCGAGTCGCTTGCAGGAGTGATAAGGGTCCCCACAAACCAACACGAGTCTTTCCAGTATGCTTTGTCCTCACTTTGCCACACTTTCTGGGAAACTTCCCAGAAGGTCACCTCCACCTGCCATCGTCAATAAATTTCAGTAAACGGAGGAAATGGTTCTCGAAGCTAGAATGAGAAAGAATGTAGTCTAAAACAAAGATTAAGGATTAAGGGAAACCCTAGGCTTAAATTCCTTTTGTTTTAGGTATGTAAGGATTAATGTATCTCAAAGACTTTTTGTCAGCTACTAATATGGGCGTTAGACATAACAAATACCATGTTGGATGACTATGTGGTTGAATGTCTTTGCCACGTAGACCATATAATATGCCACATATGCACATTTGTTAATTGTAACAGACATAAGTTAACAGATTGACGAACTTGTCCCACAGAGATAATTATCAATCACGTCGTAACATATTTTTATTTACTAGGGACTAATGTGTTTAGAGTATTTTTATTAGAGATGAATTGGGGCTTTATTAAAAAAAATATATTACCATACGGGCATTCCTCCATGGCTAATAATGAGACACGAACCTTCTCCTCCGTTAGTGGAAGATAATGTTTAACATCCATCGAATAACAGAGAAACCCCAAGTTTAAGGCTTTTGGACTTTTTGATCAAGGGGTTTATAAAATTATGTAGGGCGGTGAACGAAAGTGCAGACCATAATGCGACCTCACAAGTTACAATCATACTACATGCATCCGATCATCTTTGGGAAATATAATAAAAAAGGCGAACGCGCGGTGACACAATTTCTGAATATTTTGTTCCTTTTTGGGAGAAAAATTCAATTGAGGAGAAACCAACCTTTTCTGCTAATTTTTGTCTTATTTTCATCATTCCACGAAGCAAATCAATTGCTTTATTTGGAAAGTGAAGCGAAAGTCACAATACAGACTGTCTTTTTGAATAAAAAAAAACAAATTAAGTTTGAAACACTAGGCTATGCTACTGCTAGTGAAAAATAAATAAATCTCATTACCATGCTAGTGGGTGTTGGTGATTTGGGTTCCTGTTGCGCATGAAGTGTGGATAACTTAAACAACATACCTAGTTCATTTGGCCCAATATTGTCCTAGATCACGTTAACCATTATTCCCGAGACGTTTGAATATATGGGGAAATCAGAAATGATAGTGAACTTTAACAGTGTTACCGTTGGGGGGAAAAACCGTCAATCAAAACGAAAGCTAAAGCTACAAATTCTGAGCCATTTTATTTCTTTAGTACAGATAGAAGGTTATACAGATTGTATTGTATGGTTGTGAAACAAATGCTATTTTAATACGAAAGTCTTGTACAAAAGTTTTATACATTTTCAAAATAATTCTTAAATATATAAAATTATAAAATTTTCTCCTATCCATGAAATTTGTGGAAAAATATTTTCCTTCACTTTTTGAACTTCTTTGTGTTCGCCTTTTAAATTCTCCCAAGTTATAAGAGATTTGTTTTTAAAACAATAATTTTAAGAAGATTTTTTTTATTTGTATAGTTGGATCTTGATGAGCCGTAGATTGCTTCAAACACAAAATTTTAAGAGATAAACTGTCATTAACAATCAATTGTTGATGAGTCTCAATTTCGAAGTTGGAACTAACCTTGCAAGGTGAACTGAGAAATCACAGTTTTTTTTTTATAAAAGAAATCACAGTTTTTTTTTTGGTCAAAAAAAAGAAAAGAAAGAAATCACAGTTTGAGAGAGGGAGGGAAAGAGAAAGGTAGATAAATAGTGGGCTTGCATTGTTATTGTTTGCTGACACGTCTCAATATGTCTCACAAACAGAAAGAAGAGGGAAAATGAACAAAAAATAAATAAAGCGTTAAATTATAAGCCCACCTTTTTTTGTTCAAAAAATTAAAGCCACCTAAATCTAGCGCTGTGCCGCTGTTGTTCCCGCCCATATTTTTGCAGGCCAGTCTTGTTTTTTACTTTTAGCACCCCAACTCCCCCATCCACCCCACCTCACGACACTCTCACCATCATTTCACAAACTTTTTTTCTTTCTCTTTTGGTAATTAATTTAATTTACAGAAAAAAACTTCTGGAAATTCCGGTAGAAACATATTCAAAAATTTCTAGATATAATGAATTTTGAAAATAATTTTCAAAAATGTATTTTAATATAAAGTTTTAATTTTAGAGATGAATTAGAGACAAAAAAATTTTCCGTCTCTAGAAATTGAAAAATTATAAAAAAATGATTTCGAAAATTATTTTTCGGAAGCCATTTTTATTATTTAGCTTCCAAAAACTAGCTTTCGGAAGTTAAATGATAAACCCATAGGGTTTAGAGAAGTTAATATCCGGAAAAAATAGAGGATATTTCTGGAAAATCACATTTTAGGGAGTGCGAAAAGTAAAAAGGGAATAAAAAGCAAATCCCTATCATTTCCCCGCCAACAAAAGGAATAGCCCAAATCAACTGTGCAGAATTTCCTAATCTCACCGATCAGGAAGCGTAGAAGCAGCTTCAAGAACCTTTGAGGCGAGACCGCGAGAACAATTGAGCTACCAAGTGGATGATGGAGAAGGAAAATCACCCGCAGTAAAACCACAAATCTGAAAATGAAAGATGTGAGAGATCGAGAGAGGTATTGAACAGTTGAGAGGTGGACAACACCTCATATAAGCTCGTTGGTTGTCATCGTCGGTATTGTTAGGATTCATTTTGTTAGGGTTTGAAAGAAATTTCATACAAAAGTTATTCGTGTTTCAAATGGTATTGTAGTTTTTTTTTTACAAGGGTAAATAAGTCATTACATTTATTATTTTCTCAAATTTCACTAATTTGGAGGAATTGAAAAATGGACTCCTCAAAGGATACTATTATCTTTAAAACAAGCTATTTTTATAAAAACATGTTATTTATTGACTTCGGGTTTTAACTTTTATGTGATGACCACTATATTCAGGATAAAAAAATACTAACATACTTTGAAAGTAATACTTTAAGAAGTTCAATAGCTATATAGTTTTAATTTCATAATTTTTACTTTTGATCGAATGATATACATAATTATATGAACAATAATTATGTATAAAAAATACATAATTACATAAAGGTATGCATTATTTTCTCAATAGAGTGATATAATTTATAGAATATATGATAATTTATCAAGTGAGAGCTAACCAATACATGGTTCCCAAATTTCAAGATTCTAGCAATTCCCTCTAAAAAAAATTGGAATTCAATGATTTAGCGTCTTTCAACACCAATAATTTGTGTCGGGTTCTCTCTTAGATATTTTGCCACTCTAAATGTTAATAGTTGAAAACTTAACTAATGAGTTTAACTGCTGTAATATTCCATAGCTATTCCCTAGCTATTTCTGGTAGAGAATATTGAAGAATTGAAAGAGAATCCAAATCCCAATAATTTTGGTGTAGCTTAAACACCCGAAACTATCAATCATGTATGCCATGCTCATGCCCATTCAGCCATGCATTCCAGGCCACATATCAACGATACATGAATTAGCCCTTCTCAAACCCAAAACCACTTTAGGCTATATATGTTTGAAAATGTAGAAGGAAAGGAAAGTGAAGGGTTAAGGAGGAATAGAGCGGCATAATGGAAGAGAAAGACATGGTAAATTATTAGATATTTCGAAACACGTAGGAGAAGAGCTTCTTACCATCATCTCCTCCCTAGCTCTCATTCATTTTTCTTTCATTTCCCTTTTATCAAACATAGCGTTAAGAAATTCTATTTTTGTTGTTTAATGCTTATTACTTAATTCTGAAAATTCAAGCGAGAAATTGGAAATTGGAATGTTAATTTAGCCCTTGTCAATCCTAACATTTTTTTTACACTAAATCCTAATATAAATACTTCACTAGAGGATGTTATGTATTGATAAAATTTGGAATAATTTTTTTTTCCAAAAGTTCTTTAAATAAACTTTTATTATAAGCTGTTTTAATTAACACAAAAGAAGTTAATGTAACATACACTAACTGGACAGGGACTTAACTTTGCTTCTAACGTTAATCGCAAAGCATTTATATTTCACTCACAATTTAGAAAAAGATTTACCAAATAATTGGTGACTCAAATGATAATAAGGACTAAAATTGTGGAGAAAACTCTCGGATTCAATCTCCATTAAACACATTCTTAAGGAAAGGTAAAGAGTTTTAACTGTGACTAAATCCCAAATAGAATTGTTCATGATAATAGGAATATCTTTAATTAACAAAAAAAAAGTAAGAAAAGATTTTTATTGTGTATACTCAAATTAATAATTAACATGTATAAATTATTTTTTTTTTGGTCGAAACATGTATAAAGGTATTATTTAGAAATTTGTAAGATTTTACACCGCCAACATAACATTTGCACGTGTCAATGCGTTTATTTGAATAATTGATACCCAAATATTTCTCCTGGATAGGCACTGAATATCTGTCCTAGCACTAAACTGATTTTCGTAATTTATTGTATGTCCAGCCTTGAATTTTTGGACGCGACTGATTTCTGTCACTGTCATGGCATGTGTACGTATTTCTTTGCTCTTCCATTCAACTTTCTTATTTCTTCCCATTTCCCTCGTCTATTTCACCCCTACCAAACGGGTGCAAAAAAATGTCTTATGAAAAACCTAATCACGTTTTTTTCCATCTATGCTAACCCTGTACAAATGCTGCTTGTGATTAAGCTGTCTTATATGCTACAAATTACAGTAATTTTCACTATGGAATGGATGTTAGTCTTTATCGTAGCTCTTAATTTGTGTTCATTGTCTAAATGCTCTGTAAGGAAAATATGGTGCTCGTGAATTTGTGTTAAAATCAAGGTTTTAAACTTGCACTGTGATTCACAAAATTGGTTTTGCTGTGAGAAGGTTTTTGGTGAAATTCTACAGCTACAGGAGGTTTTTCTTGCTTGCAATGCGTTGTTTAGGATAATGTTTCGACTTTCAAGTGCCTTATACGGCCCTTGTAAGCTTGGAAGTCATAGTCTCATTGCACGCACAGTAAATACACTACTTGATGATCATGCTAGTCTTGTGAGAGAGAGAGAGAGAGAGAGAGAGAGAGAGAGAGAGAGAGAATTAAGTATTGAAAACCAAGTACACAAGGTGTTCCAAAATGTCAAAGAATATCCAGAAGTATCCAACTAAAGTCTAAAACTATTCAGTTCAGGAGGAAACGGTCCCTCTTTAAATTAATCTTTACTTTGGTCTTGTCCCTTTCTTGGTGATAAAAAGATAAATTATTCACTTGCTGTTTTTTCTTTTGGAGAGGACAACAAGACTAACGATCTCATTGTGCAAGTGAAAAAGTAAAACTTGCGTAGATGGGAAAGTGTCAAGGCTATTATGGAAGTGAATATATTATTCTACCGTCGAGAAAATGATGGACAACCATTAGAACCTTGGATTGGTAAAAGTGCCTGATATACAAGTTCAGTGTCATTTTCAGTGGTTTGAAAGTTAAGAGGGAAGAGAAGATCATATCTGAAGAGATTCTGAAAATTATTTGTAGGTAAAGTAACAAAATGTGTCCCCTTGCATTGAAAGGAAAATGAAACTTCCCATGGACCAATTGAATAAACATCTTGTGATGGCTTTGATATAGAAATGCACCATTGCGGTTACAGTTTTTAGCAAAGAAAGAAAGAGTAGAAAGAAGACAGCAGAGCAATCCTTATTCTGCAATTCTATTTCTACCCCACACCCAAAGAAGAAGAAAAAGGTAAAGACAAATGGTTTGGCTCACAAAAATTAACAAAGCAAAAAGGGTGAAAGTAACAAATGTTTTTGTATTAGATTCAGACCTATATACAAGAGCAAAATCTGTGGTTTCACACACCTGTACTAAGAATAGCATTAGAAATCCCTTGGATTGGAGCCCTTCTAAAATCCTTCTTTGTTTTCCTCAAATCCTGCTATATATGTCCAAAGGCTGCTCTGAGCTTCTGGATATCCTTAGAGAAGATGCTAGAAGTTTGGGATTGTTCTTGCTGCTTGGTATGAGGCAAAATAGCCCCTAAAGTATCAGGTACCAAATGCATGGTGGGCTTTATCTCATTGCATAAAGATTCAGGAGCTTCATTTTGTACAGAAGCCAGCATAAAGATTGGGTTGTGAAGGTACTCATCCCACCTGGCTTGTTCTGTATGATTTTCCATCATATGAATTTGGGCCTCTTTTGTAGAGTTGCTAGAATCTGCCAATCCCCAAGAAGAAAGGATACCATTCTGCATGTTTAAGGGGCTGCTACTTCTCAACTCTGTGCTGCTATTACTTCTATTGCTGTTGTTGGAGGCACTGGCTTCCCAGTAATGGGATCCACAGGCTGTAGAAATATTGTCAGAAGGAACAGCAAGTGAAGGCTTGTAGCAAAAAGAACTAGGAAGAAACAAGCTGGTGGTTGTAGGTGTAAGAATGGAAGTGGCATTTAAAGGAAATTCAGAGTTCATATCAAAAGGCCTTCCATTTCCAGTTTGGTTAAACCAATGGCTAGAGTTTGAATCAATTGGGAGACAATCAGTGGTTGCATAACTCATCTGAAGGGGAAAATTCCCCATCAAATCTGAGGGCTGGCAACTGGTGGTGTAGCTCTCCTGGCGATTGCTCATGTACCTGTCTAGGAATAAGTCCTTGCTACAACAATTGGTTATCTCACTTTTGCTGTAAATCTTGGAGTTGCAAGAACCTTCTATCTCAGGTGTATAGGTTTTTGGGGAAATTGAAGATGTTCTCTGCTCATAGGAAGCTGCATCTGACTTAGAGCTCTCTGATTTCAGGAGGTTCAAATTCAATTCATTGGAAACTTCTGGTGCTTTCTCTTGGCTCCTAGCATTGTCCTCTCCATTCTCACCCTGGGACAGTGGTTTATGAGTGACAGGGTCTATACCTTTTTGCCTCAGTTTTTTCTTCAAGCAAGAGTTCCACAGATTCTTTATTTCATTGTCAGTCCTTCCAGGCAATTGAGCCGCAATTTGAGACCATCTGAGACAGCAAAAGATAGATATGAATGTCAAGAAGAAAAAAGTTAGCCACAGGAGAAAAAGAAAAAAAGGGTCTATTCAATCATAAGAGGGATTGAATTACCTATTTCCTAATACAGCATGAAGTTCAATGATGAGATTTTCTTCTTCTTGTGAGAATGTTCCTCTCTTTAAATCAGGCCTTAAATAATTGATCCACCTAAGCCTACAGCTCTTACCACACCTTTGCAAACCTGCCAATACAAGGAGATAAATAACAATTTTCCCTTGATGATATTATGCTAAAGGAGATTAAAGGAAGCAGAGTAGGATTACCTGCTTGCTTAGGAACAGAACTCCAACATCCATGGCCATACTTAGTAATATGCTTGAGAAGTTTTTCATCCTCCTCAGGGGACCAGAGACCCTTCCGAAGCTTCTGCTTGTAACAGCATGAGTGCCTTCCCATTTGTAGTTTTCAGTCACCTTACCTATATAATGAGTGGTGAACCTCTTCAATGAACACAGTTTGTTTGTTTGTTTATTCCTATGAGAAATGTCAACAGGGGTGGCACTGAAAGAAAGCTGTAGGAGGGGGCTATGATAGAGAGAATGTGAGATGATATGATGCAAAGAAAATGAACTGGCAGCTGAGAAAGGGAGTTGAATTAATATAAGGATGAGAGGCCCTATGAGTGAGAGAGAGAAGTCATAGTCAATAAGGTTCTTTCTATTTTCTTTCTTTCTTTTTTTTCTTTATATGTATATATGGGTTGAATTACAATTATATGGTTGATCTATATGATGGAGATTCGACAATGTGAAATAGGACTTCTTGTTGTATATAGGTTGGAGTTGAAGGGAGGGAAGGTTCAATTTGGCAAGGTGAGAAAATGGGGTTCATAAACAGGATAGCATGTCTTTTCGAAGGTGTGAACATTGATGTCTCTTACAGGAATGGTGGGGTACTTAACTGATATTATAATCAAGTGAAGACATCATATATGGGGCAAAAAACCAATAAATAAAAAAAAAAAAAACCATCCTTGTAACTGAAGTATGAAAAATTGATACTTAGAGTTACTGCAGGAACAGACATTTTAAGATCACTCTGCTTAAAATGTTGCCACAGAAGTTATCTCACTAACTAACAATAGATCATAGACCTCATTATTCAATTAATTGTCTTACAGTCTCGTGAAGAAAAAGAAAGCACTAATCCTAAGAAATATAAATAGATATAATACAGAAATTAAAAGCAGCCATAGCTAAATTTCCTTGTCACACGGTACAGTTGCTGTCCATCTATGTCTATGAAAAGCGAAATGAGAAATACCCCCTTTCTTAGTGCTAGAAAACTCGTGTCTGAAAAAATAAAATTAAATAGAATTCTATCCGTTCTTTACTCTTTGAGCTTTATGTGCAATTCATCCAAGTTATGATTTCTTTGAAAAGTTCCATCATTACGTGGAAAGAACAATGTTTTTTTTTGTTTTCTTATCAGAAATAATGCATGTTATCTTTTATCGGTTGAAATCCACGTCGCACTGCAAATTACTCTTCTCTTCATGGTTTCCATTTTTCAAGGATGCAATTCTCCCAGTTCTCCTTTTGTCTGCACTCACTTAAAATATTGACACTTTCTCTACCAAGTAAGAAAAAAACTAATAAAATTAAGTTTTATATATAGCGATGTTGGTCACGTAGACGCATAAATAATAGCTTATAGGTTCGAAATTTGGAAAATATTCTATTAGTACCCTTGTGCTAGCTGTGTTGAATACTGTAGGTTATATCTGTATTTCACAAAGTATCCTTTTCTCAATAATTAATCTTCCACTTTTAAGCAAAACTTTTATTATAGACAACTAATTATTGGGCGCATTTTAATATTAATTTTATATGAGATATGTTTATAACACACTTTTTTTGTTTCCAATTTTATATAATTGCATTTTTTAAAAAAAAAAAATAAACCTACTTTAATAAATTGATCACTTTTTTTAAAAATAAATCTATCATAAAAATGTGTTAAAAGAATATGTTGTTATCATTTGATAATGGCTTTATTAAAATTTCATTAACTCCACAACCATCCCACCGGCATGGGTGGTCATCACATGTGCAATAGTTCTTTGTACAAATGAAATAAAGTTTCTTGCTTTTATTTTTCTTTAATTATTAGACAGAAACTTATTCGAACTGTTAACTAAACGCTCATTTCTTGATTATGAGTATGATATCATCGAGTGGCTTGTATTTGTCGGTTAACGAATTAGCATAATTATCTATAACTATATATTGACCAAAGTTTCATTCATCCAATATAATTAGGCAACGTAGATTGATTTGCCCATAAGGTGGAATACGATCATTGATTAATTTGATTCCTATTATCATTTCCTAGAAGAAAAATGTGCTTGTGTGAAACAAAAAAAAAAATAAAGAATTTTTTTTTTGGACTAGTATACCAAAAAACACATTAGATCCTAATTAAACTCAAGTTAAGGTGGATAAATTCATAAAACTTTGATCTAGTAGCTGTTTTTTAAAATATTAAATAACAGTTTTTCTGATTTTAAAAATAGAAAAATTAAAAACCCTTTTTAACATACAACTTTTAAAAATAATTTAAAAAATATAATTATTTAAGAAAATTTTGAAAAATTCTTGAATGTTTTTAAACTATTATTTAAAACTTCAAATTTTGTAACGACAACAATGTAACTAAAACATTTTATTTATAAGACGGTTTTAAATTTTTCAAAAAAAAAAATTAAAAATAAAACAAAAAAAACGCTAAAAATTTACTCAAAATAAATCAAGTTGTTTATCATTTAGATCAATTGAAATTGATAAAATTAAAATAATTTTAGAGTTAAATATATTTTTGGTCCATGTAAATATAGTGAAATTTGGTTTTGGTCCATCAATTATTTTTTCATTGGTTTTGGTCCTCAATTTTTTAGAATCATGTGTTTTTAGAGTACTCTTTATGTAACTATATTCCATTTTAAGCCACTTCACAGCTCCACCACGACTTTTTCTTAGAAAAAATTCATAGAAATTTCCTGCAACTTTTCTAGAAAAGTTATTTTTAGTAAATTTTCAAAAAAGCACAATTTTTTTGCTTAAAAAACGCTATAAAATTTCTTTGCTTCGTTGTATAAAAGTCTATAGTAAATTTCCCGTAAATTTTAGAATCCGAATAAACTACCTTGAATTTGAAAATTGGCAGCAAAATTCCAAGGAAAGTCTATAGCAAATCTATGAGAAATATTGTTACGTCATTACTTAATGGAATATAACTAATGACAAGGACTAAAATCACGTGATTTAAAAAATAGAGGACCAAAACCATGAAAAAAAATAAATGAGGGACTAAAACCAAATTTTGAGGGACAAAAAACCCATTTAACCCATAATTTTAATATTTGCACTTTAGTAACAATTTTGCACTTTTGCAAGAAAACCTTCTATATTATTATATAAAGAATGTGTTTGGTAAGACATTTCAATAATATGAAAGTTGAATTTTGTAAATGAAACTATTTAATTAATCAGTGCAAAGCTCTCATTTTTAGGCTATTAGCTGAAATTTATTATAAGTTTATCCCTCAACAACCTTCACTCATAATTATTTAATAATAAATGATGTCCTTATATGTCATTTTATAATTTTAGCTAGTTTTAACCAAACACTTTCGATCAAATCACGTAACTTCAGCTTTCAGATAGCTTTTCAGGTTTCATCTAGCCACTACAACAAACCGGCGATTTAGATGCGAACGGGTAGCGTCGTACATGCCAAATCAGGGCCAACACTAAAAGGAATCACCATTGATTTTTTTAGGCCGACACTGACTTTATTAAATAGCGTTGACATGACCGAGCGCTAATGGTAAAATAAACCTTTTTTTTAATTTTTTTATGTAGCGCCGGCCTTCGTAAGTTAATGTCGGTCTGGCTGACGCTAATTTCTTGTTGTTTTTTCACTATGTATATAATATTTTACACTATATATTTCAAGAAACAACTTAGCGTACGATATTGCTCATTCTTGGTATCATGTAGGTTGGTGGGTTCAATTCTCACAAAAGATAAGTGGTCGCTAATTATGAAATGGAGACGATTTTTCCCTGTAAGCCGTCGCTAAAAAACAATTTTCTTGTAGTGATTTTTTAGGTTTTAGCTAGCTTTTCAACTAATTTACCAAACACGTACGCTCTTCATCTAACTTTTCAACTTCCAGCTAACTTGTTCAGGTAGTTTTACCCAAACACAATCAAAATCATCAATAGCTTAATTAATTCAACACTTAAAATGTATGCCTATAAAAATTACCTATAGTTGAATATAGTTTTTACTAGTTAATGGATAATGTTAAGTGTAAAATTTTGTGAATATTAAAGTAGTTTTTTTTAAATAGCTATTTTGAGAGGCTACTTGGGATAGTTTTTTTAAAGGCTTAAATACATTTTTGGTCCCTATACTTTTGTAAATTGGGTGATTTTTGGTCCCTCTTATTTTAATTGCTCAATTTGGTCCCTATACTTTGTAAATGGGTGATTTTGGTCCTCCTAGTTTTAATGCTCATTTGGTCCCTCTTCTTTAAAAATTGAACAAATCTAATCCTACTGTTAGCCTCCCATTAAATATTTAGCAGATTTACTGATATGGATTTAATTTTATGACGTGTAAACTATCACACGACAAAAATTATTATTTAATTTTATCTCTTAATTTTTTTAAAATGAAAAATCAAAGCTTGCAGATTTCAGTTCGCTTTCGATTTATTTTAAATTTCATTTCATGCCCGAATGATATTTCAGTTTTCTTGGTTGATAGGCTTGAAGCAAACATGCAATTGTTTTAGTTTTGAGACTTGTATTTGCTTTATTGTTTTTGAGGAAATTGGAGTGTAGTAGTGAGATTTTGTTTCCTCCTCATTGCATTAAATTATGCAGAATTTGATTTATTTTCTGATTTTTCGTTAAAAAAATTAAGAGATAAAATTAAATAATAATATTTGTCATGTGATAGTATACACGTTACAAATTAAATCTATGTCAGCAAATTCTGCTAAATATTTAATGGGAGGCTAACGGTAGGATTAGATTTGTTCAATTTTTAAAGAAGAGGGACCAAAATTGAGCAATTAAAACTAGGGGAACCAAAATCACCCATTTACAAAAGTATATGGACCAAAATTGAGCAATTAAAACTAGGAGGGTCAAAATCACCCATTTACAAAAGTATAGGGACCAAAAATGTATTTAAGCCTTCTTTAAAAAGACTCTCATTTTTAGCTATCAGCTGAAAATTTATTATAGGTTTATCTTTCATCAACCCCCACTCATAATTATTTAATAATAAATTATGTCCTTATATGTCACTTTACAATTTTCAGCTAGTTTTATCAAATATTTTTTATCAAATCAGCTAACTTTCAGCTTTCAGATAGCTATTTGGCTTTCATCTAATTTTTTAGTTTTTAGCTAGCTTTTCAGCTAATTTTACCAAACACACTTTATCTAACTTTTAACTTTCAGCTAAGTTTTCAGCTAGTTTTATTAAATACACTCAAATCAATAACAATTATTTCAACACTTAAATGTATGCATATAAAAATTACCTATATAGTTGAATATAGCTTTTACTAATTAAATGGATAATGTTCAGTATAAAAAATTTGCGAATATTAAAGCATAATTAGATAATGAGTAAAGTTACGCGTACTGCAAACAAACAGTGCGACACACGCAAATATACCGCATTGTTTGCGATTTGTCCTTTTTCCTCTTTTATTAGCCTTTTTTTTTAAAAAATAATTTTTATTTATTTTTATTTTATTATTATAATTAGTTTTAATTATTTATCTCATTAAATAAAAATGTAGATCAAGAAATACAATAAATGATCACGTAAAATTTGTGTTAATCATTCATGTTAACACAAACTTAATTAATTATGTGTCCATAAACGGTGAATAAATTAAAAAATGAGGTTAATGGTGTTTCCATTTGTGGTTAACAAATATAGGATTTTTGGTTAATTGCAACTCCTGTTAACAAGAATTTAATTATGTGGCCAGAAACGGTGAACATATTTGTAAATGAGGTTAATGGTGTATGCATTGGCGGTTAACGGAGTGAAATATTTGATTAATTGAATTTGTGAGGTTAATTGTGTGCATAAAAACGGTGAATGCAGTAGTATATTTGATTAATAAATTAAAAACAAATAAAACTATTTTTTTTAAAAAAAAAGGGGAGGGGTTAAAAAAAGGAGAAAAGGACAACCACACACTGTGCGGTACAATTGCACGTCGCACTGTGTGCGGTACGTGTATATTACTCTTAGTTAAGTTATTTTTTTTTAATAATTCTTAAAATTCATCTAGTATGAAAATAATAATTTTATTTTATTATTTTGTCAATAAATAAAGCATATATTAAAGGAAAATATTTTTTATTTAATTAAAACGCCATTAATTGATTCAAAGGCAATAAAAAGTATTATAGGTGATACATGCAATGAAAGTCGTTTTTGTGCAAGACTATAGGTATCCTCCACGGGATACAATCCTAGGCAATTCCATTTGAGCCGAGTAGGACTTTTATGGGTGGCAAAACCCTCCCCCGAGTATTTAACACTGATGCATACTAGGGTTCAAACCTGAAACTATTGGTTATGCTAGAACAACTTCTTACCAACTGATCTACGCGCTTGGTGGTAGAGCAAGTTTGAATCGAGTAAAGTTTTTTTTATCTTAAATATAAATATAAATAGGAATATTCTTAATCCCTACACAAATCTTATCAATTCATTCCTAAATAAAAGTATTTTTGTTGTGAACTTAGGGCATCAAATTTCAACACTAAAAATTGTCTTATTTAAAAAATTATGTTTAATCAGTACTGAAAGCATATAAATTATTTAATATTGAATATAATTAAAGGTATAGTAAAAAAATTCATTTCATAATTTTTTTAAAATATTTCCGTTTTGGATATAGTTGGTGATTATCCATGCATTTGGTAGTTCATTTTAAATGATTTAAAAATTAAAAAGGAGCAAATAGTAGTGTTTAATTTATTCGTATATATATACTATTTATATATGATACATATGCACAAAGCACATATTATTTAAATAAATTTTATAAAGCTAAAGTATACAAATTAATGGTTGTGGTGCAGCTCTTTCATCCTCTCCATGTTGTTTTTTATTGTTTTCATTTTTAGTTCAATGCCTCCTCAGTGTTGCTTTCTACACCTTTTCCATTACCTTTTCTCAAAAACCCAGACAAGAAAGGAAGCCATATAAAAAAATGGGAAGAAAAAGAATATTCTCTGCAACTCGACATAAAATTGGATCAAAATTAGACGGGGAGAACATTAACCTAATCAGCTAAGCAAAATTCATCAACCTATAACATACTTTATTGTAAATAATAACTCAGAGAGAACATGAGATTACAAAAACTGGAGGGGGAGGGGGGTGGCCGGGTGGGATTCGATCTATGAATTATTGCATATCATTAGCTGTCGAGTCTGTGGCCCGCATGAACTGTAAAACATAATATATATATATATATATATCAAATCATACCAGTTAGAGCTGTCAATTCGGGTTATCAAACACGATAGGAATAATAGACATTTGTGGGGATTAGACTGAAAAAAATCCAGAAATTATAATCATAAAATTTTAAAAATTTATTATTGGATTGAAAGTTACTATTACATAAATTATATCTATAAAATTTTATAGTGATAAAATGATTTAATAAATTATTGAATATGTCTATATTAATCTCATGTGTACTCTTAAAATAAATATAAATAAAAAACATTTGATTATCAATAAATTATAAGTAAATTCTTAAATTGATCTCTGAAAAACTGTGGATAAGTTAAAATGGTCAATAAAACAATTAATTAACAAATCACTTTGTCTCTAACAAATGTACACATGGACAAATTAGTCTATTTCAGTTAAAGGTTAACAGAAATGCATATATATATATATATATTAATATATATATATATATATGACACATCAAGGTGGATCTAATGTAAAAAAAATATTGTAATTCTTCAAATTGATCCCTAGGTCAATTCTTCAAAGCCTCCTCATCACCCTTTCTCTTATCTTCTCTTCCGCCGCACCACCAACTCCATCTCCGGCCACTCTCTCTGCCATCGCGGTTTCGGCCTACGTCTTCTCCGGCTCCCTCCCACTTGGTGGAAAACCAATCGTGTCAAGCTAAATAATGGACTCCACCTCCCTCCATTGATGGAATAACTATGATTAATCTGGTAATGGAGAAATTGATACGGAAAGAGTGGTGGTATCAATAGTACTCCAAGCATGAGGGGAACATTTTTCTATGTTAATTATAGTGGAGATGTATTAGAAAGTGTGATTATATCTTGTTATCATTTATGGGATTTGGTTAATTTTGTACGTAGTAACTTCAAATTTCAATACTTTCATTATTTAAATTAAATTAACCAGCTAAGCGTACGTACAATACATCTTTAATTTATTGACAGTTGCTTACTGAAGGAGTTTCTACACTAGTTCACATAATATATTCCACCTTCAGCCAGCAAGCATGGTACAGTGCGACGTTATATAATTAAGAAACTGTTTAAGTTGGTAAAGGGGGGAACAACAAACACTTTTTATGCCTTAGAGATAAACAAATATTCTGCAGCACTGGAATATTGTGTGCATGCTTACAACATACAACCAAAGCCATCCGGTTCTTATTTGTTAATTCCACCAAAAAGAAAGAAAACAAATGTTTAACGATTGATGTATATAAAAGCCTAATTAAGAGTATTAGAAGAAACCTCCAAATAAAGGAGATATGAGAGTCTTTTCCTTTATCTATTATAATAATTAATAATAGGTTGTCTGCTTGCAACTCTATATATATATAGTGGCCTCTTTTGCCTTCTCAGTCCTATTTAGTTTGACGTGTGTAATAATATATATTATTCAATCATATTATACAAATATATCCTCTGGCGAACTTATCATATTCGTGCACATGATCTGTTTCCCTTGGTCAACTATTCTCAATACTGTTTCAAAATATATTCCTAAAAATATGTTAGTTAGTAATTGACACTTCTTTTCTTTTTGAGTATATATTAGTCTTAAGATAGTAAAATAGCTAAAAAGTTATTTGATAGTTAATAAGTTAGGCTATTAAGTTTTAGTTGATAAATTCCTAATTTTTAAAATTAGAAGTGTTTGTTAAAGTTAACTTGTAAACGACTTTTATTATATAATTTTTTATTTTATTTTATAGATAAAAATATATTATCAAGTTTATAATTTATATTTTTATAAATTTAATTTAAATATTTATTAACTTTTTTATGTGCTCCCCCCCTTCTCCCCGTTCCCCCCTCCTCGTCTGCTCTCCCCCTCCTTTCCCCCTCGTCCCCCTCCTTTGCTCCTTTTCCCTTTTTTTCCATCCCTACCGCGTAAATCAAAGGTAAAAGAAGAGAATCTCGTGTGGAAGAAGCGCGATATAGCGAGTTTTTACGCGTCTATAGTAAAAGACAATAATTCTGGTAAATAAAAAGTGTATTAAATTATTTATAAGTCATAAAAATCTAATATATATATCTCTAACTTTTTGATCCGTCTCACTATGATTTAATTGTTTTTTTCTTCTGTTTATATTTTTATGATGTGTAACGTTTAGTGACGTGATAATTGAATATGTGGCACAAAATCTTTTTGCCAAATTTATATCTTGGAAGTCCAAAACTCCGATTCAACGATCATGTGCTTCCATTTTCTCTCTTCTTTCCCCTTCTTCCCTTCTTTCTTTCGTTGGAAGGTCTCAGTCGTCCCAACACTGTCGTTTTTGTACTATAATGCAAATAATCAGTGTCACTAAATGCGCGCGTGACACGTCATAAAAATTAAAGTTAACAAAAAAAACAATTAAACCTATATAGATAGACAAAGTAAGGAGCCATGAATTATATTTAGGGATGACAATTGAGGTCAGACCCTATGGGTACCTGCAAAAATTACCTGCAATGAGCAGGGTAAAAACCCGCAAAACGGTATGGGCGCGGGTACGAGCCGACACTATGATGTCCAGCCCGCCCCATACCCGCACTCATAATATATATATATATATTAAATTATTTAATAAATAATACTATATTAATTATATATATAGTAATTTTATTAAAATATCTAATATATTTATACATATATTTAAAATTGATATATATAATGTTACAGATTGAAAATATATTTTTAAAACTACCTATTTGTGTTTTCTATACTTTATAATACATGAATAATTAGTGTTAATAATAATTTTTTACACATCATGAAGAATGCTAACATATGATATCCAAGTTTATAAAATAGTGTGATGTGAAAGTATATTGTAATATTTAATAAAAATTGAACATTAATATTGTTGTGTGTTTAGAATTTTAACTATTGTGTGTCGATTGAATTAAATTGTTATGCCATTGATATTTAATAAGTATATTTAAATGATTTTTGAATAACTTTTCAAATTGAGTTTATAATTTCTTAATTATATTTTTTAATGAGTTATTAATTTTTCACTTAACTAATTGCGGGTAACGGGCGCGAATAGGCATATAGGTGTCCAGCTGATACGGGGACGGACATTAAAGTTATTGCCTACACGGGTATGAGCGCGGGTACGGGCTTTTTTTGAAAGTGCGGGTATGGGGATGGGGCACTATGGTACCCTGCCCAGATGGCACCCATTGCCATCCCTAATTATATTAGGTTTTATGTATCTAAAGACTAAATTGCATTACCCTAAAAAATTAAAACATGAATTTATTAATTTAGTAAAAAAATGTAAAACATAATAAATCATATGATAGTCCAGAGCCTGGGGTATATATGCATTTGTGTTAAATACTCGAAAGGAGAGCTTTACCGTCTATAGAGGTTTTATCCGACTCGAATATGATTGTCTCCCGTGAAAAATACATGTGGTCTTGCACCAAAAGATATAATGTTAATATCAATATATCAGTAAACTTGTATAAATTAATGAGATATACATAAAAACAAATAACATTGACAAATTTTCAAGTTTTTAACTAAGAAATTATACTCCAGGTGGAAAAAAATTAAACCTAATTAATTAACAAAGAGACGGATAGATAAATTACTTGAGTTGAGTTAAATATTAACAGCTGTGGCCTCTGGAAGAATTGACAACCGCGGAAGATTATATGGCATGGCCTACCAACATGAGGATCAGTTGAGAAGACGTATATGGATTGTGGCTGCAAAACCTTTCAATAATGTATACATAATTACTTAAATTAATTAAATCATATCACACGAGTGTCTTTATGATCCGGTCCTATCAATTTCAGATTTAGGTATTTTGGTATTCGCTTCATGACCTGTGTCCCCTCTGAATTAAGTCCAAGCGCGCTGGCTTATATATATATACATATTGTACATTAAAAAAGCATATATATGAAGCTTTCTCTTACCCACCTGATGTTTAACCCCACCGAGCTAGATCCAAGAATTGAAAGCATATATAAAAATAACATAATACAAAGGTATATATATGTTCTATGCAATTAGCCTAATACTAAGGTGTCCTATATAAAATAGTGTCTGCTGCCAAATCTGACCCCATCTTGCATATGCATCATATATGTGTACAACTGCTAATGTAACTTTCAATTCCCTTAAATGATCACCAGCCGGGGATGATTCTCTGATCCACCAATGTAATACCAAAAAGGGAAGGTCTACACAAGAAAGGAACTATTGGGGAAGTTGGATACCCAGGTCACAATTCAACAATAGTCTATGAATTAATTTTAAGAGAGACAATCTCATCATCCTATTACCTTTTAAGTAAGATTCTAGGGTGGATGAAACAAAATTTGGTCCACTTAGTCCAATTTACATTTTTATGGTTATTAAAGGTGAATGAATAATTTTATTTTTCATTAAATCGTTTTTATATGATTATTTGATTTTAATTTAAAAAAAATATAAATTTACAGTACAAGTTATGCTAGTTTCGTTAGGATATGTCAAATTAAAGTTGAAGGGGAAAATTTTTACATTATGCGATGCTATATCAATTTGGGCTTTATGCTTTTTAACTAATATTTCATAAAGTAACTAAAAATAGGTTTAATATCAATTAAAATAAAATGAGCATTGAATTTGATGATTAAGAATTATAATATATATTTTTACAATTTGGACCACATGAACCATGATCCACCTTAGACAGACGTATCTTAATTTTAAGTTCAAAATGTTCGTTCTGTTGCCAATGCTTCGTTGTTAAATTAATACTTATAGTGACTGCTATTTTAAAATATTATTTAAAATATTAGATATAATTAATAATAAATAATAGTCAATAAGTATTTAATAATTTACTTCAATACTAGTGAAAAAGTGAATGCTTAGGGGATTTTTTTCTAGTTTATGATTTAATAGGTTGCCAGCAAATCGAAACACTAACCATATACATGAAAGTGTAATAATATACGCAAATTTACTTCTTTATAGACTAGGGTTAATCCACTAATGTGGTTTGGATATCTTAATGTGAAGTTTTAGATTCAAACCTTACTATTTTCTTGTAAAAAAAATCCATGGTTTCACATTATTAATTGTATATTTCCTAAATGCAATTCAAATTGCGTGTGATGTATATATCTTACATAATTTATAATTGTGTCTTTCCTTCTGTCAAACCTTTCATAATTATCCAAGAAGTGATGTGTAGTAACTAGTACGTATTAGAAATTTGAGTGTGCATGAGTGTTGACAATATATATAAATATGAAAATGACTCATATATTAATTTATTATTATTTTTAGATTTTAAGTTAAGATGCATGTGTTTGTTTTTTCGGTTTTGAGGTCCTCTAACCAGATAACACGTACTATTACACCATGAGGAGGTCTCGGTCCCCTCCCTCAAGTTTTCTAAAGACATGTACATGCATCTTTTTCTTGTTTTTTTAAGGATATATGATTCGCTAAGTTCTCCTATTTAAGGTGCCTAACTCTCTCTTTCCCTTAAGGAGTGTCCAAGTGGTCATATGGCCCATTTAAATGCAACTCCAAAAGTTTATATACACTAACTTGGCTGCACCTATAGTCAATATGGACTCCAATAGCTAGCGGTGTCTTATTACATGTGTGCGCGAGTATTTGTACATAACCATATATAAACAATCTTTTTTAGACTACAATTCACTTTTAATTTATTTGATGGTTCTTTCTTCAATTGCACGGTGAAAAGTGTAAAAAAATTAGTTGAGCCTCCTCTAAAACCTTTTTTAGGCTTAATTTTTTTTTTGTTTTCAATTCCTTTTTCATCTCCTTTTTATCTTTTTTTCTCATCACATTACTCTTTTTTTCTATATCTCTTTCATCCCTCCACTTTTACACTCCATTTTTGGGGAATCCGTACAAATACAATTTTTAAAAAAAGTAAGGAAAAAATAAAAGGAAAAGTATATATTTATTTTTTTATTTTTAAATTTTAATAAAAAGATGACACAATTTTTTCTAAAAAAGAGTTAACTTTTAAAAAAACAGTTTATATATATATATATATAAGTAACTTAAAAATAAAATAAACTTACTTATCTACTTTAAAATTAAGTTCATTTGATCAGAGAATTAATTATTTTCCAAATGTACTTTAAACTTTTACCGAAAACAAGAATTAATTCATTTTATTCCATCATTTGGGGGAGCCGGGGAGGGAAGGGGACTCGGCTAAAAAAAAACTTATCCTGTGTTATATATGTGATTATATATAGCATTGCTCTTAATTTGGAATCAGTTAATATATCATTTCCAATGAAAAGTTAACAGAAGAGAGAGAGAGTGGCCAGGCCAAGACAGGCAATCCAAGGTAATGTCACGATCTTCAGGTCGAGTACACACATGTGCTAGGCGATATCTTCCATTTTCAAAAAAATCATAAGTTAATTAGTCGCATTGCATTGCAGCACCACTCAGCTAGCTAGCTAACGGAGCCATATATATACAAAACAAATGGCATCTGATTGAATTATTGGATAGTAGAGGAAGGAGAAAGGGACTGGCACTGGGACTGGCACTGGCACTGGAACATGGCTTATAGCTAGCTATCTCACACAGACAGGAGAGGACCCAATGCATTTAAATACACACAATCATAGAAACCTCTTCTCTATGGGCCCAATTTGATATACACGCACGGGACCTCCTCAATGAGTAAGTACCGACGTGATGCATAGCATAGCATAGCTCGATTAGACCGTACAACTAATTAATTATATAGCATCACCATGCATTGTATTTTAATCCCCAACAACAATTAATACCCCCTCTTTTCATTTGTTATATATATATATATATATTATATATATATATATATCATATCATTGTTTAATGTTCACTGCAGCTAGCCAATTAATCCACAGTTTATACATCATTTATCTAATTCACACTTTTCCTATTCTACAACAAATCAATATGCACAGTGCTGGCCTCCGGTAGTTTTATTAATATAATTAATCAAGTCAATTAGTCACTAGCTAGATGTGATTAATTATTAATGTCTTCTTCCACGTACGATTTTGCTTTTAGTTGATGTGAACAAAGGGTAAATAAATTGCTGTGGATGCTTTGCCATATACTATACAGTGGTTGTCGGCATATCCCTCTTTAACCCATTTGTTATTTATAAAGGTTAATTTATTATTCATTGTTCATGACCAACTGACTGAGATGAGAGTGAGACAGAACAGTAGTAGTACTAATTAAAGAATAATCTCTCCGGCGAAGAATGTTATTGGATTTGCTTATCCCATTAATTAATTAATTACCATGTCACAATTAATGCTCAATCCAACAGTAAGAATATTGCTACGTACAGTAGTTCTGCCCAAAAAGTGTAAACTAATTGGGGCCAATCTATCAAGTTCGTGATCATGACTGCGATTAGTTATATGCTTCGACTGTTTTGTCAACTCAAAAAACATCCTTGTAAATTAAGTGAGTGAAGTTCCTCCGGTTCAAGAAAGAAAGGAAATATGTGAGGAGGAACTTATATGACAGACAAATAAATGCTTCCCTTCTTCTATAGATAAATAAATTCAGTTCAATTTAATCAGATGCAGGCTTGCTCTCCAATTATCAGTACAGTCTTGCTCCGAACATAGTCACAATTTGAATAGAAATAATTTTGTTATGTATATGCTCTACAAAATGGAAAGAAAATAGTTTGCAATCGGGTAAAAAAGTAAGAAGACGCATTGATGTTTTGCTTTATGGGCCCATAGGCCCGCATTAGAGACACACCAACTCACAAGTGGACCGTGGAGGTATGATTGGAAATGAAAACATGATTACTTTATGCAACATGATGTATTCACGTCAACATCTCTGCTAGCACCAAAGTCTAACCATTCGTTTTTAAAAGGAGTTAATCTTGACCCCCACATACACATATATTTCATATGGATTAAATTACTTAAGCAGTAACTCATGATAATTTACTTCATTTTAATATTTTTTTATAAAAAGAATTTCGTATAATCTATTAGTTGAATATAATATTAACATAGTAATCATGTATACCAAATTTAAGATAATTAGACATTTATAAATATGTAATTTTATAGTCAATATTACTTATATATTAAAAAAGTATATTACGCATTAAATTGAAGTTATTTGATTAAATGTCAAATTGTTTCTACATTTTATGAAATTTTGTAGACTTGTTCTACTTAATAACATCTTTCAATATAACTTTACCAAGAGACGATATTCTTGGAGTAACTTATATATGTGTGTACATAAAAAGATAGTTAAAAGGAAGGTCAAATAAAATAGATTAACCATATATACATAATTATCTATAAAATTTACTTCTTTTACTTCTTTTACTCTCATAATATGCCCTTATTATTATTATATAACCATCACAGGTTCATTCTCTTATGTGTTTGATGATCTTTAGAGGATATGGTTTTATTTTTAATAGGATTTTTATGTAATGTGGTTGTGTAATGGGTTGGAGTATCCCTTGTACTCTGTTATTAATGAATTTTTGCTTAAAAAAATATCACACGTTCATATGTACCCTAGCTAGTTAATTCATTAAAATTGATAATATATATAAGGCTATAAGTTCATTGTTACTATTGAACATAAAAAAGCAATTGAAGGTTAACAAGCTCCACAACTTATTTTGGATGAAAATACCCATTAGTTACTCTTAAAAATATGAAATAATCATTTTGACATTTTAGTCTTTTCTCATTTTCCAAAGAAAGAAATATTTGTAGTATGTTTTTAATAAAAGAGAGAATGGGAATTTTTTATTATTATTATTATTATTATTATTATATTATATTATTATTATTATTAGTAGGTCTAAAATGTTTATTATAAGATACAGTTATATATATAACTATATATTAATAAAAAATACAACAGGTAAAAAAATATAATTTTGAACAAAAAGTAAAAATAATTAATACATGTGTAATTTTAATTTTTTTTATTTATTGAATAAAAGCATATATTATATCATTACATGAGTTTAATATAAATAAATTGATTAAGAATAAATGATAATGAGCAAAATTAGTAATAAACTCACACTCCTTTTTCTTAATTTGAGCTAGTAAACAAACAATTGACTGGTTTTGCTAACCTTAATTACCGTTAGGACCAGTAATAAGGATATAATGTGGAAGTTAATTAAAGGATATTATAATGTTAAGCATATAATGCCAAAAATAATTTTAAGAAAACCAATAATGTGGAAGAGTTAGCAATTCCACGTCATGTATACGTGTATGGATCTATTTGCTCGAGGTGTAAGTTTTAAACACTTAGCACTTTTGATGAACAATATAAAAGAAAAGATAGGATGATAACTTTATATTATCCTATCACTCATCATGTATTTGTTGTACTAATAGGATATGATAACTTTATCATGTGGTTTATCATATCTTTTTCCTCATTTGTCTTCTCTCCTCTCTCACTCCTCTATCTCTCTTTCCCTTCTCACCCTCTCTCTCCCCACTCCCTCCCTCTCTCATCCCTCCCTCTCTTCTCTCTCCTCAATCCTCTATCTCTCTCTTCTCTCTCCTCATCCTCTATCTCTATCTCTCCCTCTTCCTCTTCCTCTCCTCTTTCTCCTCTCTCTGTTTTTATGATATTTTTTATATATTTATAATATTTTTATTTTTTAATTAAATTAAAATTTTTTTCATAAAATTTTTTTTTTATTCATGTATGTTTTTGAAAATCAAAAAATTAAAATTAAATTTAATTTTATAATAAAGGTAATTTTTTCATATCAATATTTTATATCATATTCTGATCATCTGTCCATTTAAATGTATGATAAGAAAAATAATGTTATTTGTTTTCTTATCCTAGTGTACTCAAACATAAGACAGATCATAAAAGATTATCATGCTCTTATCACATCCTATTTCTATCCAATTTATCTATTTTATCCTATCTCCTATCATATCATGTCCACCAATGGGTCCTTACTCTATTCAATAAACAATACTCTTTAGAAAATAAGTTTAATTAACAAAATAGTTGAATCATGTAATATTAACATAATAATTACATATATTAAATTTCATATAAAAGTTATTTATTGTATATATATATGTAGTCTTACAATGGTATTAATTATATTTTAAATGTATATATAGTATACATTAAGAGGAAATTAATTATTGATGATATATATAATGATGTCCTTGCTAAAGTTACATAAATTCTTGATTCTTATGCTATTGAATAACTATGCAATATATAATTTGTATTCAATAACTAATAATCTAATGTTGAATTGAAAGTCATTATCATATAATTATATCTAGAAAATTTTATATTTATTCAAAATATTTAAATATACTATTGATTAATGTCATATATATTTAAAATATATGAAAATAAAGAATAACTTATTTATCAATTTATCAATGTTAATTTTGAGATTCAACATAAATAATCAAGAAAACATAAATATTTATCTATCTATATATATATAAAGAAAGAGGGGGAGAGAGATGAAAGTCCAACTTATGTCAAAATAAAAATTTGGATTAAATGTTTTCAGTTCTTGAAATATAGTCAAAATTTGATTTTAGTCCTTATAATTTAAAATCGGTTGTTTTGGTCATTCAAAATGAAAATACACCAATTTAATCCTTATTGTATAATTTCACAATATATTTTGCTACGGATTGACTACCAATTTTTATCAATAAAAACTAAAAATAGATATTATAGGACTAAAATCAAATATGGACTATATATATTTTAGGGACTAAAACATGTTTAGTACTAAAAATTTGAGGAAGTCAAATAAAATTTATGATGTAAATAATATTTCTTTTTGAAATATCTTGAGGGGCCATATATAGCTCCACTTTCTTAGAAGCTCCGCCAATGTATATATTCATGGATTTTAATTAATACAATGTTGGGTGGGGATATTAATTATCATCACTAAAGAATTGTGATTTTTTTTTGTAGAATCCTAGGAATAGAGATTTCTTGTCAAAGAATCACTTAAGGTGGAAACTAAGTAAAGTGGATGATCATCTTGACTCCAAGATCCAACCATATCCCTCTCAAGGATGGTTAGGGATGAGTAGTGGAGCATCTTTTGGGTTGATACCTATCTCGCTCCTAGAAATTAACCATATGGATGATGACAAATGAGCCATCATGTGCAGCTTATTGGTATAGAAAAGGAATAACTTTTGCATGAGTGTGTGTTTATTGGGAATAATCAATTAAAAGTTTAAGATAATATCAGAATAATTTTAGCATAATTTTTGAGAATTTAATAAATATATAATTTTAGTGTAAAAGAATTTTGCATTGTAATATAATAATATATCGCTAAATTATTTAATAAAAAATATATTCATTAAATGACATGTTGATACATCATTATGATAACATATATAAAACTTTTTTACATTAAATAATATATATTATATATTAATTAACTCTAATTTTATATCATATAATATATTTTTTGAGCTTTTAATGGTTGTGTCTAATTATTATGTACATAAGAAATGTTCGGAGGAATAGATATGACTTTTTAAAATTTTCAAGACTAAATTTCAAGACTATTCTTTTTGAATGAGTATACTTTATGCTTCCAGTTTATATTTTGTTTGTTTAATTTCTATATAGCTAATTTTATACTAAGACGCCATTTTTAAATTAAATTATAATGATTTTAATAATATTTTTTATTTGTTTTAAAAACCTCATATGAGAGTTGATTTTAGGCCTCGAGAATCATTGCACCAGCCTAGTTAAATAGAAAGCATATTTCATTACTTGTGAACAATTGACATTGCTTTCTGCAGACTACAGTAACAAACTTCATTACTTCAGTGAGTGAACATTTTTCTCTGAATCCTTATTAGAGTTTACAATTTAGGCTACCCATCCGGCCTAATGTGATAGTGGAATTTTTGTGGATACCATTTTGTAGATTACTTGACATTTTTGTAGTTTTTTTTAATAGATGTCCAACTTTATGGACTAAACTAAATAATTAAAGAGTTATTTAAATTTTTAAAATAAATATTCTAACCCTGTATTTTTATGAACTTTTACGAAATATTCGGGTCAGATTAATTCATTTTATTGACTCTAATCACGAAGCACAAAAAAGAAAAGGACAATTTTACCTTTACACGGATTGAGGGTGTTACTGTTATGGCCGGCCATGTGGGGTTTTAGTTAAATTTTAGGATTTCTGGCATCATGGGGTGAAGTCCGTGTTTGATATTTCGTCATGGCTTTGTGTTATTGGTATATGATAATGGACGAATTTTGTAATTGATGCTGTTTTAGGAAGCAATGTAAAATGTTCACGAGAAAGTTTGAGCATAAACATGGAGACTTGTGATTGGAAAAATGAGAAGGATAAG
The DNA here is from genome assembly GCA_026901365.1 of Sesbania bispinosa. NCBI lineage: Eukaryota > Viridiplantae > Streptophyta > Magnoliopsida > Fabales > Fabaceae > Sesbania > Sesbania bispinosa. Next base: position 1,074,450 of record QLOH01000081.1, read on the forward strand.
CACCCATTTGATTAACAAACTGAAGTTTGAGCGTGTGTTTGGTTCAAATGAGGGGAGAAGGGAAAAAAATAATTTATTTATATATCATTTGACTTTTATAACATTCAACTTTATTAATATGAAAAATGGAATATTTAAGTAATTTTTTGATTGTTTTATTTTAAAACAACTTCCCTCCTCTCAAAATCTCCCACTTTTGGAGAGGAGAGTAGTGATTTTGACCCATTCCCTCACTTACCCTCCTAAAAAATTGAACTAAACATATAACCCTCTTAAAATTCCTCCCCTCCAAATCTCTCCAAGGAAACAATACCTAAAGGCACACATAGGGAAGAGAAAAAAAAAACGCTCCTTTTGTTTTATGATTTTTATTTATTTCATAAATTGAAAAATCAATTTAATTTAATATTTAAATATAAAATATTAAAATATGGTTCAGAATTAATAAAATAAATGATGAAAATATATTTACTACATAAAAAAATAATCCCAAATGAACATAATTAAAAATGTATTAAAACCATAATAGTATAAGGATTAATTAGAATAAAGTAAAATTGAAATGACTTTACATAAAACTGTAAAAGATATAAAATTTACGTCAAGCATTAGTATATTTTTTTAAAAAAAAATCTCTAAATCTCATTCAAATACCCGTGCAATAACAATAAGTGGTGGTAGGTCGATCCAAATTAGGTTTTATAGGGCTCAAATTTGGCCTGTATTATTTTCGTGGCCCAAGTCTGGTCTGACCTGTTTTAAAGCCTGAATTGACCTATTAGCCTGTTTAAAAGTCTATTTCATATTATGACATTTAAATATATAAGCCAATAAATCTTTCTCTAAATAGGCTAGTGCATTTACAAACTCATAGACTTACTTTTTATAATGTAAATATGTCATTAACACATACGTTTAAATAGGACAATAAATCTATATCTGAATAGGTCAACAAGAGAAATTTAAAATTTATATATTATATACTATTTATTATATATAATATATTTATATGTTTATAAAATAATATTATTTATAAATATGCTAGTCTGTCAAGTCTAATGGATTTTTAAAAAGCCTAATTAAGCTTGAACTATTTTTAAAAAAAAATTTTCAAAATCCTAAACCTGACTTTTTTATTAAACGAGCCGAGCCAAATCAGGTCTTAAGTAGGTTGGGCCGTAGGCCCTTGACGAGCGGTCTGACCTATTTACACCCCTAATTACATATATAAAAATTTACCATCAAAATCTGAAGAACATTGGTCACAAATAAAAGTAGTAGGTTTAACAAAAAGAAAAAAAATAAAAGTAGTAGGATGGTGTAATCCAAAACATATATAATGCTTCTGACGTGCCAGGTAGATTTAATTATTTATTTCCTTACCTGATTAAGTATTGAGTTATGATTGCTGTACCGCAAACGGTGTACATCACATGTACCACGGCTTGCAAATGAACTATGAAATCATTAAAAAAAAAAACAAAATAAAACCCATATTAAAGGCTGACCGCAAAACAGCGTACAATGAGGTACAAACTGTTTGTGGTACATCAAAATTTTACGTTAAGTATTCCTATGTTCAAAGAGTGCGAGAATGAATTAGTCTCACCGTGATATGAATGTTCCCGATTCGAATATAATGTCTTTCATAGAAGATATTTGTGGTACCCGTTAAAAAAAAAAAAAGAGTGCGAGAATAATCTTCTTTACCATTCTACTAGTATATTTGTCTTAATTTAGAAAACTAATAAATAAACTATGAACTTAAAAGTAATTATTTTTGTGGATAACTACATATACTATAAAAGGTTTGAATTTATTTCCTATAAAGGAATAAAAGATTGTAGTTAAAGAGACAACATTGAATTTTATGAACAAAGATTAATCTGAAATCTTTATCTTTATATATATATAAAGTAAGGTAGTAAAAGTATCTTATGATATCTGAAGTAAAGACTAATAGTAAATTAAAAAAAAAACTTTAAAAAAGAGAAAGTATCTTTTATATTTTAAATAATTAATATTATGAATCACCATTAATTAACTATATTATAATTATATTAAAGTCAATATCACTATAAAATAAAAATTATTATAATAATAAATAAAATAAGGTTATTTAAAAACATATCTAATGATTTTTTTTTAAATAAGAAATTTAAAAACATTCCAAACACTCAAAAAATCATTTTATATTTATGTTGATAGTAATTATTTAATTATAGTTATCTTTTTAACATCAAATATCACTATTATTTATACCTATTTTAACAAATTCAATATTAAAAAGAAAGGTTTATAACATAAATAAAATATAACTATATATTAACACGCATAATACGCAGATAAATGTATATTTTTTTTTAATTAAAATTAAATTATAATAATTATATTTTTAAAAATAAAAAATTAATTTTAGATAATTTTTTAATTTTAAATTCTAATAATATATTATATTTACTGTTAAGATTTTATTTATATTATAATTTGATAATAAGATAAAATAAAAAATTAAAATCATAAAGATATGAATAGATTTATAAATTGAAAAAAGATTGAAATATAAATAACAGGATAAATTTAAGGTTATCATTTATTAGCATTAATTAAAAAATAGACTGATCAACGAGGGTTGGTTCAAGTGGTACATGCGTGATTTCCCTTAAACAAGGTCTCGGGTTCGAGTCTTGTGGATGGAAAAATCCTCGTTGGGAGAGCTAACCCCACCATGATGTGGATGTTTCCGGCTCGAATAGGATTGTCCCGTACGGGAAGATACCTGTGGTTAAACAAAAAAATTTAAATAGAATGAAAGAGAAAATTAGTATTGTTGATTGAGAGGATGAATCAGTGAGAGTATTAAAATCATTGAGAGCGAGAGTAGGGAGAGTGAGTAAATTAGTATTGTTGATTGAGAGAAGAATCAGTGAGAGTATTAAAAATCATTGAGAGCGAGAGTATGGAGAGTGAGTCACTCATTGTCCAAGTTGAGGTCTCAAAATTATAATAAATTAATTTTATATCAAACATCAACATTAAAGCCAATTTTAACAATCAATATTAAAATAAGGTTTATAACATAAATAAAATATAATGAGGAATTTAAAACATAGTAAAATAATTTAAAAATATTTCATAAAATTACAAAATGTAATATAAAATTTGAAACATGCTCGAACACTTAAAAAATCATTTATGATTATAATAATTATTTAATTACAGTTATTTTTAATAATTTAAATCATTGCTAATAATTTAAAATATATAACACGAAATTCAAAACATCTTAAACACTTAAAAATTATTTTATAATTATGTTAAAAGTAATTATAATACTATTTGATTACAATAACTTTACTACATCAAATATCAATATTAAAGCATATTTTAATAGTTTTAACATTAAAAATAAGTTTATAACATAAATAAAATTCTAATATGAAATTCAAAATATGATAAAAATTTATAAAAGGGTAAACTTAATTTTATAAAAATAAATATAAAACGAAATTTTAAAATATAATGAAACACTTACAAATTTATTTTATATTAGTTTATTAGTATTATAGTAATGATTTAACTATAATTATTTTATTACATCAAATATCAATATTAATATCCATTTTAAACATTTTAAAATTAAAACATAATAACATTTTAAAAAATTAGAATTTTTGTAATAATAATTATAGTAAATTATTTTTGTCAACCGGCTAGAAGGCTATATATAGCTTAGAAGTTGAGTCGGCCAAGTGGCTGGAAAGTCGACCAACCACGAAGGCTAGAAAGCTGGAATGGGAGAAATGCGTAAAACCACGCCTGTGTTTGAATATTATTTGGCAGTCCGTTAGCTACATCAACATGGACTTAACGTTAGGGACTAAGCACACTAACAAAAAATTTTGTAGAGTTGAAAAGCCAAAAAAATTGTAGGAACAAAACACAAAACGACATGTAAACTTTTTCATGTTTTCCTTTTTCCTTATATCCCAACCAACTCAAGCTATTTCCCGTTTTCATTATTTTCATCCTAACATGTAAACTTTTTTATTATATTGTCACTGTATATCCATTAAATCCTGTTTTAAATTGTATTTATAAAAAAGTTAAAATCTATGGTAACTTTTAAAATTATTTTAATTTATTCATTACATAATATTTTTAAAAAAATGATTATCTAAACATTCTAAAAGTTTGAAAAGTACATTTTAAAAGGGCACTATTATTCTTTTGTAGTTTCTCAAAGAATTAGTTGTTATAACATTTTTAATTGGATAACTAATTCTTTTTTAAGGTTGATAACTATTTGTCCTATAATTTCTCCCCCAAACTCATTTATTTAACTGAAAATATATCTCACCACCATTTTCAATCATACTTCTACCAATCTCTTTTCAGGGAAATCACATTTAAATTTTTTGTACTGTCCATGAAATTGACCAATTTTTGAAACTTTCCCTCTCATACCCCATTCATAATGAAAAACTTTTCTCCAAAGAAATTCACTTATGATTAATATCTCTCATTCTCATTTATCGAAGAATGTTAAATGATTACATATTTTATTTCTAACACACTCTTATAGTTTTATGGTCTTTTTATCTTTTATTTATTTGAAAATATTTTATTTTTTGTTATCTGATCTATAATAACAATTCATACAATATCATATATAATTTGTTATCTCTAATACTTATGGAATGACCTTTTAGTGAGATTTTTTCTATTGCTTATGGAAATACAATATAGTCTCACTATCCAACAATGTTTACTTTCAGCCCACCCACCACCACCCCCCTTAAAAAGGAGCATGGAAGACTAACCGACCAAGAAGGCTAGAATGCGAGTAGGCCAGGAGGTTTAAAGGTCAACCGGCTAGAAGGTTAGAAGTCCAGCCAGCCAACGCTGGAAGGCCGACCAACCAAGAAGGCTAGAAGGCGAGCTAACCATGAGGATGGAAGGCTGGAATGGGAGAAATGCGTAAAACGACGTCTGTTTTGAATTTGATTTGGCAGTCCGTTAGCTACATCAGCATGGACTTAACGACAGGGACTAAACACACTAACAAAAAAAATTGTAGAGTTGAAAAACCAAAAAAAAAAATTGTACAGACAAAACACAAAACGACATCTAAACTTTTTCCTGTTTTTCTTTTTCCTTATATCCCGACCAACTCAAGCTACTTTCCTTTTTCCTTCTTTTCATCCTAACATGTAAACTTTTTTATATCGTCAGTATATATCCATTAAATCCTATATTAAATTGTATTTATAAAAGAAGTTAAAAACCATGGTAATTTTTAAATTATTTTAATTTATTAATTACATAATATTTTTTAAAAAATGATTATTTAAACATTCTAGGAGTTTTAAAAGTACATTTTTTTAAAAAGGCACTATTACTCTTTTTTGTAGTTTCTCAAAGGATTATTGTATATAACATTTTTAATTGGATAACTAATTACTTTTTAAGGTTGGTAACTATTTGTCCTATAATTTCTCCCCTGGACCCATTTATCTAATTGAAAATATGTCTCACTATCACTTTCAATCATACTCTCTACCAATCTCTTTCCAGGGAAATCATATTTAAATTTTTCGTACTGTTCATGAAATTGACCAATTTTTGAAACTTTCCCTCTCATACCCCATTCATACAGAAATAAATTTTCTCCTGAGAAATTCACTTATGATTAATATTTCCCATTCTCATTTATCAAAGAATGTTAAATGATTACATATTTTATTTCAAACACACTCTTATAGTCTTATGGTCTTTTTTATCTTTTTTTTTTAAATAGTTTATTTGATTTGTTCTCTAATCTATAATAACATATTCATATAATATAATATATAATTTGTCATCTCTAATGCTTATGGAATGATCTTTTAATGAGATTTTTTTATTGCTTATGAAAATACAATATAGTCTCACCATCCAACAATGTTTACTTTCAACCCACCCACCACCACCCCCTTAAAAAGGACAAATGTCAAAGGCCAATTAAAATAAGGATTCAATATGTTTTTAATCCTAAAAAATTTGTGTCATTTTGTGTTTTGTCCCTACAATTGTTTTTTTTTTTGGGTTTTCAACTCTACAAATTTTTCTGTTAGTGTGTTTAGTCCTTACTGTTATCCATGTTGATGTAACTAACGAACTGCCAAATCAGATTCAAAACAGGCATTGTTTTACCTTTCTCCTATTCCAGCCTCCTAGCCGGTTGGCTTTCCCCTTCTGGTTGGTTCAACTTCTAGCCTTCTTGGTCGGTCGGCCTTTCAGCCTCCTGGCCAACTCGTCTTCTAGCCTACTTGATTCTATTTTCCCTGTTGGCCTTATAATTCCAAAGTGTCTTCTTTTTTTTGGTTCAATTACTAATTTGAATTGTAAATGACATTATGAAATTAAGGAATGAGATCAGGGATACATAATAGAATGAAAACAAAAGTACAAAATTCAAAAACAGAAAACAAACAAATCACAAAAAGGTATTTTTCAAACAAAAACATGAAATCCACGTAAGAACACTGATTAAATAATTATTATTAATGTAATTACAGAATATTTTTATATATTATTTTAAAATTCATATTATATTTTTTATTTACCTTATAAATAATTTTTTAAAATATTTAAACTGTTAAAATGATATTTAATATTGATATTTGATATTTTGATATAATAATTTTATGGGGTCAGAGAAACCGCCCCTGACCTGCCCCGTTGTCATGCATATTTAGAAGTAGAGGTGGCAAAATGGGCTACCCGGTCCGGCCCGCATCGGGTGGCGGGCTTGTGTGGGCCGAGCTAAAATACCCGATAAAAATTCGGTCCTATGAAATTAGTGCCCGAGCCCGACCCTTGTGAGTAGCGGGCCGACCTGGTTAAAAAAAACTAATTTATTAAAAAATGTTGTTCATTAAAATTGTAAACAATTATACCTTTTAAAAACTAAAAAAATTACAACATAGTTATAAAAATCATCTAAAACATAATCTACCCTAATAAAACATTCAAATAAATTTAAAATACATTTTAAAAACAATGAAACACATTCATTCATCAATCCTATTAAAGTAAAACACATTCAAAACTTTAAATAAATTTCTAACACATTAAATACATTCATCCATCAATCCTATTAAAGTAAAACACATTCAACACTTTAAACAAATCTCAAACACATTAAAATACATTCATCCTCAATCCTATTAAAGAAAAATAAACACATTTAACACTTTAAACAAATCTCAAACACATTAAAATACATTCATCCATCAATCCCATGAAACTAAAAAAACATTCATTTTAAATAAATCTCTAACACATTAAATTACATGCATCAATCAATCCCATGAAACTAAATAAACATTCAACTAAAAGAAAGCAACAACAAGGCATTAAAAAAAAAAAAAAAACGGGTTGCCCGTTAGCTCGCTTGGGCAGCCCGGTCCGAACCCATTTAAGATCGGGCCTTTTTATTTTCGGGCCAAAAAGTTTGGCAAAATATGGACCTCTAATTTAATTGCCCAAGCCCTCCCATTTTACGGGTTCGGGCGGGCTGACCCGATAGGGACGACCCATTTGCCGGCTCTATTTAGAAGCATATGTCATTGACATATTTACATTATTAAAAAATTAGTCTATTTAGAAGTAGATATATTGGTCTATTCAAAGGTCATAATATGAGATAAATTTTTAAATAGATTAATAGGCCAAAACAAGTTTTGAAACAACTCAGACCACACCTGAAAAATGGATTATAACAGGTAACATGTCAAATTGAGCAACAATGTGTAACAGGACAAACTTGGCCTATTAAAAAATAAGCCCATTATTTCACCCCAATTTCAACCTCCCGTAAATTTGTCGTTTCTTATACAAAATTTTCCCTTTTATAAAAAATATATAAAAACTCTCTTATTCAAAAATGTGTTACATTTAAATCACAAACTTTTTTTTTTATATAAATTTGAAAAATATCATTAATATAGGTTTTGGTTCGTTACACTTGAAAATTACATAAAACACCTTCTATTTAACTGGTACGTTATAAGTAAGTCTCTCTACTATGGTAAAAATTTAAAATTATTAAATACTGATAAAATTTTAAGATAAATTAATAAAAAAATTATAAATTTGTATATTTAAAATAAAAATAATTATTTTAAAACTATTGCAATAAAATTTATCACATGAATGATTAATAATTAAAATAATAAAATACTATTATTCTTTAATTATTCAAGACTTAAAAAATTAATTTTAATAACTTAATTTTTTTCTTTCGTATTAGTGATTCGTGCAATTAAGTTTTCATCAAATTTTTTATTGAAATTATTTTATATTTTTTTTTATTTTGAAGATACAAAATTATATTATATCTCACTACTTATTCTCTTATGTTACTCTAACATTATTTCAAATTTTTAATTATTTAAATATATACTAATTTTAAATTTTTACCATAATACATTATTTTTTATTGTAATTAGGGGTTAAAATAAGCATGCCGAGTAAGGCTTTCTAAAGAAGTATGATCAACCTCTTGAATTTTAAATTTGGGACTTATTTATTTACCTAATATATATAGACTTCATTTTTAAGTTTGGTATGACCTATTTAAAAGTTTTTGACTTAACCCTAGAAGTCCATTTTATAATGAAGTCTTTGAATATTTTATAAATATATATTTGAATATATTTAACCTCGAGTCTTTTATGACAACATACTGACATATTAAAAATACTCTAATAAATATATAAGTATAAGATTATAATAAAATCTCGATAATAATAAAAATAGAAATATAAAAAATTACTACATTAATTATGTTTATGTAGATAGGTTGGCCTGATAGGCTTAAAATGTACTTTTTGAATGATTTGAAACGCTGCTAGTTTAACTATATGTACTTAAAAAAAAATAAATTGACTTGGTCTGACTTAGATATAATGTAGGTTAGACCATAAGTCTTTGAGTATCCGAGAATGATCTAACCTATTTCCATCCATATATGTAATGCATTAGTAAAATAAAAAAAATCCATGTAATATTTAGAAAAGAGAGAGATTTTATATGATGCGTTAAAATCTATAATGAGATTTTTTTTATCTATGTATGTATGTGTTTGACAAGACAAATACACTAACTAAAATAATTCTTAAAATAAACTTTCAAATCCATTATTGAAAGATTTAACAACAAATATATTAGTTTAAAAAATACAAAACATCACTATCATTCTTAAGAACCATAAATATTAATTACATTAAATATTGTTGAGGACTAATGTAAATAATATTCATATAAAACATATATTCAATATTTATAATTTTCATAGATTATAGTAATATTTTGTAATTTAAAAAGTTAATATATTTTTTCAATCTTTAATTTTCATAAGAAAGTTTAGAATTTATTCGAATTATCTCATTCATTACATGATGTTTTAAAAATTAAAAATGACACAAGAACAAAAATATTTAAAACAATAAATGAGTTATGTATGGATAGTGGAAACATGACTTTTAAAATTGTAAAAAATGAAAACAAATTATAACGATAAAAATACATCATTATTTATTTTATTAATTTTTTATTACATAAGGAAAGGAGAAAAAAAGAAAGAAAAAAAAAACTAATTACAACACTTAACCCCTAAGGAAATAAGTGCCACTAGCATTAGCCATAAGCAAATGGGAAAGCTCAAGGGGCTCCAAAGAACAACCAAGTAATCATTAGACAAAGCTCCCGACTTAGCAAGAGAGTCATCACCGATTGCCTTCATGGTGGATATGATTAAAATGGATCACCCAGTCCTATTGCTTAAGCATTTGTATCTGATTAATGGTACTTGCATATTTATGAAAAACTGGTAAAGGACCACTTATTAATTTGATGTGTTCATAAATTTCAATTATTTTTTTGTGATAATTGCATCATTATTAATTTTTATTAATTTGATGTGATCATAAATTGATATTAATAAATAATTATTTAAATTTAAGTAGTAGCATTTAAGAGAAAAAAAATAATTAAAAATAGATATCAAATATAAAATAAATTACACAATAAATTTACATTCAGGAGCAAAGATCCAATTTTAAAAATTTCAATATAAAAATTATCATAATTATGACCAAATATAGACATAAAAGAGGGGGGAAATATAATCGTGTTTTAGGTATTGATGGGACCGTTTTTTAGTAGAGGGAACCATTAATGAAAGTATTTTGTAGATTCTAATCAACAGGTTACCTGAAATCGTAAGGGGCACCTTTGATGTGGCATTGAACACAAATGAGTGATACACATGCCGCCATTTGCCTCATTTCACTTTCTTTAATCCATCAATTTCCCAAAAGATGACAACCAATTGACAAGAAATATCAACCATCACCTTCGGATAATGGCATATCACACATTGTGCTAAGAGCTCATTATCATTGCTAATAATTCACGAGTTCAAATTTCATTCTTTTTAATTTAATTATTTTTCACGTTATCATTAATATATTACTCTTACATTATAAAAAAGATAAATTAAATTTTATAAATAATAAATATAAAGGTCTTGTTAACGGGTGTCCTAATTAAGGACACTAATAAAGAATATATAAAAGAATGCTTTTATTAAAAATTACAATATCAATTGTATTTATAATATTAAATATCACACACTTCAATAAAATTTCTACTTTTTATCTTGTGTTTGGATGGTGAAATTTGAAATTACTAGAATTCATGTGTTAAAATAGTAGAAAAAATTCCAAATGACAATAGGATGATTTTTATGACAAATAGGAGAATTTCAAATGACAAATATTGAGAGAGAATTTTAACATTTATCTTTTATGTTCAAACTTTTTAGATTGTTATTGTCAATTCCTCTCATTTTAACAATTCACTCAACACTGTCTATTACAATTTTGAGAATTCTAAAATTCTCCATCCAAACACACATTAGTTCTTTAATAAGTGCCCTAAACTCACTAATTAGCATTTTCCTTAATATAATAGTCAAATTATTTAATATATATAATTAGCATATATATTGAAATAAATCTATAATTAATTGCATGTTATTGTTTTATTGGACATTTTACAATCGCCTAGGCTACTCCATGGCCTCTACACTATGGATTCTTTAACATTAACGTCCAAAAGATCAACATCCCTAAAGCCCCACTTTTAATTCTAGGAGGCACCCCATGTTCTTCTAGTACTAATAAACTATGCCACTTAGAAGGGTCTATTCGAGAAGACCCTAATGTAACCCACTTAATGAAGGTCCATTAACATTAAAGGCAACATTAGCACATGCATATGTCACTGATATGCAATCTGCTTATATACATAATTGGCTATTAATAAAATAACAAAGAAATTCCTAGTCTTATTATTCATTGAATCCAATCTGAATCTGATTGATTGATTACCAAACAGATAAATTTGACACCATAATTAATTAGTTAAATTATGCTTATCACTTTTCGCCATAAATCTTTCTTTTCTCTCATATATATTTGTGATTTCATAATACCATAGAAGATTTCAGCAATAATGGGGAACGCTCAACTTTCTTTTTTCCCATATATATGAGAATATGAGATTGTGATTTATTTTTAGCATACATGTTATTTTCTTTTATAATTTTTTTAGGATGAGTTGGATAGACTCGATTATCCTGATAAAATAAAATGACAGGTCGGTCATTAAGTTTAATTGAATTCGATGAAGTGAAATTGAATTAATTTGGGTCAAGTATCAAGTTTTTATATTTTTGGATCCAAACAACTTAGCCACATATATAAAAAAAATAAAAAATTTCAAGGGTAGAACATAAAAGATATCTAAAATTTTCCAATTTACATACAAATTAAAAGTGATAAAAATAAATAGAAAAAATAAAAGAAAACAAAGAATATATGTAGCTGAGCTCTCCTATGTCTCATAGATTTTGCTTATTGATGCTATACGTGGAGCTCCTCTTGTTGGAATGGATGATGGATTCTTGGTTTCATTCCCTTGTTTCTTTGGGGCGCGACCCAATTTCAATGAATTATATTTTGTTATAATAAAGTGCGGTACAATTTTCTATCTTTTATGGAAAAATATGTTTTTCATTCCTATAGTTCCGATTAATGTCGTTATTTGTTCATGTACTTTAAATCCTTTATTAATTTTTGTTCCTAAACTTTCTAAACCCCTAATCCGTGGTACCTTACCGTTAGTGAGATTTATTAACCTGATGAACTGAGTAATAGAAGTTATTGTCAGCCTTAATAGTGACCCCCAAATAGTTTATTCATCTAATTAATTTTTTTATTATTTTTTTAATTATTAAAATAACCTAATTACTAAATTAAGTTTTTTATCGGGTAAAATTGTTGTGGTGAAAACCTTAATTTAGTAATTAGGGTTATTTTAATAATTAAAAATTCATAAAAAATGTTAATTAGATGAGTCGGTTATTTGAAACTCACTATTAAGGCTGCTATATAATTAACTTCTATTAGCATGTCACTAAGTTAATAAATCTCACTAACGACAGTAATTATGGTTTGCGGGTTTATAAAGATCAGAGACACAAAACATGTAAAGGTAATCTAAAGTGCAGAAACATATACTAAAGTTAATTGATGTTATAGAGAAAAAAAATATATATATTTCTCTTTCTTGAAAGTTTAAGTGGTATTTTTCAATGGCAGATCAATCCAAAAAGTTTCTCCGTTTCATTCACCCCTCTTAAATGTATGCCAGGCGTAGGCTCATTTTCTGTGTGGGGAAAAACCCAAAATAAAAATTCATTATGTGTCTCACATATTTAGGTGGAGAGGGGTCAAATTAGGGTAATTAACAAGGAAAAGACCAATTTCAAGTGAGAATCACATCTTTTGAGAGAGAAAAGGAAACACCTCTCACGACTTCATAAAGCAATCATCGTAGAATGACATTTACGGATTCGTTAATTGCTGGATTGAGCTAACTTTTTAATTGTCAGTAGATTTGAGACATTATGTTCTTCAATTAAATTCAACGATAGGATATCATTGATTCGTTGAATGTGGTGGGAGTATATTCAATCCACATTGTATACATTTTTCTGGTTCTTTCATCCTCATCTTGATTCTTTATTGTAAGCTTTGTTGTTTTAATTGGTTATTTGGTTAATGGTTAAGCATGTGTTTATTCACTTGTTTAAGATTCTCCTGTACACCTATTTTAATCATAATGGAGGTTAATTTACTAGCTTGGTTGTGTGGTTTTTACCTCTCATATGGGAGGGGTTTTATTCTATACATTAAAATATTGGTGTTAATTTGTTAGTTGTGTTTAATTTCTATCATATAATTTCTTACAAAAAAAATTATGACATAATTGACAATACAGATTGAGATTGTAAAAAAAGCTCTCAGATTTGATTCCTACTAAACATATTCTTAGAAAGAAATGATAAGTATTAACTGTGATTAAATCTCAAACAATACTATTCTTAATTGATTGCATGAGGGATATATATTTTTGGTTAACATAAAAAAACCAAGAGAAACTAAGAAATATTTATTTTATATATTGATGCAAGATCTTAGAACTCTTATATCATTAGTTTACTTTAGATAAATTTTTATCAATCCAACCGTGAAATTGTAATAATTTATTTCGAGATTATTTGTATCAAATTTATAAAATTAAAAATGATAAAAATATAATCAAACAACTCTTATTTTAATATATTTTAAAAGTATATTAATGTTAATTACACGTATCAATAACATATTAAACAACTCTAAATATTGATATAAATTTTATGTACATGATATCTATGATAATAATTTTAATTTCAATATAACGATGGAATCCACAAATGATATTTGATGATACACACATATATATAACAAATGTTGAGTATTCTCAAAATTAGACACAATTGGTTTATACACACGCACAAATGAATTGTATGTTTATGTGCAAGCATGTGTATAATAAATCAAATAGAAAAATGAGATTTCAAAAGAAAATTAACACATATAGTAATTAAAGAGATAGAGACATCACCATAAATAAAGAGAGAAAAATCATTGATAAGATAATGGAGGAGACATCGAAGAGATGGAGAGACAATATATAGAAAGAGGAATTAGGATTACAATAGGAAAATTTATACAAATTTTTATACATCAAAATTAAGTTAGGCTTAATCTCACCCTAAATCAACTTAATTAATCCTCTATATTAATATATAAATGAAATTTCATGAATAAGCTTATTAATAAGGTATCAGTAGATAAAAATTACTTTCTCCTTGTTTATAAGATCTCTTTAATTTTTTCGTAGTATTATTTGATATATATAAAAACTTTTACAAAGTTTTAAGTTTATTATTAATTATTTTTCATTTTTACCCTTGATTAATCTTTCCAATTTCTAAATTTTGATTAATGTGGACAACTGTTACTTTCACACTGCTGAATCAGATATTTGAATTTATGGCTTTTGAAGTCTTTTTTTTTTTTTTTTGACTGTATGGCTTTTGAAGTCTTTAGTAGTGTTAAATTCAACTAATATTTTTTTTTTTAAATTATACTTATTCATCAATGAGAAAAAAAAAGTGTGGTACAATCAAGTATTAATAAAGCATCAATGTCAAGTTGGGTAAAAATAGATAATATATTCATACAATAAAAAATATAATATATATATATATAAATAAATAATACACTTTTTTTTTTATCTCTCAACACCACAGCACCTGTTAGCATTCCACGTTTTTCTATCTTATTTCCTTTATCCCTTATCTTAATTTTTGTGTTAGATCATAAATATCCTCTATAGTTTGGGGGGGCAATCCTGTTTGTGGGCTTAGACACAGTTAAACTCCCTATACCCCGCCCCCTAAGAGTGGGTCTAGTGGGATTGAACCGATAGCTCTTCTCATAATCTCAATATGTCTTACGCAACTAGAGCCACGACTCTTTGATTTTATCTCTAGTTTATGTTGTTTGTTGTACATTAATTTCTCGAGTAAAAATAGTGTTTGTTCTTATGCTATTAACACCTAGAGTTGTCAAAGTTGAGCCAACCCGGCTCACCCGATTGGCTCACACTCACGAAATAGGTTAGGCTAAAAGTGAGTCGAGCCGGGTTACTCACTTTTGCTGGTGGTGTTGTGAAAAATTTTGGCTCGACCCACCGCGGGTTAGTTGGGTTAGGCGGGCTGGCTCACACGACTTAAAAAATTATAAGAATAATAAAAAAAGGTTAAAAATTAGAAAAATATAAAAAAATTATAAAAAGTGACTTAAAAAATATACTAATTAAATATGAGTAAACTAACAAATTGGTCCCTGACTTTTTTAGGGTAATGCAATTTAGTCCTAAGAAATAGAAAACCGTCAATATAGTTTCTTTCACTATAGTCCAACTGTGTGTTTCACGTTAATTTTTTTACGATTGTGTCACGTTTAGTGACACTTTGTCTCACTGTTTGTCACTATATGCATCCATTATGACACAAAAATGATGTGGTTTTGTTAATTTATAACTTGAAAGGCTTCAACTCCAACCCTTAGTGTGCATCCGTATTTTCCTTTTTTCTCTCTTCTCTCCCCCTTTTTCATTGGAAGATCTCAACTCCAATGACGTTATTTTGTGTCCCAATGGAATAGTGTGACACAGTATCACGAAACGTGATACATCATAAAAAAATTAACGGGAAATACATAGTTGGACTATAGTGAATAGAAAAAACAAGAAGTCTGGGGACTATATTGGGTTTTTTTTATTTCTTAGGGACTAAACTGCATGACCCTAAAAAAGGTCAAGGACCAATTTGCTAGTTTAATCAATTAAATAAAAATTAAAAAGTGAGCCAACCCAGCCTCAACCCGGCTCGAACCCACTTTGACTTGCGAGTTAAGTGGGTCGACCCACTTTGATCCCAGCGAAAAATATGAGCCTATATTTTTACCAACCCAACCCACCAGTGAGTCAAGTTGGCTCACGAGCACAACCCCAAATTGACACCTCTATTAATACCCAATATGTAAGAAGATGTATTCTCCATGTATATAAGATCGAATGGGCAATACCCATGAATTAATAAAGGGAAAGTTTGAGTATGTATATATAGTATATTTGATAGAAAAATATAAAGAAAAAACATAGGAATAACAAGGAAAGATGAGGGGAGGGAAATGATCTGTACTCTTTTTAGTACTTGAAAATGTCCAATTGGTGAAAGATTATACACTTTCTCCGACTGGACAATTGGACATTTTGATGAGAGGAGTTTAGCCCATAGGAAATAGGTAGAATATCGAAACTCATTTGTTAGTTATGACTTAGAAATGAGTTTGTTATTTCAGTTAGGTGGTTAGTCGTTCCTCTCTAAGGTTGCCTATATATATATAGATATAGTATCTGTTGTATAGGAAAGGTGCGTGAATGTGAGTGTAAGTGAGAACGATTACGGAGAGCCGTCTGAAGTACATACTAATGGTGTAACCTTGTCTGAAGTTGATTGTTCGAAAATAAGAGAAGCATTTTTCTCTTGTATATTCTTTCTTCTTTCTTCGTGTTCTTGATTCGTTATCTTAAGCTTTCAATTGCTTGCCTTCTTACCCAACAAGTGGTGCCGTCTGTGGGAAAATTGAAAAGAAAGATAATCAAGAATTGCAACGAAGTATGATATTGAGAAGTTCTCTGGAGCAAATGACTTTGGGTTGTGGAAGATCAAGATGGAGGCTATCTTGATACAACAAGGGTGCGAAGAAGCGTTGAAGGGGGAGATGAACATGTCATCATCTTTCACGCAGGCAGAGAAAAAGAATATAGTTGACAAGGCAAGAAGCGCAATCGTTCTGTGTCTTGGTGATAAGGCACTCAGAGAGGTGGCGAAGGAGAAAACAGCTGCAGGTATGTGGACGAAGCTGGAATCTTTGTACATGACAAAGTCTTTGGCCCACAGACTTTGTCTGAAGCAACAACTTTATTCGTTCAAGATGGTGGAGTCAAGAACGATTGAAGAGCAGTTGACAGTCTTTAACAAGATTGTTGATGACCTTGAAAACATTGGTGTGAAGCTTGAAGATGAGGACAAGGCCGTTATCCTTCTCAATTCTTTACCTAAAACCTTTGAGCATTTCAGAGATGCGTTGTTGTACGGGAAAGATCAGATAATTACTCTGGAGGAGGTTGTGACCTCAGTTCGAACCAAGGAGTTGCAGAAACTTCAAGATTCGAAGTCTGTAGAGGAGGTTTCGTCTGGTCTAGTTACAGTGAAAGGCAAGGGAAAGAAGCCAGAGAATAAAGGAAAGAAGGCAAAGTCTGAAGGCAAGAAGCAGATCAAATGTTACAAGTGTCAAAAGATGGGTCATATCAAGAAGCATTATCCTGAGAAATATGCCAATGAGCCTAGGATACAGGGAAACTGCAAATGTTGCAGAGGCTTCTGAAGGATATGAATACTGCAGGTGTTTTGGTAGCTTCGTCTGAAGACTCTCTGAAGAGTTGGGGTCATGGATTCAGGGTGTACCTATCACATGTGCCCTGTGAAAGATTACTTTGAGACCTTAGAACTAAAGGAGTATGGGTCTGTACTTCTTGGGAACAACAAAGCTTGCAAGGTGCAGGGCATTGGGCAATCAGACTAAGGATGTTTGATAACAGAGAGATGTTGCTGCAGGATGTTAGGTATGTTCCAGAGCTCAAAAGGAACCTTATGTCCACTAGCATGTTTGATGTTATGGGATATTCCACCAAGGTGGAGGGTGGAATGATGAAGGTGTCCAATGGAGCATCCATAGTTGCTAGGGGGAGAAGAAGTAATGGGTTTGTACATTCTGGAAGGTTCTACTGTCATTGCACATGCATCAGTTGCAAGTCAGTCAATGGTAGACAAGACTAAACTGTGGCACCTACGTTTGGACCATGTTAGTGAGAAAGGCTTGGTGGAGTTGGAGAAGCAACAACTGTTGATGGGAGATAAGCTTCAGAAGCTGGATTTCTGTGACTAGTGTGTTTTGGGTAAGTCTCAGAGAGTGCAGTTTGGGACAGGCAAACACACTTCCAGCAGACCTTTTGAATATGCTCATGCAGATTTGTGGGGTCCATTCAGGACTCAGACGCATGGTGGAGGGTCTTATTTTCTAAGCATCATTGATGACTTCTCAAGGAGAGTTTGGACCTACATTCTGAAGAACAAGGCTGAGACATTTCAGAAGTTCAGAGAATGGTATGTTCAGACAACTAATCAACAGGGGACCAAGCTGAAGGTACTAAGAACAGACAATGGGTTGGAATTTGTTTCAGAAGAGTTTAACAGTTTTTGCAGGGACCAGGGAATCAAAAGACATAAAACTGTGGCAGGGACTCCTCAACAAAATGGACTTGCTGAAAGGATGAACAGGACCATTCTGGAGAGAGCCAGATGCATGCTTTTGGGAGCAGGGATGCCAAAGAATTTTTGGGGAGAAGCTGTTAATACTGTTGTATATCTGATTAACAGGTGCCCTTCGTTTGCTTTGGGGTACAAGACACCTATGGAAGTTTGGAGTGGAAACTAGCTGATTACTCTAAGCTGAGGGTGTTTGGGGCTTTGGCATATGCACATGTCAAGCACGATAAGCTGGAGGCACGAGCTGAGAAATGTATCTTCCTTGGATACGCTGAAGGAGTCAAGGGATATAGGCTATAGAGGTTAGAACCTAAACCTTCAAAGCTTATTATCAGCAGGGATGTAACATTTGATGAGACGAGAATGGGAATGCTTGGTGGAGACTCTGAAAATGAGGGGGAGAAAGCTCACACTGAGATGGAGGCATCTACGAGCAAACTCAGGGAGGATCATCTGAAGACTTCAGAAGGTGCTGCTTCAGATGGAACTTCAGCAGGGTACATCGTCTGAAAACTTCAGACAGTCTGAAGACTTCAGAAGATCAGAGCGCACTGTGAATGACTATCAGCTAGCTCGTGATAGAGAAAGGAGGGTTCCAAAACCTACCAAAAGGTTTGGACATGCTGACCTTATCTGTTATGCTCTTAGTATGGCTGAAGAGATACAGGGTTCAGACGAACCAAGAAACTTCAGAGAGGCACTGGAGAGTTCAGAGAGGCAGCAATGGTAACGTGCCATGGAGGAAGGAACTTGATTCGCTGAAGAAGAACAACACATGGAGACTTGTAGACTTACCTGAGGCACATAAGGTAATCAGATGCAAGTGGGTCTTTAAGAAGAAAGACGAGATCCCTGGTGTTGAGAAAGCGAGGTTCAAGGCAAGGCTTGTGGCTAAGAGATTTACACAGGTTGAGGGTGTGGATTATAATGAGATATTCTCACCAGTTGTAAAGCACTGTTCTATCAGGATTTTGATGTCAATTGTAAACCAGTTTGAATTGCACCTGGAGCAATTGGATGTCAAGACAGCCTTTTATGCACGGAGATCTAGATGAAACCATTTACATGGAACAACCAGAGGGGTTTGCTGAGGATTAGAGAGTGTGTCTACTTCAAAAATCATTGTATGGTCTGAAACAGAGCCCAAGGCAGTGGTATAAGAAGTTTGATGATTTTCTGATGAGAATGGACTTCAGCAGGTGTAGTTATGACAGTTGTGTCTACATTTTAAGGGAAGAACAAGACATTTTGTATCTACTCTTGTATGTAGACGATATCCTGGTGGCTAGCCGTAACAAGGGTATGATCAATCAACTCAAGACAAGGTTAAATTCAGAATTAGAGATGAAGGATCTTGGGGTGGCCAAACGCATACTTGGCGTTGATATAGTAAGAGTTGAGTCAAAGGGTGTACTTGCGTCTAACTCAGCAGGTCTACCTGAATGGAACTCTGGATTCAGGATTACTATATCAGAAGAAACAGTACCTTTCAGAAGGTGGAGTTGCAATTGAAGGGTTCGTTGATGCAGACTATGCAGGGTGTGTGAATACACGAAAATCCTTATCAGGGTATGTGTTTACTCTATTTGGATCTGCAGTAAGTTGGAAGGCAAACCTTCAATTAATAGTAGCATTGTCTACAACAGAGGCTGAGTATATTGCGTTGTCTGAAGGAGTGAAGGAAGGTCTATGGTTGAAAGGCATGTTGTATGAGTTAGGAATTGAACAGGAGTGTGTTCAGATTCATTGTGATAGTCAGAGTGCGATTCACTTGGCCAATCATCAGATGTACCATGAAAGGACCAAGCACATTGATGTGAAGTTTCACTTTATCAGAGAAGTGGTTGAAACAGGGGCAGTAAGGATTGTGAAGATTGCTTCTGAAGATAATCCTGCTGATATGTTGACCAAAACACTACCAAGATGCAAGTTTGAGAGATGCTTAAACTTGGTGGGCTTCGTCTGAATGTTGTCATTCCAAAGTCAAGGTGGAGAATGTTAGTTATGACTTAGGAATGAGTTTGTTATTTCAGTTAGGTGGTTAGTCGTTCATCTCTAAGCTGCCTATATATATATATATATAGTATCTTGCTGTATAGGAAAGGTGCGTGAATGTGAGTGTAAGTGAGAACGATTACGGAGAGCCGTCTGAAGTACATACTAATGGTGTAACCTTGTCTGAAGTTGATTGTTCGAAAATAAGAGAAGCATTTTTCTCTTGTATATTCTTTCTTCTTTCTTTGTGTTCTTGATTCGTTATCTTAAGCTTTCAATTGCTTGCCTTCTTACCCAACATCATTATTATAAATTTAGTGTTAGAATGTTTGTTTTAAATTTTATTGAAATAAAATCATGATTTTGAAAATTGATTTTAAATCACTTTCGTTTAATATATTTCGTAAAACGTGCACCATCCATCTCAACAATTCATTTCTAGAACCAATTTTACTCAACTATAAACTAAAGTAGCTTTTAACTCCATGGGAGAAAGGAGAAAGTTCTACGAGAGGAATTGGGCATCTTTTATTCTGTTATTCCTATAAAAAATTAATTAGCTTGATTAGTTTAGTTTAACTAATTTTCATCTTCTTTAGTGGGAAATCAGAGTCAACTTTATCGTCACCTATTACATCATTGACATCAACCTGGCGATATTAGACCAGCAGAAATTTGTATTAGCTTTTATGTCTCAAAATGAGGTGACAACTGTTGCATGAATCATTATGTTATCAAAGTCAAAAAAATAATAATAAAAACCATCATGTTATCACTCAATTGGAAAAAAAATGATAATTCTCCATCAATCAATTGTGGGTTATATCAATCAAAACAACATGAAAATCAATAAAAATTTCAGGATCCCTCCCCCAAATAATTATATATTTTTGCTCTTGCTCATATGTACATTCTCTCGAGGTCTAATCGTTCTTCCTGAAGTTAATTTCCTCATATATGTTATCAAATCTCTCATTAATATTGCCTTCCAGCTTCCTAAGTCCTGCACCTCTTTATCCAAGGTTGTGTTCATTTATTTTGTCACAAAACGGAGATAAATTATAAATCATCTATAAACAATTTTAATATATACTCGATCTGGTCAGAAAACTTTGTATTGCAGCTAGGGGAGGCCTTGGCTCATAAACTAATAAACAAGCGCAATACAAACTATATATCTTGGTCAATGGTCAGTTAAGCAATTAGCAAGCATTTCAATACGAGAATAAATGAATTCGATCTCCATGGTTATTAGTCTTATATATATATATATATAAATATATAATATGTATCCATGCAATGCAATGCTTAACAAACTTTTAGAGGTATTCCCTTTTGGGGACGGGGAAAGGGGTTTTCCGTGTTCTTGATGATTGCTGTTTCCATATAAAGCCCAAATTTCAGAGGAACCCGGGTTTTAATGTAGTTGGGCTGCAAACCTAAATCGCACAAGCGTTGGCCCAAAAGAATAATTTCAAGATTAATGGTAATAATTTTAAACCCAAAAGAATAATTCCAAGATTAATGGTAATAATTTTAAACCCTAAACCAAAAAAATTGGTAACATTTTTTTTTTTTGCAATTTCAAAGAATTTTTTAGGATTTAATAAGTATATATTATCAGTAAAAAGAAGTTTTACACCACCATTTAATAGATATGAAATATCACGTGTTATTAAACTCAATAAATGATGTGATAACACATTATTATATGACAATGTAATTTTTTTACATTGATCGTGTATATCCATTAAACTCTTATTTTTATTGTAAAATACTAGTAATTAAAATATCTAATTTAAAAAAAAAATTGTATTGATAAAATATTAGAATTTAATATGTTGACACTATATATGTACAACCATATCTCACCATTTTATCACATTAATCGTACTATGAGTTTAATTAATATAAATTATCAACGTAAAAAAGTTTTACATTGCATGTCATCCAATGTTCTATTGCCATATCATTTAATGAGTATGACACCTCATGTGTATTAAACTCAATAAATTATATATGTAACAACACATAATTAGATGACAATATAAAACTTATTTTTACACTAACAATATATATATATATATATATCCACCATTAAATCCTTATAATATATTACTTATTAAATTATATGATAATATTAAAATTGTAACATACAATTGAGTGTATGTGTAAAACTTGTTTACAATGGTACTAGTGTATAGTTATTATATATTAAACTCAAAATATTAAATATTTTCATACTTTCATTTAGTATAATTAACTTTAAACCAAAAAAGGTAATAATTAAAAGATTTTCTTAGTTACCTTATTGGAGAGGTTAGCCTCACGGAAAATGTTGTGGCCAGAGCCTCAGAGAAATCACATTCTAGGTAATTAAACTAAACATAACAAACAAAATATAATTGATATCCAATGAATTATTTTAATATAAAATATTCATTATATAATTAGGAAAGTTTTTTAAATTTGAAGGTCATAACTTAACATGCGTCGTTTCACGTACATGAAGCACTTTGGGCCTAGACTGGATTAAAATTATGAACTCATTAAAATGTTTTTCTAAGTTTGGATGGACTTATTTGAGTTTAAATGTCCATCGAAAAAAAAAAATGCCAAGTTAATGTGGACTTTGGAGGGATTATTGTTTGAAATTTAAATATGAATGGCGATTGATGAAGCTCCACATTAACTGAGAATAATATAAGTGTAAAGAACCATGTAATTGTTTTCCAATTTTGGGGTCACAAGATGTATTGTTAAATCCACAATTGTGGGTTTCAAACAAAAAAAAAATCCACAATTGTGATCTATCACTTGAATCCATTGATAAAATTCTCTCCTATCTTAAGCTCCTTCTTATTTGTTGGAAATTTAAAGTTCAAATTTGAGTGATAAGTCTTATATTAATTATGAATGAATTAAGTGAGGACAATAAAAGGTTAAAGACTCATATACTCCCTGTGAATTTGTACAGGGATGCTTAAATTCTTTCTTTCGAAACTTAATTTGTAGAGCTTTATGCTGGGTCGAGACAATAAATTACTAGGAAAAAAATTCTCTTAAATTTAATTAATTTTTGTCTTAACGGTGTTATTATTTTTTTTGATAGAGGAAAAAAAATGAGGAGTTGCCCAATTCAAAAATAAAGACATATATGTCGCAAATTTACTAATTCAGCTGATTTACCAAGTACTTATAGCCTTTACCAAGTACTTATAACCTGTTTTGCTTGGCGTTCTACTTTCTAAAATCATGGTGGAATTGATTTTAAATCATTTTCGTCTAATATTCTTCATAAAATATGTATCATTTATCTCAATTATTGATTTATAAAATTAATTTTACTCAATTGTAAACTATAAATACACTTACATGCCATATACTATGCTTTCATGTAATGCCACGACCAGCAAGTTAACTAAGCCATGCACGAGTGCGATTTGAAATTTTGTTGTTTCATGCATGTTTGATTATGCTAGTTAGATTACCTCATCACGAAATCTATTGATAGGCACAAATTTTTATCCGAGAAAAAAAGTACAACTTTTCCACAAGTTGATCGATATTCTTGCCATATGAAGAAGCACTACTTTAGATGGGAGATTTTGGTTGTGGATAGGGGAAAACATAAAAAGTACACCCTCGGTTTGTTTTTAAGTGTCATTTTGAAGTTTAAAATTTGTTTTTAAATAAGTGTTGTTTTCACATACTGAGACAATAATAAATGCTAATTTATCAACTTTATTCTCTTTCAAATTTATTAAATGATGGAGTATTTATTGCATATTACTAAAAATGGTGGAGAGTTTAAATGCTTTAATGAGAGAGAAAAAAATGTATACTCCCTCCGGTCCTATTTATAAGACAACGTTTTACTTTTTTCCATGGTCCTATTTATAAGATAAAGTGTACAAATCTAGAAGCATTTATTATTTTTTCTTATATTTGCCCTTGTTGATCATTAAATGTCTTGAGGTGACACCATTACCATGGTAGTGGAATTTAATTTTAAATAGGGGTAAACTTGTAATCTTACAGAGTAATTTCTTGAAAATCAACGCATTAATTAATTACATAAAACATGTTTTCTTAATAAGTGTGTTTTTGTCTGAATTGTCTTATAAATAGGACCGGAGAGAATATTTGTAAACAATGAAGCTAAAAAGACACACTTGTTGAATTCCTTAATCTATGTGCAAAAACCTTAAACGACACTTACAAAGTAAGGGGGAGTAGTTGTTTGCCTCTATTGGCATCACTATCCAAGAAGTTAACTTTTTGTAGAACCTAAAGCAATATGGATGCTCATGAAATTTTTTCACATGACATGAAAATAAAGAGTCATTACCTGGTTATTTGGGAATAGTCAGAATCAATTATGTAGAATTTATTTTAAACCACTTTCGTTTAATATGCTTCATAAATAGTGTATCATTAATTTTCTGTTTGATTCTACAAATCTATCATAATAAATATATTCTACCAAACCGTAAGGTAAATAGACCCTTAATAGACACATAAAGGGGGAACGAGAAAACTTGGCTACAGTAAATAACATATTGCATTTGTCTCTCAACATTTTTAATTTGTAGCCAATTTAGAAAGTGGCTGTGAAATGAACAAGAAGCTAAGAATTATAATTGCAATGGTTTTACAATGATGGGAAGGCCATGTTGTGGCTGCAAAGTGAGGTTGTTTGCAGGTGCATGTACATAATCAGGGGAAAGGGACAAAGAAAACCTTTGCAGAATTAAAGCCATTACTGTCTTTGCTTCCAGCATAGCAAAATTTTGACCAATGCAATTTCTTGGACCCACTGAAAAGGCAAGAAGAGCATTTGGGTGCTTTGCAGCCTTAGAAACTCCATTTATGAATCTCAGTGGATTGAACTCATTTGCATCTTCACCCCAGTATTCTTTGCTCCTGTGAATCATTGTGATTGGGATTGTGAGACATGTTCCTTTTGGGATCAACAAATTTCCCAATTTCATGTCTTGTGAAGCCTCTCTTATCAGTTCTATCACAGGACAATATAACCTTAACGCTTCCAGCAATACCATATTCACCTTAGAAAAAGTCACCTATCAAGTTAGCAATAGTAACCACTTTCTAATATTACTCAATTGGTAGGAATTAACTGAATGCATGATTCATCAGGGTTCTAGAATCTTACCAATTTTAACTTTGATAACATATCTGCATCAGGAATTTCCATGCCACAATTTTGCAAGACCTCTTGTCTGAGTTTCTCTTGCCATTCTTTGTGTGAAGAATTACTCAACAAGAAGACAGTCCAAGTAAGCAAGTTTGAAGTGGTTTCATGACCAGCAAAGAAAAAGGTCTTGCATTCTTCCATGATCTCCTTCATCTTCAATTTAGGACCAGTATTTGTGTTTTCTGTATCCATCATTATACCTAGTAGATCATCCCCAAAAGAGCAATCTGATGATCCACCACCACCACTTGATTGAGAGTGCAATCTACTCTCTATAATGAGTTGTAGTGATTTCTTCATTTTCCTATCAAGCTTCCATTTATGTAAATTTGACTTAGTAGGAAGATATCTGCATTGAAAACCCGAAACCGAAATTCACATGTTGAGTGCAGAACCAAAGAACCAAAATAGCAAAAAGGAAAGTGCCAGTTTGTTTAAGGTTAAAACAATTGACTATTAAATTATATAAAATAGTGATTTTAGTTTTTAGAGATTTTTATAAAAATCAAAAGCTGCCATCAAAATTCTGTTTTCTTTAATTCTGATTATTTTTGAAATTTAAAACAAGCACATTAAAAAATTTTAAAGTGATTATTTATAAAAAAATGATCAATTTTAAAAATAATTTGTTATGACTTAAGCACACGATGAGAACCCAACCCAAAAGACTAGTACATTAGGTGAGAGAAACACCCATTATTATAACTTAAGTCCATGAGAAGAGTCAAACTCAAAAATTAGTACATTAAATGAGAGAGTCTCATCTCATGGTTTAAGTATCACAGTGAGTATTTTATTCCATTTAATATGGGGCTCATAACATAATCACAAATAAATGCACTCTAAATTCTTTATAGGAAAAGGAAAAAATGAGTAAGAGAAGTATAAAATACTGGGTGCCAGGAATGAAAATGTCAGAACTTGAAGCTACAATACACTTCTGAAGCTCTGTTTGTGCATTAAAGGCCTCCCTTCCTTGGAGAAAACTGGTACCGAAGGCAGTTTGGGCGATGATATCTGCTGATAGCTGTCGAAAATGTTCATTCATCTCTATTGTCTTGGCTTCAATAGCTTCACTTTTCCACTTGTCCACCATGGAAATGGTACATGCTGCCATCCTACTGATCATAACCTGTCATATACACGGATGCCATATGTGATTCTAAAGCATATGGAAATGTTGAACATCTGTGCATCACCATGCAATACCAATCAAATATATCATTATTTTTTTTTCCACTAGTAATCTTATATAGGAGTGAAAATTTCAGTGATTGATTTTTCATAAAATGTTTTTCGCCCGCAATTTTAAGGAAAACACCAAAATAACTTTAGAGTGAATTTGATATTAGGAGGGCATTATGCCATCTGCATCGCTGGTTTTTTAAAAAAGTTCATAGCCACAAGCACTCCTCTTTAGCATTCAGCACAAATGGAGCACCCAAAGTTTGGGTATTGGCCATTTACAATGGAGCAACTTACATGAATTGCTACATTGAATAAATTATAATTTTTTATGTATTTCCATAATGTCATATCATCGTTATAATTGTAAGCAATTCAATTCACTTTCTCCTCCAAACTAACAATTTTACAAAGTTTTTTGACCCCACCATTATTCATTTTCCAATTTTTAATAGGTGAAAAAATAATAAAATAATGGTTGGATCCCACTTCCCCTATTTACATTTAGTATCTACATTTACATACAACATACAAATAGATACTCTGCTCCAACAGTTACATCTGGCTTGCAAGAGTCTTTTTCTCTGACACATTTCTGAATAGCAACTCCGTTGGAGTTGCTCTTATTTTAGCACCCGGTTCTCCGGCGCTTAACATTTTAAAATAAAAAAATTATTATATGTTGTGAGATTGGTTGATATTCCCCCGAACTTGAATAAAAGCAAACAAACTTACTTGCTTATGATGAATTAAAATATAAATAAAACTTAACTAATTTCACTCTGTTTAACAAGATCATCCAAAAATACCATTTATTTAATTTAGATTTTTTTCCAACCATTTTATTTAATGTATTATGTACCAATAGAAAGAAAATATGTCCACTTGAAACAAGTTTCAATAAAATTGAATGTATGGTAATTTAAGTCACACAATTACTTTTTAAATGATATCAAAAAAATAAATTAGTTTAACTAATTTTATTAATAAGTGTGAATTTAGTTATTTTTGCTTATATTAAAGTCGAAGGGAGTAGGTAGGTTGTGGGATCCATTTAAAAAAAATTTAAGTTGTTGGATTGAAAATAAAAAGTGATTGAGTTGTTTAAAGTAATGAAAAGAATATAATAATATAGAAAAGTGTGAAAAATTATAAAATATTAATTTGAATTTTTTTTAAAAGGTGTTGGGATGGAGATGGCCTTATACGATAAACCATCTTTATAGTGGATCATAATGTTATCTAGGTAATTACTTGTGAAAAATTTTGTAGCTAATAATAAAATTTGAGTTTAATAAATATATATTTTTAGTATAAAAAAGTTTTACCCATATAATTAATGGTATATTGTCACTTCATTTAATAAATATGATACCTCATATTGTTAAACTTAATAAACGATATGACGACACATAATTAGGTGTATGTGTAAAATTATTTAATACTAATTGTGTATATCCATCAAATTCATAAAACTTACAAAAAAATTAGAAGTAATTTTGCAGATAATATTAAGGGGACACCAAATTAAATTTGACATTTCCTCAAAATTTAGAGTGAAAAAAAATTCAAAAATGTGTTTTTCTGTGGAATTAAATTTAATTAATATATACTACAATGTAAAAAATTTCATAATAAAACTTGCTAATATTTTGACATACAAATTATTATTTTATTTTAATTAATGAGAAAAATTTATAACAAATAATAATTGTCAAAAAATTAATGAATGTTAATATATATTTTTAAAGAAAAACATTTCTCTAAAGTGAGGTTGTTTATAAGGTGAGAAAGTAACCAATTGTTTACATTTAGATCTTTATAAATTAATATTAATAGCATTTTAAATTAAATAAATAATAGGTATAATCATATTTTCTTAATTAATAGACATGTCATGTTAAAAATGCATAAGTATTTCCTATTTCAAGTCCACTTTAAAATTAAGTGAAGATTCCAGCTAGGAATGAGTTTTAAAAATTAAAATTATGAGTTTGAAGGATGAGTTTTTTTTTTTTTTCCAAAAACAAAAAATAAAATAAAATAAACTTCAGGATTGAGTATCCTGCCTAATTATTCAAGAGATCACTTGTTTAAATTATTCCTTTTCGGATAAAAACAATTCCCAAATTTCTCATCATGTCTAGTTTTAAGGACGAGTTTAGTTAATTTGAAAAATGTGAAGGATAACAACTCTGGTGTGAAAAGGGATTAGTATTTAGTTGGTTGGGTTGGATACCCTTGGTCCACCCAAAAAATTGACATTGTAGTGATAGTAAGAAAACTTAGTTGGGGGCTGTCAAAAATAAAAGAAAAAGAAAACTTAATTGGGGGCTTTCAGACCTTAAGTTTATCCATGGAGAAGGCTGGATTCAATATTCTTCTGCGCTTAACCCACTCCACTCCATTGACTAACACTAACCCTTCTCCTATCATGGCTTTTATAGAAGGCCTTGTCTTGGATTTTGCATAGAAACCAAACTTGTTTGATAAAATCTCCTTCGCCAGCTCAGGATCAGGGATACAAATCCTCGCTTGTGTTCCATACCAATACAGAAATGTGTTCCCTGCATCATCAAAATTAATTAAGAATGATGAATACACACATTCGTGATATAAGACCCCGTTTTGGATATACTTCTACAGAATAACTTTTAGAAGAAAAAGTCAATAGTTACTTAGAATGAATCAAAGAGGTTAAATAATTTAACTTTTTCATATATAAGTTAAAATTAGTTACTTATTTATGGGCAAGTTAATTGAGAGAACTTTTGAAAAATGTGAATATTTGACCTCTTTCATTTATTCTTTTATTTTTCACATAGAAGTTCTTCTCCAAAAGTAACATTCAAACTCGCCCAGTATATAGTACCACTAGCAAAATACCTCCGCTTTGCCTAATTTATTTATTTATTATTTGATTCTAACCAAATTTCATTTCCTAGTTCAAACTGCTTCCACTAGTTACTGTCTTATACAGTTATACTGGCGTTTTATCTAAGTAGCAAAGATAGATAGGAGCTGATGTTGTGACAAAAACATGATGATATAAATTGAATTTATATACTAATTAAGATTGGGGGATATATATGGGATTAAATCATAATTAATAAGGCTAAATTAAGTAAGTAGAAGTGAATTTTACTAATCATGAAGGGTGAAACAAGCTAGCTAGAACATGAGATATGGGAGAGAAATCACCATATAATGAGGACCATTTATGGAGATGAGGAAGGACCCTTTGAGTAAATTCATGGGAGTGACTATCCATGACCTTTTTCCTTGCATCCTTCATCATTGTTTTGATTTCAGGGAGAGAGCCAGAAACGAAGGAGTAAGGTGGCCCCATGACTCCTTGCTTTCGAAAGTGCCTAGTCACAGCATATGGCCTCCAAAAGAGAATCATAAAGATTTTCCAAATCTTTGATATAATCAAAACAGCAAAAGTTACCATGGCAATACTAATTAGATATCCCATTTTTTGAGTGTGTGAGAAAGAGAGAGGCAGAGAATTAAAGACAGATTGCTGCAAGGATATAGTATAGTGTGAAGTTGGTTAAATAAAGTAGTGTTGAAAGTGGTTAAGTGTGTTCTAGATGTTCGGTGCATATTTAAGGCCCATTGGAAAATTGTGTCATGGCTGATGTAAAACATTTCTGCTTCTACATTTGACAATGATATATCATAATAAGTTCTCAAGAAAAAAACAATATAATGGTTATGTGGCTCTTATGCTTTAATC
This sequence comes from Sesbania bispinosa, assembly GCA_026901365.1. NCBI lineage: Eukaryota > Viridiplantae > Streptophyta > Magnoliopsida > Fabales > Fabaceae > Sesbania > Sesbania bispinosa. The sequence continues at coordinate 1,104,990 of QLOH01000081.1, forward strand.
ATTTGGCAAATCTATAATTTTATATTTCTTGTGGTGGAACCGTGGAAGGAATTAGAAAAAACTCACGTCATATCGGTTTTTCTCTTCACAATGGAGGGGAAAATATTGAAGATTTCTTATTGTTCTCATCGTTAACCGGATAACTTTGGTTTAACAGGATGTCACTCGACCGGCTCCTACTATATTATTTACCCTAACATTAGAACAATTGGATTAACGAGATAAGATGGTCAGCCAGCCATTATATTGGATGACACATGTACTCTAACGGATGATACGTCATCGATGTATGGAGCATACGCGTATAATATTTAATACTGACACTAATTGCAAGGAAATCATTTATATCCCTACCATTTTATTTGACTTATAAGATTGTGACACGGAAATTACGAAATATCATTAATATTCTAAATTTTATAAAAGTTATAAACTAATTTTTAATTATACCCCTTATCTCTCGTATTAAAAACATATTACTTAAGAAATACACACTAATTAATTAATAAGGGTGGAATTAGAAAAACTCATTTAATAGTATATTTGTATTATGACAATTAAATTAGGACAATTTTTTTTTACTAAAACGTCAATTAAAATGGGACTGAGGGAGTATTTCACATGATAAACCCACTAAACAACTATTGAATTTGTGCCCATACAGATGACAAGGGTCTATAAATACTATGCTACGTAGATTTTTTCTTTAGTCTTTGTTAGGGGTGTTCGCGGATTGGATTGGATTGGTTATGAGGGAAAAATCATCCAATCCAATGATTTCGGTTTTCTCATTTAATCATCCAATCGGTTTTTGATTTTTTTCCGAATCCAATCCAATCCAATCCAATTTTAATCGGTTTGGATTGAATTGGATTTCGGTTTCTTAAATAAACTAAAAATGAAATTATGAAAACAAAATTATGACATCATTACTAGTTTCCAAGATCGTTAATCTTTTACAAATTAAAAGCCAAAAAGTCATGTTTTGCCAAATTGTTAATGTTTCTTGAACAAATAAGTTGTAACTTTAAATACTTATTAAAAAAAAGTTGTAATTTTAAATACTTAATTAGATATGAGAGTGGATCTCAATTCCATTGCCCATATAACAATATTCGCTTATGGTAAACCTAATATGATAAAAAACATGCAATTATCTTATCATATCCTATAATATACAAATTATTTGATGGCTTCTAATCCCATAATTGAATGTTATTCGTTAAATATAGTTGCACAATAATAATTTTTTTACATCATCACAGAAAAATAATATCAATAATAGTAATATACCAAAATGTTTAGAAAACTTTGGATCGGTTTGGATTGGATTGGTTCTCACGGGCAGATCCGAAATCCAATCCAATCCAATAAAAAATTTCGGTTTTTTGCGGTTTGCGATTTTTTGGATCGGTTGTTGCGGTTTCAATTGGATTGGATTGAATTTGAACACCCTTAGTCTTTATATACAGAAACATCAAGCTAACTTATGGATTGAGTGACTTATAGATACACCCCTCCATTCCCCCACATAATTGAGCTTGGAGAAGATCATAAGAACACTTACAATTTTACAGAAAACTATAGAAAATTGGATCCGGCATTTAACTGTACTTAGAAACCAGCTATATTCTCGTTCTTTCTACAAACAGAAACGGATTACTATGTGACTGTGTAATCCACATGACGTTTAGAAGAAAAAAACAAAAAGAATATTATACAAAATCTCACATCAACTGTGAAAATTTTCATCATTCATTGATTGTTATTTGTTTGCGGCGACATTGGCGAAAACCAAAATCCGCAGTGGTTGCATGGGAACTGTTTGTAATATTGTCCATGAATGCTTGATGATCAAAGCCATCTACAAACAGGAATAAATTGGAACTTCGAAGTGACATAAAAGAAACTGGGCCCTTCACTGAAAAGAGACTTTAAAGTTTTATATTTCTAAAGTATATTCGCAAAAAATTATAAAAAAAATCAACAAGTAATAAAAACAATAAAATAAATAGAAAATAAAATCATCAATTATCAGTGGGGCACATGTGTGTCTAGAAATCCATTCTTTCTACTCTCTTAATTGTAAAGTAACATAATTTTTATATATTCTCACTATTTTTTACAATAAACATTAAAAAAAATATATTGGCAGAATTTGATGTCATGATCAAGTAGGGGACCAAGAGATATTGGCTATAACGGAAATTTATACAATTAGCTTATTATTTAAGGAAAAGAGTATAAAACCACCTTGAAGTTTTGCCCTTTTGTAAATAGGCACTATGAACTTTTAATTTGTCTCAATTAACTCTTAAACTCTTATCATTATTACAATAGGTCCAATCATTAATATCAAGTTAAATAATTACCATAACCAGTCTCAATCTTTCGAGATTTTGTGTTTCAAATATTAAAGACATAAAAGAGTAAAATTTACATTTTTATTCTTAAATTATGTCAAATTTCAAGCATTTTTAAAATTTTAAAAGCGAAATATGACTCAGTGTTCTTTTGATTTAGAGTTTTTTTTCCTATTTTTTCATTTTTGAAACTTTATTTTATATAATTTTAATATTTTAAACACAATTTTGAAGGGTTGAGATTATATATATTAATTTTTTAACTTCATGCTAATGAAATGACATATTGCAACAATGATGAAAGTTTAAAGATTAATTAGGACAAAATAAAAGTTCAGGGTGCTTATTTGCAAAAGGGTAAAAGTTAAGGGTGCTTGTATACTCTTTTCCCTATTATTTAACACAATTCAAAGTTAGCCTTGTAGTCTGCATTAAAAAAAATAGTGCTAGTAACAAATTCTTCAACACACTCTTTGTTGGGTATTGGGCTCTCTTCTTATATGGAGAAAAGGTCCAAATTGAGAAACCCGCTTGATGTCTCACGTAACTAAGTGGAGAGAGTCTGAATGGGCAAGCAAGAGGGAAGGGGAAAGGTCTGAAGACACCAACACTTTGAGAGAAAGGATCAGAGAAAGTCATTCTCATTTTACACAGAGTTGCAACTGTAAAACCACTACTTCATATTCATTCACCGTTGGATTGGGCTGAAATTTTGGCAGCTGGTTCGGAACATCTGGTTCTTCATTCTGAACGGTTGGATTGTTGATACGAAGTCTGAGTTGGGAGATATTCAGTTCGCACAGTAGCTGTGTATTTGGGGTTTTTCACCTTCCTTGGTCTCTATTTGTAAGCTTTATTGCTTTGTTGTTTGGCTGGGTGTTAGCACTGTTTTGTGCACTTGATTGAGACTCCTTTGTACTCTTTGTTGATCATAGTGGAGTTATTTCTTTGGTCTGGACGACCTGTGGTTTTTTCCCTTGCTTTGAGGGTTTTCCACGTTAAAATCTTGGTGTATTTGTTTATGATTTTGGTGATTTTCTATTGTTGTTCATTTGTTGTTGCTCCTCATAGATTCTTGCAAGTTATGGGGATTTATTTTCGGTGCATTAATTGTTTGAGAGTGCTCTGTATGTTATTGTTGTTGTTTCCCATCACTCTTTACAATGTATTGGATTGATTGAAAAGTTATATAAGTCCCATCACATTAAGAATAGTACTCACATAATTTAATAAAATCTATGTAAATTTTAATCAATCACACATAATATGTTAATAAGGCCATCTGCCTCCAAAGATGCTTGATCGGTTGCTAAACTTAATCGGCTTCTGTTTATTATCCCAATGCTATGGAGTAGTACACTTTTTTAGTTTTCATGTTAGCATCGATTCTTCTATAAGCAAGTACCGACGTGTAACATTAAATAAAAGAAAAAAAATATTATATGGTGTGTGATTGGTTGATAGGTGAATTGTGGGGTCCATTTAAGACTTTTTTTAGAATTGTTGGAATGGAGATAAAAATTAAAAAGTGATTGAATTGCTTAAAATAATAAAAAAATATAATAGTATAGAAAAATGTGTAAAATTATAAAATATTAGTTTAAAAAACTTTTAAGGGGTACTGAGATAAAGATGGTCTAAGAGTATACTGGTATTGCTCCACTAAACAAAATGTTAGACTTATATATGACAGATCGCAGGTTCGAACCCTCATTTATCTCTTTGTGGTGGGATAAATGTAATTACATGTAAGTGCTTTTTGGACCTGGAGACTTTTCATGCCTGAGACACCATCCTCTCATGCTAAATTTTTATAAAAATGAAAATAGATACACTAGATATGCAAATCAAAAAACAAGTACTAGGATTAAGAAACTTCTCCTGCCCTGTCTGTGTGGAGTATGCTGTTTAGGATTAGACTTTCAACTAAGGGGAATGCTAATGCAATCCTTATCCCACTCACACGTCAACAACATTCACTTCCCATTCTCTTCACCACCACCATTTCCTCCTTGTTCCGTCACCTTAACTCTCCACCCAATCTTCTCGAAGCCAGAAGATTGCACGCTCTTCTTCTTGTCCTTGGTTTCTTTCACCCCACTGGTCCTCATAAATCCTTGTCTTCACAACTTGTCAATGTCTATGTTAACTTTGGTTGCCTCCGCTACGCGTTTCTCACCTTCACTCAACTGCCCCACAAATCCAACGTTGCTTGGAATGCCATACTCCGAGGCCTGGTTGGTGCTGGTCACTTCACCCAAACCATTCAGTTCTATCACTCCATGCTTATACAAGGGGTGACCCCTGATAACTACACATACCCACTTGTCCTAAAGGCTTGTTCTTGCTTGCATGCACTTGAATTAGGAAGATGGGTTCATCACACCATCATGTACAACGAGTTGCACCGTAAGATAAAGCCTAACCTTTATGTTCAGTGTGCTGTGATTGACATGTTTGTTAAGTGTGGTAGCTTGGAAGATGCGCGTATGGTGTTTGAAGAAATGCCTGTGAGAGACTTGGCTTCTTGGACTGCCTTGATATGTGGTACCGTGTGGGATGGTGAGTGTCTTGAGGCGCTTTCATTGTTCAGAAAGATGAGATCAGAAGGTCTTAAGCCTGATTCAGTGATTGTAGCATCTGTCTTACCTGCATGTGGTAGATTGGAGGCTTTGAAATTGGGGATGGCACTGCAAGGTTGTGCTTTTAGGAGTGGCTTTGACAGTGATGTGTATGTTTCCAACGCTATCATGGACATGTACTGTAAATGTGGTGATCCACTTGAGGCCCATCGTGTATTCAGTCACATGGTTTATAGGGATACGGTTTCTTGTAGTACCTTGATTGCTGGTTACTCACAAAATGGCCTATACCGAGAGAGTTGTGAACTGTATGTTAGAATGGTAAATATGGGTTTAACAACAAATGCAATTGTTGCCACAAGTGTTCTTCCTGCTATGGGGAAACTCAAGATGCTGAAACAGGGGAAGGAGTTGCACAACTTTGTTCTTAAAGAAGGACTAGTATCGGATGTAGTTATAGTAAGCGCATTGATTGATATGTATGCTAATTGTGGGTCAATCAAGGAAGCAGAGTCAATATTTGAGTCCATATCAGATAAGGATATTATGGTATGGAATTCACTAATTGTTGGGTATAATTTACTTGGTGATTTTCAGTCAGCATTTTTTACCTTTAGAAGAATTTGGGTAGCTGAACATAGGCCAAATTCAATAACTTTAGTAAGTGTTCTTCCTATATGCACCCAATTGGGAGCTATCAGACAGGGAAAGGAAATCCATGGTTATGCAACCAAAAGTGGTCTGGGATTAAATACTTCTGTGGGAAATTCTCTAATAGATATGTACAGCAAATGTGGATTTCTAGAACTTGGGGTGGAAGTCTTTAACCAGATGATGGTAAAGAATGTCATAACATATAACACTATGATCTCTGCTTGTGGAGCTCATGGACTAGGAGAAAAAGGTTTAGCATTTTATGAGCAAATGAAGGTGGCAGGAATTAAACCAAATAAAGTCACTTTTATTTCACTTTTATCAGCGTGTAGTCATGCAGGTCTGGTTGACAGAGGTTGGCTGTTGTATAACTCTATGATTAATGAATATGGTATAGAGCCAGATATGGAACACTACTCGGGTATGGTAGATCTCATTGGTAGATCAGGAGATCTTGATGGTGCATACAAGTTCATCACAAGGATGCCTGTGAGACCAGATGCCAATGTTTTGGGAAGCTTACTAGGTGCTTGTCGACTTCACAACAAAGTGGAACTGGCTGAGCTCCTCGCAGAGTATATTTTCCAATTAAATTCTGAAGATCCAGGCCACTATATTCTTCTATCAAATTTATATGCCTCTGGGAAACGATGGGAAGACATGTCAAAGGTGAGAAGCATGATAAAAGATAAAGGGTTGGAGAAAAAACCAGGAAGTAGCTGGATTCAAATAGGACACCACATTTACGCTTTTCATGCTGCAAGTACCTCTCATCCGGCATTTGCAAAGATTGAAGAGACTCTGGATAGCTTATGTTTGGTGATGAAAAGTGAAGACAATATGCTGGGCAATCCGAGATTTTGTTCCCAGGTTAATGATCAACTTTTAACGTGAAATCCTTGAATATTGCCATTGGATATTTGTAATATTATGTGATGGAATCTTACGTGATTCATGTTGAAGTTGTCAAACAACCAATACAATGAAGTGGTGTATTCCACTTATTAATATTTCATCACAAATCCCTGTAGCACTGAACAGGGGTCGGGTCGCTAAATAATGCAGTGATTGCAAATCCAAGTATAACCTAACCGTGCTCTCATGTTTAATATATATTATATTAGTTCAACAAAACGTTGAAAAAGAGTGAAAAAAAGGGACCATCTCACGTTCAACAAAAGTTCTTCACAAGGAGTTGCGTTTTTCTTTTAGTTTTTCCCCCCTTGTGTCATCGTATACTTTATAAACCATTATGATTTATGTATGTACATCAACTTATTTACTTGGCCAAGCCGGTCCAAAGATTAAATGAAACTGTGCTATTATAAGAAGCTGCTATGTGTAACAAAGTTTCTGCTCAGTGTGTGACTACAATGTGGTTGCCGCACACATCCATCACACTACTAAGGGTATGTTTGCGAGTTAGGAAATGAAGGGAAATGGAGTGAAGGGAAAGGTTTATAGGAAATCCTTCCCTCCCTTGTGTTTGTGAGTATAGTTAGATTACAAAACTTTCTCCCCTCCTAATTCTTCCCTCTCCCTTCCTTTCCCCTTTTTTCAAACTCACAAACACACCCTAAGGGTATGTTTGTGAGTTGAATTTTGGAGGGGAATGGAGGGAAGGGAAGGGTTTATTGGAAATCCCTCCCCCCTTGGTGTTTGTGAGTTTGAGTATTTTACAAAGTCTTTTCCTCCATTTCTCCCCCTCCCTTCTCCCTCCAATCCTTCCCTTTCCCTCCTCTCTAAACTCACAAACACACCCTAAGAGTTCGTTTGGTTTACAGTTGAGCAGAATTAATTCTAGAAATGAATGGTTGAGATAGATGATACACGTTTACGAAATACGTTTAACGGAAATGATTTAAAATCAATTCTGTAAAATTATGATCTTGTAGCGTTGGAATTTAAAACAAACGGGCAATAAACCTTTTTCATGCTTCTCTTTGGGAACTTTTTCATGCTTCTCTTTGGGAACTGACCAATAGTCAATAAGATTGGTATTGTGACAGATCAGACTGTTTCAGAAAGGATGGCTACTAAATTGAATTAGCCACAAAAAGTACAAGGGTAACATAGCATTATCTATAAAACAACAATAAGAAATCATGGAAGCGACAACAGTAGGTTAACAACTGTTTGTCCTGCATGAGTTTTTAATCATCTCGCTCCAGCATGGTTATAAAATAAGACAGTTTTTCACTCCTAATTTGTCTGTCTATTATTAAAATATAGAATTCTGTTATTTGTACTGCAACTTTCAAACTTTACAATACAGAGTGATGTCCTTTCACATTTATCATTCACATTACAGCTGTATGTTTGTGAATGAGGCACTTGGCAGCTGTATTAGAGGCTTTATTCACCTTCTAATAAGACACTTTTTTAACTTGAATGATCCTTACAATGATATTTGGATGTCCTTACATTGTATCTTGTTTTCTTTTTGAGGGGGAAATAAAGGGTTAGTTAGTGGTGAAGGGAAACCTGATTCAGTGCTTGCTTTGTTGAGTTTGAGCCTTTCCATTGAGATATGAGTTGTTGGGGACTGAGGACATTATAGTTGTTAACTGGGAAGAAGCTTGGTTTTCTGCCAGAAGTGGTTGTGTAGAAGGATTTCCAACCATAGGAATGAACGGTGCATGAGAAATCGGCATGGATGGCACCTGGTTAGGGAGGCCAAACATCCGAACTCTGTTGTCAGTGAAAGGTGCAATAGGGAACTGAGGTAGGCTGAAAGAGATGCCTGTGCCTGGCCTGAAGCCCATTAACTGAGGCAATTGGGGTGTGTTGATCATAGGATGAGTGGCAGTAGGTAACATCATAAAAGGCATAAAAAGCCCAGCACCCATTGACATAATCTGCATCATAACACTAACCTTAATTAGCACATCCAAATGACTGTTTAACACAAGGCCTGAGATGAAAGGAAAAGGCTTATATATAAACTTAATTACCTGTAACTGAAGCTGTAGGGTCTTGAGATATTCGATGGCATCATCAAGCATTGAAGCCTTGTCCATCTAAGAGACATATACAAGACAAAAGTTTAGAAACTAAAACAAGCGCAAGATATGGTAATTTTCAGAAAAGTAGAGTGTGCACACCTTATTGCAATTGGGTATGAGCTCTTTCAACATACGCATCTTCTTGTTGATCTTATTTCTTCGCTTCTGCAAACATCAATAACAGCAAGTTAGTTAATAATTAATCTACAAGTTTGTCTCTTTTAATATCATCTCCTACTTGTTCGTTCCCTTACCCTTTCATATAAACTATGACTGTTTGCATTCCTCCTTCTCTTGACTCTGGTGCCCTCCTGAGCAAGCTTCTCATCTGGTTCTTCATCATTCTGCACCAAGTTTAATCTAGGTTCATGAGAGTCATGCTAGCTACTACAAAGGATGGAAGAAGGTAAATTAAAAAATCCCCACTTACATCGCTTAAATATGTTGAGTCATCGTTATCATCATGTTTGCTGCTACAAGTATCAATGTTATTTGAGGCTGCAAGCGAGCATAGGGAAGAAGATTGTTCATCACAATAGTTAGTATCAACTTTTCTCTTTGCTTTAAGTCCTGCTGAGCTTGAGGTTTGGTTATCATAATGACCAACAGCTTCAGACTGTTCGTCAGGAGGTGTTTCCTGACTTCTTGAAACAAAGGAGACACAGTTTGGTGTTAAAGTGTTGGAGAAATGAACCTTTCCCAAGTCTTGTTTATTCTGAGAGTTTGTTGCTGGTGTTTGGCTTGAATCCATTATTCTTGGTTTCTTGAGCGGAGGTGAACAGAGGCAGTGCTGTGTGGAAGATGTGCACAAGTAACTATTCCTTGTAATAACTGAATGATGAGGTCCTGATCCTCCAGTGTTTAACCTTGCACTTTTTGCAATGCAGGCATCTTCATAATTTGCTTGGGAAGGGTTTATTGAATACGAGTGAGTCTTTGGTGTGACACCTGATAATGAACCTCCTTGCACATTAATTTGACCATTTTCCTTGCGAGCTCCAGGGAACCGTTGCCAAAACTGGATTGATTAAAATCATTCTTCACTAAAAGTAGCAAAAGAGAAAAAGGAAGCACAGAAAACGTGCTTGAATATGAAAAGAGAATCCAAATTGTGATCGGTAGTATGCAGTAACTTACATGGAAGTTAGATAGGAGGAGCTTCTGGTTGTCACTGCTCGGGTGGAGTCAAGTATCTTCTCAGCCATTGAATAATTATATGATATTCCAAAGAAACTTAGAAGAAAATAAAACACATATGACACAGTAGCTTGACGTATACTGTAACTGGTTTCACTTGTGAGGACTACAGTTAAAGCTAATAACTGTTAGACGAAGGGGGAAGCAGGATGTCTCAGATTGTTAAATCTTAATGCAAGTACTAGTCGTAGTAAAATGGAGAGAGGCGGTCACTTGTAAGTAAGCAAAATATATTACGTGATAAGGGAAGGGATGATCACTAAGATTGGTTCTGGAAATTAATAATAAGCCATGTGGTCCTTCTCCTCACTGCTCTGATGGTACACTCTCAGCAATGTAAATTTCAGGTGTTGTCGCATAGTGTCCACAAAAATTCTTGTAATCCTATCTGTCATATATGATGGGAGTTAGGTACCAATAGATGAGGTGGACCAGTGTCAAATAAAAAGAGGAGATTCATTCCACACAATTATTTCCTGACTTTGTCTTGTGAAATAATTTAACGTTTACATTTATGGGAAACACAAATTCCTTTGTCAAGCATCTAGTATCCTTCCAGTTTACGTTTATGAACAAAATATATGGATAAGATCTAAATTAAGTAGCTCATCAGTATCATTTCTGCATTTTTTGCTTATCAACGTTAAAACTATGAATGATTGCATAGATTGTTGATTACAACACATCCAACAAAATCCCGACCTCAAGGTTTTTTTTTTCTTTTCACAAATACAATTTTGCAATTAACAATGGTAGTTAAGTAAAACCTTTTCAATGTAATAACTTAAAAATTCGAAGACTTCTGACATTTTTAGTTTGGAGAATTTCAAGACCAATTACTATTGAGTGACTACAAGAAATTTAACAGAATTATTTTTTCATTTCCCATTTTTACTAATAATAATTATAAAAATCATTACTTAATCTTTTACTTCATTTCTTGTTTTTGCAACGTTTTTACAAATTTTGAAAAAGCAAAAAAAAAAAAAAAAGACTCAATACTTTTATAATTATTAATAAAAAATAAAATAATTCTGAAATGTAACATGAATGAATAGACTGTTAGTCCCATAGTGGGGTTTGATAGCTTTCCTAGAGGTAGAGGACCCTCTCCCCAACGTGGACAACCAGTTTTTAGGTTTATTATAAGTGGGGATCATGGTACGAAGCCACACCCTTTCCCCTTGGGTGGGATGTCAGAGTTTCAATCTTAGACGAAGAGAAATGTTACTCGTCAGTGGCTTTCACGTGATATTCACATTGGGTTCACGCGCCCGGACGTCTTCTTGTCTGTACTTTCGCTATTTATGACCGTCAGTCCTTTGAAATTTATAGACGAGAGCGATCCAGCTGGACTCAGCAAACGGGGACGATGCAACACCACACAGCGAAAATGATAGAGCCAGTCCCCAGTACTATGGTATACACACATCACAAGATGATCGATGTTGACATTCTCATCCTCCTTTCATATGTGCGATGTGAGGTGAGGACATATCATAATCTACCTACAGTTTCAACTTCCACTTCCTAAATAATTTCAAGGTGACCCGCCAACCACCGCTCCCCATCTTGAGATGAAAACACTCTTTCTTTTTCTTTTCTATTTTCCATTTTTAGTATTCTTGCATGTATATGTTATTTTTAAACATAGCTTAAGTTTCCTTTACTTTCTCTTCTTCTGTTTTAACTAAATCTCAATAATGATGACTATTATAACTAACTATTTATTGTACAGGCAACCTCAAATTTCTGTTTTGTTAGCCAGTCAGTGAAAGCTTAGAATTTAAACATCTGTCCAGCTGAAAAAACAGGGTAGTGGACCCGCCAAATTGCGAGTTGGAAAATTAAAAAAAAAAAATGAAGAAAAGAGAATATTCCTAGTAAAACATGGCGATGCTTTCCTCCACAAATCACGCATAACAAACCCAGTATTCGAGTTTGATTAAAGAAAATTTAAGTGATGTTACTTGGAATCGGCCAAATCATCTGTTGATTTTCTTCTATCCCGTGAAAAGCTTCATCCGTAGCTAGCATCACTCAAAAGAGCGGGGTGGGGGAGGATAATGTTAAGTACGTAGAAACCTCTAATGATACCTGTACTAAGGATCTAGTGAAATCTCAAGGTGCGCTTACTTCCTAACGAAGTTCATAACTTGCAAGGAATCAGCAGAAATGACATCAATTTAGAATACCCTCTTTCAAGCACATAGTTATAACGTGCTTCAGTTGGAGCAGTTTTCCCCTCGCCATCTGCGGTTAATAAGGAAGATGAAATCAGTCCAACAAGGTACATAATGCTGTGTCTCCATTTACAATGATAGTTAAAAATGTCGTGAAGAAATGACAGTCACTAGCGGAAAAAATCTAAACAAGAGGAGCGACTAATGCGGGATGTTACAGCAAGATATCAAATCCTAAGTTCAATGAACAATGCAAAGGAATTTGAAAAAAGGCCAATAATAAGAAATTTTAGATTTGAATCAAACCCCACTTTAAAAAGAAAAATAAAAAATCTCAATTATTGACAAGAAAATCAATTGTTTACACAATAAATCATGATTCTCTTGACTTTTTACAAAGGGCTGGTATGCCTAGGTTTTCTCCTTAAAATGAATGATTCAAATAAGTGCCAAATCTAGAAAACTTGATGTGACAATAGTATGTTTCTTCGTAACGCCTAACAAGTGCAATCCAAATAATTGGCTATCCTGCATTTCGCAGGCTTCAGTGACTTTAGTCCTGTGGTCAGTAATTCAAGTATAATTTAACGCAACAGTATGGTACAGTGTATCAGCACACTAATAATCCAAGAATCGAGCATTTGATTGATGACTATCCACCAACACATTCAGATAAAATCATGAAAAAGCAGATATTCAAATACTTGCCTCCTGGGTGGCTGTGATTTTCCTTTGAGCATCATTGAGTTGGATCTCCACTGCTTCTTCAACTTGCGATAGAAGCTTCTTATGTGCTACTCCTATAATACAAGATATAGTCAATACGTGGCCACAAGCTACATAATGCTAACCAATCTTGCAAACGGTACTCTCTCTCTGTCCTAAACAAGAGATTAAACCCAAGAACGCTACCGAAAACTGATCCCTTATGGAGACAAGACGAAGTGGTTGCTAGTCAAAATATTACAAAGAAAACTGCTTGAATTTTCCTTCCAGAACATCATAGTACATGAATTTGTCAACGATTTTTGTTGTGTTATACATTGGGACGCAGATAAAACGGCACTATCTTCACCTAATTAAAATTTTAAAACATAATAATTAATAGAAATCATATAGAAGATGACATAAATCTGTGCAAATTGTGTCATGGACTCTAGAGATTTGAAAGTATGTATATCTTTATTTGATCATAAGAGGGGGGGGGGGGGGGGGGGGGGGGGGGGGGGGGGGGGGAACCACTACTCCCTTCTCGCTCTGTCCCCACCCCGCCCCCGGGCCTGGTCCCCTCACACTTCTATCTTCCATTAAAGTGATATGAATACTCCATCTCATTAACATAGTAAACATCATTTAATAGCTTAATGGGGGAGAAGCTAGTGGTTTACTTATAATTTTAAATTGGTCCCTAGTTAATGCGAATAACGATACTCCATATGGCTGACTGATGACTGATTCTGTCACACTATGTAGCACGATATGAGCCGGCAATGGCATTAACCATAGGCAGCACCTACTAGATGACCATGGGCATCAACCCAATGTGTCATGTGTGTTTACATCCCCAACCCACTTAAGCCACAATGAAACTATATAGCTAACAAACACAAGCTTCTACAGTTATTCAGGCTTTCCTATTAATTACTAGTTCAAAAAGGGATTCAAAACAGATTTTCGAACGTTTTGTATTCCAACAGTTTTAGTATACGCTTTCTTTCAAAGAAAACTAAATTGAACACTACACCTGAGTTGATATTTTAAATATCAATTCTTACATTCATACACTTACTTTCTCTTTCACCTCCTTTTTCACTTTTATATTTTTTTATCTTCCTCTCTCATCACTCAATTACTCTCTTAATTTTTTTCTTCTATTACTCTCTTCGCTATGCTTATAAACACTTTTCTTTTTCCTTTATAGGGATAGATTAATTTATAGGGAAAAAATTGCCTTTTAAAAAAACTCTCAATAAGTTTTTAATTATAAGTTATTTTAAACATAAAATAAACTAATCCAAAAACAACCAAGTTTCCATACTTTGCTTTTCCAGGGCTCCCTTTATCTCTATCTGATCTGCCTCAAGATCTTCAACAGTGCTTCTGCAATCCTGTAGATGCAGATTAACCTCTTCCTTGAATCTATCGTATATTAACCTCAACTCTTTCTGTTGCTCTACAATTTTGTTAGAGGAAGAAAAGGTGAGAAAAGATACGAAAGGAGACAAATCCCCTGTGGAAGTCATGCACTGACATAATCCGAATGACAAGAAAGTGCCATTAAGAAAAGAAAATATGAAGGAATTGTTAGATATGAAACTATACGATTTCTCTTGTCTCGCCCTTTTTAATTCTTTATGACAAGTAATTTTTTGACTTTCATCATAACTGTTGTCCTAGATATCTCACCAAAAAAATAACTTCTGTCCTAATATATTCTTACAAACAAATATCTGTTTGTCAAATCAAGCCTTATTTTGGATTTATAGTGATTGTTGTTATAACTTTACGATAAGAGTATCATGGTTTACTGAAACTTAGTATTTCTGCCAAGACAGATGTGATTATTTGAATTTGTCTCGAACTTAAGTAACGCTTTTGTATTCTATAAACTTCTAAATTGTGATTGTCAAATTAGTATGAACCTTAAAGTTTGAATGTAAACCAGATAAATTTTGCATCTATTAATATTCGGATGCTAATATTTTACAATAAAACCAAAGAGAATAGATAATATATAATTTGGTCTTTTAAACTAGCAACTTGTGTTTCTTCGATCCCTAGTAGATTTATGTGAAAACAGAAGATAAGTGAGAAAGTTGACATATTCAGAGACTAATTTATGTACATGAACACTTTCAAAGACCAAAGCAACACAAATTATCATTTCAAGGATCAAATCATACATTAACTCAAAAGAATATTGAGTTAAGCAAAACAGGGGCAAAAAAAGAGAAAGGCTAACTCCTCCAAAACAATCCGCCTATCATCCTCCTAATTAATCCTAATTACTTAAAATAATCAACGTTTAAAACAATCAACCTCTCATCCTCCTAATTAATATACTAACCACTTAAAATAGACATATTAAATGAAAATGTAAGAGCATGTAATATATTGAGAAGAACTTAAAAAGAATTTTTTTTTCTTGAGATAATGGTAGAGGTCCTCCTAAAGAGTGTTTTTGGCAATAAGCTTTTTTTTTTTTCAAAACCCATGTATTCTTCACAGGAGGCAGCCTTGTTCGAGCCAGGTAGGATCTCTATGGGTGGCAAAGCTTTCCCTCTGAGTATTTAACACATCTGCATACTCAGGCTCGAACTCGAGACCACTGGTTAAGCTGAAACAACTCCTTACTAACTGATCCACATGCTCGATGGTGCAAGGTTAATAAGCTAACTCTAGCTTATTTGACTAATTTATAAACTAGTTTGACCAACATAAAAGTGTTTGATAAAACACAAACTTCTAATTTATTTTAGGAGCTTCTAATTTATAAGCTATCAGCTACTTAAACTAATTTGTAGCTTGGAACTTATTTATTTTTCCCCCATTTGTATACCTCATATTTTAATACGCTTCCCTAATTATCATTAATTTCTTTTTATACTTTTTAGTATTACTAGTAGAAACCCTCTCTTTTCTCTTTCACTCCCTTCAGACTCTTCTCTTGGGGTAATTCGGCCTCTATCATGCTCTCTTCTTATTTAAAAATTTAAAAAATCATTATTCTCTTTTTACAATTTTTTTGAAATTATTTTTATATTATACTAATTAATTTAATTATTTTACTATTTATTTAAATTTTTAATAAAATATTTCATCCCTAAAAAAGTTGATAAAAATATAAATTTATAAAAAACTAAAATTATAATTACCTAATAATAATTTTTTGTCTAGAAAATAAAAATAGAATTTATATGATAAAACTTATGTAAATACACTCTTTTATGTCATTTTACATTTACCAACTAACTTCTGAGCTAGTCTTACAAAACATTTCTAATTCAATAAGCTAACTTATAAGTTAAAAGTTTATTATCTAGAATTTATCAACTGGCGGTTAACTTATCATCTAGTTTTACCAAACACATTACCGAATACCGATTGCTCTAAAGGTATTAGTTAAAGAACATTTAATAAGTATTATTAAATGTTTTTAATTACTTTAAAAAGTAAGTATAATTTTTGCATTTTTAATATAATAATTTTTTTCTTGAATATTTTCCACTTTTATTATCGCTTAAACTTTAAAATACTCATTAACATTTTCCTTAAGATAATTAAGATTACTCTGAGTGAAGTTACAAATATTATAGCTGATGCTGGATGATGATTATATTGTTATTTCCTCAACTTAGATTGACAGTTTTAAAAGTTGAATTTAAAAGGGAAATATGAAAAGAAGAGAGATATATACAATAACCATATCAGTTAAATCAAAACAAAAATATTTTCAAGTAAAGATTGAACTTAAAATTCTGCTACCTTCAAATCTTGTTTCTAGCCGTTTTCTCTTTGATTTACTGAGATTTGTAAGCTTTCCTCTGAAACATTTTTCCATAAACGCATTAAAGCATGAGATATCAGAAGCTTAAGAATCCATCAGTCTTAGATACCTACATGTCTGTTTGAATCTGGGAATGAACATCCTGCAGCTGTAGATGTATGTGTTCAGCAACAGACTTCAAAATTTCTGAGGATTTCTGACTAGTCATCGATTTAAGTTTGCTCTTAAGCTTGCCCAATTCCAAGGCAAACAGTTCAACAGCCCTGACAAATCGTCGAGAATCATACAATTAAAAGGTTATGTATATATGAGTAGTATTTTGTATGTTTTTTGGACTCATCAACCAATTCATCTTAGAAAAAGAGAAAACACCTTACAAATCCATCTTGATTCTGTTCAGAAGCTATCCAATCACCTTCTTCAGTCCCTAATCATTTGTATAAAAATGAGAATTACATTATAAAGATCAAACACATCAGAATAGTATAGTTAGATAATTAAGTAAAAAGTGAAGTTCTGCCTTTTGAAAACACTGAAGCTGGACTGCTATCGTTAAATTTAATGCCTTCATGTTTGCGCAGTCTTTTGATTGGATGAAGCGTAAAACTTTTCCTCTCAGTAGCATGTCTTACTCTTGGACCTACACTAAGACAATTTAGATAAAACCAAGAAACTGGTTGTCTTGAAAGGACACAATAGTATAGGAAAAACACAGAATATGTGATAAAACAGATAGTGCAACTAAAGTAAAACCAGCAAATGCATCAAATTACTAACATAGGGATTTTGGAAGAGAATGGTATGCCACATTTTCTGTTAACAATTATATATGATGAATTTTAATTATTTTTGGCCTATCAGGTTCAATGGTGTTTTTTTATACTTTCATTCATCATTACTGGAGGAGCCACACCACAAATACTCTGTACCAGTGGATTTCTGTCTCTTTGTTTCTGGTTTCAGTTTGGATTCTTTGGAAGATGATGCTTTAAAAATAGAATTGAACAGATGTAAAAATCTGGAAAGACCAGTGGACACGGCAGGTTACTATAACACTGTATAAGCACTAGTAACTAGTCAGAGCACATCTTAGATCAGAGGTTAGGAAGGACTAGTTACCTTCTAAACACGGTAAAGACCTCGGGCAGGTACCGAAATAATATAATCATCAACCAAATGAGTAATTTCCAAGTATGCATTACAGAAAAGAGCAGCAATACCGATTCCCATCTCCAGAACAATTTGAG
Organism: Sesbania bispinosa; assembly: GCA_026901365.1. Taxonomy (NCBI): domain Eukaryota; kingdom Viridiplantae; phylum Streptophyta; class Magnoliopsida; order Fabales; family Fabaceae; genus Sesbania; species Sesbania bispinosa. The sequence continues at coordinate 1,122,728 of QLOH01000081.1, forward strand.
AATAAGTGATTTATATTAGAATCTTCTATTCTTTGGAATTTTTCCTATGAATAATTCAGAATGTTGAACAACATATAAGTTTGACTTGGAAACAGAAGAAAATGGGAGACAAATCATCCCTAGGAAAGGCACATGTTCATCACTTCCTGTGGCTAATGAGTGCTTAAATCAATTTGGCTCCGTTTAAGATGCAATTTATATCAAAGTCAGGCTGTTAAAAAGTACAATGATTCTGTGAGAAACATCTGTACAAATTTAGTCAAGAGTCTACAAGTGAATATTATATATATATATATATATATATATATAGAGAGAGAGAGAGAGAGATGAAAGCCAAACCTTGATGAGATCTTTGGAAGTTCCTCTCTTCGGATGATGAATCAGATGAGCCATCCTGCTCTTTTTCTTCGTTCTCAAAAGATTTGTCTTTTTTGGGAATAGAATGCTTGAGCTTCTCCTTACCCTGAAGTCTAATAAGGAATAGCAAGGTACAGAAACACAACATGTCTAGTTCAAGGCCAAAAGACACGAAAATATCAACTTGAGACCCTTAAAGTGATAAGGATACAGAAGACTGTTTTTGTTTCCTTAGCCCGTTGGAGTCTGGCTCCAAAGCCTGAAAAGTCCTTAAATTACGAATGGTTCCCAGAGAAAATCTCCTTTCAGATGATGCTGGACTACTACTGACGTCGTTTGCCTTTTTGTCTGTTTTTGGTGTTGAGCTAGGAGAACTTAAAATAGGTGTCCTGAGCTGAAATGTAGGGCTTTGAAAATTATCTTGTGACTTGGCGCCATTCTCTTTAACTGGATCACTTATATACTCTCGCTGGTCTCCATTTTCTGAAACCTCAAGTTCTCCATTCTGATCTGTATTGTTTACAGTTGGTGGCTGGTAAAATTCTTTTTCTTGGTTTATTTTCTGTGTCTGAGGGCTTTTTGTCTGATAGTCAGGTAAGCAACCAATAAATCCTCCCATTTTATTCCCAAGTGAAAATGGTGCCCCATCATGCAGTGGTAGATCAGTCTTCAAAGTGTCTTGATGAAGTTTATCTGCAGAATGATTTTCATTGAAGCAGATCTTACGTCGCCCAATTCTGGAACTCTTTCCCTGACTCTTTTTCTTCTTCATAGACATTGAGGGACCATCATTTGGAAAAGCATTTCGGTCCTCAATCCATTTTTCTTCAAAAGAAAATATATTTTTTTCTGGATGCTTCTCTGGGTCTTTAGAAGATGGGCCACTTTTACCTTTTCCCGGTTGCTTTTGGGAAAACGCTCTCTTTCTGCTCAAAGAACGAGTTACTGGCCTTATATGAGCATGATCAGCCTTTTCTGAATCGGTTTCTATAGTATCCGAATTCTGTATGGGCTTAACAAATTTATTTTCCTTCTGGTTCAAACTCTGCTCGAGCGGCGAACTTTCCTCGTCCACGTTACGACTGTGAGAACCTGAGCGCTGAGTCTTAGGGGAAGAGGTGGCCCCCAATATTTGGCATAGCTTCATCCTCAAATTTTCGGTTCTGTTTTCCGTTCTGTTTATTTTGTCTTCTGCCTTGGTTTTATCAGACTCTATGACTTCTGGTGCAGTAGTAAATGTAAATTCCTCTGCCCTTTCTTCAGTGGTTCCGTCCTCCCTTCCCTTCCTTCTGCAGCTTCTGCTGGTATCCCCATCGAACTTCTTGTAGTTATTAGAAGGAAAATTTAAAGACTGATATGAGAAGAACTGAACTGAATGTTTCTCAGCTGCACACTCTATTCCATCAGGCTCATCTCGCCCACCAGGAGAGACAAGTAAAGTAGAGGCTTTGTTGACTTGAAGGATGGCCTCAGAAGTAGGTGTTCTTTGGTGAAAGGATTTAGAGATCCAAGAACACCTCATCGCTTCTGGACCTCCAATTTGCTTCACATTAAAAGAAGCTGTGACTCCTTCATCTTTGTTTTTTTCTCCATTGATATTTCCCACATTAGAGATTACCCTTTCTGTATTTGGCACGACAGCCCCGTCCCCTTTCATGTCTCCACATCTTGTTCTAGCTTTTGAATCTGCCATAACTCCTATAGAAATTTTCCTTGACTGGCTAGACGGGTGAATATTACGACACTCATTCGTCTGCTCCTGAATACACAATTCAAATCCTTAATATCTTAATTTTAATCACTCAATAATAGAAAATTTGCAACTTAAATCATGATTGATCGTAGCCTGTAATATCAGAGAGAAGGGCACTGGAAAGTAATAGACAGTTTATGATTTTACACATTGCTTCAATTATCGTGAACGCTCTAGTTGCATTTGCAACAGAACAAAAACAAACTAAAAATCAGCCAATCAAGATTTACAGGAGCAATTGACAGGGATCAATAAACGTAACCTAACGAACTACTTTTCAGATTATCATAGTTGAAATATTTAAGAGCACACTAACAGTGACCATACTAATTCATTTTAGAAAGAAAAAAATCACAAGATCAAGGTTGCTACTCCTTACATCGTGCAAAATTTGACGCGCTTCAGTATCCATTGTGAGTTGCAATTTCAGCTAGGGCACCATTAACTCACCTGAAAAAGTAACAACCAACTTTCCTAAAGAAAATACCGTGTAAAAAGAACAAACCCACACATAATGCTTATATAAAGTTATGGGGCGAAGCCACCGTTCAGATCAGAATAATGCGATCGTTTCTCCCAGCAGAGTTTTCGATACGGAAAAAAATCATTAGTCGTGGAAGCTCCTAAACATCACAACTTAAGAAAGAAAAATCATGCACAACATTCGAAGAGACTATTAACAATGCAAATACAAGAACGAAAACAAAATTAACCTGAAGTGCAGCCCAAACAAACGAAGAATTGGGACTCACGGAACGATCACCTGAAAGAAACCCTCGAGAAAGAGGAATTCAGGGATCAGAAACAACGCAGAAAAATTGGCACGATATAGATATAGTCTCCAAAATTCAAACGAGTGTCAGGCTATGATCTAAATTTGAACTCAAACATCATAACAAGAGTATCTCTGAATCAAAACCACGTTCGAGGAGCGAGATTGATGAAAACTTACAGTGGCGTTGCTCTTCCCTGATCGTCGTAAAGCTCTGTTTCCGATATTGCGATGTGGTAGAGAGGTGTCGTGGCTCAGTGGATTGAGAATTTGAATGAATTTGGTTTCTGTTTTGGTTTGCTTGCAATCCGAAATGGTAAAAAGTAAAAACAGAAAAGGGCGGGAAAGAGTGGTGTGAGGGTTTAGACTTTAGAGGCTAAATAAAAAACGACCTTGGAGTCTATACTTTATATTGACAACATGATGCGCATTGCGCGTGACTTTTTGTTTGCGTGGACCACTATACCCTTGTATTTGAATTACTAATTTTGATTTTTAATGGGAAGCAGAGCCAACAGATTAAAGAGTTATCAGTCTGTATTTTAATAACACCTTCAAAGTTCAAATCAAGAATAATTTTAAATGTTATTATTTAGATAGCCATCCAGCTAGTTAGTGTCAGTTTGGTTAAATTTTAATTAGTGAATAATTAATTTCACAAAATTTATTTATAATCATTTCTATTTTATGTGCTTTTTAAAATATACTTCACTTATTTCTAATTATTTATTCCAGAATCAATTATACTCAATTATAAGTCAAATAAACACTTAGTCTTTAGAACCAGTTATATTTTTTTATATAAATTCATATTTTGATTACACGTACGCTTAATAGTTGGGTCAACCCAATAATTCTAGTAACCTACTTTAAACTAATAAAAATATAGACTAGTTTAAGTTATCACGTCTAATCGGATTGAATAGAGAAAAAGTTTAGGGTTAAATATGTTTTCAATCCCTGAAAAATAGTTAAGATTTGGTTTTAGTCTCTGCAATTTAAAAATGGTGGTTTTGGTCCTTCATAAATTGAAAATACACCAATTTAGTCCTTATTGCCTTATTTTGCAACAAATTTTGCTACGAATTAGCTACGAATTTTTATAAAAAAGGACTAAATTGGTGCATTTTTAATTTTTGGAGGACCAAAACCACCGGTTTTAAATTGCAGGGACTAAAACCAAATCTCGAATATTTTTCAGGGACTAAAAACATATTTAACCCAAAAGTTTATATATGTTAATTTGGACAACACGACTTATTTTTCTAACCTAATTACTTAATTCAATTTTATCACCCTAGTCTTTTGCTCACAAGTCACAACTATGTGTTTTGTTTGAGTGTTTTGTCTAATATGCACCCATGAAAAAATGGTGTAACCTTGCACCAATTCAATAAAATAAAACTAAATCGTCAGATTTAACATTTGTTTAATGAATGACAGAGATTAAAGGTCATCAATTGGTGAACTATGCAGGAAACTAGTTATTCACTACTTTGCTAACTGGTCCCCATAAAAGAACACTTTGGACTTAGTAGAGCAGTTGAGTTGCCAATGAAAATGACAACAACGTAGAGAATGGAACATGAGTTCATCATATCCGCTGCTCTAGTTTTTTGTCGATGTTGTTCTATGTTATTTATTGTTATTTTTGTGTATAGAGAACTTTTTTCTCTTTACAATGGGCTGGGTTTTTTTTTTCGGCAAGTATAAGTTGAACAAAGTCTCAAATGTGGAAATTTTGGTCATAGGTAAAGGCTGACTTACAAAATAAAAGATTTTTTGCTTACATAAACTATTAATTCTAAAATCTGGGTTATTTGGTAAAATCACTCCTTACAACTAACAAATAAAAAGATGCAACCTTACACACTTTTTTCATGGGTGCATATTAGACCCACCCTTATTTGAGTCTTGGCCTTATTCTTGCTAACTCACATCACTCGTTTAATGGTATATGGTATATACCGAGATTAGCCTCCACTGAATCCCCGACATCTGAGCGCAAGACCATCAAAGCAATAAAAAACGTTAATGCCATTGATCTCATGCATTGATGTTGTGGGTTATGTGTAGTGGAAACGCAAGTCACTCCTGATTTTTCTTTTTTTACTTTTAGCAGGGGATTATGTGGGAATGAAATTCTAGATGAATTTTTAAGGCAATATCTTATAGCAGTTTAGTTTATCTTAAAGAAAATATGTGACACCCTTCTACCCCAACACTTATATAATAATGTAGCAGAAGACTTTTGAAAATATAACAAGTTCATATTGGGTAAAAGGGTTCACATAACTCTTTATTCGAAAACCTCATTATTTCGAAAGAATAAAAGAATAAAAATATAATTCAAATGTACTCAAATACTTAAGCAGCGGAATCTCTAAAATAAAATAATTAGACTTCCTACTTGCCGTTCAAAGCTTCCAAAAGGGTTTATAAAAATATTCCTAACTAAAAAAAAAACATAAAGAACACCCCAACAATATGCTCTGATGTCACATGTACCAGAGCAACACTCCCTTTAATTAAACTCGACACCAAAGGTGTCATCACCATCACCTGAAACAACAACAATAACAGTGAGGAAAGAGTTTTAACTCATATATACACATAGGAGGCTACCATATCCTCACCTACATATAATCAATATCATCATTAACCACACCACGTACCCAAACAACAAGTAATCCATCAAATAACAATTATCTATGAACTCACTTAACAGCTCATCAATATCATCATATAAATCTCACTACGTCATTCACCAAAGAAAGCACATACTCTATTCTCAACACAATATACTTATTTCATCATTATACTCATAACATCATCATATAACTCATTTACATCATCATATATAACACAGATTCATCCATTCACATACTCATTATCATAATAATATCAATCATCTATCATCATACTCATTATCATCATACTCATTATCATCATAACATCAATCATTTATCATCATACTCATTATCATCATTACATCATAACATCAATCATCTATCATCATACTCATTATCATCATAGGGTAATCACCACAGAGGCTGACAAGCTTCACACACAACACTACCGTTATTTACCACAGAGGTCGGTAGGCTTCACACACCATGCTACCATAAATCACCACAGAGGCCGGTAGGCTTCACACACAACGCTACCGTTAATCGCCACAGAGGCCGGTAAGCTCCACACACAACGCTACCGTTAATCGCCACAGAGGCCGGTAGAGCTGCCCAACGCCCCTCTCTTGGGCCCTCACAAACCAGATCTCATCACATATGCTCAAGGCATCTCTCCTACGTAGTACCCCCCCTCTATGGGTTCACACAACTCAGGTAACATCATCATCATACATCAATACACTCATCATCAAACATCATCTTTTTAATCAAGTGACATACACTATCATCATCAACATCATCATCATACATCATTAATATCATCATCATAAAGTGACATACACTATCATCATCAACATCATCATCATACATCATTAACATCATCATCATCAAGTGACATACACTATCATCATCAACATCATTATCATAAAGTGACATACAACATCATCATCATCATACATCATTAACATCATCATCATCAAGTGACATACACTATCATCATCAACATCATTATCATAAAGTGACATACACTATCATCATCAATATCATTATCATAAAGTGACATACACTATCATCATCAACATCATTATCATAAAGTGACATACACTATCATCATATAAACAACATTCTCATACACAATATAACCCGGTAATCGATTACCACACAGCTGTAATCAATTACCAGAGACCGTTACTCAATTTTGGAGTCTTCAAGCTTTAAGCTTAATGAACTTGGTTCACTAATTCGGAAATATCTAGAGTTCTAGTTGTCCAATTAAAGTGATTCCACTTCTATTAGAAAGTTAAGATCCGGGGCTTCAGTTTGATATATTATATGATAGTATTCCGAGTTTATTTGCACCCTTAACAGACGCATTCTTTCTCAGGTGAGAAAGCTGTCAAATTCTGGTAATCGATTACCACACATCTGTAATCGATTACCAACAACTCAACTCTCTGGTAATCGATTACAGACCCCTTGTAATCGAATACCAGCAACCCAAACTCACTCAATGCTGCCCAGAATACTCTGGTAATCGATTACCACCCTTGGTAATCAATTACACGCGACCCATATCGCAATTCTTGCGATCTCAACCACTTCTAATCATCTCAATTCAACCTTTAATCATTCTTTTTCATCAAAACAACATTTATACACGTTTTTACTCATCAATTTCAACCAGAATATCATTCTTTAACACGTTTTCAAGGTTTTCCACATTAAAACCCCAATTCATCAAACCCCTCTCAACTCTCTCTTCTCTATTCATATTATCACATTCAATCAATTCAAGATTCATCCAAGATTGCACAACAATCATCAATTCACAGTATTCATCATCAATAATCAACATCAACAGAAAATCAATCAACTTTAAATCCTTAGATGGGTCTTATGGTTGCCCACCACCACCAAACACTCCCTACATGCACATATGAGGAACACCCTACTCCCCCCGTTACCTTGGAGTGAAGATCGAACTGCAATAATCTTGATTCTTGGTTCTTGATTCTCGATCACTCAGCAATCTCCTCTTGATATGTAGTTTCTCCTCTCCCTGGCTCTTCGCTCTCCGACGATTTGAAAAATAAGGATTTGGGTGAATTAGTACCCTTTCCTTATTTGAATACTTATACGCTTAATGGGCTTGGGCCTATCCTCTACCCACTTATCCTATTTATTACTTTTATTAATTCTTATTAGATAACCCTTACTCGTTAAATATATTAATTTTATTAATATTATTTACTTATTTATTTATTTCTTCTACTCTGTTAATTATCCTTAATTTTATTTTACTTAATAAAATTCAGGATGTTACAAAACAATTAGCTAAAATAGGGCTTTTCAAGTATAAAATAAATAAAATATATATTAATATTACTCAACAATTGTTGGTCATAATGGAAGTTATTTAATAAGTGATCAAGTAAGGTGCGATCATTATTGATTTATTTAACAAGTTAAAATCACATATATTTTAGATTAAAAAAATGAAACCAAACTTACTTATTTTTCTCTAAGATAGGCTAATTTTAAAATAAAAATACTCACAGGAATGAAGTTTAAAAATCATTCAACCTCGCAAACTTAACTCAACAATCTTTTTAAAGCATGATGTTTAAAGACGTGTTTGCTTGTTTCTCACTCAATTCTAAAATATGATTGAATTATTTTTTTAACTCAAATTTAATAATAAACCTAAAGAAAGTCTAATTAATATTGTATTTAAGTAGGATGGGGTCATATTAACTCAAAGTATATGCTAAACAAAATCATCATGAAATGATTATATAATTGTTCTTTGATGGGTTGTGACGAAGTCAAGTGCTTGTCTCTATAAGTCAAACTGTAATGATCTGGTGATTGGAAATTGGTTCTAGTTCTGTGTGGCGATGGGGTTTTACCTGCAACTCCACCCCAACATCTAAGTTAGGAAAACTCCTAGGAGAGTTTAAAAAAATAATGGAGAACAACGTGTGTTTGACGTCTGACATCACAGGAGTATTTATATGGAGCATATGCAGGTGACTCACAAGTCACTGTTAGCAAGAATATCCAGAATGTTTATTTGGTGTGCAATGGGTACAACTTAGGTTGTCGTGCACTTATTTGTTGAACAAGGGCCGAGTTTGGAGGGTTGAGATGAGGGATACACATGATGAGGTTGATTTATGCGCCAATGGTACTCAACGTGCATTTAGGCTTATACTTAGGGTTGTATACATTGGTCCATTGTAAATGGGCTAAGTAAAAAACAATATTAATGATGATCAAAAGAAAATAGTTCATACAATTAGTAAATGTATCATATAGAGTAGTATTTCCTCAATTCATTAGGTACTTTTTACTCCTTTTGAAATTTCGGATGTCAAAAATAGAGAAATGACAATATATTATATAACTTTATGTGAATGATTTGTTTTTAGAAGTTGATGGAAGGTTGAACTAAAAAATCCTAACTAAAAAGTATAAAATGAGGTTGAATCTTTAAATAGTACAAAATTTCACATTAACGTATGTGCGTTAGGCCAAGTAACTCAAAGATTAATCTACAACCATCCTCAACCTTATGTCAAATCATCTAACAAAACTGTTCTAACCATATCTTTTTATGAGACAACCAAACTTGACCTAAATAAATAGGGAGTGCAATAGACCAAGTTATGAGCGGCCCTAATTAAGAGAAGTGGTGAGGGAAATGAAAGAAAAACGACTATAGTCATGAGGGTTGTTCCTAATTATAGGGTGTTAGTGTTGGATTTGGATTCTATCTATTCACATTATGGAGGAAGTTAGAAGGCCATATTTGAGAAGATTCAAAATAGAATTCAATATAAATAGTGAAATATAGCTAATTGGGAAATCCTCATCATGGTATGCGAATTTTTAAGTATTTATCAAACTAATAAGCATATTTAAATTCAAATTGACAATAACTCGGCCCTTGATGGCTTAATTCACTTGTCTTTTTTATGAATTGATCCAAGTCACAAGTATTTAAAAATATACAAAATTGTACTGAGAAATTAAAATTGAAATTTGTTTTATAATCTAAGTGTATGTTTGGTTTACTCTAAGATCACGTAAAAAATTGATCCAAGCTACAAAGAGTAGTGTTGTCCCAGATCCACGTTTAAAACGTGGTTCTAGGGTAAACAAAACACGCACTAAGTGTATATTTGATTTGACGTTAAAAATTAATCAAACTTAAATTTAGATTTTTCAATGCAACTATTTCCCGCGTTAAAAATGTGAAACAATGTTTTTACTCTTATATGGTTTAACCCACTCCTGACACTACCTTAACTAAAAACTTTATATGGTTTAACCCACTCCTAACACTACCTTAACTAAAAACTTGAATTGCAAGTATGTGATATATGTATTTTTTATTCCATATATATGTTAAATTTTATGCCTAGATATTAAGAATTTTATGTTTGATTTGGTATATCAGCTCCATATTTTTTTATGAACAAATTTATAAATTTGATCGAACCCAACATACTTTTGAATGGTCGAGTCAAGCTGAATAAAAAAATATATCTAAACCCAAATCACTTCTTAAATATAAATATAAAACATTTAAAAACTCATCAAATTATTTTAGAATAATATTTTCCTAACTTAGTTCGTCTTTATATCTTTAATCCTTACAAAAATAATAATGAATATTTTCACTGGCCAACAATAAAAGTTTAATAAAAACCTAACTATAAAATTCTCATAACATTAAAATTAAAATTAAAATTTATAATCTATTTTCACTCCAACCAAGGGCCATGGAGAATTATTTAGTCAAGGGTATGTTTATTTAAAAAAACATTTTTGTTTGAGAATTATAAAACTATAATTTTATTTTTACTTTACGTATTATTTTTTTAAAAAAATTACATACAAATTAAATAATAAAAGTTTTTTTTTCTAATTTTTTAAAAGATATTTTCATGGTTATTAATAAAAAAAATAAAAAATACCAAAACAAGTCGTGCTGCGTAAGTGTGCTAGTGTGTGAAACTAATTGCTAGGGAGCATCTGCCTTGGACATATCTGCTCGTAGCAGAAGTGTTGATTCTGTTGAAGATAACGCAGTGGACCGTTACTGCCCGCCATGGCAACCGTCTTCAACGACATCTCACTCCCACCCACCCAAACCCTTCTCCGACCCTCTCTTCATTCTCCATCCTCTTTCTTCCGCCCACTCACCCATTTCCCCTCACCCAATCGAAAATTCCCGCGCAACCCCATTCTTCGCTGCTCCATTGCCGAGGAGTCCACCGCATCTCCCCCCAAAACTACCTCGCAACACGATTCCGGCGCCAGAGACCCCTCCCCCGTCGACTGCGTTGTCGTCGGCGGTGGCATCAGCGGCCTCTGCATCGCTCAGGCCCTTTCCACCAAGCACGCCAATGCTGCCGCCAACATCATCGTCACCGAGGCCCGAGACCGAGTCGGCGGAAATATCACTACCATTGAGAGGGATGGCTACCTTTGGGAAGAAGGTCCTAACAGTTTTCAGCCCTCTGATCCTATGCTCACCATGGTGGTACGTAGTGTCCCCTTTCGTTTTAGGGTTCTGTTCGGTTTTTCGCGTAAACCTTAAGCATTTTGGTAAATTAGTACGATAAGCTCTCGTTAGGTGAACTTTTAAACCGGGATGTTGTGGCAATTTGGTGCAATTCGACGTTTGTGGCTGAATTTTTGGTGACGTGGTTTGGGTTGTTGAATTTTGCAGGTGGACAGTGGTTTAAAAGATGAACTTGTTCTGGGTGATCCTAACGCACCTAGATTTGTGTTGTGGAATGGGAAATTGAGGCCGGTACCAGGAAAGCCAACTGATTTGCCTTTCTTTGACTTGATGAGCCTAGGTGGCAAGCTCAGGGCTGGCTTTGGTGCACTTGGAATTCGGCCTCCTCCTCCAGTGTGTCCTCTTTTGATCCCTTTCGTTTGTTTAAGTACTTATTGTGTTAAGTGCAATATCCAGATGGATATAAATCAAGTGTTCTTAATTTGATTTTCTCATATAAGATAATATTGACGAAGGTGACAGGGTCATGAGGAATCCGTTGAAGAATTCGTGAGACGTAACCTTGGTGATGAGGTTTTTGAACGTTTGATAGAGCCGTTTTGCTCAGGTGATAACCAGCAATCTTTATCATTTCCTTGTTTTATTCTCTCTGTTTTTGTTATTCTTGCCAAGTGCCAACCTTTTAGCCAACCTCCTTTTATTATGTACTGATAGAGCTTTCTGCATTCTTTTGGACCCAATGATATTCAGCTCCTGGCCAATAAAATGTAACTCATCATGATAACTGATTTTTATCCTAATGGAATAAGAAGTTTTATAGACTCCCCAAAGAATACATCTAATCTATCCTCTAACCCATCTTTTAAAACTTTGAGATAGAAAAATTGCATAGTCGAAAACTTTATTTGGGGAAACATTTTTCTTAATTCATGGTTATATTTCTATGTTCATATGGCACTTGAAATGTAAATGACCACACATTTTGGAGCTGTTTAGTATCTTTCTGATTACTATATACTGATCCTTTACTCCACCATGTAAGACTGAGCTGAATACATAATTTTCCTGTTTGTGAGTTTGTTGGGCCAGAAAAAGGAAATGATTGTTTTTTTGGTCGAGGAATAAATTGTCAAGAAGCAAGTCCACTATGTTCTAAATGGTTCATCACAATTCATAGCATGTTGTGGTTTTGACATATTACAACGCTTAAACATGATATACAAAAGTAACTAAATAAATACACCATTTTCTTTCTTCCATTTTTTTTCTTTTATAAATGTTATTGAAGAATACAGACAAATCAACAATTGGGTTAGAACTTACTGCAAATATTATATAGGTCAACTACAATGTACCATAAAAGACTCGAGTGCACCTTATATTTTCTCTTTTGCTGAATTAATGATGAGCTTACTTCATCTAGCTTTTCTCTGTAATGAATCCCATGATGAATTTTCTACTGATTGTGTTAAGCAGTTTTTTCCATTGGAAATCCCGCTGCTTACCTGAATTTTGTTATACAGGTGTCTATGCAGGTGATCCTTCAAAATTAAGCATGAAAGCAGCATTTGGGAAAGTTTGGAAGCTGGAACAAAATGGTGGTAGCATTATCGGTGGCACTTTCAAAGCATTGCAAGAGAGAAATGGAGCTTCAAAACCACCTCGAGACCCGTAATGATACATTTGCTCTGAAGTTTCTGGATTTTTGCCATAATTTTTGTGTTCTTTCACTAATTCAAAATAATCATGTAGGCGTCTGCCAAAACCAAAGGGTCAAACTGTTGGATCTTTTCGGAAGGGACTTACCATGTTGCCAGATGCAATTTCTGCAAGGTACTCTATGTTGCCTTATAACAATGTTATAGTTGATTTACCACTACTTTTGTGATTGATGATCCTAGTGAATTGCGTTCCTGTTGACAGGTTAGGTAGCAAAGTGAAGCTATCTTGGAAGCTTTTAAGTATTAGTAAACTGGATAGTGGAGAGTACAGTTTGACTTATGAAACACCAGAAGGAGTCGTTTCTTTGCAGAGCAAAACTGTTGTCATGACCATTCCTTCCCATATTGCTAGCACATTGCTGCGTCCACTGTCTGTAAGTTTCTTTCTCAAAAGGAAATTATATCAATTATTTGTGTGATGACTGTTTTTTCTGTGGAATCTTTGGATTTGAGCCATATGACTTATTGAAATTGCGTTTGTGTGAAAGCATGCATGTTTTGGTACCTAATTGTAGGTCTTTAGTTTTCTTTGTCTTCATGTCTTTGTCTCTTTGCATGTTTGAGCATGTGTATGTGTATATGCTTTTCTGCCTATGGTTGCATATGTCTCTATTTATCATCCTCAAAATTATATAGAAACATAATTTATTTCCTACGCAACTTACACATAGACACACACTTATAATGGAAGGAAATAGACTATTAAGCGCAGTTATTCCTCTTTCAGGCTTTTGATTTTCATTGCAGAAGAGTTATCATATTTCCAAGAATTTATACTATCTTAGTTCCTATTCATTTGTCTACTTGAGGAGAATTTTTTTTTCCTATTTATCTGTCCACTTACAGGTCCAAGAAAATATTAATTATATTTTTCTCAATTATACTCTTATACCAATTCTCAAGTAGTAATAAATGCTCCATTGTTGAGGAAAGATAATGTAAAATAAATAAAGACTAAAGAGAATAATAAGAAGTTTAAAAATATTTTTTATGAAAATAAAAATTAATTATATTTCTTAATCTGTGTGTTTTTTTGTCTTAATGAACTGATAAATATGGATAATTTTATGCTTTGGTTATTAATTAGCAAATTCTCATTGTTTTGGGCTTGAGCATATACATTTTTCGGAATCAAACTAGAGCATAGACATTTTTTAGAATCAAACTAGAGCACAGACATTTTTCAGAATCAAACTAGAACAGGACACAAGCTTAGGAGTTAGGATACATGATGTGGTACTTCATAAGTGCATAACTGTGAAATATATTGCGGTCTTTAAGGCTGAATAGACCAGTATCCTCATATCAAATTCCCTTGTTTATTTGTGCTTGACTGTGAATGTACTATTTATTGAGAAATTTAGAAAACCTGATAAATTTTTGAGAGTATGGTATACCAGCGGTCTATTTCTAAGCCGGGGTTTCAGGACATCACATCCCTTGTGAGACAGGCTTTGGCTTGAGTCTAATAACGAAAAACAATGCTTGTCAACAAATAAGTTGTTTGATGAAGGGCCAAATTATGTCATGATTGTCTCCAATGTATCCATTGAGGGCAGGTATTCCTGACAACATTTCAATATTTCTTGTAGCCGGCTGCTGCAGATGCACTTTCAAAATTTTATTACCCTCCAGTTGCTGCAGTTTCCATATCCTATCCAAAAGAAGCTATTAGATCAGAATGCTTGATAGACGGTGAATTGAAGGGGTTTGGTCAATTGCATCCACGTACCCAAGGAGTGGAAACATTAGGTAACTATTTGATCTTGTAAAGCAAAAGTGGATGCTTACAGCACTTTAAGTTGCCACATGCTTTTTAATTATTACCGCCCAAGTTGAGATTGGGGACTGTGGAATGTATTGTAATTTTAGTGTTTGGCAGGTTTGGTAATAATAACATATTTGCGGGTTTGACAGGAACTATTTACAGCTCATCACTTTTCCCTAACCGAGCACCACCTGGAAGGGTTCTTCTCTTGAATTACATTGGAGGGGCTACCAATCCTGGAATTTTATCAAAGGTGTGACATTTAAATGAATCGTGAACGTGTAACATAGATGCGTTTGCTTGAGCTGTTATGGTGTCAAATTGAGTGAAAGGGAGCTAGGTTTATTTGTATGAAGAACCATTTGCCATTTTCACCACTGGGTTGTTTGGCTGTTTGAAACAACTTTGGTCTGATGATCTTGCTTCAAATGTTTTCACTTTCCCTGTTTTTTTGTGTACAATGGAAGCACTGGAGTTTGAACCTAAAACCTCATGCAAATTACCCAAATCTCCCACCACTAGACCGGCCCTATAATGTTTACACTTTCCTACATAAATAATAAAGTATTAAAATTTTCGTTTCTTTAGAGTATCTAAAATCCTAGTCAAAGGAGTACTATGCTTTAGAGGAGTATTCTAGGTTTATTTTTCTAGTCAAAGGAGTGCTTTGCCCTAGAGGAGTACTCTGAGCCACTTGTTCTGCATCATTACGCCTTGATGATTGGTGGTGGTTCTGGGTTTTAGGCATCATCGATGTTATTTGATCTTATAATGCTCGGATCTATGCCTGTTACATATTTTACATATCTGCATTAATTATTTTGTTGTATTGAAAAAAGCTTCTTTTCTCTGTCTGGATTATTAGATATGTTCCCTTTCTTTTGAAGTTCCTCCTAAAGGCTCTTGTTTAATGGCAGACGGATAGTGAACTTGTTGAAGCAGTTGATCGAGATTTGAGAAAAATCCTTATAAAACCAAACGCCCAGGATCCATTTGTATTGGGGGTGAGACAGTGGCCTCAAGCTATTCCACAGTTCTTAATTGGCCATCTTGATCTCCTAGATGCTGCTAAAGCTTCTCTAAAAAATACTGGGTATGAAGGGCTGTTCCTTGGGGGAAACTATGTATCTGGTGTTGCCTTGGGACGATGTGTCGAGGGAGCCTATGAGGTAGCAGCTGAAGTAAATGATTTTATCTCTCAGAGAGTGTACAAATAGTGGCGATATTTGTTTTCATGAAATGTGGGGGACCCTCGTGTTCCATTGAATTGTAACGACAAAGTTTCTCAAATTTGTTACGTCATCAGGTTGTTGGTGGCTTCTGTTGCAGATAATGTAGATCCTCTTTATGTTTTATTCATTATCTACTTCACATGTATTTAGCAAGGTAGCTATCACTTCGCCACCAATTTTTCCCCTCTAATCTAAGAGGCTCAGTAGAATTGACCTGTTATTATATGTGTAAATCCAGGCAATGTTTCGAAACAATTGCATGAGTTACGTGATTATAAGGTTTATGTCTTCGAATATGTATATTTTATTTTATTTGGTTAGTTGGTTTCCAGTTCATTTTGCGGTTAAACACCTCCAATGGTTTCCCACTATGTTTCCAGACGGTACTCAAATTAAAATTAACCTACCAAGTGGCTTCTATTCTGGCCCTAAGGGTGGTGAATGGTAATTCACTGATACTGATGAGAGGGAGAGTTAAACAGAATTTGTGGCTGAACTGAATCTGGAGTTCATGTAGTATACTAGTGATACTGGCGGCTTTGAGATTTGAATAGTTACTCGATCTGCACAAAGAGGAATTTCTGCACGGCAACTTAGGATTGGATTCTTGAGGCAAATAATAATATTAATAAGCAATGATAGAAAATTAGAAACTAAACTAAAGTGTGTTAATGTTAAGCCTCACTGTTAGTGTTCGACTTTGACTAGTCGACCTAGCGTGGGGGCACCCTTACATGGGAGATTTCAAAAGTTATACATCTAGAAAGTTTGACCAATGAATAAAACTGATAATTTCAAAGGTATGAACAATGATGACGGAGAAGCCAAGCAATGAAAAACAAGGTGATAGAAGAACAGGAACGATGAAGAAATGGTCTTCACATTGCAAGACACATATACTAGGGCTATTTAAGAAAAAGCGGATGTGTGTTACTCCCTGTTTTTCTAAGGTTCAACACAAATACTGTATTGGGAGACCAAATGACAGATTGATGGCTAATCGAAGCAACCATATGGTTGGGATGGTGGGGAACATTTTTCTTTTTCCCTCGTTTGAAAATTTTGTTAAATATTCCTCTTTACCAAGCATTTGCCATATCTTTAGATCCAAGTAATTATGTTCATGTTCCCTCTTCAACTTGTTAATGAACATGATGAAAGCGATTTCAACATGTGACCAGGGTGAAGAAAATTGTGTTAGACACGTGAGGGAGTGAGATGTTGTACAGTGAAAATCATGAGGAAACGAAGAATGTATGTATAGGCAGCGTCTTTTCTTTATCTGTTTGATTTATTTGCTGATTTGCTCGTAGATTCGTGGTTAGGTAGACAGAGTTTCGTATATGCACTCTTTAATATACTCGCTCTGTTTTAAAATAGCTATTATATATATAAAAAAAAGTCATGTCATTAAATATCTTAAATTCTAAGAAGGACTAATAAACATGTATATGTGCATTTTCTTTTGAAAATGTTAACTAGTGTCTTTGACCCGGAATCTCACACAAGTATAATTGTAGGTAGGTATAATTGTGAATTTAACCTTAGGATGGACGGTGGTCTAATAAAATCCTCCGGAAGTGGCTAGTAAATGAGCTTTGTTGGTGTCTCTAACATGTGTTTGATGTTTAATGGAACGTAACTAATTTATTTTCTTACGTTATCAAATCGAGTCGGCATTCGATTTCCGGTCCCCAAAAACCCTGTCTCGTGAACCATCATTAAACATTTACCATTGAAAAAGAGATTAAAAGATTCACTCTTGTCACGTACCTAGCTCACGATGCGATTCTAACCTTTTGAGCTTTATTTATTTATTTATTATCTTAAAATTGCTTTACATATTTATTACCCTAAAAAAAACTAAACATGCATAACACAAATAAAAAAGGAAATGATAAGCATGAAACCAATCAAATAGAAATAAATGCGCACAACAACCCTTCACAAATCAAAGAAAATGGCGGAGAACTTTGTCTGGTGTAGTTAATTCTTGAAAAGGAATGAGAAAACATCTGTACAAATTCTGTTCTCATATAAGTAATTTCAATTGGTTTCTGCTGTTCAGCTTTCAATGAGGTACACATCATTGTTTTCCTTGGTACGTAGCAGTATTTGTAGCCTCACTTTACGTCTCTGCAATCAAAGTCCCTCACGAGCAACACGATGATTACATATATCCATTGAACATTGATTACATAGATATTACTCCTGTATATATACATGGTTTCAGATATCAATGTCCTCTTGTCCACCTGAATTTTTCCAATCAATTGTCTCCAATCTAGGTTCATTCCATCATCCTCATAACTCAGTATACTACTCACCACAAGCTTTGTCTAACTTTTGTCTCCATTAATTGTAATCACCAAAACTATCTTCAAATTTCCCCTAATTAATTAGTTTTTTAATCATAAAAATCTTCCACTCAAGTTATACATACCACAAATGTATAATTTCATTCGGAGTATGTTTGGTTTAATATTATAACGTGATAAACTCTCGTTTCTAATGCTAAAAATATCTAAACTTGAATTTGGCCAATTTTCAACGTTGAACCAAATATATGTACTTCGAGCCAGAATTAAAATTTTCCATTGAAGTTTACCATAACACAAATATCTCAAGTTGATTTTCATTTATAAAGAATGCTAAGCAAGGTCGCAGGTTGGTAGAGTGGAGCAAGATAAAGTTTCGTATCTGACAGGTTACATGTTCGAACCCTCACTTGTCCCCTTGGGGTGAGGTAAAATGTAAGTACCTCTGTAAGTGCTCTTTGAGCCCTGAGACATTCCCTGCCTTGGACTGGGACACCATCCCCTCACCTTAAATTTTATGTTACAGAAAAAAGGCTAAGAAAGGTGCTCTTAAAACACTGATTATTTAAAAGTGATTAGAAGCATCTAATCTAATATTAATCTAATATTATGTCCCTTAGCTATTTATAAAGAGTCTTTTATTTATTGACACGTGTAGTTGTCGGCTATCATGACAACATTTTAGGTCTACCAATTAGAGAAGGAAGAAAAAGAGGAGAGGTGGCCAATGGGGGGGTGGCGCAGCAGCTGATAAAGTCTCTTCATAGTGCTCTCTTTCTTTCTTTATTTAAAGACCATAAGGTGGCGGCTTTGGTTTGTAATATTGTTAGGCTCCACAATGGGCAAAGGCAAAGCCTCTAGTTCTTCCTCCTCATCTATCAGCAGCAACAGAAAGCCTGTTATCTCAACTGCATCCTCTCTTACACAACAAAATACTGAAGACCTTCACACAGATCTTAGGCTTGGACTAAGCATTTCTGCCACTCAACATCTTGGCCCTTCAACTTCAAGGTTAGTATTCAAAACTTGATTTGTCAGTTCCAACCTTTGATTTTAATCATGAACCTTAAACTACTCCTTAATTAGCAATTTGACATTTTGACAAATATTTTAGGGGGTATTGGCAACCAACATATCTAAGTGGTTCACAAGGTGCTGAAGTGAATGATTGCAGCGATCATAACAGCTTCTTTGTGAAGGTCTACATGGAAGGCATTCCAATTGGAAGAAAACTCAACTTGTTAGCTCATGATGGTTACCAAGAGTTAGTAAAGACTCTTGAACAAATGTTTGACACTACCATTCTCTGTAAAGTCTCTATTGCTATGCTCTTGTAGTTTTATCTATGCTCTCTGCAGCATTTTTGTTTCCTAGTTAATTAGTGAAATAACAAAGGAATGTGGCGTGTTATAAACAGGGGGAACTGAGATGGATGGAGTGCAATCAGAGAGATGTCACGTGCTAACTTATGAAGATGGAGAAGGAGACTTGATTATGGTTGGGGACGTGCCTTGGGAGTAAGTTATTCTAAATGTGTTTGATTTAACATTGAAACGGGAAATTACATTTGTAAGACTATAAATAATTGTATTGAAATATTTATAGTACTTTTTAACACTAAATCAAATATACACTCAGTTTTACTCTCACAAACACATTACATTCTTAATTTTCCATTTGGTGCATTGATTAATGTACTTGTTGTTTTGGTCATGTAGGATGTTCTTATCAACTGTGAAGAGGTTGAAGATCACTAGGGTCGACACATTCGGGTGTTAAATGCATATAAATATATTTGCAAAAGCCCTGCCTCCTATGATTTCAAATTGCATCCAACAGAGAGACTAAAATTAATGATCACTGATCACCAAGGTGATAATACTCTTAAGAGTGTGTTTGGATATTGGCAAGTGGCAAGGATGAGATCATGAAGGCAAGCAAAATGAAAGGGGCAACAAAAAGAAATTAAAGAAAATAGGGGTTAAAGAAATATTTTTGCCCCTTTATTTGGATATTTAAATTTTTTTCAAAATCCTTTAAAATTAGGTCAATTTTGAAATAGGAGTGAACAAAGAAGTGTTTTTGAAGATTGAAGGGTCATATAAGAATTACTTATTATTTTCTTTTCATCCTTAATTTTATAAAACTCCTAAATAAAAAATTACTATATACTTTTTGTCCACGCCTCTGGTGGGTTTAGTTTCTTTCAAGTTTCTAGAAGTCAACTTTTAGCCTCTGTATTGCCGACAAATTTTCCCCTTGTTAAGATCCTGTTCCTCTTCATTCCACAAAGAAAATCAATCAACAAACCAAAGGAAAACTGCACAAAAATATATGAGGACAGGAAAGCGAGGTTGAAACGGGATGCGTGCGAGGAATAAGGAGCAAAAAAGGGACAGACGTGAATAGATTGTCAAGCACAATAAAGTAATGTTACATACACTTGCTGTATAGTTTCAAATTTCAATGACACATATTAATGTTTAATATTGTTTTCTGTATATTTACATGGTTGGAACTAAATACGAATCCAGGTCTTCAACATCAATTACAGAATAAAATTTAATTCGAATCCATGTTACATTGTAATTGTCATATTATTTAATAAATTGGATTTAATAACTATATAATGTTAACACAAAAAAACTTTTATAATAATGTGTTATGATATCATTAATTAATGAGTTTTATAATACATGGGGTGTCATATTTATGGGTGTTCACGTATCAGTTTGGTTCGGTTCTGTAAGAAAAATAATTTCGAACCAAATAAAACTGTTTGGTTCGGTTCGATTTTTTCAATTTTTCCGTAAGTGATCCGAACCAAACTGAATCGATCAAGAATGAGATGGTTCGGTTCGGTTCAATCGGATCATAAATTTTATCGTGTCAATATAGTCATAATTATTTTTCAAAAAATTTTAGTAAATAATAAAAAGATTCATTTAAGAAAAAAATAATATATGATAAAATCTCTTGTTGATGTTCCTTTGATAAAAATTCATGTTGCCCTCACCCTAAATTCTTTCATAAAAAAAATTCATGTTGATATTTAATCTCTCCTTTCTTCCAATTTTTTCAGTATAGTTTTTTTTTTATTTAGGAGCGGTTCGATTCGAGTAACGGGTCCAGTGTCTTTAATCCGTTACCCGAACCAATCACCGACAGATTTGATTGGTTAGGTTTGGTTACAACCTGATTGAGTTAAAAAATTCAATCCAATCAAATTGGTTTGGTTTGGTTCGGTATATTGGGTTCATCGGATTGAACCGAACCAATGAACACCCCTGATCATATTCAATAAATGATATGGTCATACACCATTAGATATTAATATAAAATTTTAATATACTAATAATGTATATATAATAATTAAACTCAATTTTTTTTAAATCAACTCAAATAAATTTAACAACTCAAATTATCAAATTCATAATATGTTATTGACTGAAAATATAAAAGAGATATAAATTTTTTTTTTGTGAAAGTACTCATAAAAAAATGTGTATAAAAATTCACTTGATTAGAGCGTGATAGATTGGTAATAGAAAGACTAATATTATTTTTTGGGTCAAAAGAAAGACTCTAATCTCTGTTCACTGATAATTAGGGGTGTTCACGGGTCGGTTTGGTTCGGTTTCAGAGGAAAAGGAATCCGAACCAAACAAAAGTGTTCGGTTCGGTTCGGATTTCGTTATTTTTTCTGCATTGACCCGAACCAAACCGAACCAATTAAATACGGGTTGGTTCGGTTCGGTTCAATCGGATCAGAAACTCAGAAAATGTCATTTTTTACCAGTTCGGGATAAAAGAAAAAAATACATGATTTTGCCTAAAATAATACATATAACCTGATATAGAAAATGCACAAGATTGTTTTGTTGCTTCAAATTTGCACCAACCATTCAAGTTTCAACCAAGTATCAATAGTAACATAACCAAATTACTAATAACATTCAAACATGAAAATTACAAACCAGCATAAGTGCATAACATATTAACACATTGATAAAATTACTAATTAAAGATCATAGGAAAATTAGTCCTCAAATATCTTGATATCAAGAAAATCATAAACACTAACCGTAAAAAAATGCATTTTTTTATATATATATATGGGTTTGGTTCGGTTCGGTTCGGGTAACGGGTTGGGAAATCCAAACCCGTTACCCGGACCAATAGACCTCGGTTCTAATTGGTTCGGTTCGGTTCGGACCCGAATGAGAAAAAAATCCGAACCAATTGTAATGGTTCAGTTTGGTTCGTCGGGTTCATCGGATCGATCCGAACCAATGAACACCCCTACTGATAATTGTCAATTGACCCAAATCATCTTGAAATTTAAGTTTTATTGGCCCAATATATTGTCAAGGTGGCCCAAAAACAAATAATTAAGAAGACGAAGATCTTGTGCAAAATAAAGATTTTTAAAAACATTAAGTTAGCTCACTCTTTGAAAGGGTATTTTTTTTCCTAGATAGTTGGTGGTTTTCCTCTCCTCTTAACGGAGAATTTTCACCTTTTGTCATTGTTTGTTAATCAATGTCTTTTGGGGCATATCTATTTGTCTACAACTAGTAAGATACTCGTGTGTTCACACGGATAAATTGATGGTACGGTTTATGTTGCTCGTGTTTCATACGAGATAAAATATGAGTTATAATAAATACTTTTAATTCAAAGTAAATCAATAAAATCTTCATATAATTCATCTCATGTAGGCAATATGGAAGATGCTGAAAGAGCTAATCCTAGGAAAAAAATCAATATCCTCTCCAAGTTAGCAATGGTGTTAGTTAAAAGATATCCAGTTTCTCCTTTCCATCCAAGTTTACTGGGTCAGTGGAGATTGTACTGTAACATCCCAAATTTTATAAATAAAATAAAGGGAAGAAATAATAGTATTATTATTTTTAATAATATTAATTAATTAAAATAAGAGGAATAAATAATAGAATTAGTAATATTAGTATTTTATTAGTAATGTTTTAATTAAAGAACAATAAGTGAGTTGAGAGAGGACCCAACCCAATTAAGTATTTATTTAAGGAGTAGTTCTCAGTTCACCCTAATCATTATTCTTCAAAACGTCTGAGAGCGAAACCTTAAGGAGGGGAGAAGCGACTTCGCAAGGGGAAGGTGCTGCAGAGTAATTGAATTTTGTTTCTTATTCGCCGTTTTTGTTTTATCTCTTTTGTAAAGGATTCGGTTAATAAAAAAGTGGATATATAAATAGAATTTTATATTATTAATTATTCTGAATCTTTTCACAATAGTTTCAATATTGCAAAGTACAAAGTACTAAAAATGGACCAATAACAAAAATTCAAATAAAAGAAGAAATTCTTATTGTAGTTTTTAATAATATTCATTATTAATAATAAAATAACTATTAATAACGAATAAATAATAATGAATAAAAACGAAATTTATAAAATAAAAATTTTTATTTTTATTTTACAATTATACAACAATTTTTATCTATAGAATGAGTAATTCTACCAAAACTAAGAATATTAGTTTATTTTCATATGAATCATAAAAAGCAATTCATATGACATGACTCGATAAAATAATACTTTTTGTTTCTTATTGAGAAAGATTAGTTCAAAAAAATCAACTAATTGATTATGTTACATTACAATAAAAAGATATCTATATTTGGAAAAATTTTGAAAAATGGGTTATAATATTCAATGTTTTACTTTCTATAGAGAACAAAAATAAGGGGGAATTGAGATAGATTAAGATATATTAAGATATACGGCTAAATAAATAAGAATTCGTTTTCATTTAAACAAGAAATGTCTTTCACATCGAGCTATAGCAATGAAAAAACTATCCTAGTTGGATGGCAGTTCTAAAAAAGCGCACTTCTATATAAAAAAAAACATCTGGAAGACTTTTTGAAAAAGGAGGGGATATAAGACAGCATTAAAAGTTTTTCATGACCTCAATCTATTTTTACGGGAAATTCAAAAAGTTTTTTTTAACAAATACAAACATTCTAATAATATGAATAAGTTGGATTTAAAGAATATTAATACGAATCTATACTATTTACTTTACTACATTATTACTGATATAGTAAATATATTATTACTAATTTATATAATCCAAAATTTTTTGAATGTAGTACTAAATTTTGGATCTAAAAATGAACTATTTATCATTCATTGAAAAAATGAAAATGCATTTTGTTAGATTAAGAGAATGAAAAAAAAATAAATTCTAAACAACTATAAATTATCAATTATAAAAAAATGTTCTTTTCCATTCCTCGATTGAAGAACTATGTAGTTCTAGTTCCAATAGTGTTGTTTTGAAAAAGTGTAAACTATGAAAAATCATCAAGAGCAAGCATACCATTTGTTGTTTGATCTTCACCTCTAAGGTACGGTGGGGGAAAGGGTGTTGCTTGTGTGTGCATGTGGGAGTGCTTGGGTAGTGAGGGCAACCATAAGACCCTATAAGACTTTAAATTCGAAATTGATATATGTGTATTGGGTATTGTATGATGAGAGTCTGTCGTTTGATAATTAAATGTATTGTTCTTGATAAATCTTGATTGAATTGAAGAGGGGTAGCGAGAATAGCGAAAAGGGGCTGTCGCAACCGGGGTCGCGGCGGGGCGACGAGCCGAATTGGAAAAATTAGTGTTTCGATGGAGTCGCCACCAAAATTTATTTTAAGGGAAAATTTCGAAAAACCCTTTAAAAAGAAACATGGTCTGCGAAATCAGAGTTGGGTTCGGGAGTCGATTACGCGTAGGGAAGGTATTAGCACCCTACAACGTCCGTCATGGGACGATTACCTTTAATTAATTGTGTAAAATTAATTAACTTTTGAGAAAATATTTATTTTACCCAATTAGTCAGAATTATAAAAAAAACATATTTTTGTTATTTTTAATTTTCAACTTTTTTATTTTTTTAAAATGAATGATAAAGTTTATTAGAAAGAAATTGAATTTATGTTGGAAGGGAAAAAAATATTTTTTATTTATTTTGGCTTGACGAGTTAAACTCGCCCCTACGTATCTCCGGGTGCAATGGAGAAATCAAAGTCACGTAGTTCTTGAAAATTCATTGATTGATTTGAATTTGGTTTTTGAAATGATTGATTTTAGATTTGGAAAAAGATGATTGAAAAATATTTTGATTTGTTTCTTTATTTGAAAGAATTAATTTTGGAAGAATGATTGATGTGAAAAAAAGGATTGGAATTTTTTTTTTGAAAGATTTTTGGAAAGAATGATTGATTTTTTATTTGAAAAGAAAAGAAGATTGGAAAATATTTGGACTTGTTTTTATTTTGGAAAGAATTACTCTTTGAAAATAAATTTATTTTTCGGGCTTGAGTCTACTTGCACGAGGTTCAAGTCAAACACTTGGTTTGCTCAATAAACTCTTACGGTCCAAATAATATTAAAACCAATATCCATTGTTCAATTAACCTCATTGGTCATTGTGTAGACGATTATTTAGGGTTTTTTGATATTTTTGAGAAAAAATTTGGAAAAGAAATATTTTGACTTTGATCTATATCGTACGAGATTCAAGTCAGCACACGTCTGCTCAATAAATCCTTTTGGGGTTCAAGTCAATATGGGATTGCTCAATAAACTCTCACAATCAAAATATTCTTTGAATTTATTGCTTGTATGGAATTGAAACATTTACAACATGATATTTATATCAAACAAATATTTACAAACTAAACAAATATTTACGGATCTAGCTGAAATTTTGAATTAAATAAAAACTACAACGTGAAATAGAGAAACAAAACATAAACACTCAACATTTTTTCACATTTGTCAAACAAAATATTTACAAGATTATAATTTTTACATTACTTTATTCACATAAAATGATACGAAATTTAATTTAAGCAAACATTTACAGAACAATTAGAATTGTAAATCAGACCCTTCTTGACAACTTAAACAAACATTTATACGGTTACAATTTCAAAAAAGTAAGCACATTAATAAAGATTTTAAATCAAATCACTCTTCACAAAGACAAAATTATTGAATAATTAGAAATAATTTTAATGAAATAAAAAAAACACAATCACATCATTGAATCCAAAATAAGTATTAAAAATAATGAATTTTAGCTAAACAGGTCCAACACAGAATGAGAGGAACTCACCAAATGCTAGCAAAGAATTGCTATTTATACCACCTTTTTCTGCTATTCACACTAACCTCAGTTTTTTCTTTTTTTGACAAGGAATTTTCTACTAACACCACATTTCTGCTGTTCGCAACATCATAAGTTTTTCTTCCGGGCAAGGAATCCGCTATTGACACACCCTTTTTTGCGTTTCACAACACCTTCAGTTTTTTTCTTTCTGGCTCAGTTTTTTTCAGTGTTTACTATTCACAAAATTGGGACTCAACAATTATGTATTTGACACTCAATTTTTCAGCTTCCTCCGCCAACTTTCTCCCACTACGCCAATTTGAGGATATTATAGCACTCTCTTTAGGGCGTTCCCGTGCGGGCTAGCGTCTAAAACAATCGTTTAAATACCAGGGCGCTCAAAAGATGGGCGGGAGCGCCCTTATAAGTAGAATAGAGGGCGCTCCAACAGCGCGCCCTTATTCCCAGCGTGAATTTGTTTTTTTTAATTCTGATGAAAGGAGGGCGCTCCTAGGAGCGCCCTCGTTGGATTTTCTGTTTATAATTCCAGGGCGCTCAGGTGGAGCGCCCTCTTTGGCCATTTTCCAGGGCGCTCCCAGCGCCCTTGTTCCCAACGTTAATTTGTTTTTTTATTTCTGACGAAAGGAGGGCGCTCCCCGGAGCGCCCTCCTTTATTTTTTATTTATTTTTACAGGGCGCTCCTTTGGAGCGCCCTCTTTTCTGGTGGATTTTTTTTTTGCCCTGCAATAGAGGGCGCTCCAGGGAGCGCCCTCCTTTATTTTTTTTTCTAATTCTCTAGGAATACAGGGCGCTCCCGGGAGCGCTCTTTTTTATTTTTTTTTAAATTATTTCAGGGCGCTCCACCAGAGCGCCCTCGTTGATCCTTAAAAATGACCACCCAGATTTAATTTTCACTTTCATTCATCCCGCGTCCCTTCTCCCTCCATTCTCCTTCGTCCCTTCTCCTTCGTGCCCAAGCTTCTCCTCCTTCCTTCTCCTTCGTCCCTTCTCCTCCGTGCCCAAGCTTGTTCCTCTTTCCCTTCTCCTCCGTGCGCGAGCTTCTTCATTCGTACCTTCTCCTCCGTGTTTGTCGTCTTCGTCCATGAGGGAGCTTGGGAGAGCTTCTCCTTCCCTTCTTCCTCCGCAGCGCAACCGTACGTGAGCTTCTCCTTCCCTTCTTCCTTTCTCCTCTCCCTCGGCGCGTCGCGACTCTCTCCTTCCCCTTTCTTCTCTCAGTCCGCGGCGGCTACTAGGGTAAGCAACTCCAACATTGACATTTTTTGCTATCTGCACCACTTTTTGTTTATGTTGCACATTATTTTTTTGCTACCTGCACCCCCTGTTTTGCTATCTAAACTGTTTATTTGTTGTTAAGGTTAGATAACATTGAACATTAGTATTATAGTTTATAATGATTTGATGTTTGGGATATAGTTTATAATGATTTATGTGTTAAGTATATAGGTTGTCATATATTACATTAGATTTTGAAATGTTATATAAATATATATTACTCATATTGATCTCTTTTGGACTGGTAGTTGGTGGTTTAGAGTTAAAATTATTTTTTCGTTAATTTGGTGGTTGCTGCTCAAATTTTTAACGACTACTAATTTTTATTACTAGTTAATTTTTTGACTTGTCTTTTTTTTTTTCAGGTCTTGTTTCCTAACTGCTTATAATCTAACAACTGCTTATTGGTGATTGACTTTAATCGGGCATATCCTTTATCATATTATCATTTTTCTTTCAACTATAATTATTAGGTTATTTGTATGTACATACATTAGGAATAAGTTTGATAGGTACTTCATACTTTCACCACACTTTATAGCATGCGTAGGAAACCATTCAAAGTATGACAAGTTTGAATTCTTCATTTGAAGTAGATAACCTATTGATGCTTTGAATAGTTTCACATCTTTTATTTCCTTTAATTTATTTGTAATAAAAAACATGGTTGAAACGAAAAATAATAATGACGTGTATAAAAGTATGTGTGTTGTTTACTAAGTGTTGTTCATAGTATGACTAAGTGTTTGAATTTTAAGGAATTAATATGCATGATTTTGGATTAAGCCATTGGGATCAGACTGAAATAAATATGTAGGTTAAAGTAGATTAAAAAAACAAAAAATTGAAAAAAAAAAAAAGAAAAGAAAAGAAAGGAGGGCGCTCCAAGGAGCGCCCTTGTTGTAAAACAGAAATTGAAAAAAAAAAATGAAAGGAGGGCGCTCCTTGGAGCGCCCTTGTTTTAAAGAATCAGGGTGCTCCAGTGTGCGCCCTTTAAGGCTGCACGGGAGCGCCCTCTTTTTGCTTCTGTCAGGGCGCTCCATTGAGCGTCCTCGTTTTATTGACCATACAAGAGCAAATTCTATTAGTGCGCACGGGAGCGCCCTGTTTAGGGTTTAGGGTTTAGGGTTTAAGGCTGCATGGGAGTGCCCTCTAAGGCCTTTTTTGGCATAGTGTCCCTCAAGGAATAGAAACTTGGGATGATAAGGCTATGTGTTTTTGAACTTGGGCCGTTCCCCCCTTTCTCTCTCTCTGCTGTATGCGCCCCCTCCTCTCTCCCCTGAGTGATTTTTATTTTATAAACTGAGGAGCCACGGGATAAGGATTCAATGGCTAACAATTCTCTCGACACTCATCTCCTTTCCAGATAATCATATTTGGGATTAACAATGAATCCGTGAAGAAGGATCTCATTTTCCTAACTGCTCACTCTTTCTTTTGTTCAGCCAACCTCAAATAATTTACTCACTCATGGTTTTGCATTGTTGGCATGTATGATTGCCTCCTCTACACTCCAACACATTCACATGTTTTATTTTTGTTTATTGTGTTTGTTTATTTTTATTTTGTTTTCTTGTTTTCTTTTATCTTAGTAAATTAATTATTTTTGTTAATTAATGGATTGATCAATTAATCAAAATTAATCAACCAATTAATTAACTAATTAATTTATCAAAGATAATGTAAATTAAAAAAAATACATTTAAATTATTTTTCCAAAAAAATTCTTAACTAATCGATCAATTAATGAATTATTAAATAATTAATTAATCAAGCAATTAATTAATTCATTTTATTTTTTTTATCTTTTTAATATTTTGGATTTTATTAATGTAAAAAGGAAATTAAAATGTGTTGCCCGGATGAAATTGGGTGCCGACAGGAGCAAATAAGGGTTTGATGATTTGGGATTTTGATGGAATAACTGTGAAAATCTGTGTAAAGATTGGTGTTTTTGTTGAGTTTGTTTGATATAAACGTGTATGATTGATGTATTAACAATGAGGATTGATTAAGGGTTAAAGAAAGGGTTCAAAAGGGGCAAAAACGCATTACATCCCGTTCTGCGACACTTACGTTGCAACTTGCGTTGCAGCGCAAAGTGAAGTGTGGCCCTCTGGAATCTGCGCTGCAGCGCAAGGTGAAACACAGATCGCAGATTTCTATTTTGATGTAATTTTGATGAGTTCTTTTCAGGTTGAGGATGGTCTTCCTTAACACATGAAATTAAGGTTGATATGTTTTTTATATAAGTGTTATGTTGTGGAATTGATGATATTAAATGGAAAGTTTAAGGTGTATTGATTGAGGTATGAGTATGATGATATGTCATATCTTTGATGATAGATGTTTATACTATGCGATGTATGATGATAATGATGAGGTATTGATGCATTGAGTGTATGATGATGCTTTATGATGATTATGATGATGATGATGATGATGATGATGATGATGATGATGATTGAAGATGCCTGATGATGCTTATGATGATGATGCTTATGATGGTTTATGATGATGATGATGATGATTGATGCTGATTTTGTAATGATAACGATGATTGATGATGTGTGATGATGTTGATGATGATGATGATGTATAAAACCTTACGATGTTGATGATGCCCTGAGCATATGTGTGGTACCTGAGATGCACAAGCCTAGAGTGGGGTGAAGTGCAACTCAGGGAGGTGAACTGCACGGGCCCAACGAGGGGGTGCAGTGACCTTGATGGGGACATTCTATGCACGAGCTCAAGAGAGGGGTGTTGGGCAACCTATCGGTCAAGATAGGACATTTAACGACAGGGCCATCATTGCGGGGCGGATGTCTCTGCACGAGCCCAAGAGAGGGGTGTTGTGCAACCTATCGGCCAAGAGAGAGCATTTAACGGTAAGGTCATCATTGGTAACAACTAGGGAGATTGATGAGGTGCGCCCATTGTGCGGAGTTCCAAGTCATGATCCTTGGGATAAGGCTGATAAGGTTTGGCGTGCATGATGATAGATGAACATGCATTGCATTTAATGATGATATTGAATTATATTATGATGTTATGAGAATTATTGATGATATGAGTATGATGTGTTGAGTGTGGAGAATGTGTCTGATGTTTTATTAAGTGTGATTTATATAATTGTGATGAGGTAATATATTTGATAATAAAGGTGTAATATGCTTTGAGTATAGTATTACTTGATGAGAATGATGTTTATATGTGGGTGAGGATAGGGTATCCTCCTATGTGTATGTATGAGTTGGTATTCTTTTCCTCACCGTTACACTGTGGTTAATTTTACAGGTGATGATGATGACACGACTGGTGTCGAGTATTGATTGAAGGGAGTATCGCTCTGATACTTGTGACATCAAGGCATATTATTGGGGTTTTATTTTATGACTTCTTTTATGTAAACATTTTAAGTGCCTTATATGGCCGGTAAGATATTTTGATGTTGATACTTGATATTCCGCTTCTTTAAGTATTTTGAAAACCGTTGACTTCTATTTCTATTTTAAACGTGTTGACTTTGAACTAAATGACGTTTTAAACGATGAGAAATGTGAACCTTTTTACCCGTTGTGGGATACTACTTTTCTATATTTCGATTTATCGATTGTATAAGAGTTTGGGGTAGAATGGTGTCACATGTACTACGTAATTTCAAATTTTCATAATTATTATTAATTATGGTATAAATAATGTTAATTATGGTATAAATAATGAAGATGTACTTGTGCAAACGATATATATAATTAATTGATTAAGAAATTTCAAATTTTAAAATTTTCATTTAACATATTCAAAGTAATAAAAATATTTTATTTAACATTCTTAAAGTATTAATACTTTGTGAAAGTAATCGGTAATTGGAGGATATTTTAGTACTTATGGCTTATAAGGAAACTATATATTTTTTAACTATTTTTATTCAATAAATTTAAATTTCTAAAACTTTGAACTATTTTTTAAATAATAGTTATAATATTTCAAAAAATCTCAATGAATATCACAAGCATGATATTATTGAATATCACAGTCTAAAACTAACTCAGGAACTATCATGTGCCCTATTTTATGGCTAATCTCATTAAGTTAGTAAAATGACAACATGTCAAATTGTCAATTATCAACCATTTAACCATAAATTCAAACTCTTCGTTTTATCAACTATCTTTTGACATTTGTAACGGGTTAGTCACCGACTCATTCCACATAGATAAAATTATCACTACAGCCCGCAGTCTTGGGCTTCTTTCATAGCTCAATCCTTATTTGGAGTATTGTGGATTAAAATAACAACCATATTGTCTGCAGTTTACAATGAAGCCTCTCTTAGACTTGCAGGATCTAGATTTTCTACAATCACCCTAGACAGGAGTATTTTCATCAAGAAAGCAAGGATTTTCTTTTTCTAAGCAACCTGTTACAAAATTCACAAGGTTTGTTGGAATACAGAGTTACATCAACCAACAATTTAAAACAAAAGCCCACAAATAGATTAACCAAGCCAGAATACATACGAATCATCTAAAGTATCTTAAGTAGGTCCAATGAAACATTAAAAGTGAGAAGTAGTGCCACGGTACAATACCCAACCAAAAGATAAGCTCCAAAAGAAATATATGCAGTATCCGCAGAGCCCAAGTTTAGGTAATCAACACACTCACTTGCAAATCAGAATAGTGGCAATAGATAACCATAGGCATCCATGAACCTATCCACCAATTGGCACTCACCCTGAGTCCTTGACAGTGACACTATACTCATCCTATATCTTTGATAAAATTAAACCGGAACACCAAGGTAGCTTTAAGTTGAAACCTTAGGACTAAAAATAATAAAATTAAACCAGAATATCATAACACCAAAAATAATAAAATTGAAACCTTAGGACTCAAAATACCTTTGCATCTCCACATTCAGAGAAATACATGACAAACTAAAATAGGCCTCTAGCAAAATTTTTAAGCTCTTCCAGTGTTTAGATATTTTCATCCAATTATCCCATTCATTGTAATGTTCCCAAGCTAGAAATCACTGAGTTTGGATAGAAATCTCATAGCACTTGGATTTGGCCTAAGAAATTCTCTTATACATACTAACAAAGGTTTATTTAAGAAGATCGTGGTTCGTGGTTGACATTTGAAAATTAGATTCCAATTTCTTTGTCACAGATAAGCCAAATTAAAAATTTCTGTGAAAGGCATCCAGATTTCTTTTATCTATGCACCAAGCTTACAGTATAATAGAACTGTGTGAGAAATGATGTGCAAAAGACATTTTTTTCCCGTAGAAAAACCACCTCCAAATCAGTATGAAGTTAGAGATGAAGAAATTGGTTTTATTCTCCATTCTTTTTTATTAATGCAAAAGCTAGTGAGAAATGACCAATAAAGAACATGTTTCAGGTTGAAGATTTCAATCCATAGTGGTTTTAAATGGTAGTAAAACTTATAAGTCATATAACTAATTTGAGAAGTTTGGGGATAAATCAGAACTCGCCTTTTTTCATAATTGTAATCTAAGAAATGAATAGTGCAGTTACTGCAAGGCAATACGTTAATCATTAAGGATCTCTCTTATATTATAGTGAATCATTAAGGATCTCTCTTAGATTACAGTAAGGGCGTTAGAAGAGGATAAGGTAATGCTAAACATTCTAAGAGTTTTGATTTTTTCTTTGTTAGAATAGGATGAATACCATCTTGAATACTATGAACATAACTACAATAATATCCACGAAGAAGAAACTTAGAACTGGTTGCAGTACTAGTTCTTCCAGCTACATGACATGATTTGCCAATTAATCATACAGCTAGAGTAAAGATAAACTAAAATAGAAAAAATAAGAGTAAAAGTGGAATAGAGGTTAATATTGGTAAGTTATGAGACCATACAATATATACTTACCAATGACCAATTTGCTTCACTTTGCAAATCCTTCTAGATCTTCAGCTAGTTGGAAACACCATTGCCATGCCTTAGGTTCAGTCTATTCGACATTGGGTTGAAAGAACCATCACACCTTTAGTTGTTGCAGCTAATTCATTACATTGATCCGAACTCGAAGTCCTACTTTTTCTACAGATCTAGCTGATGCATAGGATATAACTTCAAAGTCTACACTTCCTCATTTTGAACTTGAGTCCAAAGCTAACTAATGGTCTCACCATTACCTATGCCCTATCTAAGATCAGTTATTCATGCTACTAATGGTTGAAAACAACAAAACTTAAAAACAATCTATGGGGTGTGACACAAATGCAGATACAATAACATAATGATCCAATTAATATACTCCCTGCAGTGTGACCATTTCTGTCAACCTATCTGAATTACATAGATTGCAATGTAGACACTGACAAAAGACAGGTCACACTAACTAAAGTAAATTA
Source organism: Sesbania bispinosa (assembly GCA_026901365.1). NCBI lineage: Eukaryota > Viridiplantae > Streptophyta > Magnoliopsida > Fabales > Fabaceae > Sesbania > Sesbania bispinosa. The sequence continues at coordinate 1,156,656 of QLOH01000081.1, forward strand.
ATCTGAAGTCTAGAAAATTTCAGGTACTGATGCAGTCCAAAACTAACTCAGGAACTATCTGTACCTATTTTATGGCTAATCTCATTAAGTTAGCAAAATGACAACATGTCAATCATCAACCATTTAACCATAAATTCAAACTCTTCGTTTGAGAGTGTGAGTTGTACTGAGTTAGCATTAGTATTATGTTAAGTGTTGTTAATGTATAGCATTCAGTTGTAACAGCTTGTAGCTTCTCTTTGAAGCCTCTACTGTGAGTACCCATGACAGTGAGATTAGTTTATACCTTTCTGTTCCTTGAATGGTTTTAAAGTTGTTTGTAATAAATAGTACTGCTCTTTATAAATTTTGCCTAAATAATAAAAAATACTTCATTAAAAATAAAAACAAAAAATTCACTTTCTCTTTTTAATCAGTATGGAGAGATAGGTGTATAGTTCCCCCTAGATACATTAGTCAATTATGTTCTGAATGAGAACTGCCAAGGAAGTAGATTCAACCCCATACTCATTCTCGTTCCTCTCATGAAGGTTAATTTCTATCAGAAAAGCAAGTTGATTATTATCAGGTTGCATATGTATCTGAACATTTATCATCACTCCTCTTGTTTTGCACCATTTTCCATTAGTAGCCAGTTTTTCTTTTAATTTTTTCCTTTCCATCGAAGTAATATATATAACGTCCAAATTTATTAATCAGTATCACGTCACACAAGAAAAATATATATTATGCTCAAGATTTTTAAGGACAAATAAAATATTTTCACTGAAAGCAAAGTTACATCTTCGATTCTTCACCTGCAGTTCAATGTAACATGTATAAAAACATGAAGATGTAACTATACATTACATCTCAGCTAGGCTAAAAGGAAAAAAATGAAGCTATGTTAAGGGAGTTTGAATGTGATCAAACTTGAGAGCAGAGTGAGGGTGCAGACTTGGTTTTTGTGAAGTATTTCCCTCAAAATCTGTAATACCAAGCAAAGTAAGTGTAAGATAAACCATAAAGGATTAAGTTAAGGGGTTAGATGACAGACTTGTATGGTTTAATTCTTATGTACCTTCTCTATTTTAGACTCTATGGAGTCTGGATCTTTGAGAAAATGAGCATGTGGAACTTGAAAACTACTTTTGCAAACAAACACCTTAATAATGATGCTTTGGTAGATATTACCACTACAAATGATGCTTCAGTATGCAAGATTGCAAATAAAACACTGACCCAATAATCTTGTACTATTCAATATGCAAGATTGCAGGACATACACTTGATTCACTTGTAATATGGAAAGTCTGTGACCAAACCATTGCATCTGAGTTGTACACTACTATCAAGCCAATAATAGTTTTAGGCATTGGAGATTGTTGCTACAAAATGGAATCAATATACATAAATCAATGATGATTAGTAGTAAAACTTATCCAAATATTGATATAATATATAAATAGTTCTCAGAAGTAATAAATTCTAGAAAATGGAACAACACCAAAAGCACCAACTTCATTACCTAACTATGCTCATTAATTATACTTTAATTCTACCATAATAAACTATATTAAAAAAATCATTACCTAATGGGATGATATAACTTCAAGCCTAATATCAGTTACTCCTGGGTAGTATCCAGTATGGCCATCGAATCTCATCTTTCCAATTTTAAGTCACTCATATCTAAATAAAACAATAATAAAGTCATGCCATTGTTCTCATAAAAATAATAAGTACATTTCTTCCAAAAAAAAAAAAGACAATAAGATCATTGATTACTAAATAAAAGGACTAATTGATAAGGTATTTATTAAGAACAGAGCATCACTCAGTTTTTCACCTTTCTTTGGCATGGTTCATACATCCAAAAGAATATATCCATAACCTTCATGGTTCATACTAATTAAAAAATCCCAAAAAAAAACAAAAAACAAAAAGTGGGAGAGAAGACCTTACCATCGTAGCCAACTTCCACAACACACATCGAACACACGGTCTCCCATCTTTGCACTATTCCCGAATTCAAAGAAACACAAAATTATTTCTTCTTAATAAAAGTGATATTTTGAAGGGAATGCAATCATAAAAAGCCAAGAAAGTGGGATACTTAATCCAGGAAAGTGCCTTGTGCTTCCAAATCTACCGTTGTCCCAAGTTCAGCAAATCATTCAGCTAAAGAATCAAAGAAACGTAAGTCCCGAAAGAAATGAAATACAAAACAACTCTTAACCCTAACTAAAAACGAAATACAAAGCATAATAAAAAAATTTACCTTGAATGAAGGGAAATGAAGTCCAAATGTTGTTTTTTGAGTAAAGGTTTCAACTTTTGTTCTGTTCTTCAGTAATGGTGATTGAAGCTGTTGATTTTTTTCTAGATAAAGTCGATTGAAGGGGAAAAAAATTTTATGTGGAAGAGAAAGTATGAAATAACTTGCTAATAGTGAAAGCTCCTATCGAGAAGGAAAATAATTTTTTAGAAGAGAAGTAAAATGAGGGGAAGAAAAGGAGAAATAGACAGATAGAGAGAAAGTCGAAGAAGAGGAGGAAGAGAGGTTGGCAGAAGTAACCATGAGAGAAGCCAGAGAGATACAGATTATCAGATTTTTATCAATATTATTTGGATTTTTTTTAGTAAAAAGAATTGTTTCAAAATGTTTCAGAGATGAAAAAATAGTATAATTTAGGCGGGAAAAAATTTAATGAAGAAGTGACACGGGTATCAGTATCATCAGTAGATATAGTAGATAGTAGATAGATATAGTAGATAGTAGAAAATAGATGAAGATACGCCACTATGACATCATTTTATCAACCGTATATTTTAGAAAAAATTGAAATATTTATGCGGTGGAGGGAAAATCAAAATCAAATCCAAAATCAAGCCAGCTCATACTTATTATTTCAACAACTTTGTATGTATGTATGTATGTATGAATTAGCGTGTAATTCAAGCTGTCATAATTCAATAACAATCTCTCCAAAAATCGGATTTACAATGATAGAATGCAGGAAAGGAGAAATTAAACAATAATTAATAGCACGAGTGAATAGTGATTATAGTAACAAAAAACTAATCGGATTGTAATAGTTTAGATTTTCTGAGAATGAGGATAAAAGGATTTCTAGCTTCATCAAAGGTGGAGAAGGCAAAAAAGGACTTGCTTTCCTTTCCAGAAAAGGAGGCTCATGTGTTGGGTGAGGAAACACAAAGGGATGATACATTGAAGGGAGCCACAATTCAATTAGAGATTGATGTGGAAGATAGTGGTCACATTCACATAACTGATAGAACCCTAATAGACAGAGTCTTGTGAGACAAACCCTTGAGTAAAGGTTTTGTTGAACATATTCTTATGAAAGCTTAGGGTGTGCCTATAAATCTCAAAATTTCTTTATGGGAGTGATTTTTTTTTTCATTTGTATTAAAAGAAAAAATACAACAAATATTCTTTGGGGGACCATGGAATGTTATGGTTCATTTGTTGAGCTAATGAGTATGAATTCCTAATACTTTTGTTTTCAATAGAGTTGGTAAAATGGGTTGGTCCGACCGGGCTGACTCGTAAAGCCCGCAAAAATGTAGGGTTCAGACACTTATTTTAGAAGCCCGAATAACTCCTGAAATTTTTAGCTTAGTTCGATAAAGCTTGCTACCCGTAAAAACTCACAAAAAAGTCAGCCTACCCGCTAAAAGACAAGGCAGACCATTATTTGTAATTACAAATCCTAATCATTATTTGCTGGAATGTTTGAGGCAAAGAGGTTTAATGTTGATGTTAAATATAGTAGTGAAGGAGTGGTCGTATCTAGCTAGGATATATGATAATTAAGGTGAATATGGGGAACACTATGCCAAAAAAGACCTTAGAGGGCGCTCCCGTGCAGCCTTTAAGGGCGCTCCCGTGCGCACTAATAAAATCTGCTCTTGTTTGGTCAATAAAACGAGGACGCTCATTGGAGCGCCCTGACAGAAGCAAAAAGAGGGCGCTCCCGTGCAGTCTTTAAGGGCGCAGACTGGAGCGCCCTCCTTAAGCACAAGACATGCTTATGGAGGGCGCTCTAAGGAAGCGCCCTGGTTCTCTAATACAAGGGCGCTCCTTAGAGCGCCCTCCTTTTATTATTATTATTTTTTTTTTTTTAATTTTTGTTAAAAACAAGGGCGCTCCTAGGAGCGCCCTCCTTTCTTTTTTATTTTTTTTTAAAATTTGTTTAAAAACAAGGGCGCTCCTTGGAGCGCCCTCCTTTTATTATTATTTTTTTAAATTTTTTTTGTTTTTTTAATCCACTTTAACCTGCATATTTATTTCAGTCTGATCCCAATGGCTTAATCCAAAAACATGTATATTAATTCCTTAAAATTCAAACACTTAGTCATTTTATGAACAACACACATATCTACTTGAAATAAGAATTCAAACTTGACATAATATGAATAGTTTCCTATGCAAGCTATACAATGTAGTGAAAGTATGAAGTACCTATACAACTATATAGAATTCAAACATGACATCTCACAATAATCTACTCAGTTGGTAAATATACATGCATCTCATATATATGCTCAACAACTCTAGTCTTCTAAACTAAATTTTTTTTGGCATAGTTTGCTTTGTTTATTCAACATTTCCCAATTTATCAAACAACTGTACAAATCCATACCAGCAGCCAGAATTCATAAGTCAAATAGTGATAAACCAGTCAGGAATGTAATATGAAAAGGTACACAAATTACGAACAGGCCTCTTCTTGAAATTGCAAAAAGAATAGTGATGATATCTACTCTGCTGAACCTGTTAGTTAAGTCATTAATATACAATTGTTTAACATTTTCACATTATGTACATGTTTACTTACCCTCATAATGTACAAATCAATTACAAATAAGTGGTAACTACATGGTTTGCCCATTCTTCCCGAACCTTATCAAGCTGCTCCGTTGTGTAGGTTGAGCATCGGAACTTAGCAAAGTACTGTAAAAGGAAAAAATTGATTTCAGTATATAAACTAGTGTATGAGGGTTGAAAAAAGTACTTTGCTATCACAAGTCATAATTACCTCTCTAGGTATTATGAGTTGGTTTTGATCAATGGTCTCCTTCATATAACGCATTACGAAGAGCCCACAATCGTCATTGTTTGTTTGGGTAGGACACTACAAGTATAATTAATTTAAAAATAAGTGATGCTTACGCGCTTAGTAATGAAGAAACAAATTGTCCAGAATAGATCAATATTACCTTAATGCGGTACCATGTGGGATCTGGTAGAATACTATTCTGTGGTTCCTGGAATCCACTCAACTTTCTATACTTTTGTAAAGATCTAAAGCAATGTAACAAGTACATTGTATAAGAGCTCTTAACTATGTTAATGTGATATTAAACCAAGGAATACTTACTTTTTAATCATATCCTTAATGGGATCATAATGTTCTGGGGGATTACGTAAAGAGTCAAAAAAGTAAACCTTGCCAAAACCAGTGAGACTCAATGCAATAAGAACCCAATGTCGGCTACAACCACAATGTAAATTATGTCAAATAAATAGTTTTATAAAAACAAGAATATTGAGACATAAACATATACTACACATACCCGGCATGATTGTATGGAAGCAGGAACAATTTGTCTTGCCCGCGTCTATTGTACAACACCCTTCCCACCAACTTATGTTGCTTGGTGTTCGCATTGAATGCTGTGGTGGTTTGTGGAGATATGAAAACATATCGATCTGTGTTGGAAGATGGAGCTAAGGCTGAATGATATAAATAACTATACGAAAAAATGTACATAATGTCAAAGCAAGCAAAACAAAAACGAGATAAACAAACTATGAGATGCTTTGGATTGAAATTACCTGCAATAGACATCAATCATGGTGGCATCCAACCACTCACGGTACAAAACCGAATGAAGACAATCGGGATCGATCCATCCAATCATAATATCAGTACTAACAATGCCTGCACCTATCGTGCAATTAATCACAACACCATCTTCTTGCATCTTTTTAGAGTAGTACCTCTTCAATATTTGCAACGATGTTGTGGTAGATGCAGCAGGCTTTGAAGTCACCACCTCTGGCGGGCATTCACGAACATGAGTCTTCCGCGTAGTTGAGTGTGGTGAATAACAAGTCTCCACATGCGGCCCCGCAATAGAAGATTGTGTAGTCTACAAATTCCACAATTTGTACGTATTAATATTTATAGCTGAAATAATAAAAATGCACTTTTGACACAAATAAAATACAGACATACCAATGCATCCAATCCAACATGTGAAGATGGCCATGCGATGAAACACCCTAATGCCTCAGTAATAGTGCTAAGTTCCCCGTAGGCGTCAGGGAATGGAAGCGCCGCATGGGGTTCAATAGCAATTTGAACCATCACCTTAATTGAGTTGGCTGGAAGTGGGGAATTGTGTAAATCCTGCCCTGGGAGATTCCATGCTTGTCCCTTACCCACTACTCATAACACCGAGTCTCCCAAGTACAATATACATTGAAATACACCCTATATAATTAACACAAGTAATCAAGTTTATGGATAATTAGTGCAAAAAAAAAACATAACTATTAAGAAGTAAGAAATACCTCAGGCAAGCCAGGTCTAGTAGAAGAGGTAGAATCTCTGTAACTCCGTTCTGTCCTAACTTCGTGAAGCTCTCTTCTTGTTTCATCAAGTTGTTGTTGCATGTTCATGTATCCGGTTCTCATTTCCCTCAATTCCGCAAGAACGTCTTGAAAATTTTCAGGGACTACATTTGGTTGGGGTTTAGGAGCATTATAATATTGTCTGGGATATATACCAAAGCCCACACCCCGAACACGTCCCCTTAGACATCCTTCTTCAAAACTTGGTCAAGAACTTGTCTATCATCAGAGGGACCACTCTCAGCAGGTTGAAACAATATTTCCTCCTAATAAGATAAGGGCAAAAATATAAACTCCACGATCAAGAAATACATGAAATTTAACACACAATGATAGGAAGTATATACTTACACATTGTGTGAAGACCTGTTCGACTTCTTCATTGTACGTGATCCCCTTTTATCTGGGACCAATTCTTTCTTTATACCCATTGCCAACAAGTCCCATCTCGCATTTACCCCATCCTTGGTTTTGCCTTTGACATTCAGTAACGTGCCAATAACACTCTCGCACACATTTTTTTCTATATGCATCACATCAAGGAAATGTCTAACAAACAATGTCTTCCAATATGGCAACTCAAAAAAAATGGACTTCTTTTTCCAACCTCCGGTAAAGAGTTGTGCGGCAAAAGGTTTACCGAAGTTGTTGGTCAAGTTACCCACCTTTTCCCACAACTGCTCACCAGTCAATGGAGAAGGAGCCCTACCCTCTTCGGTGTTGCCATTGAATGATTTCTTCCATCCCCTATAACGATGGGATAAAGGCAAAAACTTACGATGACCCATGAATACATTCTTCTTACAATGAGCCAAGCGCATCCAAGTAGTATTTTCTTCACAAACAGGACAGGCACACTGACCCTTTACACTATAGCCAGACAAATTACCATATGCAGGGAAATCATTTATCGTTCCATACAGCATTGCCCTCAACTGAAAAGATTCTTCTTTGTAGCCATCATAGACCTGTACTCCAGTATCCCACAATAGCCTCAAGTCTTCAATCAATGGTGCCAAGTACACATCTATATCATTACCCCGGTTGTCTGGGTCCCGATATCAACATAGATAATATCATGTATTTCCGTTTCATACACATCCATGGAGGTAGATTATATATTATCAATACCACCGGCCATGTGCTATGACTACTAGATTGGATACCATGAGGATTCATTCCATCTGTTGATAAAGCAAGGCGAAGATTTCTTGGTTCCTCGCCAAAAGAGGGGTACTCATCATCAATCTTCCTCCATTGCGGAGAATCAGCGGGATGTCTCAACATGCCATCCTTGATTCGTTCATTTGCATGCGAAGTTAAGTTACTTGCATCAACGACACTACGATACATCATTTGAAACCTTGGTATTATAGGAAAATACCAAACCACCTTTGCCGGTGTAGTCTCTTTCTTATAACGAGGCAAGTTGCATTTAGGACACACACTTAATGACGCATGCTCATTTATGAACAAAATGCAATCATTGGGACAAGCATGTATTTTCTCATAGCTCATCCCAATAGAACTTAACATCTTCTTTGCCTCATATGTTCTGTTAGGTAGAACATTGTCCTCCGGTAACATCTCCTTCAACAAGGTGAGTAACTCTGTGAAACTCTTGTCAGACCAACCATTTGTTGCTTTTAAATTATACAACTTCAACATAGCTGACAACCTTGTATACTTGGTGCACCCGTTGTACAATGGCTTCTCAGCATCACTGGCTAGGGTATCAAACATTTGGGGACAATCTCTGAGGTCATCTTCAACCACCTTTCGAATCTCATCAATTCGGTCGCAATCCTCCCACCCGGTCCCAACGTCATCATCACCTGGTTCTACATTGACATTATTCTCTCCCATACCACTTTGTTCACTCCTAATCTCACCATGAAATGTCCAACATGTGTAACTTTGATCAATTCCAAAACAGAAAAGATGGTCCCTCAACTCTGTTTCACTAACTCGCGTAGAACAAAAACACTTCGTACAAGGGCACAGAATTCTACTAGGGTTTGTTGCATGGTCAATGGCAAATTTTGTAAACATTTCCACTCCTTCCTCATACTCATGTGTCAGACGGTTTGCAAACATCCAAGAAAGATCCATATTCTATCAACATAAGATGACATCATTAATAATTAACTCGAAAAGTATATATGATATTCTTTTGATATAATGACTAACTACATGCCTAATTTTCATATTAGTTTATGACTATTGTTCCTAGTCTATGAAAATTTGAGCAGCATTTCATCTATTTCTTTAACATTCCCAACTTAAGGAAAAACAATTTTAACTCTAAACCAACAACAACCAGTCCAAAAGAGTTCAATATGAGTAATGTATATTTATATAACATTACTAAATTTATAAAACACATTTTTAACTCCAACCAACAACAATAAAACCAAAAGTGTTCAATAATAATATGTATACATAATTAATTTTCATATTCAAATTTCAATGTTATTTAAAGGTGCAGACAGTGGGTGCAGATAGCAAAACAAAACATGGCCAGAAAAAAGGGTGCACAAGCAAAAATAAAGGTGCAGACAACAAAAAAAGGGTATGGTAGGGTTTCCCTTACCCTAGTGGCCGCGAAATGAGAGTGAGGAGAAGGGAATGAGCCGCCACGCCGAACGGAAGTGAGGGAAGGAGCGCCGCGACGCGCCGCGTCGGACCGAAAATGAAGGAAGGGAAAGAGCTTGCTCCCTTCAAAGCTTGCTCCCTTCGAAGCTCTTGCTCACGGTGAGGGAAAGAGAAGTTGCGGACGGAAAATGAGGAGGAGCTTGACGGAGGGAGAAGGAGAACCTTGACAGAGAATGAGAAGCTTCACGGAGGAGACAAAGGAGACGCCTTGGAACAATGGGATGGAGACGGTGAGGGAAGGAGACGAAGGAGCTTGAGGGAGACGAAGAGCTAGGGATACGATTTACAGAGAGAGACAATGGAATGTGAGAACGCGGGAGAGAATGTTACCAAAAAAAAATAGATGGTTCATTAATTTGTGCTAGAAAAGAGGGCGCTCCAAAGGAGCGCCCTGGAAAAACAAACAAAAAAACTTACGAGGGCGCTCAGGAGCGCCCTCCTTTCATCAGAATTAAAAAAAAAATAACCCTGGGAACAAGGGCGCTCCCTTTGAGCGCCCTGGAAAGTAGCCAAAGAGGGTGCTCAGGTGGAGCGCTCTGGAATCATAAACAGAAAATCCAACGAGGGCGCTCCTCCTTTTGTCAGAAATAAAAAAAACAAATTAACGTTGGGAACAAGGGCGCTCCTTGGGAGCGCCCTGGAAAATGGCCAAAGAGGGCGCTCCCCCTGAGCGCCCTGGATTTATAAACAGAAAATCCAATGAGGGCACTCCTAGGAGCGCCCTCCTTTCATCAGAATTAAAAAAAAAAAACAAATTCACGCTGGGAACAAGGGCGCGCTGTTGAAGCGCCCTCTATTCTACCTATAAGGGCGCTCCCGCCCATCTTTTGAGCGCCCTGGTATTTAAACGATTGTTTTAGACGCTAGCCTGCACAGGAGCGCCCTAAAGGGAGTGCTCTAATATCCTCAAATTGGCGTAGTGGAAATAGCTTTTCCACCATATATAATTGACGACCTTTGCAGAGAAGGCATTTCTAACAGAGATATCAAATTCATACAACAAAAAAATATACAACAACTCATACAACATATTTTTCTCTTTATCTCTTTCCATCACATCACCTATCACATCCCACATTTATTTCTCTTTAACGCTCTTTTCTCTCTTCCTCTCACCTTGTTGTATGTTGTAATGGTGTATGATTAACATTACTCTTTCTAACATTTGGTTTTGATTGAGATTCAACAAGATACTAATATGATAGATTGTCCTTGAATGACAACCTAGTCCTTCGTGAAACATAGGGAAAATAAGAAAATAGGTTGAACTGTATTTTCTAAATTTTTCACAAATATGCTTTTGATTTAAAATGTAGTGCTTAAGATGATTTAAATGAATAAACTTCAAACGGATTATTCAAGTTTTAAATGATATCATTTGAAGTTTCGCATGAATTCTTAACCATTTATACTTGAAAATTAAGACCAATTTTCTAAGACAATATCATAGAATATACACTTAATCCCATATAAAAATTAATAAAATGAATAATTGAGAAAAGTGTGAATAAGAAAATCACTCATAAATTTATCCTAAATTACTGTCACAACCCGAGAGCTATTTTTTAATAGGCAAAAGTGAAATATATTAAAAGGGAGTATAAGAGGTACTCCAACCCAAATAAAGTTACAAAAACAAAGAATAAAAAGAAGGGATGTCAACACAACCACGATACAAAACCATAAAGCTAATAACACCAAACTACGTTGAGTTTACCAAAGAATAAACACAGTACCAAGCAAAAGCATAATTGCTTTCAATGATAGCTCCTAACATCAAAACACTTTGAGTTTTCCAGCTGTACCAATGGATTTCCAACAACAATTATGCAATCTCGTAATAGTAGTATACACATTTAGAGTGTGTTTGACTTGTCATTTCAGCTAGCTAAAAGTTGAAAATAGTAGCTGAAATCATTTCAGCAGTGTTTGGGAATGTAGTTTTTTTTGTAGCTACAAGTTTTCTTAAAAAATGTAGCTACAAGTTTTTTTTAAAAAAGCTCCAATTTTCAGCTGCTAGCTGAAAATTAATTACAAGTTTAGCCTTCAACCACCCCCACTTATTTATTTAATAATTCATGTTGTCCTTAAATGTCATTTTACCATTTCCAACTAATTTTACTAAACACATTCAATAGCTTTTCAGCTTGGGAAATAGCTTTAAACTTTCAGCGAGCTTTTTAGCTTTTAGCTAGCTTCAAGCTTTCAGCTAGTTTTAACAAACATTCCTAATAACCCAAATTCTCACCCTCAAACAGCAACAATCAAAAAAGAAAAAGGCCAACCAGGGCAAAGATCACAACTCGAGAGCTACATCCAATCTTTATCACTAAGTCTAGGTCTTTCACTAAAATCAACATATTAAAAGTATTATTTTCTATAGATATTTATTGTATAACGAGTATTCTTTTCTCACAAAATCAACCCAACTTCAAAGCGAATAAAAGTTCGCACTTTAAGCCCCTAAAAAATTATTCTATAATAATATTTTATTAAAAAATTAATAAGTACTTAATAAATAATATTAATTCATTAAAGTAATTAAATAATTTATTTAAAAAATTTCCCGTAATTCATTATGACTTTCTCTCTTTTATTAAATATTAAACTAAATTGATTATAATAATTTAATAAATAATTTTATATAAAAAATTAAAAGATAAATTTTAAATTAATATAAAATAATTTTAATAAATTATGAGTTTATCCCTAGCTAATCATTATGACTCTTCTCACCAAACCAAGGAAAATGCCTTGTTATTGTTGCTTTCATTTCTCTCATTTTCAATAAAAAATATTTTATCTCGTTTAATATAAAAAAAATATAATTTTAGTTATATAATTAGTGTATATTTTAATAATAAATATATATTAAAATATAAAGTATATATTAGATTTAAATTAAAATAATTTCAATTTAATATATAAATAGTAAGAGGTAATTAGTTTGAATTATGGATTTAATTTGAATATATATATTAAAAGATAATTATTTTGATTTTAAATTAATAGTTCATAAAAATTAATTAGTTTAACCATACAATTCAACCAATAATATTTTTATATAATTTTAAATTTTAAAGTACTATTTATTAATTATGTTATTAATTTTTTAAAAATTAACCATATAGTGTTATTATCATTAATTGAGCATTATATATTATTAAATGGTAATTTAAGAATTCAAATTTCAACAAAAAAAATTTAGAATAGAGGAAAATATATTAAGAATTAGAATAATAAATATTTAGACTTTCAAGAGATTGAAAAAAATTTGAGTGAATATCAATGTTTAAAAAATCTTTGTAAGACGTGTGTGTGAAACAAACTAAAAATAATAAGAAATAATAGAAAATGATTTGTAACTTTCTAGATGAAAGAGTAAAGAAACTGACTGTCTCATTCTTTAAAATAAAGTCTTAAAATTATATATATAAAAATTATTTTAAATAATGTGTAGTAGACCATATTTTTTAATTGAGTTCACATGCATACCGTTGAATTACGTGTATATATGGATCCTTTCCTTTTTAATTGTGTTGTCTCCCCAACAACATTAAATTCATAACTTTAGAGGTCGTTTAAGGTTGTCGTAAGTTTTCAGTTTTTTATTTTTAAAAAAATTTTAATCAAGTTTTTACAACTCAAAACCAAAAAATGAAAACTTATTTTGTGGTTTTTAAAGCGATTTTCAGTTTTTGGTTTTGAGGTATAAAAACTTAATTCAAATCTATTTATCTATTTATCTATCTATTTACTACTAAGAAAACTGTTTACATCCTTACCAAGTGTCAATCTTTGGTGAAAAAAAATTCTCGCCTAAAAGCTTCCGATTACTTTTTCTTTCTCCCTTCTTCTCTTTAAAGTCTAATATTGTGTTGTCTAAAAGCTTTTCACCTTCTATTGCAGCAACAGATAATGCGTGCAAGAGAAGTTAAGTTCCTTTCTATTCTATCTATTTACTATTAAAAAACTTTTTACATCATTGCCAAGTGTCAATCTTTCGTGAAAAAAAATTCCTGCCTAAAAGCTTCCAATTACTTTTCCTTTCTCCCTTTTTCTCTTTAAAGTCTTCTCTTTAAAGTCTAACATTGTGTTGTCTAAAAGCTTTTGACCTTCTATTGCAGCAACAGATTATGCGTGCAAGAGAAGTTAAGTCCCTTTTTTACTAAAAAAAGGCTATTTATTTTATTTCATTTTTGCTAAAAAACTAATTTTTTTTCTAATAATCTATATATCTATTTCTTCTATCTACTATCTATTTATCTAATCTAATATACTATACAGGAGAACAAAACCCCTACCTGCCACATGTCACATTCTTAATCAATTTCTTTCCCTCTAAAAAACATTGCATAATCCTTCTTATTTTCTTTTTATTTTTCTATCAAAATTGTATCTCCATTTATTTGGCTTCTATTGTAGTGTTTTGGTATGAATTAAGGGTTTCCTCCACGGGAGTCAATCTTTATCCTGTTGTTCTTTATTTTCTTTTATTTTTTACCTCACTTTAATTTTATTTTTTATTAAGATATTAAAATATTTTTGATTAAAATTTTTCATTATAAAAGAAATTTTTTTATGAACTGCGGGTATTCTCCACGGAAGACAGTCATGTTCCTACCATTTTATTTTTTCTCACACATTCATTTTCTTTTTAATATGATATTAAAATATTTTCTCTCATTATTCGTTTTTATTAATATGTTTCATTATAAAATAATTTTTTTATGAACTGCGGTATTCTCCACGGGAGACAGTCCTGTTCCTACCATTTTATTTTTTCTCACATATTAATTTTCTTTTTTTATTATTCCTTTTACTTTCTTTTTATTTTTTTACCAAAATTGTATCTCCATTTATTTGGCTTCTATTGTAGTATTTTTTTTATGAATCACGGGTATCCTCCATGGGAAACAGTCTTAATCCTGTCGTTTTCTTCTTTCTTTTATTTTTTCCCACTTTCATTTTTATTAAGATATTAAAATATTTTCTCTTATTATATGTTTCATTATAAAAGAACATTTTTATGAACGGTGGGTATTCTCCACGGGAGACAGTTTTGTTCCTACCATTTTATTTTTTCTCACACATTCATTTTTTTATTATGATATTAAAATATTTTCTCTCATCATTCGTTTTTATTAATATGTTTCATTATAAAAGAATTTTTTATGAACTGCAGTATTCTGCACGGGAGACAATCCTGTTTCTACCATTTTAATTTTTTCTCACACATTAACTTTCTTTTTTATTTTTTTGTCAAAATTATATCTCCATTTATTTGGTTTCTATTGTAGTGTTTTTATTATGAATCACGGGCATCCTCCATGGAAGACGGTCTTAATCTTGTCATTTTCTTTTTTTCCCCACTTTCATTTTAATTTTTACTAAGATATTAAAATATTTTCTCTTAATATGTTTCATTATAAAAGAAATTTTTTTATGAACTGTGGGCATTCTCCACGGGAGACAGTCATGTTCCTACCATTTTATTTTTTCTCACACATTCATTTTTTTATTATAATATTAAAATATTTTCTCTCATTATTCATTTTTATTAATATGTTTCATTATAAAAGAAATTTTATTATGAACTGCGGGTATTCTCCACGGGAGACAGTCTTATTCTTACCATTTTATTTTTTCTCACACATTAATTTTAATTTTTATTATCCTTTTTACTTTCTTTTTATTTTTTTTATCAAAATTGTATCTTCATTTATTTGGCTTCTATTGTAGTATTTTTTTTATGAATCACGGGTATCCCCCACGAGAGACATTTTTAATCCTGTCGTTTTCTTTTTTCTTTTATTTTTTTATCTCACTTTCATTTTTTTTATTATGAAATATTAAAGTATTTTCTCTTAATATGTTTCAATATAAAAGAATTTTTTTTAACTGCGGGTATTCTCCACGGGAGACAGTCCTGTTCGTACCCTTTTATTTTTTCTCACACATTCATTTTTTTATTATGATATTAAAATATTTTATCTCATTATTTGTTTTTATTAATATTTTTCATTATAAAAGAATTTTTTTATGAACTGTGGTATTCTCCACGGGAGACGGTCATTTTCCTACCATTTAATTTTTCTCAAACATTAATTTTCTCCTTTTTATTTGTTTTTAATTAATCATTCACTTATAATATCATTCTTCTTCATTCTCACGTCCGTAAAGTGATCCTCCACGGGAGACAATCTTAGTCTTGTAGCTTTCTTTCCCACTAAAAAACATCACATCATCCTTTTTACTTTCTTTTTATTTTTTTTTCAAAATTATATCTCCATTTATTTAGCTTCTATTGTAGTGTTTTTTTTATGAATCACGGGTATCCTCCACCAGAGGTAGTCTTAATCCTGTCGTTTTCTTTTTTCTTTTATTTTTTATCACACTTTCATTTTCTTTTTTATTACGATATTCAAATATTTTCTCTTATTATTCATTTTTATTGATATGTTTCATTAATTATAAAAGAAATTTTTTATGAACTGCGGGTATTCTCCACGGGAGACCGTTCCTACCATTTTTTCTCAGACATTAATTTTCTCTTTTTTATTATTATTATATTACATTTAATGTATATCAACACATTTATTATATTTCCCAATGTGTGTTTTTATGTAATAAAAAATTAGAAATGGACGATGACAAAAACTTATCCTCTTTTTTACTTTCTTTCCATTTTTTTTATCAAAATCATATCTTGATTTTCTTAGCTTCTACTATAGTGTTTTTTCTCCTTTTTGTTTGTTTTTAATTAATCATTCACATATAATATCATTCTTTTTTATTCTCACATTAATAAAGTGTTTTTTTTATGAATCACATGTATCATTCACGTAAAGTCGTCTTAATCCTCCATGAGAGACAGTCCCGTTCTTACCATTTTATTTATTTTGTTTACTCTATATTAAAATTGTTCCCATAGTACATGTGTCGTGTTTTCAAACTTCCGTTTTTTTGTTTTTTATTCTCAATTTAGTAATGATTTTTTATGCACTGAATAATAGGTATCCTCCACGGGAGAGTTTTGCTTTTGTCGTTTTCTTTTATTTTTATCGCACTTTTGTTTTCTTTTTTGATTATATTAAATCATTTTCACTAATTATTCGTACCTATAATTTGTTTTATTATAAGAGTAATTTTTTTAATGAACCACGATAGGCAATATTACTCTTACCATTTTTTTCTTTTTTTTTTCTCATACATTAATTTTCTTTTTTATTATTATATTAAAATATATTCTCTTAATATATAAGTATTTATGATAGCTAATATTTTATCCCGTGCAAAGCACGAACAATATAAATCATACCATCAATTTACCCGTGCCACTAGTAAAGTTTTTAGAAACCAAAACCACCCCGAAGCCCTTATAAATTATAAATATGTTTTACATTATATAAATATATTTAAATATATTTTAGTTCTACAATATTGAACTCTTCAGTTAAAATAAAAATAATTTGTATTGTATTTAGTTAAAGTAAATAATATATTATCATATGCATATTAGTTTAAAAAATAATAATAAAATATCTAACATAGTGACTAATACTTGTTAAAAATTAGAGCCTAGCTTCAAAATGAGTTGTTACTCGTGAGGGGCAACTCAACCAAGCTCAATTCACTAGTGAGATGACTTACAAAAAATTCACATTTTTTTTCTTGTTTTAATATTTTATTTTATTTTTATGTTAATCACATATATCCTTTATTATTAGGTACAATCATGTTTCAAGTCCTCACCCTTCCTAAATAATGTGTTTAGTGGGGATCGAACCATGAAAATTTTCCCACAATCTCAGTCTACTTTATCAAATGAGTCACTTTTGGTATTTTTTTAAAATATAGATTGTTTGTTTGGTTTAAATTTTCAATCATTCAAAATCACTTTCGTATAACGTATTTCGTAAAGCGTGCATCATTCTAATCAACGGTAAACCAAACGCACCATTAATCCGTTTAATACACCCATATGAAATGTATCAACTCGGATGAGCTACTTAATTTTCAACCATTCCGTGGTAAGTCACTGTAACTCACTTTGACAGATTGAAGCTTATAGCATCATAAAACTTTATTGTGATCTGTCTTACATTTGGTTACTATGTGATTTAAACGCTATCACTGTAGCACATTTCAGGAGAGAGGAATTTAAAGTTAAACCATAAACCAAAAGGAATGAAGGGTGAGATCCAATGCAGTTTTAAAAGAACTGCAGAGGATCATGATCCTCATAAAACTTTGTATTCATCAACTGTCTTAACACATCTATAGCAACTCTAGCACATGCCAAGAGCATAATAAAGCCTTGTATTATTTTTTTTTTAAAATCATATGTATCCCTATTATAAGAGGAATCCTATTCGGGGCTTAGTCACATTTAAGACTATAATTCATAAACTTGTAATAATAAACTAAAAAAAGGGAAAATGCCAGGAACTAGGTATTCACTATTTGCTTTCAGTGCATTATTAATCTTTACTAGACCAAATAAAATAAAACAAACACAAAAAAAAAAGTCAAAAGTCTAGAAGGATCTCTGATATGCACAATCCAAGTTAGGTCCCGTATCCACGTTAAACAATTTTGCATATCTTTCAAAATATCCAATCCGATCATTCACCCTTGAATCATCAGGAATTCCACATTCAAGTCCTCCATTGATTATGTTTGTCACCAAACCATACCCAGCAGTTCGATTAGCTGCTATATCAGCTTCTGTTGGCACATAGTTTCCAATCATCACATTGTGGCAAGAAGGTTTTGGCTCTTGCTCTGTCATCCAAAACCACAGAGCTGTTTTAAATGCAATCAATGAATTGTTTGACACAATTTCCGGGTTTCTCAATCCATCAAATCCCAAGGCCTGCCCTGCTGGCCCATAGTTGTAGTTCCTGCAACACAAAAATTAATTTCAATAAGCCAATTGCCTAAACAAACAAGAAATAGTAATAACTAATACTAAATAGGTAAATAAAAAGAGTATAATTAGTATACACTAACAATATAAAAATGTTGTACATTATTAATTATAATGTGTTGTAATGTCATTTAGTTCAGTATTTTGTGTGTGTATATTAAATCCAAATAATTTATGTGTATACCAAGAAAGTTGAATTGGTCCTCTGCCATTGTAACTTTTTCCTTGATAACAAGGCCATTCTTTGTTAGTGGAATCACAGTAGTCATTTTGAGGATTAACTTCTTCTTTGAAGCACAATCCCCAAGCATAAGGTCCATCAGGTGCAGTAGCCCATCCACCTGTGGTTTCATGGGAAATTTGGGCAAGAAAAGCAGCAATCTCACGCTGGCGCGTGGTTAAACTACCTGTGGTACCAAATTCTGGGAAGCGTTTGGATGCCTCAATGAAGGTGTCATAGGTGTAGAAATTTTTGGCAGGACATGCACTGTCATCTTTGTGAAGGAAAATGGAATCAAAAAGATTTTCGCTAATGAGAGAAGAAATGGGTGTATTGGGTGAGCTACGCGCTTCAGCTCCCAAAGATGAGGAGTGAAACAGGACAGTGTAGCAAAATAAGAAGCTAGAGAGAGAGACACCAATTGAGGGGAATGAGAATGCCATTTGCTAAAAAATGGTCAAATTAAATGTCACTTAAACAAACATTTAGCCTTATTTTGTTTTGTGAGGAAGGACAAGGTAGAAGGCTTATATAGATAGATAGACACCATCTCTACAGAGGGAAATGTGAGAACACATATATGCAGCAAATTGAATTTTCTCATATTTGAAAAGTAAAATTCGGCGGAGGCCTAGAGGGTCAAAGGTCAAGGTTTTTTAATTTTAATGTTTTTTGCTATCCTACACACTAATGCATCATTTGACCTTTAGTATATGAAAATGACATAAATAATTTATTGTTGACAAATTCTGGGGAGTTGACGAAGCACATGTTAAAGTGGAATATTGAGATATTAGCCATGAACATGAGTGATACTGATTGGATGATATTGTCAATGATTTTATGACGAGACAAAAAACTGAGAGAGAGATGAACAAAAGGCACAAAAGATGAGAAAAAAGTATTTATTTGCTCTATGCTTGATTACAGAAAAGGAGGGCCTTATATATACAAAATTGTTCTAACAGAAAATGCTACAAGACCAATAAAAAGAATACAGTGGTGCAAAGAATATCAAAAAGGAAGATTACAAAAGATTACAAAGGAATCAAATGAGAGAAAATGGAATTTGCTGCAACGGATTTGATGACTAGGATCTTTCTAGAAGTCTTTTGTCTACAACATCATCATTCTTTGATACCCCCCGCAAGCTGGGAAGCAAATATTTGAGAGACCCAGCTTGTGACAAATAGATTGAAAGGATTGTGGATTTAATGCTTTTGTGTATATGTCTGCCAATTGTTCAGAAGATGAAATTGGAAGCAAGTGAATCAACCCTTTCTTAATTTTCTCCCTGACAATGTGACAGTCTATCTCTATGTGTTTTGTACGTTCATGGAAAACTGGGTTGGCTGCAATATAGCGGGCTGAATCATTATCACAGTAGAGAAGAGCTGGATGTTCAAAATGGACCTTGAAACCTTGTAAAAGATAAGTTAACCATTGAATCTCACAAGTAACAGTGGCCATAGCTCTATATTAAGCTTCACAAGAGCTCCTAGATATTGTATTTTGTTTCTTTGATTTCCATGAGATGAGAGAATTGCCAAGGCAGACACTGAAACCGGTTACTGACCTTCTTGATTCTCCACAGGTTCCCCAGTCACTATCATAGTAAGCCTTGAGTTGAGGATTTGAGTTGCTTGGGAAAAACAGACCAAGGCTTGGTGCCCCTTTTATATATCTTAAAATTCTGATTGCAGCATTATAATGAGTCACTGATAGCTTGGACAGAAATTGGGACAATTGCTGTACAGGAAATGCGATGTCTGGCCGAGTGTTTGTGAGATACATCAATCTTCCTATCAGCCTTCTATATACAAGAACATCAGAGAAACATTCATCTGTCATGGAAGAGACTTTTTTGGCATTTTCAATTGGCGTTGTCACTGGTTTGCATCCTAAAAGGCCTGCTTCTGACAGCAATTCAAGTGCATACTTCCTTTGATTTACGACTATCCCTTGTTTGTTTCTGGCCACTTCTAACCCAAGAAAATACTTCAAATTTCCCAAGTCTTTAATTTTGAAGGTACTATCCAGAGCATACTTGATACGATTGATCTCATCTTTATCATTCCCAGCTAAAATAATGTCGTCTACATAAACCAAAATGGCTGTGAAGGATCCTTCAGAACAATTTATGAACATAGAATAGTCATTTTGAGACTGAGTATGGCCAGCCGAGAGAAGGAAAGAGGACAAACGTGCAAACCATTCCCTGCCAGCTTGCTTGAGCCCATATAGGGCCTTTTTTAATTTGCACACTTGCCCCGGCTGAATAGATTGCAACCCAGGAGGAGCAACCATATAAACATCTTCCTTTAATTCCCCATGTAGAAATGCATTGTTGATATCCAATTGTTGCAGCTCCCAACTGAAAATAGAAGCTAGGGACAATAGTAATCTTATTGTTGTCATCTTTGCCAGTGGAGAAAAGGTATCCAAGTAGTCTATCCCCTCTGTTTGAGTGTAACCTTTTGCCACCAGTCGTGCTTTATATTTTTCTATAGTTCCATCAGCTTTGAATTTTATTTTGAACACCCATTTGCACCCTACAGCAGTTTTGTCCTTAGGCAGATATACAGTACTCCAAGTTTGGTTTGCCTCCAATGCAGATATCTCGGACTGTATGGTCTTCCTCCAGTAGTCATGTTTTATTGCCTCTGTGTAGGAACTTGGTTCAATGTATGAAGATAATGACATGACAAAAGAAGAGTAGTTAGTGGACAGATTATTGTAGCACATAACAAAAGATAAAGGATATTTAATGTGAGGAGAATTATTGGCAAAACCAAGATTGCAATGATAATCCTTTAAATAACCAGGGGGTCTCCTTGTTCTGTTACTTCTGCGACTGGATTGGGTGACACTCTGGTCTATGTGATCATGGATTTCTTGTGGTGTTTCTGTATCAACAGAATGGTTATTGTGTTGTGTGGAGGATGGAACAGGAGGTGAGGTATCCAAAGGAGAAGGATCAGTAGGGGTTAAATGTTCAAGATCATAACTGAAAATGTTTTCCTCATGAGTATTGGGTTTGTTAGTTTTGCTTCTACTATCTTGATGTTCTTCTTGATAAGGGAAAATATGCTCATGAAAAATAACATCTCTAGAAACAAAGAGTTCTCTAGTATGAATGTTTAAAAGAATATATCCCTTTGTTCCATTTTTAAAACCAAGAAAGACACATTTACAAGCCCTTGGATCAAACTTTTTTCTAGCAATCTGAGAGGTGCTGGCAAAACACATTGACCCAAAAACCTTTAATTGTGATATGCTTGGTTGAGCCTTGAAAAGGATTTGATGTGGAGATGAGTAATCTAGTACAGGAGTAGGAAACATATTTATGATATGTGCAGCATGCAAGACAGCATATGACCAGTAGATTTTTGGCACATTGGACTGTAACATTAGAGCTCTAGCAACATTCAACAGGTGACCATATTTTCTTTCTACTATACTGTTTTGCTGAGGAGTATTGACACATGAGGTTTGGTGAATTATCCCTTTACTAGCATAAAAATCAGCCATCAAAAACTCAGTACCATTGTCACTCCTAATGATTTTTATATTGGTTTCAAACTGTGTTTTGATTAACTTAAACAAAATTTTGGATTATTTTTGCTGTTTCTGACTTTTGTTTTAATAAAAAAATCCAAGTTTACCTAGAATGATCATCTACAATGGTTAAGAAGTACTTATGTCCATGAATGGATGGTATGGAGTATGGCCCCCAAAGGTCAGCATGAATGAGATCAAAACACTTGACAGATTTGGAAACACTAATAGGGAAAACAAGTCTCTTTTGTTTTGCATAATGGCCAACATCACAAACATAGGATTTGTTATACTTAACAAAAGGGGAATTTGTTTTGATTACATCAATACATTTATTTGAAGTATGTCCTAAGCGGAAGTGCCAAAGGGTCTCAAGATCAGTAGAAGCAAAATTAACTGCATTCACAACATGAGGAGATGGCTTGCTATATTGAGGATTTTGGTAAGAAGGCACCCTGAATATATAAAGGCTATCATGCAACCTAGCTGAACCAATCATCTTCAATGAATTCTTGTCCTGAATATGACAATGAGTGGAATCAAAAGTGAGGATACAAGACAGAGAATCAATTAATTTTGCTACAGACAAGAGATTAAAGGAAAATAAAGGAATGTAAAGAACATCATATATAACATGACTTTTATCCAAGAAGACATTACCAGAATAGTTAGCTGTGACCTTATTTCCATTTGGTAGCCTAACATGCACAGGTTTGATTTTGTGAAATGAAGTAAAAACAGAAAGGGATGAACATATATGATCTGTAGCTCCACTATCAAGTATCCAAGAACTAAAGGATGAAGAGGAAACATTACCACTGCATGAGGAGTCATTGTGATGAGTGGATGTTGAGGGAATAACTGAAACCTGATGTGACACATTGTTCCTAACTTGTGACTGCTGCAAGAGGCTCAATAGTCCTTGATACTGTTGTACAGTGAAACCAAACTGTTGTGGCTGCATATCTGCCTTTGGTCCTCCAACATCCTGCTCATCATCATCAAGATTATCAAGTTGACATACAACATTTGCAAGACTCTAATCATGGCCTTGGTTCTTGAACTTGAAATGCGATGGAAATCCATGCTTTCTGTAGCATGTGTCAATTGTGTGCCCAGTTTTGCCACAGTGACTGCAGACTTTGGTGTTATTTCCTCTACCATAGTTGCCTTTGTTTTGAGCTGTATTACCCCTTCCAGAACCACCAAGAGCAGCACCTCGTCTACTATTGTTTCCAAAGTTTCCTCCTCTTCTAGCAACTGCCAGGGCTTTTGATTCACCAAAGACTTGTCTCTCCTCCTGAACAACAAGAGAAAAGACACGATTGAGGGGTGGAGGAGGGTCCATGAGAAGTATCTGAATCTTTACAGTAGAATAATTGTCATTTAACCCCCTAAGGAACTTAATGACTTGATCTTGAGATCTGTATTTTCCAATATTGAATGAGGCATCACAAGTGCATTTAATGGCACATGTGTAGGGTGATAAGAGGCGAAAAACATCTAACTCATCCCAAAGAATCTTCAGCTCTGTGAAGTAATCAGTCACACTCAGTTCTCCTTGTTTGAAGGAAGAAATTAAATCTTGCAAATCTGCAATCCTAAGCATATCTCCTTGAGAGAACCTCTCTTTAAGATCATTCCATAATGCAAAAGCAGTGTCCATCCATATGACACTCTGGTAGATGGTGGGTGAAAGCGATTTGTGGAGCCAGGAAACAACCATCATGTTGTTCCTCTCCCAGGCTGAGAAAAGGGAGCTCGTACGAGCTGGAGTTTGAATGCTTCCATCAATAAAACCGATTTTGTTCTTAGATATGAGGCTCATTCGAACTGAACGAGACCATTGGTGATAGTTTTGCCCTTCAAGGATGTTGGGGGTAATGGTGAGGCTTGGAGTTTCGGAAGGATGAAGGTAATATGGAGAAGATGGATCTTGAGTGGGGTCACCCATTGTTGAAAGTAGCTGCCAGAGCTTTGAATTTCAGATTCAGAGCTCTGATACCATATGACGAGACAAAAAACTGAGAGAGAGATGAACAAAAGGCACAAAAGATGAGGAAAAAGTATTTACTTGCTCTCTGCTTGATTACAGAAAAGGAGGGCCCTATATATACAAAACTGTTCTAACAGAAAATGCTACAAGACCAATAAAAAGAGTACAGCTGTACAAAGAATATCAAAAAGGAAGATTACAAAAGATTACAAAGGAATCAAATGAGAGAAAATGGAATTTGCTACAACGGATTTGATGACTAGGACCCTTCTAGAAGTCTTTGTCTACTGCATCATCATTCTTTGATAGATTTCTTCTTATATTATATATATCGATAGAGGTGAATATAATAAAAATTGAGGTGACTGAAAATTAACGATGTGCAAATCATCGTGTTATTTAACAATTGTCGATGTTCTTCTTATAATGAGGTGATTTCTTCTTATATTATTTTTGTCGCGTGCTAACTAGTATATAACTAACTATGATCAGAGATTTCTTATATTGTTTGATATCATGAATATCTTAATTAGTATGAAAAATTAATATATCAGTAAGTTTAAGTGTTTTCTAAACTTGAGAAATTGCTGATATCATGTTACAAAAATAAATTATTTTAAAAACTTGACGTTATTAAGTTGAGGCACATAAATCATTTTTATCGCAAACAAATGGAAATTCTCTCCAGTTGTTATGACAGAAACCTCAGCTCATATAATAGAAATAGAGACTGGCTCCAAAAACACGTGGCAAAGTCAATTCCTGTTGATAGGCTGTTCACAACTCAGCCCTTCTTGTTGATCCAACTCCAGCTATATTAATTCTGGACGACTTTGATACTGTTCTACAAAAAAAATAAAAAATAATTGGGATTAAATTAGTCTCATTTAATAATCCAATATTGAGTTAGGAGATAAATTTAGATGAACTTTTGGATTACCTTAGTTAGCTCTAATATATATTAATATCTATTATTTGTATAATTTTTTATTTCTTAAAGTACAAACTTCATCTATTTTTTTAATTGATATTTTTTAGTTCATTCTTTATTTATTTCTAGAAACATATTTTATATGTAAAATATTATATTAATATATTTTTCCTTTTTTAATAATGTTCTAAAATTAAAAATGAGTAAAAATGTATATATTGAGAAAAAAAATGATGTATAAAATACATGTACGTACTAATAACAAACCATTTTTACTGTTATATAGTTATTCGATCTTGATAAAATAAGTTCTTAGAGTGGAGGATAACTCTTCTAAAAGTGAAAAAAAATTTATTGAAATGGAGAATATTTATTGTTTATTTATATTTTTATGTAATTAATACTTTTATTTTGATAAAAAAATTATTTCTATAAGTCTTATTGTAACATCCTAAATTTTATTAAGTAAAATTAAATTAAATTAAATTAATAAAGTAGAAGAAATAAATAAATAAATAAATAATAGTATTAATATTATTAGTAGTTCTATCCATAAAGCTATCTAAAATTTAAAAGAGGATAAGGAGGTTGAGAATGGGCCCAAGCCCAATTAGGCATTTTAGTAAGGAGGGATTACCAGTTCACTCTAATCCTTATTTTTCAAATCGTCAGAGAGCGAAACGCTAAGGAGGGGAGAAACGACGTCTCAAGAGGAGGTTGCTGGAGAGTAATCATCAAGAGCCAAGAAAGAGCCCTTCTTGCTGTTCGATCTTCACCTTCAAGGTACGGTGGGGGAAATGGTACTGCTTGTATGTGTATGTGGGGGTGCTTGGGTAGTGAGGGCAACCATAAGACCCTCTAAGGCTTTAAATTCGAATTTGATATGTGCATTACGTGTTGTATGATGAAAATCTATGATTTGATGCTTATGTGTGTTAATCTTGAGGAATCTTGATTGAACTGAATGACAGTAATGAGAATTAGTGAAAATGGGTTAATGAGGGTTTGATGATTTGGGGATTATGATGTATAACTGTGAAATTGTTGCAAAGATTGTGTTTTTTATTGATTTTATGCGGTATAAACGTGTAAGATAGATGTATTGATGATGAGGAATGATTAGAGGATGAATATAAGGGTTTAAAAGGGGTAAAAATCGCAAGAACTGTCATCTCACGTCGTGGGTAATCGATTACAGAGGTTTGTAATCGATTATAGAGTGTTCTGGGCAACCAGGGAGTGATTCTGGCTTGCTGGTAATCGATTACAGGGGTCTGTAATCGATTACCAGAGAGTTTGCTTGCTGGTAATCGATTACAGAGGGTTGGTAATCGATTACTAGAGGTGTCAAAATGGGCGGTCCGGCCCGCATCGGGTAGCGGGCTTGTGCAGGCAAGGCTAAAATACCCGGCTAAAATTCGGTCCTGTGAACTTAGTGCCCTAGCCCGGCCCTATGCGGGTAGCGGGCTTGTGCGGGTCGGCCCGGTTAAAAAAAAAATTAACTTATTCAAAAATGTTGCTCATTAAAAATTGTAAACAATTATACTTTTACAAAACTAAAAAAAATTACAATTTAGTTATAAAAATCATTTAAAAGGGGAAAAGCAAAATGAATTTGCATTCGATGAATCGAAATTGTTCCAAGATTTTTTCATTTTATAATAGTACTCAATTGATATGTAATTAAATTAAATTAAATAAACCTATATTTCACCTGTTCCAAAAATTGTTCTTCAAAATTGATTCTAAATTGTTCCAAGATTTTTCCATTTTATAATAGTACTCAATTGATATGTAATTAAATTAAATTAAATAAACCTATACTGCACCTGTTCCAAAAATTGTTCTTCAAAATAGGATTATAAAATACATATTTGACAAACTTGGATTTGAGGAAGTATATATATGCACTAATATAATAATATACTTGATCATAATTGCTTTAATTAATTAGTTATCTATCAAAAGAAAATCATAATTGCTCACCATATCCATTGACTTCACAGTAGAAATTTCAATTTTCAGAACTTCAAACATTTTTAGATGGAAGAAAAATAAAAAATGGACCATGCCAGCGAACTTAAGCATAACTCAAAAGCAAGGCAATTTTTTTTTAAAAAAAAAGGGCCGCCCGTTAGCCCGATCGGGTAGCCCGGCCCGAACCCGCTTAAGACCGGGCTTTTTCATTTCCGGGCTAAAAAGCCCGGCAAAAATTCGGGCCTCTAATTTAAGTGCCCAAGCCCTCCCATATTGCGGGTTCGGGCGGGCCGGACCATTTTGACACCTCTATCGATTACCATATGTTTTGCTTGCAGGTAATCGATTACAAGGGTCCTATAATCGATTACCAGAGAGGTGTTTTGCAGGTAATCGATTATAGGAGCCTTGTAATTGATTACCAGAGTGTATTTGATTATTCTTTTGTCTGTTTGATGTGTTTATACACATTGTTTATGAATTTAAGAGACTTAAGTGGATAGATCATTGATTGTGGTATGAGTATGATGATATGATTATCTCCTTTGATGATAGATGTTTATACTATTGTGATGTATGATGATAACGATGATGTATTGATGCATTGAGTATATGATGATGATGTATGAGATGTGTGATGATGCCATGTTGATGTAATGAGCCTATGAGGTATGAGATGATTGATGATTATATATTGATGCAATGAGCATGCGATGTGTGTCATGATTATGATGATGATGATTGATGATGCTTATGATGAATTATAACGAGAATGATTGACGATGATTTTGTGATGATGATAACGATGATGATGACGATGATATATTTAACCTTATGATGTTGACTATGCCTTAAGCATATGAAGTGATATTTGAGTTGTGCGGGCCCAACGAGGGGGTACAACTCAGGAGGTGAACTGCATGGACCCAACGGGGGGTGCTACCTAGGGATGATAGAATCGCACGGGCCCAACGAGGGGGAGCAACCTAGGGTCGAATGTCGTTGTGCGGGCCCAACGAGGGGGTGCGACCTACCGGTTTGTGTGGTGACACCGGTGGACCACCATTGGTAACAACTAGGAGATTGACGAGGTGCACCCATTGTGCGGAGTTCCAAGTCATGATCCTTGGGATGAGGTGGATGAGTTTTGGTGTGCATGAATATAGATGAACATGCATTGCATATGATGATGAGATAGAATTATATTATGATGATATGAGTATTATTGATGAAATGAGTATTATGTGTTGAGAATAGAGAATGTGTTTTCTTGGTGAATTATAATGTGCGATTTATATATATATATATATATGATGAATTACTTGAGGATTGAGTATGTGGTGCGATAAATAATGATGTTGTTCTATGTGTGGGTGAGGATACGGTAGCCTTCTGCGTGCATGTATGAGTGGTATTCTTTTCCTCACCGTTATACTGTGGTTAATTTTACAGGTGATGATAATGACACGACTGGTGTCGAGTATTGATTAAAGGGAGTTTCGCTCTGATACTTGTGACATCAGGGCATATTATTGGGGTTTTATCTTATGTTTCTAGTTAGGAAGAGATTTTGTAAACTGTTTTAAGTGTCGTACATGGCCAGTAGGATATTTTGATGTTGATACTTGAGATTCCGCTGCTTTAAGTATTTTGAAAATAATCGACTTCTATTTCTATTTTATATGAGTTGACTTTGAAATGAATGACGTTTTAAACGATGAGAAATGTGAACATTTTTACCCGTTGTGGGACACTGTTTTTCCTATGTTTTAATTCATTGATTATATAAGAGTTGGGGGTAGAAGGGTGTCACATTACTAGCTCAATTGGTAGTGGGTTTGAGGAATCTAAGACTATATCCCTGAGGTCTTGGGTTTGAAACCCACGGGGGTTCCCTGAGAGGGGGGAATAAGGCACTTCAGGGGTCCTGGGCCCTGAGAGGGGGTGCCAAGAGAGGGCTAGGTGTTACCGGTAACATGCTCAGTAAAGTCCTAAGCCCTGAGAGGGGGTGCCAGGAGAGGGCTAGGGTGTCCTGAGCCCTGAGAGGGGGTGCCAGGAGATGGCTAGGGTGTTACCGGTAACATGCTCATTAAAGTCCTGAGCCCTGAGAGGGGGTGCCAGGAGAGGACTGGGGTGTTACACTTATCATCTGACGTTATAAAAATCGATAATTATTTTATGATTTTATTTACTTCTATATCAAGTCAACCTGATTTTATTGTATTTAAATATGATTGATCAACTAGATCCATTAGTTATCAAAATTTTTCATATCTATAATGGAATTTTGATCAAAATAATTTATGTAATTAAGTGTGTGCAAGGTCAATGAGCTATCTTTTAATTTATTTGACTAGCATATAAATTAGTTTCACCAACATATTTTAATACACTCCCCTGTTTACTAAATAGTTATAATTTAATAAGCTAAAATTAGGACTTAGGAGCTTATAAGCCAGTCACTATCAGCTAGATTTTTAGTCACTAACTAAAGATAGAGTGTATTTGGTAAGAAATTTCTGCTAGATAAATATTGAAAATAATGTCTAAAATAATTTCAAGTGTGTTTGGTAAAGTTTACGGGTGTAATCAGGTCGAGTTGGGTCGGGTTATTGGTGATTTGATGTCTGAACTAATAAAATAGTCTCAATTTTGGTTAGGTCGAGTTCTTTAAATTTTGCCATACAACTTGATCGAACCAACCCGATTAGTAATTTAGATCGGATCATCGGGTCATAAAATAGAAAAAAAATGCTTTTTTAGTTAAATAATGAAATTATACATTAAAATTGAACAAAACTGAAAAATTAAAAGGAAAGCTCAACAGTTGTGCATCCCATATCTAAGACCTCTCTGTCAAGATCCTTGTTCAAGCCATTCTCATCGTCAGCCCTAGACCTCTTGCTCTGCCTATCTTCGTCGTCGAGATCTTGGGATAAACATGGTCCCAACACTTCGTTTCTTTCACTATTCACGAATTTTAAATGGGTCACACCAGTACACAATAACAAGTTTTTATCAAGCACCTTTCATCTATAACCCAACACTTCATTGTTTTTACTATTCACAAATCTTAAATGGATCTCACTGGTACACATCACTCATTTATTATTTTATTATGTAAAAAATAATTAATAAATAATAAAACAATATTATAAATAGTCCTTTTAAAAAAATTGAAGCATTTTCTTGAGGTTTAAAACTCCCGGTAAGTTCACTTTATATAAAAAAAATACTTACATGCGGTTTAAACTCCCAGGAACGCAAAAAAAAAAAAAAAAGAGTTTCCAGCGGTCTGAAACCATTAATAACACCCTGAAAAAGTGCAACAGATTTTCAATACCCGCGGTTTAAATCCCCGAAAACGCTAAAAAGAAATTAAAGCACCGGTGCTCATCACATATAATTTTTGCTCTAGTGGTAATTTCTTATAGAACATTGGTGCTTATTGAGCCCCATTAGGCCTTGTTTATCCCAACACACCATTATTTTACTATTCACAGATTTTAAATGGGTTTTATTAGTCCACATCAGCAAGTTCTTATTAAACACCCCTCTTCTCTAATCCATCATTTAATTTTTTTTTCACTATTCACTAATCTTAAATGAGTTTCACCAATACACGTCACCCATTTATTTTTTACTTACATATATTTTAATTAATAAATAATAAAATAATATTAAATTACCCTAAACAAAGTGAAGTTTAACCCCAGAGATGTAAAAAAGTTAACCAGGTTTTAAACCCCAGGACACGTAAAAAAAAGCTTAATTGCACTTTTGGTCCCTTTAGTTTGGATTTTGTGTAATTTGGTCCCTCAAGTATTTTTCGAGTAAATTAAGTCCCCATACTTTTAAAATTAAACAAATTTGCTCCCTCCCTTAATTATCTTATACCTATAACCCTCAAATTCTCATTTTCTATTCAATATTTTCATAAATTTAACTGATTAATTCGTTTTAAACCTTCTTAATATGAAAATTCATCAATCAAAATATCAAATTTAACCTAATATCGAAAAATCCCAAATTTTTGTCCTCTTTAAACCCTAATTTCATATCATACAAAATCCTTCAAATTTTATCAATTTTCTATTTAATTTTTTACTTTTGAACATTTTAAATTATCTCATATCTCAAATTCATCATATACTCCCAAATATTTGTATTTGAAATGAGAATTTGAGGGTTTTAAGTAGAAGATAATTGACAGGGGGACCAAATTTACTTCATTTTAAAAGTACGGGGACTTAATTTGCTCAAAAAAAATCTAGGGAACCAAAATAGCACAAAATCAAAACTAGAGGGACCAAAAGTGTAATTAAACCTAAAAAAAATTATTGAAGGTTTGAAACCGCCACAGCACTTTAAAAAGCTAACATGTTGCGTCTGAAAATTAAAGCTACTCCGGTGCATGCAGTGGCTTTTCAGTGGCGTTATTTGCAGTTTAAACCGCTAGGAATGTCAAAAAAAATTAAAGCATTGTTGCTGGTGCTCAACTGAACACCAATGCTTGTAAAGCCAGCTGCTCAAAGAATTGCTCTAGTGGTAATTTCGCATCACCGATAAACATGGCCTTATCACTCTCATTGATGATATTCTAATATGAAATTTAACGCATAAAAAAATCATTCTATTATATTGTAAGTGCTATATTTATTGTAATAATACGTAAATGGAAAATTAAAATTAATACCATTATTATTCAATTTATTATTATGTTCTTTTCCTCTTTAACTTATATTTTTTATAATTTTTTCTCTTATTAATTAGATAAAACAAATATATAATTAATAATTAATTTTTTTATAAAATAATAGGTAAATAGGAAAAGAAAATTCTTCTAAAATGACATTTATAAAAAAAATGTGCAACTGTTGTGCGTTCTCACAGCTTCACTTAGTTTAATTAATTTAATTATATTAACAATTATAAAAAAATAAACTCATGACATAATAAAATCATATGTTTAGATATAATGTATTTTTTGTTTAATATTTTTAGACGCACGCAATGCGTAGGTTAGTAATCCTAGTATTTAAGGCATTTGGGAATCTTTATTTTAAAAAATTTAAATAATGCAATACATGTATATATGAATATACTATATCTTTAAATAAAAAAGGTATCTGTGTAAAAAAACACTATTTTTTTTTATCATGTTCTATTATACATTACCTCATCAAATTTATAAAAAAATTTAATCGAGAATATCCACATGCATAGTTAGGGATGAGAATAGGCCGAGCTGAGCTAGGCTTTCCAAGACATGAGCCTGACTTGCGCTTTAAATCCATGGCATGAGTCTGGCATGTTTACCTGACATATGCTTTATTTTATGGTCTGAGTCTGGCCGGCCTATTTAAAGCCTGACATGACATGAAAGTATGTTTAAAAGCATGTTTTATAGTAAGGTACTTTGAATATATCATAAGCATATGTATGAATAGACTCACTCAAGTTTTTAACATACTTAAATGTTCATACAGGCTAATAAGTATATAATTATAAGGAAAAATAATAAAAAAATTTATAATTGATAATTTATGAGAATGTTTTTAACTTCATTGAATTGAAATTATTCATGTACATGTTTCGATATATACAAATAGAAGAAAGCCCAAAGATAAGATTACAATGAATTGGATAAAACTAACTAAGTTAATCTAAAAATTCAGCTACTTAAACAAACTCAACCTATCCAAACTCATCTAACAAACAGATAATATAATTCGAATTCATAACAGAATTCAAATCATAAAACCCTATCCATAACGTAATCTTTAACTCTATTAATAATAATAATAATAATAGCAATATAAAAAATATTTGTATTTTATTTATATTTAGTTAAATAGACCAGTCTGATAAACTCAAAAGGTTTTTTTGATGGTCTGAAGCTTGACCTGTTTTGCTATATAGGCTTTTGAAAAAACATTGACATGCTCTATTTAATAAATTGGCCTGGCCTGGCCTGGGCCTGATCCTGATGTAGGCCGGGTAGTAGGCCCTTGACGAGCGGTCTGACCTGTTCCAACCCATAGGCATAGTTGTGGGTTTAAGTTTAACCCTCGGGTCAGATGGTGATTAAATAAAGTCCTCTTGGGTCACAGTCCACTTCCACTGCGACCAACTGTTTGGTATCATCAAATTTATATGATAGTGTTATTTCATATTATATAATAATTTATATAATATCATACTAAACACTACATAATATTAATTTCTTTTTTCAATTTTACAATATCAAATCTTATCATATCGTACATATTAAACGTAACTAAACATAATTAAAGTTTTATTAAGTCTTATATTTATCATTCGTATCAAATGATTTTATGTATTTAATTAATAATATAATTAATGTCTTAACCCTTACAAAAGCTGTCAAATAGAATTTCGAAATTGGAATTTCTCGGTATACAAGGAAAACAATGAGGTTTGAACATAGAACCTCATGTTAAACTACCCAAACCCCCCAACCACTAGGCCGACCCTAATAGGTATTTGGAAATTGGAATGCTGGTAGACGTGTTAGTTGTTCCATATAAAGCGATTAATTTTGTTTCATTTTTATGCTTAAATTATTTTTGGTGTAGGAAACGTAACTTAATTGTCCAATGACTACTCAAAATTGTTACTATATGACTTGGGTGCTGTTTGAAAGAGTTTATTTGAGTTTATCTTATGACATAAGCACTTATGTAACTGTTTGGGTAAACTTATGAAAAGAGCTTATGATATGCTCATAAGCTATTTTCAGCTTATTTCAATAAACTCCTGAGAATAACTTATAGAATAGCTTATGGAGAATTTAAGTACATTACACCCTCTTTAATTTTCATCAATTTTTTAAGAGTTTATTCATTAAGTACTTATTAAATAAGAATTTATGTTATAAACATTTAAATAAGCTGTATTTCTAAACGGTTCTTTGTTCATTCAGCGATTTCAGTTGATTCCCACAAGTTGATACTCTTCACGGTTCACACAACAAAAAGGCAAGTGTTGAATATGTCTCTGTTTATTGTCCAAAAAAAAAAAGAAAAGAATTCTCTATTTGGTTTTCTAACACTAGTCAGAAGTATGTAAGAGTAACGTAATTTCTTTTATTTTTGTCACACAATTTAAACATGATACTAATTTTCAGCCACGAACTAATTAAATTATTAGAAAAAATTATGAGTTTAATATATATACACTGTTATTGTAAAAATTTTTACACAAACTTATAATTATGAGCTGCCACATTATTTATTGAATTTAATAACACATGAGGTGTCACATTCATCAAATGACATGGCGGCACATCATTTGATGTTTGTGTAGAATTTCTTTACACTGACAGTGACAATGTATATGAATTAAATCCAAAAAGTATTAATATTTTTAATCATTTGGTCTTATTTAAATGTCCATTATTGAAAACTAATAAAGACCAATAATATTATCATAAGGATAAAATGGAGAAAAGTGTAATTATTATTACATTGAGTTTGTAAGTGGACAATTAAATAGGGACAATTTAAAGTTAAATAGGAACGGAGACAGTATTATTACATTTTGTCTTTGATTAAAATGATTTTAAAATATTAGTTATTCAGTATATTCTCCATTTTAAAATGATTAAAACGGAGATAGTATTATTACATTTTGTGAGTTTAATCTTTGGACCGGAATGGTGATTAAATAAAGTCTTGTCAAGATTCCAGGATTTAAACTACTAATCTTGCAAGTAAAATCTACTTAAAGTCAAGATCCACATATAAATATTTCCTTACTATTTTTATTTTTTAAGCTAATCATCCACTAGATTCACAAAACTTTGAATAACCATTTCACAACAATACACATATAAAATTTCAAATGTCCACATTGTATATTATAAAATTAAGATTTTCACATTTCAAAAAAATATTTATGTAATATATAAGATAGTTAGTAATTTAATATAAAAAAATAAAAAGAAATAAAAATAGAAATGAATATTAAAATAATATGTAACATACAAGTCATAATTAAAATATTTTTATAAGTGAAATTAATTTTAAAATGTTCATAAAATTTTCAAATATTTGTATTCTTCATTTTTCAAATTTATTTATATTATGATCAAAATAGTTTTTATTTATATAATGATTGATACTATTTTTTTATTATTAAAGTATTCTTGCTACCATATAATATGGAAATGAACGAAAATATAAAAAATTTAAATAAGTATATTTTTATATTTTAAAATACATTGTACTAAAATGCACTTGCCATATACTGAATAACTAATCATTTTAAAATTAAAAAAAAAAAGAAATAAAAATAGAAACGAATATAAAAAATAAACGTGACACAAGTCGTAATTAAAATATTTTTATAAATGAAATTAATTTTAAAAATCTTCATAAAATTTCAGATATCTTAATTTTGTATTTGTTTTTAATTTCTTTTGATATAATTAAAAGAATATTTTTCATATAATGATTGATATATTTTTATCATTATCATTAAAGTATTTTTATTACCCTAAAAGTTGGAAATGAAATAATGAATATACTATTTGACGCCATAAAAAACTTGGTCGAAAAAAAAAACTATTTGACGAATATTAGGAGGCAAGAAAAAAAATAATAATGGTTTTTCAAACATAACGGCCTAAAGACTGAGCCCACAAGCCGAAGCCAGGCTACACCCGAAATCCAACCAAGCACTGACTTTCTTTTTTTTGTTTTTTTAGTCCACCACTTAACACTAACTTTAGTCATGCAACTTGACCAAAAAAAAACTTTAGTTATGAAAAATAGAACGGCTTTGGGAAATGGTAGGGCCTTAGCCCACACTAGCATCTATTATGCAACTGAAACCTGGAACTATTGTTCGACCCAAAAAAAAAAAAAAAAACCTGGAACTATTGGAATTTAGATTTGATATTTCGGAAAAAAAAAAAAAAAACGGATCCAATATCAAATGGATTTTGTGTTTTCTTTATTTTGAGTAAAATTTGGTGTTTTGATTTGTGAGTTCTGTAGCCAAGATGATTTAAAACAAATTAATCAATTTTAGTTATTGAAAATTTAAATCATTTAAGATATTCAAGTAGAAGGAAAGTGATGAAGGAATCTAATTGTAACAATGTAAAAATTACGGGATTAAATCTGCTCAAAAATTTATTGGGGGACAAAAATCAAATACTAACTATATTAAAGAGACTAAAAACACAATTAAGACCAATTCTTAATCTCTTATTATCGTTATAATTGACCATAATGCAAATTTGGTATTAAGTTACTGAGAATGAGAATAAACATATCTGAATATTTTATCTTTATTGTGGACAAAAGTGTATAATCATCATAATTTTGTGTCTTTTTCAAATAGATGTTTTTGAGTTTTCACACTTTGTCCCAATTAATTCTTAAATTTTCACTAATAGTGAAAAGGGATCTATTGTAACAATAGTTGATGTTTAAGAATTAATTGAAATGGAATACGTTTCATGCTTCCTATTTGTAAAAAGGCACGAAATTTATGATGTTTATATACTTTTTTTTTTTACAAGAAGGGCCTAACAAAGGCCAAAAACAAAACAAAATCTAAACTACAGCATCGGAATTTCTCCAAGTATTATCAGATATATACTGGGCTATGGCAAATGGAGGAATAAAATTAAAGATTCTGGACTAGGCTGAAAGCGCAAGCCCATTTTTTGCAAAGGCATCGGCTAAGCTGTTGGCTTCTTGTAGGTGTGATACCACTCAATCTCTTCAAAACTTTTGCTCAAGCCTTCTATCTCTCGCACGAGGGAATAACAAGGGTGGGTTTCCAAGCACCCCTTCATAACAATGTTGATGGCCGCTACTGAATCAGACTCCACAATCACCTTCCTAAGCCCTCTCTGACTAGCAATTTTGATTCCTCGAAGAATGCCCCAAATTTCAGCAGCTAAAATCGATTGAGTCCCGAGCTTGTTCGTAAAACCTATGATGAAGTTTCCCCAGGAGTCTCTGATAGTTCCCCCATGGGCTGGGATATTACTTCTCTGCGAAATAGCTCCGTCAGCGTTGATTTTTTACCAACCCAGGGGCGGAGGGTTCCACTTCATAGACCAACCCGATCTCCCTTCTCCGGTAAGGTTAATACGATTTTCATTCCTAAAAGCTTCCATAGTTGAGCGAACATGCACACAAATTTTGTTTATCATAGTTTCCAACAAAACCCTTTGGTTGTTGAAAATAAAATTGTTTCTGCGGGTCCAAATTTCTTCCAAGATAAACCCTAAGGTCAAATCTCTTCTGAGCAAGTCACCATCATCAGGTTTGTTTGAAAGAGCTGATAAAAGCCAACTATAAAGATTATTAGGTCCCAACCTTCCAAAGAGAACTATCCCACAATAGAATAAAGCCAACAAACTGCCCTTGAGACTAAAAAATTTCAAAAGAATCAAAACTCATTCTTCTTACAACTTTTTTGGCCCTATCTCCCCATTGCATGGATCCATAAGCATAATAAAATGAACATTATACATGTTTCTAATATCCTTGACAAGGGAAACAAAACTTTTAGCATAAATACCCCTGTAACTCCAAGATAAAAAATTCATAATAAAACTATTAAGAATGATGATTTGAACCAAGTTCATCCCTACCTTGCACCTAAGTGCATTCTGTCATAGTGATATCATTAGATTCTTTAGGCAATACCTGGATGTTTGCTGAATTTTATATACTTTGTTCCTATATAAAATGCTAATAGAATTATGCATTTAGGATTAAAGTCAATATAACTAACTTAAAATTATTCATTATGTGTTTCATCTACAAGGGCCACATTGTTCTTGAATCTGTGGTTGTTTGCTCCATTAGATTGATCGTCTTTGAGGTACTTTTATTTTTTGCTAGGTCATGGATGTTACTAGACAACTACAACAAAGTGCTTATTAAAAAAAATTGTTTTTTGACATATAACAATAAAGAAAAACATTACGTGAGAACGGGGAGAGGTTATTCCCTTTTTAAGAGGTCCAAGGTAATACATTAGAATATGTTTGTGGGTTAGACTATAACTTCCCCCTCCCTTGTACTTTAACCTTTCCCTTCCCTACATACTCTCAAACACAAGTAGAGTCGCTTGCTATGTACTCCTTCTTCACAGTCACATTGGTTTACATGAAATATTTTATTATGACGTCAATATGTTAGTAAATGAAATATCTCTATTTGAAGGAGAATCTCTTATCGTCAAATTAAAGCTAGTAGGCTTAAGCATCTGTAATCTTAATTGAATGGATTTGTCATATGAGATGGATTGGATATAACGAGTAACTCTTATACATTGGATATGGACAGGGGCGTAGCCAAGGGGGGCTGGCATGGGCCACGGCCCCCCCCCAAAATTTTTAAATTTTTTATTAACTATATAGGTCTCGTATAATATATTTCATGAACTATTACTTCGACCCCCCTAAAAATTTCGTAGATTCTGTTGTATTAAGTACTTCTTTAGGACTCTTGCTATTTATCTTTATTTTGTCAAAAAAAGTTTGAACTTTTTATTATTTCATTTTTTATATTGGTTATTTTTTTCTTATTTAGAGAAGATAAGATAATATTCAAAATTATGCATAAAATTTTATTAGAAATATTAGTCTATAAAAAGTAAAAGAATAAACCATCACTTTAGTCCTTGACTTTTTCAGAGTCGGACACTTTAGTCCCTGACTTATGGAAATACACAATTTAGTCTCTGACTTTGTTCAACATCCATCAGTTTAGTCCAAAACGTTATATTCCGTCAAGTCACTGTTGATGTGGCAATCTGACTTGTCTCCAAGGTTCAACATCCATCAATTTAGTCCCTGACTTTGTTCAACATCCATCAATTTAGTCCCTGACTTTGTTTAACAACCCTGACTTATGTGTCATCCTTTTCCTTGCACTCACCCCTCTATATTATATGATTATTAGCCCACCTCCATGGTTGAAACATCACAACTCGTGGATTTATTTAATTAATCTAGAGTACATAGTTGCATGCCAGCTGCATCCATACACAAAGTATGCATATTAATTGCATGGCAGCTTAAGATCATTTGTGCTTTTAGGAAGTTTTAAATTAAAAGTCACCACCAACTCCTCCAGAACCGTCATCATGCCCACCGCCAACTCCTCCTCCAAATCCACCACCTTTACCACCTCCATAGCCTCCACCAGCACCAATGCCACCTCCATGGCCCCCGCCAGCACCACCTCCTATGCCACCACCATGTCCACCTCCAACTTTTCCACCTTTGCCACCTCCATAAGCCTCCGCCAACACCACCTCCGATTCTTCCTTCTCACTCTCTATATATCTCCTTATATTTTTGTTTCGGTGTTTTTAATTTCTGGGTATATGCATTATAGTATTTAAGTTTGTGAATTGTTGCTCAAATTAAGAAATTGAACTGGATTAGCTCAGATTTTGGGAGTAACTGGGTTGTTATATTATGCACAGAAGAGGTGACTGTGAAAAAGAGAGGGGTGAGTGCAAGGAGAAGGATGACACATAAGTCAGGGATGTTGAACAAAGTCAGAGACTAAATTGATGGATGTTAAACAAAGTCAGGGACTAAATTGATGGATGTTGAACCCTAAAGACAAGTCAGATTGCCACATCAACAGTGACTTGACGGAATATAACGTTTTGGACCAAACTGATAGATGTTAAACAAAGTCAGGGACTAAATTGTGTATTTTCATAAGTCAGGGACTAAAGTGTCCGACTCTAAAAAAGTCAGGGAATAAAGTGATGGTTTACTCAAAAGTAAAAAGATTAAAAGGGAAAACATACGAGCATTTCAAAGAATAGGAAAAAAAGAAGAAAATATCATTAGGTAACATAATATAACATTAAAAAAAGATTTTGTTTGATTTGAATGTTTTTTTAGAATTACATGAGAAAAAAAAAACCAAAAATTTGATTTGCATTTATCTGAATTAAATAAAAGATTTAATGAAAAGGAAGTTGAACTTCTTATATCCGGTTCAACTTTAGATCCCAAAGACTTTTTAAAATCATTTGATATTGGACAAATTTATCAATTTGTTGAGAAATTTCATGCAGATGAAGGAACGAAGAGTTTCATTTAAATAAAATTTACTATTCTTAACTGAAGTTTTTTAATATTTTTATCATAATATTTAATAGGGTTAAATATGTTTTTAGTCCCTTAAAATATAGCGAAATTTGGTTTTGGTCCTCCATTTTTCAAAATCACATGATTTTAGTCCTCGTCGTTAGTTATATTTCGCTAAGTGATGACATATTAATATTTCTTATAGATTTTTCTATGTATTTTCTTTCGTAATTTCCTGCAGATTTCAAAATTTAAAAGAAATTTCATTTAGATTCTAAATTTGTGGGAAATTTATTATATATTTTTTTATAAGAAAGCAAAGAAATTTTATAACAGCATTTTTATGTAAAAAAATTGTAGTTTTTTTTTTCTGAAAATGTACTACACATTAATTTTCTAGAGAAAAAATCGCAAGAAATTCCTATAAATTTTTACTCGGGAAAAATCGTAGTAAAACTGTGAAAGTAACTTAAGGGGGTACAATTAATAAGGAGGACTAAAAGCATGTGATTTTGAAAAATGGAGAACAAAAATCAATGAAAAAAATAAATGAGGGACCAAAACCAAATTTCCTCATATTTTGAGGGACCAAAAACATATTTAACCCTTTTTGATATTTTATTCCGCCCCCCAAAGAAAAATTCTTGGCCCCTGGATATGGATAGCTAATAGCTTTTGTAAGTTTGTATAGATATACATAATTGGGTAGATTAATTTGATAGAATAGGTGACACTGGATATATAAAGGACTTGAGGTTGATTATTCTTAAGAAATAATATAAATCTATGCTCTAAGTCTAAACAAGTTATTGGCTTGTAACTCTACCACAAACGTTTCATAGTGTGACTTGAAAAATGCACGCTTAGTGTTAGATATTTGAGAGAAGAAAAAAACAAACTTTAATATAAACAGTATTTGAAAATGATAGCGTGAGAATGTAACCCATTGACATTTGTAGAAAAAGAAAAATTAAATGTGATGAATAAATTTAAAAGGAGTTATTTTAATAATACAAAATAGCTGGGATAAAAAATAAATTTAGTGGAAAATTTCAAAATAATTTTTTGAGGGGAATGAGAGAACTTATAAGAAAAACCATATTTCACGTATACTTTATATTTAATAATAATAAAAATCTGTAAATGTATGATATAATTTTTTGAGGGGAATATTCAAA
The DNA here is from genome assembly GCA_026901365.1 of Sesbania bispinosa. Taxonomy (NCBI): domain Eukaryota; kingdom Viridiplantae; phylum Streptophyta; class Magnoliopsida; order Fabales; family Fabaceae; genus Sesbania; species Sesbania bispinosa. The sequence goes on from QLOH01000081.1 coordinate 1,197,857, forward strand.
AATGAAATTGTCGATGCACGATGAAGGATGTGTTTTACCTTTTCAAAATCGCTCCCCTCCCCTACAATTTCATTAAGTCGATACCATTCATAAAAAAAAGCCTTGAAAGTACTTAAAAGATTGTCTAAACTTCAAAGCTAAGCTTTATTTTATTATACATGACTTTATTTTTTATCGAATATTATGCATGACTATACAAGTGAATTGGACTAATTTGACAAATAGGGTAAAACCCAAGCCCACAGACCACCACAAGTAATGGCCCACAACCCTTGGCATTTATTCACATTTTCCCTCTCCAGTCCTTGTCCTGACCAACTTGTTGAAGATTTTTTTGTGGTAGTTAATAGACTCGGTGGTCACGCATAGTCTTGAATTGATTTCACAAAATAATTCTTTTAGAATTTGAAAATTTTATTATGAGTTGAAATAATAATCGCACCTATTAATTATAAAATTAATTAGACTTGTTTTGAGCATTTTTTTTTAATTTTTTTATAAAAAAAAAATCATTAATAAAAGGAGTACAAGAAGTACCCCAACCTATTACAAGAGACTTAATACAATCAAACTTAAAAAATCATCTGGTCACCAATACATCAACTAGCAGGAATGTACAAGACCAAAAACACACCAAAATCTAAAAGACTAATAAAAAGCATTTTGCTAGAATTTGATGAAGTGGCCACCGTATATAGAAGGATAAATATTTTTATCCCGCAAACAGTGCCCGCGGTACCCTCTCCCCCCCTTTTTTTGTTTTTTCTGTAATGTAGTCCTTCCCTTTTTTTTTTCAAACCCATTTTTTAAAGCAATTTTATTTTTTTATTTTATTATTATAATTAGTTTTAGTTATATGTTAACACAAGGTTAATTAAGTGTCCAGAAACGGTAAACATATAACAAAATGAGGTTAATGGTGGTTCAATTTATGGTTAACAGAATATAATTTTTGGTTAATTGCAACTCTTGTTAACACATGGTTAATTATGTGTCCAGAAACGGTGAACATATTAGGAAATCAGGTTAGTGGTGTTTTCCGTGTGTGGTTAACAGAATATGATTTTTTGTTAATTGCATCTCCTGCTAGTACGAGGTTAATTATGTGTCCAGAAACGGTGAACATATTTTTAAATGAGGTTAATGAAGCATACATTGACGGTTAACATAGTGGAATATTTAGTTAATTGAATTTGTGAGGTTAATTGTGTACACAGAAATGGTGAATGGAGTAGCATATTTGGTTAATAAATTAAAAAACAAATTAAAACTATGATTTAAAAAAAATGACTTAAAAAACAAAAAAAGGGGGGCTGCATTACAGAAAAAAGGGGGGAGGGCCCGACAAACAGTGCCCGCGGTACAAATGCGGGAGCATTGTTTGCTAGATAAATATCATCATCGATGTCAGTATAGGCTTAGTATTCACCCATCTCCACGTTACAAAAAATTTTCGTTGTTGTATCCTCATAAGTTTCACATTTAATAGAATCACCGCCGCTCTGAAAATTAAAATAGTAGGATACACACCACTGCATCAACAATAAAACAGATAGCAGACTAGCAAATCACTGTTCCAGTAAACAAACTAATATGAAATTAAGACAGGTTGCAGGGGACTGCTCCCAAGCTGAAAATGGATATGAAAATGTGTCCCTAGCCTTGATCCAATTCCATGATCTTATTTTAATCAAATCCAGTACATTTTCAGGCAATGATTGTTTATTAGAGAAAACTAAATCATTCCTAGCAATCCAGAGAGATCAAACAATGACCATCCAAACAGTAAACCACCGAACCCGATTGCTACTTGAGCAATGTGGTAGGCCCACAAAATGATCAAAATTGTCATGGCCATTGTTATGAAGAGCATCAAAAAACCCACACCAATCCAAACATAGCATCCAAACTAAGTAGGCACAATTACACTCAAACAGCAAATGTGAAGTAGATTCTAGAGCTTGATCACACCAAGCATAATTTCCTTCATTGGGCAACAAGATCCTCCTCTTAACTAGATCAGTTTTTTATGGTATTCTATTCAGAAAAACTTTCCACACAAATCCAGACACTTTAGTAGGCACCAAGTTTGACCAAATAAGCTTATAAGGTGGAAAAATTGCAAAAATTCTTTCATTTACAAT